>BTSY01000002.1:31439711-32039711 GCA_036245785.1 Pristionchus fissidentatus | reverse complement strand
AAATAAGAAAGTGAAATTCTGTAAAAAAAGAAAAATGCCCCGAACCCCCTACTTCGACAACTGAAGCCAGAGGCTCGGGCTACCCGAGCACCCTGCAACACCCGCCGAACCCCCCCCCCCCGACATCGTGCAGCAAGGATTCAGACGCCCAAACTCTTTCATCATCACTCATTTGTTGGCGCCGCCTAGGCAGCGCCGTTCCAAAATTTGCGGTTAGGCATATTTAGGCCACGTCTTTCAACGAGCCAGATCGAATCTTTACCTCAAACTTGGGTAATTAAACCGACGCTGATGGTCCGCTGTGCGTGATATCGCCTCACCACTGGGTGTACGAGTCGGGGTTAGGCTTGGATCGACTATTATACCTATGCCCTGTCATTGAAAAAATGCTACTAGTCAATTGGCGTTGGAGCAATACTTTATTTCTTTATTTTTCATGGTATCTCTGTTGATTTCGTACAATTTCTATCCTTTCAATCGATTGTCATTCACGGAATAATGAATATTTCGTAAAATAAGAAAGTGAAATTCTGTAAAAAAAGAAAAATGCCCCGAACCCCCTACTTCGACAACTGAAGCCAGAGGCTCGGGCTACCCGAGCACCCTGCAACACCCGCCGAACCCCCCCCCCCCGACATCGTGCAGCAAGGATTCAGACGCCCAAACTATTTCATCATCACTCATTTGTTGGCGCCGCCTAGGCAGCGCCGTTCCAAAATTTGCGGTTAGGCATATTTAGGCCACGTCTTTCAACGAGCCAGATCGAATCTTTACCTCAAACTTGGGTAATTAAACCGACGCTGATGGTCCGCTGTGCGTGATATCGCCTCACCACTGGGTGTACGAGTCGGGGTTAGGCTTGGATCGACTATTATACCTATGCCCTGTCACTGAAAAAATGCTACTAGTCAATTGGCGTTGGAGCAATACTTTATTTCTTTATTTTTCATGGTATCTCTGTTGATTTCGTACAATTTCTATCCTTTCAATCGATTGTCATTCACGGAATAATGAATATTTCGTAAAATAAGAAAGTGAAATTCTGTAAAAAAAGAAAAATGCCCCGAACCCCCTACTTCGACAACTGAAGCCAGAGGCTCGGGCTACCCGAGCACCCTGCAACACCCGCCGAACCCCCCCCCCCCCCCCGACATCGTGCAGCAAGGATTCAGACGCCCAAACTCTTTCATCATCACTCATTTGTTGGCGCCGCCTAGGCAGCGCCGTTCCAAAATTTGCGGTTAGGCATATTTAGGCCACGTCTTTCAACGAGCCAGATCGAATCTTTACCTCAAACTTGGGTAATTAAACCGACGCTGATGGTCCGCTGTGCGTGATATCGCCTCACCACTGGGTGTACGAGTCGGGGTTAGGCTTGGATCGACTATTATACCTATGCCCTGTCATTGAAAAAATGCTACTAGTCAATTGGCGTTGGAGCAATACTTTATTTCTTTATTTTTCATGGTATCTCTGTTGATTTCGTACAATTTCTATCCTTTCAATCGATTGTCATTCACGGAATAATGAATATTTCGTAAAATAAGAAAGTGAAATTCTGTAAAAAAAGAAAAATGCCCCGAACCCCCTACTTCGACAACTGAAGCCAGAGGCTCGGGCTACCCGAGCACCCTGCAACACCCGCCGAACCCCCCCCCCCCCCGACATCGTGCAGCAAGGATTCAGACGCCCAAACTATTTCATCATCACTCATTTGTTGGCGCCGCCTAGGCAGCGCCGTTCCAAAATTTGCGGTTAGGCATATTTAGGCCACGTCTTTCAACGAGCCAGATCGAATCTTTACCTCAAACTTGGGTAATTAAACCGACGCTGATGGTCCGCTGTGCGTGATATCGCCTCACCACTGGGTGTACGAGTCGGGGTTAGGCTTGGATCGACTATTATACCTATGCCCTGTCACTGAAAAAATGCTACTAGTCAATTGGCGTTGGAGCAATACTTTATTTCTTTATTTTTCATGGTATCTCTGTTGATTTCGTACAATTTCTATCCTTTCAATCGATTGTCATTCACGGAATAATGAATATTTCGTAAAATAAGAAAGTGAAATTCTGTAAAAAAAGAAAAATGCCCCGAACCCCCTACTTCGACAACTGAAGCCAGAGGCTCGGGCTACCCGAGCACCCTGCAACACCCGCCGAACCCCCCCCCCCCCCCCCGACATCGTGCAGCAAGGATTCAGACGCCCAAACTCTTTCATCATCACTCATTTGTTGGCGCCGCCTAGGCAGCGCCGTTCCAAAATTTGCGGTTAGGCATATTTAGGCCACGTCTTTCAACGAGCCAGATCGAATCTTTACCTCAAACTTGGGTAATTAAACCGACGCTGATGGTCCGCTGTGCGTGATATCGCCTCACCACTGGGTGTACGAGTCGGGGTTAGGCTTGGATCGACTATTATACCTATGCCCTGTCACTGAAAAAATGCTACTAGTCAATTGGCGTTGGAGCAATACTTTATTTCTTTATTTTTCATGGTATCTCTGTTGATTTCGTACAATTTCTATCCTTTCAATCGATTGTCATTCACGGAATAATGAATATTTCGTAAAATAAGAAAGTGAAATTCTGTAAAAAAAGAAAAATGCCCCGAACCCCCTACTTCGACAACTGAAGCCAGAGGCTCGGGCTACCCGAGCACCCTGCAACACCCGCCGAACCCCCCCCCCCCCCCCCCGACATCGTGCAGCAAGGATTCAGACGCCCAAACTCTTTCATCATCACTCATTTGTTGGCGCCGCCTAGGCAGCGCCGTTCCAAAATTTGCGGTTAGGCATATTTAGGCCACGTCTTTCAACGAGCCAGATCGAATCTTTACCTCAAACTTGGGTAATTAAACCGACGCTGATGGTCCGCTGTGCGTGATATCGCCTCACCACTGGGTGTACGAGTCGGGGTTAGGCTTGGATCGACTATTATACCTATGCCCTGTCATTGAAAAAATGCTACTAGTCAATTGGCGTTGGAGCAATACTTTATTTCTTTATTTTTCATGGTATCTCTGTTGATTTCGTACAATTTCTATCCTTTCAATCGATTGTCATTCACGGAATAATGAATATTTCGTAAAATAAGAAAGTGAAATTCTGTAAAAAAAGAAAAATGCCCCGAACCCCCTACTTCGACAACTGAAGCCAGAGGCTCGGGCTACCCGAGCACCCTGCAACACCCGCCGAACCCCCCCCCGACATCGTGCAGCAAGGATTCAGACGCCCAAACTATTTCATCATCACTCATTTGTTGGCGCCGCCTAGGCAGCGCCGTTCCAAAATTTGCGGTTAGGCATATTTAGGCCACGTCTTTCAACGAGCCAGATCGAATCTTTACCTCAAACTTGGGTAATTAAACCGACGCTGATGGTCCGCTGTGCGTGATATCGCCTCACCACTGGGTGTACGAGTCGGGGTTAGGCTTGGATCGACTATTATACCTATGCCCTGTCACTGAAAAAATGCTACTAGTCAATTGGCGTTGGAGCAATACTTTATTTCTTTATTTTTCATGGTATCTCTGTTGATTTCGTACAATTTCTATCCTTTCAATCGATTGTCATTCACGGAATAATGAATATTTCGTAAAATAAGAAAGTGAAATTCTGTAAAAAAAGAAAAATGCCCCGAACCCCCTACTTCGACAACTGAAGCCAGAGGCTCGGGCTACCCGAGCACCCTGCAACACCCGCCGAACCCCCCCCCCCCCCGACATCGTGCAGCAAGGATTCAGACGCCCAAACTCTTTCATCATCACTCATTTGTTGGCGCCGCCTAGGCAGCGCCGTTCCAAAATTTGCGGTTAGGCATATTTAGGCCACGTCTTTCAACGAGCCAGATCGAATCTTTACCTCAAACTTGGGTAATTAAACCGACGCTGATGGTCCGCTGTGCGTGATATCGCCTCACCACTGGGTGTACGAGTCGGGGTTAGGCTTGGATCGACTATTATACCTATGCCCTGTCATTGAAAAAATGCTACTAGTCAATTGGCGTTGGAGCAATACTTTATTTCTTTATTTTTCATGGTATCTCTGTTGATTTCGTACAATTTCTATCCTTTCAATCGATTGTCATTCACGGAATAATGAATATTTCGTAAAATAAGAAAGTGAAATTCTGTAAAAAAAGAAAAATGCCCCGAACCCCCTACTTCGACAACTGAAGCCAGAGGCTCGGGCTACCCGAGCACCCTGCAACACCCGCCGAACCCCCCCCCCCGACATCGTGCAGCAAGGATTCAGACGCCCAAACTATTTCATCATCACTCATTTGTTGGCGCCGCCTAGGCAGCGCCGTTCCAAAATTTGCGGTTAGGCATATTTAGGCCACGTCTTTCAACGAGCCAGATCGAATCTTTACCTCAAACTTGGGTAATTAAACCGACGCTGATGGTCCGCTGTGCGTGATATCGCCTCACCACTGGGTGTACGAGTCGGGGTTAGGCTTGGATCGACTATTATACCTATGCCCTGTCACTGAAAAAATGCTACTAGTCAATTGGCGTTGGAGCAATACTTTATTTCTTTATTTTTCATGGTATCTCTGTTGATTTCGTACAATTTCTATCCTTTCAATCGATTGTCATTCACGGAATAATGAATATTTCGTAAAATAAGAAAGTGAAATTCTGTAAAAAAAGAAAAATGCCCCGAACCCCCTACTTCGACAACTGAAGCCAGAGGCTCGGGCTACCCGAGCACCCTGCAACACCCGCCGAACCCCCCCCCCCCGACATCGTGCAGCAAGGATTCAGACGCCCAAACTATTTCATCATCACTCATTTGTTGGCGCCGCCTAGGCAGCGCCGTTCCAAAATTTGCGGTTAGGCATATTTAGGCCACGTCTTTCAACGAGCCAGATCGAATCTTTACCTCAAACTTGGGTAATTAAACCGACGCTGATGGTCCGCTGTGCGTGATATCGCCTCACCACTGGGTGTACGAGTCGGGGTTAGGCTTGGATCGACTATTATACCTATGCCCTGTCACTGAAAAAATGCTACTAGTCAATTGGCGTTGGAGCAATACTTTATTTCTTTATTTTTTATGGTATCTCTGTTGATTTCGTACAATTTCTATCCTTTCAATCGATTGTCATTCACGGAATAATGAATATTTCGTAAAATAAGAAAGTGAAATTCTGTAAAAAAAGAAAAATGCCCCGAACCCCCTACTTCGACAACTGAAGCCAGAGGCTCGGGCTACCCGAGCACCCTGCAACACCCGCCGAACCCCCCCCCCCCCCCCGACATCGTGCAGCAAGGATTCAGACGCCCAAACTATTTCATCATCACTCATTTGTTGGCGCCGCCTAGGCAGCGCCGTTCCAAAATTTGCGGTTAGGCATATTTAGGCCACGTCTTTCAACGAGCCAGATCGAATCTTTACCTCAAACTTGGGTAATTAAACCGACGCTGATGGTCCGCTGTGCGTGATATCGCCTCACCACTGGGTGTACGAGTCGGGGTTAGGCTTGGATCGACTATTATACCTATGCCCTGTCACTGAAAAAATGCTACTAGTCAATTGGCGTTGGAGCAATACTTTATTTCTTTATTTTTTATGGTATCTCTGTTGATTTCGTACAATTTCTATCCTTTCAATCGATTGTCATTCACGGAATAATGAATATTTCGTAAAATAAGAAAGTGAAATTCTGTAAAAAAAGAAAAATGCCCCGAACCCCCTACTTCGACAACTGAAGCCAGAGGCTCGGGCTACCCGAGCACCCTGCAACACCCGCCGAACCCCCCCCCCCCCCGACATCGTGCAGCAAGGATTCAGACGCCCAAACTATTTCATCATCACTCATTTGTTGGCGCCGCCTAGGCAGCGCCGTTCCAAAATTTGCGGTTAGGCATATTTAGGCCACGTCTTTCAACGAGCCAGATCGAATCTTTACCTCAAACTTGGGTAATTAAACCGACGCTGATGGTCCGCTGTGCGTGATATCGCCTCACCACTGGGTGTACGAGTCGGGGTTAGGCTTGGATCGACTATTATACCTATGCCCTGTCACTGAAAAAATGCTACTAGTCAATTGGCGTTGGAGCAATACTTTATTTCTTTATTTTTTATGGTATCTCTGTTGATTTCGTACAATTTCTATCCTTTCAATCGATTGTCATTCACGGAATAATGAATATTTCGTAAAATAAGAAAGTGAAATTCTGTAAAAAAAGAAAAATGGCCCGAACCCCCTACTTCGACAACTGAAGCCAGAGGCTCGGGCTACCCGAGCACCCTGCAACACCCGCCGAACCCCCCCCCCCGACATCGTGCAGCAAGGATTCAGACGCCCAAACTATTTCATCATCACTCATTTGTTGGCGCCGCCTAGGCAGCGCCGTTCCAAAATTTGCGGTTAGGCATATTTAGGCCACGTCTTTCAACGAGCCAGATCGAATCTTTACCTCAAACTTGGGTAATTAAACCGACGCTGATGGTCCGCTGTGCGTGATATCGCCTCACCACTGGGTGTACGAGTCGGGGTTAGGCTTGGATCGACTATTATACCTATGCCCTGTCACTGAAAAAATGCTACTAGTCAATTGGCGTTGGAGCAATACTTTATTTCTTTATTTTTTATGGTATCTCTGTTGATTTCGTACAATTTCTATCCTTTCAATCGATTGTCATTCACGGAATAATGAATATTTCGTAAAATAAGAAAGTGAAATTCTGTAAAAAAAGAAAAATGCCCCGAACCCCCTACTTCGACAACTGAAGCCAGAGGCTCGGGCTACCCGAGCACCCTGCAACACCCGCCGAACCCCCCCCCCCCCCGACATCGTGCAGCAAGGATTCAGACGCCCAAACTATTTCATCATCACTCATTTGTTGGCGCCGCCTAGGCAGCGCCGTTCCAAAATTTGCGGTTAGGCATATTTAGGCCACGTCTTTCAACGAGCCAGATCGAATCTTTACCTCAAACTTGGGTAATTAAACCGACGCTGATGGTCCGCTGTGCGTGATATCGCCTCACCACTGGGTGTACGAGTCGGGGTTAGGCTTGGATCGACTATTATACCTATGCCCTGTCACTGAAAAAATGCTACTAGTCAATTGGCGTTGGAGCAATACTTTATTTCTTTATTTTTTATGGTATCTCTGTTGATTTCGTACAATTTCTATCCTTTCAATCGATTGTCATTCACGGAATAATGAATATTTCGTAAAATAAGAAAGTGAAATTCTGTAAAAAAAGAAAAATGCCCCGAACCCCCTACTTCGACAACTGAAGCCAGAGGCTCGGGCTACCCGAGCACCCTGCAACACCCGCCGAACCCCCCCCCCCCCCCCGACATCGTGCAGCAAGGATTCAGACGCCCAAACTATTTCATCATCACTCATTTGTTGGCGCCGCCTAGGCAGCGCCGTTCCAAAATTTGCGGTTAGGCATATTTAGGCCACGTCTTTCAACGAGCCAGATCGAATCTTTACCTCAAACTTGGGTAATTAAACCGACGCTGATGGTCCGCTGTGCGTGATATCGCCTCACCACTGGGTGTACGAGTCGGGGTTAGGCTTGGATCGACTATTATACCTATGCCCTGTCATTGAAAAAATGCTACTAGTCAATTGGCGTTGGAGCAATACTTTATTTCTTTATTTTTCATGGTATCTCTGTTGATTTCGTACAATTTCTATCCTTTCAATCGATTGTCATTCACGGAATAATGAATATTTCGTAAAATAAGAAAGTGAAATTCTGTAAAAAAAGAAAAATGCCCCGAACCCCCTACTTCGACAACTGAAGCCAGAGGCTCGGGCTACCCGAGCACCCTGCAACACCCGCCGAACCCCCCCCCCCCGACATCGTGCAGCAAGGATTCAGACGCCCAAACTATTTCATCATCACTCATTTGTTGGCGCCGCCTAGGCAGCGCCGTTCCAAAATTTGCGGTTAGGCATATTTAGGCCACGTCTTTCAACGAGCCAGATCGAATCTTTACCTCAAACTTGGGTAATTAAACCGACGCTGATGGTCCGCTGTGCGTGATATCGCCTCACCACTGGGTGTACGAGTCGGGGTTAGGCTTGGATCGACTATTATACCTATGCCCTGTCACTGAAAAAATGCTACTAGTCAATTGGCGTTGGAGCAATACTTCATTTCTTTATTTTTCATGGTATCTCTGTTGATTTCGTACAATTTCTATCCTTTCAATCGATTGTCATTCACGGAATAATGAATATTTCGTAAAATAAGAAAGTGAAATTCTGTAAAAAAAGAAAAATGCCCCGAACCCCCTACTTCGACAACTGAAGCCAGAGGCTCGGGCTACCCGAGCACCCTGCAACACCCGCCGAACCCCCCCCCCCCCGACATCGTGCAGCAAGGATTCAGACGCCCAAACTATTTCATCATCACTCATTTGTTGGCGCCGCCTAGGCAGCGCCGTTCCAAAATTTGCGGTTAGGCATATTTAGGCCACGTCTTTCAACGAGCCAGATCGAATCTTTACCTCAAACTTGGGTAATTAAACCGACGCTGATGGTCCGCTGTGCGTGATATCGCCTCACCACTGGGTGTACGAGTCGGGGTTAGGCTTGGATCGACTATTATACCTATGCCCTGTCACTGAAAAAATGCTACTAGTCAATTGGCGTTGGAGCAATACTTTATTTCTTTATTTTTTATGGTATCTCTGTTGATTTCGTACAATTTCTATCCTTTCAATCGATTGTCATTCACGGAATAATGAATATTTCGTAAAATAAGAAAGTGAAATTCTGTAAAAAAAGAAAAATGCCCCGAACCCCCTACTTCGACAACTGAAGCCAGAGGCTCGGGCTACCCGAGCACCCTGCAACACCCGCCGAACCCCCCCCCCCCCGACATCGTGCAGCAAGGATTCAGACGCCCAAACTATTTCATCATCACTCATTTGTTGGCGCCGCCTAGGCAGCGCCGTTCCAAAATTTGCGGTTAGGCATATTTAGGCCACGTCTTTCAACGAGCCAGATCGAATCTTTACCTCAAACTTGGGTAATTAAACCGACGCTGATGGTCCGCTGTGCGTGATATCGCCTCACCACTGGGTGTACGAGTCGGGGTTAGGCTTGGATCGACTATTATACCTATGCCCTGTCACTGAAAAAATGCTACTAGTCAATTGGCGTTGGAGCAATACTTTATTTCTTTATTTTTTATGGTATCTCTGTTGATTTCGTACAATTTCTATCCTTTCAATTGATTGTCATTCACGGAATAATGAATATTTCGTAAAATAAGAAAGTGAAATTCTGTAAAAAAAGAAAAATGCCCCGAACCCCCTACTTCGACAACTGAAGCCAGAGGCTCGGGCTACCCGAGCACCCTGCAACACCCGCCGAACCCCCCCCCCCCCCCCCCCGACATCGTGCAGCAAGGATTCAGACGCCCAAACTATTTCATCATCACTCATTTGTTGGCGCCGCCTAGGCAGCGCCGTTCCAAAATTTGCGGTTAGGCATATTTAGGCCACGTCTTTCAACGAGCCAGATCGAATCTTTACCTCAAACTTGGGTAATTAAACCGACGCTGATGGTCCGCTGTGCGTGATATCGCCTCAACACTGGGTGTACGAGTCGGGGTTAGGCTTGGATCGACTATTATACCTATGCCCTGTCACTGAAAAAATGCTACTAGTCAATTGGCGTTAGAGCAATACTTTATTTCTTTATTTTTTATGGTATCTCTGTTGATTTCGTACAATTTCTATCCTTTCAATCGATTGTCATTCACGGAATAATGAATATTTCGTAAAATAAGAAAGTGAAATTCTGTAAAAAAAGAAAAATGCCCCGAACCCCCTACTTCGACAACTGAAGCCAGAGGCTCGGGCTACCCGAGCACCCTGCAACACCCGCCGAACCCCCCCCCCGACATCGTGCAGCAAGGATTCAGACGCCCAAACTATTTCATCATCACTCATTTGTTGGCGCCGCCTAGGCAGCGCCGTTCCAAAATTTGCGGTTAGGCATATTTAGGCCACGTCTTTCAACGAGCCAGATCGAATCTTTACCTCAAACTTGGGTAATTAAACCGACGCTGATGGTCCGCTGTGCGTGATATCGCCTCACCACTGGGTGTACGAGTCGGGGTTAGGCTTGGATCGACTATTATACCTATGCCCTGTCACTGAAAAAATGCTACTAGTCAATTGGCGTTGGAGCAATACTTTATTTCTTTATCACTCATTTGTTGGCGCCGCCTAGGCAGCGCCGTTCCAAAATTTGCGATTAGGCATATTTAGGCCACGTCTTTCAACGAGCCAGATCGAATCTTTACCTCAAACTTGGGTAATTAAACCGACGCTGATGGTCCGCTGTGCGTGATATCGCCTCACCACTGGGTGTACGAGTCGGGGTTAGGCTTGGATCGACTATTATACCTATGCCCTGTCACTGAAAAAATGCTACTAGTCAATTGGCGTTAGAGCAATACTTTATTTCTTTATTTTTTATGGTATCTCTGTTGATTTCGTACAATTTCTATCCTTTCAATCGATTGTCATTCACGGAATAATGAATATTTCGTAAAATAAGAAAGTGAAATTCTGTAAAAAAAGAAAAATGCCCCGAACCCCCTACTTCGACAACTGAAGCCAGAGGCTCGGGCTACCCGAGCACCCTGCAACACCCGCCGAACCCCCCCCCCCGACATCGTGCAGCAAGGATTCAGACGCCCAAACTATTTCATCATCACTCATTTGTTGGCGCCGCCTAGGCAGCGCCGTTCCAAAATTTGCGGTTAGGCATATTTAGGCCACGTCTTTCAACGAGCCAGATCGAATCTTTACCTCAAACTTGGGTAATTAAACCGACGCTGATGGTCCGCTGTGCGTGATATCGCCTCACCACTGGGTGTACGAGTCGGGGTTAGGCTTGGATCGACTATTATACCTATGCCCTGTCACTGAAAAAATGCTACTAGTCAATTGGCGTTGGAGCAATACTTTATTTCTTTATCACTCATTTGTTGGCGCCGCCTAGGCAGCGCCGTTCCAAAATTTGCGGTTAGGCATATTTAGGCCACGTCTTTCAACGAGCCAGATCGAATCTTTACCTCAAACTTGGGTAATTAAACCGACGCTGATGGTCCGCTGTGCGTGATATCGCCTCACCACTGGGTGTACGAGTCGGGGTTAGGCTTGGATCGACTATTATACCTATGCCCTGTCACTGAAAAATGCTACTAGTCAATTGGCGTTAGAGCAATACTTTATTTCTTTATTTTTTATGGTATCTCTGTTGATTTCGTACAATTTCTATCCTTTCAATCGATTGTCATTCACGGAATAATGAATATTTCGTAAAATAAGAAAGTGAAATTCTGTAAAAAAAGAAAAATGCCCCGAACCCCCTACTTCGACAACTGAAGCCAGAGGCTCGGGCTACCCGAGCACCCTGCAACACCCGCCGAACCCCCCCCCCCCCCGACATCGTGCAGCAAGGATTCAGACGCCCAAACTATTTCATCATCACTCATTTGTTGGCGCCGCCTAGGCAGCGCCGTTCCAAAATTTGCGGTTAGGCATATTTAGGCCACGTCTTTCAACGAGCCAGATCGAATCTTTACCTCAAACTTGGGTAATTAAACCGACGCTGATGGTCCGCTGTGCGTGATATCGCCTCACCACTGGGTGTACGAGTCGGGGTTAGGCTTGGATCGACTATTATACCTATGCCCTGTCACTGAAAAAATGCTACTAGTCAATTGGCGTTGGAGCAATACTTTATTTCTTTATTTTTTATGGTATCTCTGTTGATTTCGTACAATTTCTATCCTTTCAATCGATTGTCATTCACGGAATAATGAATATTTCGTAAAATAAGAAAGTGAAATTCTGTAAAAAAAGAAAAATGCCCCGAACCCCCTACTTCGACAACTGAAGCCAGAGGCTCGGGCTACCCGAGCACCCTGCAACACCCGCCGAACCCCCCCCCCCCGACATCGTGCAGCAAGGATTCAGACGCCCAAACTATTTCATCATCACTCATTTGTTGGCGCCGCCTAGGCAGCGCCGTTCCAAAATTTGCGGTTAGGCATATTTAGGCCACGTCTTTCAACGAGCCAGATCGAATCTTTACCTCAAACTTGGGTAATTAAACCGACGCTGATGGTCCGCTGTGCGTGATATCGCCTCACCACTGGGTGTACGAGTCGGGGTTAGGCTTGGATCGACTATTATACCTATGCCCTGTCACTGAAAAAATGCTACTAGTCAATTGGCGTTGGAGCAATACTTTATTTCTTTATTTTTTATGGTATCTCTGTTGATTTCGTACAATTTCTATCCTTTCAATCGATTGTCATTCACGGAATAATGAATATTTCGTAAAATAAGAAAGTGAAATTCTGTAAAAAAAGAAAAATGCCCCGAACCCCCTACTTCGACAACTGAAGCCAGAGGCTCGGGCTACCCGAGCACCCTGCAACACCCGCCGAACCCCCCCCCCCCCCGACATCGTGCAGCAAGGATTCAGACGCCCAAACTATTTCATCATCACTCATTTGTTGGCGCCGCCTAGGCAGCGCCGTTCCAAAATTTGCGGTTAGGCATATTTAGGCCACGTCTTTCAACGAGCCAGATCGAATCTTTACCTCAAACTTGGGTAATTAAACCGACGCTGATGGTCCGCAGTGCGTGATATCGCCTCACCACTGGGTGTACGAGTCGGGGTTAGGCTTGGATCGACTATTATACCTATGCCCTGTCACTGAAAAAATGCTACTAGTCAATTGGCGTTGGAGCAATACTTTATTTCTTTATTTTTTATGGTATCTCTGTTGATTTCGTACAATTTCTATCCTTTCAATTGATTGTCATTCACGGAATAATGAATATTTCGTAAAATAAGAAAGTGAAATTCTGTAAAAAAAGAAAAATGCCCCGAACCCCCTACTTCGACAACTGAAGCCAGAGGCTCGGGCTACCCGAGCACCCTGCAACACCCGCCGAACCCCCCCCCCCCCCCCCCCCCGACATCGTGCAGCAAGGATTCAGACGCCCAAACTATTTCATCATCACTCATTTGTTGGCGCCGCCTAGGCAGCGCCGTTCCAAAATTTGCGGTTAGGCATATTTAGGCCACGTCTTTCAACGAGCCAGATCGAATCTTTACCTCAAACTTGGGTAATTAAACCGACGCTGATGGTCCGCTGTGCGTGATATCGCCTCACCACTGGGTGTACGAGTCGGGGTTAGGCTTGGATCGACTATTATACCTATGCCCTGTCACTGAAAAAATGCTACTAGTCAATTGGCGTTGGAGCAATACTTTATTTCTTTATTTTTTATGGTATCTCTGTTGATTTCGTACAATTTCTATCCTTTCAATCGATTGTCATTCACGGAATAATGAATATTTCGTAAAATAAGAAAGTGAAATTCTGTAAAAAAAGAAAAATGCCCCGAACCCCCTACTCCGACAACTGAAGCCAGAGGCTCGGGCTACCCGAGCACCCTGCAACACCCGCCGAACCCCCCCCCCGACATCGTGCAGCAAGGATTCAGACGCCCAAACTATTTCATCATCACTCATTTGTTGGCGCCGCCTAGGCAGCGCCGTTCCAAAATTTGCGGTTAGGCATATTTAGGCCACGTCTTTCAACGAGCCAGATCGAATCTTTACCTCAAACTTGGGTAATTAAACCGACGCTGATGGTCCGCTGTGCGTGATATCGCCTCACCACTGGGTGTACGAGTCGGGGTTAGGCTTGGATCGACTATTATACCTATGCCCTGTCACTGAAAAAATGCTACTAGTCAATTGGCGTTGGAGCAATACTTTATTTCTTTATTTTTTATGGTATCTCTGTTGATTTCGTACAATTTCTATCCTTTCAATCGATTGTCATTCACGGAATAATGAATATTTCGTAAAATAAGAAAGTGAAATTCTGTAAAAAAAGAAAAATGCCCCGAACCCCCTACTTCGACAACTGAAGCCAGAGGCTCGGGCTACCCGAGCACCCTGCAACACCCGCCGAACCCCCCCCCCCCCCCCGACATCGTGCAGCAAGGATTCAGACGCCCAAACTATTTCATCATCACTCATTTGTTGGCGCCGCCTAGGCAGCGCCGTTCCAAAATTTGCGGTTAGGCATATTTAGGCCACGTCTTTCAACGAGCCAGATCGAATCTTTACCTCAAACTTGGGTAATTAAACCGACGCTGATGGTCCGCAGTGCGTGATATCGCCTCACCACTGGGTGTACGAGTCGGGGTTAGGCTTGGATCGACTATTATACCTATGCCCTGTCACTGAAAAAATGCTACTAGTCAATTGGCGTTGGAGCAATACTTTATTTCTTTATTTTTTATGGTATCTCTGTTGATTTCGTACAATTTCTATCCTTTCAATTGATTGTCATTCACGGAATAATGAATATTTCGTAAAATAAGAAAGTGAAATTCTGTAAAAAAAGAAAAATGCCCCGAACCCCCTACTTCGACAACTGAAGCCAGAGGCTCGGGCTACCCGAGCACCCTGCAACACCCGCCGAACCCCCCCCCCCCCCCCCCGACATCGTGCAGCAAGGATTCAGACGCCCAAACTATTTCATCATCACTCATTTGTTGGCGCCGCCTAGGCAGCGCCGTTCCAAAATTTGCGGTTAGGCATATTTAGGCCACGTCTTTCAACGAGCCAGATCGAATCTTTACCTCAAACTTGGGTAATTAAACCGACGCTGATGGTCCGCTGTGCGTGATATCGCCTCACCACTGGGTGTACGAGTCGGGGTTAGGCTTGGATCGACTATTATACCTATGCCCTGTCACTGAAAAAATGCTACTAGTCAATTGGCGTTGGAGCAATACTTTATTTCTTTATTTTTTATGGTATCTCTGTTGATTTCGTACAATTTCTATCCTTTCAATCGATTGTCATTCACGGAATAATGAATATTTCGTAAAATAAGAAAGTGAAATTCTGTAAAAAAAGAAAAATGCCCCGAACCCCCTACTCCGACAACTGAAGCCAGAGGCTCGGGCTACCCGAGCACCCTGCAACACCCGCCGAACCCCCCCCCCGACATCGTGCAGCAAGGATTCAGACGCCCAAACTATTTCATCATCACTCATTTGTTGGCGCCGCCTAGGCAGCGCCGTTCCAAAATTTGCGGTTAGGCATATTTAGGCCACGTCTTTCAACGAGCCAGATCGAATCTTTACCTCAAACTTGGGTAATTAAACCGACGCTGATGGTCCGCTGTGCGTGATATCGCCTCACCACTGGGTGTACGAGTCGGGGTTAGGCTTGGATCGACTATTATACCTATGCCCTGTCACTGAAAAAATGCTACTAGTCAATTGGCGTTGGAGCAATACTTTATTTCTTTATTTTTTATGGTATCTCTGTTGATTTCGTACAATTTCTATCCTTTCAATCGATTGTCATTCACGGAATAATGAATATTTCGTAAAATAAGAAAGTGAAATTCTGTAAAAAAAGAAAAATGCCCCGAACCCCCTACTTCGACAACTGAAGCCAGAGGCTCGGGCTACCCGAGCACCCTGCAACACCCGCCGAACCCCCCCCCCCCGACATCGTGCAGCAAGGATTCAGACGCCCAAACTATTTCATCATCACTCATTTGTTGGCGCCGCCTAGGCAGCGCCGTTCCAAAATTTGCGGTTAGGCATATTTAGGCCACGTCTTTCAACGAGCCAGATCGAATCTTTACCTCAAACTTGGGTAATTAAACCGACGCTGATGGTCCGCTGTGCGTGATATCGCCTCACCACTGGGTGTACGAGTCGGGGTTAGGCTTGGATCGACTATTATACCTATGCCCTGTCACTGAAAAAATGCTACTAGTCAATTGGCGTTGGAGCAATACTTTATTTCTTTATTTTTTATGGTATCTCTGTTGATTTCGTACAATTTCTATCCTTTCAATTGATTGTCATTCACGGAATAATGAATATTTCGTAAAATAAGAAAGTGAAATTCTGTAAAAAAAGAAAAATGCCCCGAACCCCCTACTTCGACAACTGAAGCCAGAGGCTCGGGCTACCCGAGCACCCTGCAACACCCGCCGAACCCCCCCCCCCCCGACATCGTGCAGCAAGGATTCAGACGCCCAAACTATTTCATCATCACTCATTTGTTGGCGCCGCCTAGGCAGCGCCGTTCCAAAATTTGCGGTTAGGCATATTTAGGCCACGTCTTTCAACGAGCCAGATCGAATCTTTACCTCAAACTTGGGTAATTAAACCGACGCTGATGGTCCGCTGTGCGTGATATCGCCTCACCACTGGGTGTACGAGTCGGGGTTAGGCTTGGATCGACTATTATACCTATGCCCTGTCACTGAAAAAATGCTACTAGTCAATTGGCGTTGGAGCAATACTTTATTTCTTTATTTTTTATGGTATCTCTGTTGATTTCGTACAATTTCTATCCTTTCAATCGATTGTCATTCACGGAATAATGAATATTTCGTAAAATAAGAAAGTGAAATTCTGTAAAAAAAGAAAAATGCCCCGAACCCCCTACTTCGACAACTGAAGCCAGAGGCTCGGGCTACCCGAGCACCCTGCAACACCCGCCGAACCCCCCCCCCCCCGACATCGTGCAGCAAGGATTCAGACGCCCAAACTATTTCATCATCACTCATTTGTTGGCGCCGCCTAGGCAGCGCCGTTCCAAAATTTGCGGTTAGGCATATTTAGGCCACGTCTTTCAACGAGCCAGATCGAATCTTTACCTCAAACTTGGGTAATTAAACCGACGCTGATGGTCCGCTGTGCGTGATATCGCCTCACCACTGGGTGTACGAGTCGGGGTTAGGCTTGGATCGACTATTATACCTATGCCCTGTCACTGAAAAAATGCTACTAGTCAATTGGCGTTGGAGCAATACTTTATTTCTTTATCACTCATTTGTTGGCGCCGCCTAGGCAGCGCCGTTCCAAAATTTGCGATTAGGCATATTTAGGCCACGTCTTTCAACGAGCCAGATCGAATCTTTACCTCAAACTTGGGTAATTAAACCGACGCTGATGGTCCGCTGTGCGTGATATCGCCTCACCACTGGGTGTACGAGTCGGGGTTAGGCTTGGATCGACTATTATACCTATGCCCTGTCACTGAAAAAATGCTACTAGTCAATTGGCGTTAGAGCAATACTTTATTTCTTTATTTTTTATGGTATCTCTGTTGATTTCGTACAATTTCTATCCTTTCAATCGATTGTCATTCACGGAATAATGAATATTTCGTAAAATAAGAAAGTGAAATTCTGTAAAAAAAGAAAAATGCCCCGAACCCCCTACTTCGACAACTGAAGCCAGAGGCTCGGGCTACCCGAGCACCCTGCAACACCCGCCGAACCCCCCCCCCCGACATCGTGCAGCAAGGATTCAGACGCCCAAACTATTTCATCATCACTCATTTGTTGGCGCCGCCTAGGCAGCGCCGTTCCAAAATTTGCGGTTAGGCATATTTAGGCCACGTCTTTCAACGAGCCAGATCGAATCTTTACCTCAAACTTGGGTAATTAAACCGACGCTGATGGTCCGCTGTGCGTGATATCGCCTCACCACTGGGTGTACGAGTCGGGGTTAGGCTTGGATCGACTATTATACCTATGCCCTGTCACTGAAAAAATGCTACTAGTCAATTGGCGTTGGAGCAATACTTTATTTCTTTATCACTCATTTGTTGGCGCCGCCTAGGCAGCGCCGTTCCAAAATTTGCGGTTAGGCATATTTAGGCCACGTCTTTCAACGAGCCAGATCGAATCTTTACCTCAAACTTGGGTAATTAAACCGACGCTGATGGTCCGCTGTGCGTGATATCGCCTCACCACTGGGTGTACGAGTCGGGGTTAGGCTTGGATCGACTATTATACCTATGCCCTGTCACTGAAAAATGCTACTAGTCAATTGGCGTTAGAGCAATACTTTATTTCTTTATTTTTTATGGTATCTCTGTTGATTTCGTACAATTTCTATCCTTTCAATCGATTGTCATTCACGGAATAATGAATATTTCGTAAAATAAGAAAGTGAAATTCTGTAAAAAAAGAAAAATGCCCCGAACCCCCTACTTCGACAACTGAAGCCAGAGGCTCGGGCTACCCGAGCACCCTGCAACACCCGCCGAACCCCCCCCCCCCCCCCGACATCGTGCAGCAAGGATTCAGACGCCCAAACTATTTCATCATCACTCATTTGTTGGCGCCGCCTAGGCAGCGCCGTTCCAAAATTTGCGGTTAGGCATATTTAGGCCACGTCTTTCAACGAGCCAGATCGAATCTTTACCTCAAACTTGGGTAATTAAACCGACGCTGATGGTCCGCTGTGCGTGATATCGCCTCACCACTGGGTGTACGAGTCGGGGTTAGGCTTGGATCGACTATTATACCTATGCCCTGTCACTGAAAAAATGCTACTAGTCAATTGGCGTTGGAGCAATACTTTATTTCTTTATTTTTTATGGTATCTCTGTTGATTTCGTACAATTTCTATCCTTTCAATCGATTGTCATTCACGGAATAATGAATATTTCGTAAAATAAGAAAGTGAAATTCTGTAAAAAAAGAAAAATGCCCCGAACCCCCTACTTCGACAACTGAAGCCAGAGGCTCGGGCTACCCGAGCACCCTGCAACACCCGCCGAACCCCCCCCCCCGACATCGTGCAGCAAGGATTCAGACGCCCAAACTATTTCATCATCACTCATTTGTTGGCGCCGCCTAGGCAGCGCCGTTCCAAAATTTGCGGTTAGGCATATTTAGGCCACGTCTTTCAACGAGCCAGATCGAATCTTTACCTCAAACTTGGGTAATTAAACCGACGCTGATGGTCCGCTGTGCGTGATATCGCCTCACCACTGGGTGTACGAGTCGGGGTTAGGCTTGGATCGACTATTATACCTATGCCCTGTCACTGAAAAAATGCTACTAGTCAATTGGCGTTGGAGCAATACTTTATTTCTTTATTTTTTATGGTATCTCTGTTGATTTCGTACAATTTCTATCCTTTCAATCGATTGTCATTCACGGAATAATGAATATTTCGTAAAATAAGAAAGTGAAATTCTGTAAAAAAAGAAAAATGCCCCGAACCCCCTACTTCGACAACTGAAGCCAGAGGCTCGGGCTACCCGAGCACCCTGCAACACCCGCCGAACCCCCCCCCCCCCCGACATCGTGCAGCAAGGATTCAGACGCCCAAACTATTTCATCATCACTCATTTGTTGGCGCCGCCTAGGCAGCGCCGTTCCAAAATTTGCGGTTAGGCATATTTAGGCCACGTCTTTCAACGAGCCAGATCGAATCTTTACCTCAAACTTGGGTAATTAAACCGACGCTGATGGTCCGCAGTGCGTGATATCGCCTCACCACTGGGTGTACGAGTCGGGGTTAGGCTTGGATCGACTATTATACCTATGCCCTGTCACTGAAAAAATGCTACTAGTCAATTGGCGTTGGAGCAATACTTTATTTCTTTATTTTTTATGGTATCTCTGTTGATTTCGTACAATTTCTATCCTTTCAATTGATTGTCATTCACGGAATAATGAATATTTCGTAAAATAAGAAAGTGAAATTCTGTAAAAAAAGAAAAATGCCCCGAACCCCCTACTTCGACAACTGAAGCCAGAGGCTCGGGCTACCCGAGCACCCTGCAACACCCGCCGAACCCCCCCCCCCCCCCCCCCCGACATCGTGCAGCAAGGATTCAGACGCCCAAACTATTTCATCATCACTCATTTGTTGGCGCCGCCTAGGCAGCGCCGTTCCAAAATTTGCGGTTAGGCATATTTAGGCCACGTCTTTCAACGAGCCAGATCGAATCTTTACCTCAAACTTGGGTAATTAAACCGACGCTGATGGTCCGCTGTGCGTGATATCGCCTCACCACTGGGTGTACGAGTCGGGGTTAGGCTTGGATCGACTATTATACCTATGCCCTGTCACTGAAAAAATGCTACTAGTCAATTGGCGTTGGAGCAATACTTTATTTCTTTATTTTTTATGGTATCTCTGTTGATTTCGTACAATTTCTATCCTTTCAATCGATTGTCATTCACGGAATAATGAATATTTCGTAAAATAAGAAAGTGAAATTCTGTAAAAAAAGAAAAATGCCCCGAACCCCCTACTCCGACAACTGAAGCCAGAGGCTCGGGCTACCCGAGCACCCTGCAACACCCGCCGAACCCCCCCCCCGACATCGTGCAGCAAGGATTCAGACGCCCAAACTATTTCATCATCACTCATTTGTTGGCGCCGCCTAGGCAGCGCCGTTCCAAAATTTGCGGTTAGGCATATTTAGGCCACGTCTTTCAACGAGCCAGATCGAATCTTTACCTCAAACTTGGGTAATTAAACCGACGCTGATGGTCCGCTGTGCGTGATATCGCCTCACCACTGGGTGTACGAGTCGGGGTTAGGCTTGGATCGACTATTATACCTATGCCCTGTCACTGAAAAAATGCTACTAGTCAATTGGCGTTGGAGCAATACTTTATTTCTTTATTTTTTATGGTATCTCTGTTGATTTCGTACAATTTCTATCCTTTCAATCGATTGTCATTCACGGAATAATGAATATTTCGTAAAATAAGAAAGTGAAATTCTGTAAAAAAAGAAAAATGCCCCGAACCCCCTACTTCGACAACTGAAGCCAGAGGCTCGGGCTACCCGAGCACCCTGCAACACCCGCCGAACCCCCCCCCCCCCCCCGACATCGTGCAGCAAGGATTCAGACGCCCAAACTATTTCATCATCACTCATTTGTTGGCGCCGCCTAGGCAGCGCCGTTCCAAAATTTGCGGTTAGGCATATTTAGGCCACGTCTTTCAACGAGCCAGATCGAATCTTTACCTCAAACTTGGGTAATTAAACCGACGCTGATGGTCCGCAGTGCGTGATATCGCCTCACCACTGGGTGTACGAGTCGGGGTTAGGCTTGGATCGACTATTATACCTATGCCCTGTCACTGAAAAAATGCTACTAGTCAATTGGCGTTGGAGCAATACTTTATTTCTTTATTTTTTATGGTATCTCTGTTGATTTCGTACAATTTCTATCCTTTCAATTGATTGTCATTCACGGAATAATGAATATTTCGTAAAATAAGAAAGTGAAATTCTGTAAAAAAAGAAAAATGCCCCGAACCCCCTACTTCGACAACTGAAGCCAGAGGCTCGGGCTACCCGAGCACCCTGCAACACCCGCCGAACCCCCCCCCCCCCCCCCCGACATCGTGCAGCAAGGATTCAGACGCCCAAACTATTTCATCATCACTCATTTGTTGGCGCCGCCTAGGCAGCGCCGTTCCAAAATTTGCGGTTAGGCATATTTAGGCCACGTCTTTCAACGAGCCAGATCGAATCTTTACCTCAAACTTGGGTAATTAAACCGACGCTGATGGTCCGCTGTGCGTGATATCGCCTCACCACTGGGTGTACGAGTCGGGGTTAGGCTTGGATCGACTATTATACCTATGCCCTGTCACTGAAAAAATGCTACTAGTCAATTGGCGTTGGAGCAATACTTTATTTCTTTATTTTTTATGGTATCTCTGTTGATTTCGTACAATTTCTATCCTTTCAATCGATTGTCATTCACGGAATAATGAATATTTCGTAAAATAAGAAAGTGAAATTCTGTAAAAAAAGAAAAATGCCCCGAACCCCCTACTCCGACAACTGAAGCCAGAGGCTCGGGCTACCCGAGCACCCTGCAACACCCGCCGAACCCCCCCCCCGACATCGTGCAGCAAGGATTCAGACGCCCAAACTATTTCATCATCACTCATTTGTTGGCGCCGCCTAGGCAGCGCCGTTCCAAAATTTGCGGTTAGGCATATTTAGGCCACGTCTTTCAACGAGCCAGATCGAATCTTTACCTCAAACTTGGGTAATTAAACCGACGCTGATGGTCCGCTGTGCGTGATATCGCCTCACCACTGGGTGTACGAGTCGGGGTTAGGCTTGGATCGACTATTATACCTATGCCCTGTCACTGAAAAAATGCTACTAGTCAATTGGCGTTGGAGCAATACTTTATTTCTTTATTTTTTATGGTATCTCTGTTGATTTCGTACAATTTCTATCCTTTCAATCGATTGTCATTCACGGAATAATGAATATTTCGTAAAATAAGAAAGTGAAATTCTGTAAAAAAAGAAAAATGCCCCGAACCCCCTACTTCGACAACTGAAGCCAGAGGCTCGGGCTACCCGAGCACCCTGCAACACCCGCCGAACCCCCCCCCCCCCGACATCGTGCAGCAAGGATTCAGACGCCCAAACTATTTCATCATCACTCATTTGTTGGCGCCGCCTAGGCAGCGCCGTTCCAAAATTTGCGGTTAGGCATATTTAGGCCACGTCTTTCAACGAGCCAGATCGAATCTTTACCTCAAACTTGGGTAATTAAACCGACGCTGATGGTCCGCTGTGCGTGATATCGCCTCACCACTGGGTGTACGAGTCGGGGTTAGGCTTGGATCGACTATTATACCTATGCCCTGTCACTGAAAAAATGCTACTAGTCAATTGGCGTTGGAGCAATACTTTATTTCTTTATTTTTTATGGTATCTCTGTTGATTTCGTACAATTTCTATCCTTTCAATTGATTGTCATTCACGGAATAATGAATATTTCGTAAAATAAGAAAGTGAAATTCTGTAAAAAAAGAAAAATGCCCCGAACCCCCTACTTCGACAACTGAAGCCAGAGGCTCGGGCTACCCGAGCACCCTGCAACACCCGCCGAACCCCCCCCCCCCCGACATCGTGCAGCAAGGATTCAGACGCCCAAACTATTTCATCATCACTCATTTGTTGGCGCCGCCTAGGCAGCGCCGTTCCAAAATTTGCGGTTAGGCATATTTAGGCCACGTCTTTCAACGAGCCAGATCGAATCTTTACCTCAAACTTGGGTAATTAAACCGACGCTGATGGTCCGCTGTGCGTGATATCGCCTCACCACTGGGTGTACGAGTCGGGGTTAGGCTTGGATCGACTATTATACCTATGCCCTGTCACTGAAAAAATGCTACTAGTCAATTGGCGTTGGAGCAATACTTTATTTCTTTATTTTTTATGGTATCTCTGTTGATTTCGTACAATTTCTATCCTTTCAATCGATTGTCATTCACGGAATAATGAATATTTCGTAAAATAAGAAAGTGAAATTCTGTAAAAAAAGAAAAATGCCCCGAACCCCCTACTTCGACAACTGAAGCCAGAGGCTCGGGCTACCCGAGCACCCTGCAACACCCGCCGAACCCCCCCCCCCCCGACATCGTGCAGCAAGGATTCAGACGCCCAAACTATTTCATCATCACTCATTTGTTGGCGCCGCCTAGGCAGCGCCGTTCCAAAATTTGCGGTTAGGCATATTTAGGCCACGTCTTTCAACGAGCCAGATCGAATCTTTACCTCAAACTTGGGTAATTAAACCGACGCTGATGGTCCGCTGTGCGTGATATCGCCTCACCACTGGGTGTACGAGTCGGGGTTAGGCTTGGATCGACTATTATACCTATGCCCTGTCACTGAAAAAATGCTACTAGTCAATTGGCGTTGGAGCAATACTTTATTTCTTTATTTTTTATGGTATCTCTGTTGATTTCGTACAATTTCTATCCTTTCAATCGATTGTCATTCACGGAATAATGAATATTTCGTAAAATAAGAAAGTGAAATTCTGTAAAAAAAGAAAAATGCCCCGAACCCCCTACTTCGACAACTGAAGCCAGAGGCTCGGGCTACCCGAGCACCCTGCAACACCCGCCGAACCCCCCCCCCTCGACATCGTGCAGCAAGGATTCAGACGCCCAAACTATTTCATCATCACTCATTTGTTGGCGCCGGCTAGGCAGCGCCGTTCCAAAATTTGCGGTTAGGCATATTTAGGCCACGTCTTTCAACGAGCCAGATCGAATCTTTACCTCAAACTTGGGTAATTAAACCGACGCTGATGGTCCGCTGTGCGTGATATCGCCTCACCACTGGGTGTACGAGTCGGGGTTAGGCTTGGATCGACTATTATACCTATGCCCTGTCACTGAAAAAATGCTACTAGTCAATTGGCGTTGGAGCAATACTTTATTTCTTTATTTTTTATGGTATCTCTGTTGATTTCGTACAATTTCTATCCTTTCAATCGATTGTCATTCACGGAATAATGAATATTTCGTAAAATAAGAAAGTGAAATTCTGTAAAAAAAGAAAAATGCCCCGAACCCCCTACTTCGACAACTGAAGCCAGAGGCTCGGGCTACCCGAGCACCCTGCAACACCCGCCGAACCCCCCCCCCCGACATCGTGCAGCAAGGATTCAGACGCCCAAACTATTTCATCATCACTCATTTGTTGGCGCCGCCTAGGCAGCGCCGTTCCAAAATTTGCGGTTAGGCATATTTAGGCCACGTCTTTCAACGAGCCAGATCGAATCTTTACCTCAAACTTGGGTAATTAAACCGACGCTGATGGTCCGCTGTGCGTGATATCGCCTCACCACTGGGTGTACGAGTCGGGGTTAGGCTTGGATCGACTATTATACCTATGCCCTGTCACTGAAAAAATGCTACTAGTCAATTGGCGTTGGAGCAACACTTTATTTCTTTATTTTTTATGGTATCTCTGTTGATTTCGTACAATTTCTATCCTTTCAATCGATTGTCATTCACGGAATAATGAATATTTCGTAAAATAAGAAAGTGAAATTCTGTAAAAAAAGAAAAATGCCCCGAACCCCCTACTTCGACAACTGAAGCCAGAGGCTCGGGCTACCCGAGCACCCTGCAACACCCGCCGAACCCCCCCCCCCCCCCCGACATCGTGCAGCAAGGATTCAGACGCCCAAACTCTTTCATCATCACTCATTTGTTGGCGCCGCCTAGGCAGCGCCGTTCCAAAATTTGCGGTTAGGCATATTTAGGCCACGTCTTTCAACGAGCCAGATCGAATCTTTACCTCAAACTTGGGTAATTAAACCGACGCTGATGGTCCGCTGTGCGTGATATCGCCTCACCACTGGGTGTACGAGTCGGGGTTAGGCTTGGATCGACTATTATACCTATGCCCTGTCACTGAAAAAATGCTACTAGTCAATTGGCGTTGGAGCAATACTTTATTTCTTTATTTTTTATGGTATCTCTGTTGATTTCGTACAATTTCTATCCTTTCAATCGATTGTCATTCACGGAATAATGAATATTTCGTAAAATAAGAAAGTGAAATTCTGTAAAAAAAGAAAAATGCCCCGAACCCCCTACTTCGACAACTGAAGCCAGAGGCTCGGGCTACCCGAGCACCCTGCAACACCCGCCGAACCCCCCCCCCTCGACATCGTGCAGCAAGGATTCAGACGCCCAAACTATTTCATCATCACTCATTTGTTGGCGCCGGCTAGGCAGCGCCGTTCCAAAATTTGCGGTTAGGCATATTTAGGCCACGTCTTTCAACGAGCCAGATCGAATCTTTACCTCAAACTTGGGTAATTAAACCGACGCTGATGGTCCGCTGTGCGTGATATCGCCTCACCACTGGGTGTACGAGTCGGGGTTAGGCTTGGATCGACTATTATACCTATGCCCTGTCACTGAAAAAATGCTACTAGTCAATTGGCGTTGGAGCAATACTTTATTTCTTTATTTTTTATGGTATCTCTGTTGATTTCGTACAATTTCTATCCTTTCAATCGATTGTCATTCACGGAATAATGAATATTTCGTAAAATAAGAAAGTGAAATTCTGTAAAAAAAGAAAAATGCCCCGAACCCCCTACTTCGACAACTGAAGCCAGAGGCTCGGGCTACCCGAGCACCCTGCAACACCCGCCGAACCCCCCCCCCCGACATCGTGCAGCAAGGATTCAGACGCCCAAACTATTTCATCATCACTCATTTGTTGGCGCCGCCTAGGCAGCGCCGTTCCAAAATTTGCGGTTAGGCATATTTAGGCCACGTCTTTCAACGAGCCAGATCGAATCTTTACCTCAAACTTGGGTAATTAAACCGACGCTGATGGTCCGCTGTGCGTGATATCGCCTCACCACTGGGTGTACGAGTCGGGGTTAGGCTTGGATCGACTATTATACCTATGCCCTGTCACTGAAAAAATGCTACTAGTCAATTGGCGTTGGAGCAACACTTTATTTCTTTATTTTTTATGGTATCTCTGTTGATTTCGTACAATTTCTATCCTTTCAATCGATTGTCATTCACGGAATAATGAATATTTCGTAAAATAAGAAAGTGAAATTCTGTAAAAAAAGAAAAATGCCCCGAACCCCCTACTTCGACAACTGAAGCCAGAGGCTCGGGCTACCCGAGCACCCTGCAACACCCGCCGAACCCCCCCCCCCCCCGACATCGTGCAGCAAGGATTCAGACGCCCAAACTCTTTCATCATCACTCATTTGTTGGCGCCGCCTAGGCAGCGCCGTTCCAAAATTTGCGGTTAGGCATATTTAGGCCACGTCTTTCAACGAGCCAGATCGAATCTTTACCTCAAACTTGGGTAATTAAACCGACGCTGATGGTCCGCTGTGCGTGATATCGCCTCACCACTGGGTGTACGAGTCGGGGTTAGGCTTGGATCGACTATTATACCTATGCCCTGTCACTGAAAAAATGCTACTAGTCAATTGGCGTTGGAGCAATACTTTATTTTTTTATGGTATCTCTGTTGATTTCGTACAATTTCTATCTTTTCAATCGATTGTCATTCACGGAATAATGAATATTTCGTAAAATAAGAAAGTGAAATTCTGTAAAAAAAGAAAAATGCCCCGAACCCCCTACTTCGACAACTGAAGCCAGAGGCTCGGGCTACCCGAGCACCCTGCAACACCCGCCGAACCCCCCCCCCCCCCGACATCGTGCTGCAAGGATTCAGACGCCCAAACTATTTCATCATCACTCATTTGTTGGCGCCGCCTAGGCAGCGCCGTTCCAAAATTTGCGGTTAGGCATATTTAGGCCACGTCTTTCAACGAGCCAGATCGAATCTTTACCTCAAACTTGGGTAATTAAACCGACGCTGATGGTCCGCTGTGCGTGATATCGCCTCACCACTGGGTATACGAGTCGGGGTTAGGCTTGGATCGACTATTATACCTATGCCCTGTCACTGAAAAAATGCTACTAGTCAATTGGCGTTGGAGCAATACTTTATTTCTTTATTTTTTATGGTATCTCTGTTGATTTCGTACAATTTCTATCCTTTCAATCGATTGTCATTCACGGAATAATGAATATTTCGTAAAATAAGCAAGTGAAATTCTGTAAAAAAAGAAAAATGCCCCGAACCCCCTACTTCGACAACTGAAGCCAGAGGCTCGGGCTACCCGAGCACCCTGCAACACCCGCCGAACCCCCCCCCCTCGACATCGTGCAGCAAGGATTCAGACGCCCAAACTATTTCATCATCACTCATTTGTTGGCGCCGGCTAGGCAGCGCCGTTCCAAAATTTGCGGTTAGGCATATTTAGGCCACGTCTTTCAACGAGCCAGATCGAATCTTTACCTCAAACTTGGGTAATTAAACCGACGCTGATGGTCCGCTGTGCGTGATATCGCCTCACCACTGGGTGTACGAGTCGGGGTTAGGCTTGGATCGACTATTATACCTATGCCCTGTCACTGAAAAAATGCTACTAGTCAATTGGCGTTGGAGCAATACTTTATTTCTTTATTTTTTATGGTATCTCTGTTGATTTCGTACAATTTCTATCCTTTCAATCGATTGTCATTCACGGAATAATGAATATTTCGTAAAATAAGAAAGTGAAATTCGTAAAAATAGAAAAATGCCCCGAACCCCCTACTTCGACAACTGAAGCCAGAGGCTCGGGCTACCCGAGCACCCTGCAACACCCGCCGAACCCCCCCCCCCCCGACATCGTGCAGCAAGGATTCAGACGCCCAAACTATTTCATCATCACTCATTTGTTGGCGCCGCCTAGGCAGCGCCGTTCCAAAATTTGCGGTTAGGCATATTTAGGCCACGTCTTTCAACGAGCCAGATCGAATCTTTACCTCAAACTTGGGTAATTAAACCGACGCTGATGGTCCGCTGTGCGTGATATCGCCTCACCACTGGGTGTACGAGTCGGGGTTAGGCTTGGATCGACTATTATACCTATGCCCTGTCACTGAAAAAATGCTACTAGTCAATTGGCGTTGGAGCAACACTTTATTTCTTTATTTTTTATGGTATCTCTGTTGATTTCGTACAATTTCTATCCTTTCAATCGATTGTCATTCACGGAATAATGAATATTTCGTAAAATAAGAAAGTGAAATTCTGTAAAAAAAGAAAAATGCCCCGAACCCCCTACTTCGACAACTGAAGCCAGAGGCTCGGGCTACCCGAGCACCCTGCAACACCCGCCGAACCCCCCCCCCCTCCCCCGACATCGTGCAGCAAGGATTCAGACGCCCAAACTATTTCATCATCACTCATTTGTTGGCGCCGCCTAGGCAGCGCCGTTCCAAAATTTGCGGTTAGGCATATTTAGGCCACGTCTTTCAACGAGCCAGATCGAATCTTTACCTCAAACTTGGGTAATTAAACCGACGCTGATGGTCCGCTGTGCGTGATATCGCCTCACCACTGGGTGTACGAGTCGGGGTTAGGCTTGGATCGACTATTATACCTATGCCCTGTCACTGAAAAAATGCTACTAGTCAATTGGCGTTGGAGCAATACTTTATTTTTTATGGTATCTCTGTTGATTTCGTACAATTTCTATCCTTTCAATCGATTGTCATTCACGGAATAATGAATATTTCGTAAAATAAGAAAGTGAAATTCTGTAAAAAAAGAAAAATGCCCCGAACCCCCGACTTCGACAACTGAAGCCAGAGGCTCGGGCTACCCGAGCACCCTGCAACACCCGACGAACCCCCCCCCCCCCCCCGACATCGTGCAGCAAGGATTCAGACGCCCAAACTATTTCATCATCACTCATTTGTTGGCGCCGCCTAGGCAGCGCCGTTCCAAAATTTGCGGTTAGGCATATTTAGGCCACGTCTTTCAACGAGCCAGATCGAATCTTTACCTCAAACTTGGGTAATTAAACCGACGCTGATGGTCCGCTGTGCGTGATATCGCCTCACCACTGGGTGTACGAGTCGGGGTTAGGCTTGGATCGACTATTATACCTATGCCCTGTCACTGAAAAAATGCTACTAGTCAATTGGCGTTGGAGCAATACTTTATTTCTTTATTTTTATGGTATCTCTGTTGATTTCGTACAATTTCTATCCTTTCAATCGATTGTCATTCACGGAATAATGAATATTTCGTAAAATAAGAAAGTGAAATTCTGTAAAAAAAGAAAAATGCCCCGAACCCCCTACTTCGACAACTGAAGCCAGAGGCTCGGGCTACCCGAGCACCCTGCAACACCCGCCGAACCCCCCCCCCCCCCCCGACATCGTGCAGCAAGGATTCAGACGCCCAAACTATTTCATCATCACTCATTTGTTGGCGCCGCCTAGGCAGCGCCGTTCCAAAATTTGCGGTTAGGCATATTTAGGCCACGTCTTTCAACGAGCCAGATCGAATCTTTACCTCAAACTTGGTAATTAAACCGACGCTGATGGTCCGCTGTGCGTGATATCGCCTCACCACTGGGTGTACGAGTCGGGGTTAGGCTTGGATCGACTATTATACCTATGCCCTGTCACTGAAAAAATGCTACTAGTCAATTGGCGTTGGAGCAATACTTTATTTTTTATGGTATCTCTGTTGATTTCGTACAATTTCTATCTTTTCAATCGATTGTCATTCACGGAATAATGAATATTTCGTAAAATAAGAAAGTGAAATTCTGTAAAAAAAGAAAAATGCCCCGAACCCCCTACTTCGACAACTGAAGCCAGAGGCTCGGGCTACCCGAGCACCCTGCAACACCCGCCGAACCCCCCCCCCGACATCGTGCAGCAAGGATTCAGACGCCCAAACTATTTCATCATCACTCATTTGTTGGCGCCGCCTAGGCAGCGCCGTTCCAAAATTTGCGGTTAGGCATATTTAGGCCACGTCTTTCAACGAGCCAGATCGAATCTTTACCTCAAACTTGGGTAATTAAACCGACGCTGATGGTCCGCTGTGCGTGATATCGCCTCACCACTGGGTGTACGAGTCGGGGTTAGGCTTGGATCGACTATTATACCTATGCCCTGTCACTGAAAAAATGCTACTAGTCAATTGGCGTTGGAGCAACACTTTATTTCTTTATTTTTTATGGTATCTCTGTTGATTTCGTACAATTTCTATCCTTTCAATCGATTGTCATTCACGGAATAATGAATATTTCGTAAAATAAGAAAGTGAAATTCTGTAAAAAAAGAAAAATGCCCCGAACCCCCTACTTCGACAACTGAAGCCAGAGGCTCGGGCTACCCGAGCACCCTGCAACACCCGCCGAACCCCCCCCCCCCGACATCGTGCAGCAAGGATTCAGACGCCCAAACTCTTTCATCATCACTCATTTGTTGGCGCCGCCTAGGCAGCGCCGTTCCAAAATTTGCGGTTAGGCATATTTAGGCCACGTCTTTCAACGAGCCAGATCGAATCTTTACCTCAAACTTGGGTAATTAAACCGACGCTGATGGTCCGCTGTGCGTGATATCGCCTCACCACTGGGTGTACGAGTCGGGGTTAGGCTTGGATCGACTATTATACCTATGCCCTGTCATTGAAAAAATGCTACTAGTCAATTGGCGTTGGAGCAATACTTTATTTCTTTATTTTTCATGGTATCTCTGTTGATTTCGTACAATTTCTATCCTTTCAATCGATTGTCATTCGAGGAATAATGAATATTTCGTAAAATAAGAAAGTGAAATTCGTAAAAATAGAAAAATGCCCCGAACCCCCTACTTCGACAACTGAAGCCAGAGGCTCGGGCTACCCGAGCACCCTGCAACACCCGCCGAACCCCCCCCCCCCCCGACATCGTGCAGCAAGGATTCAGACGCCCAAACTATTTCATCATCACTCATTTGTTGGCGCCGCCTAGGCAGCGCCGTTCCAAAATTTGCGGTTAGGCATATTTAGGCCACGTCTTTCAACGAGCCAGATCGAATCTTTACCTCAAACTTGGGTAATTAAACCGACGCTGATGGTCCGCTGTGCGTGATATCGCCTCACCACTGGGTGTACGAGTCGGGGTTAGGCTTGGATCGACTATTATACCTATGCCCTGTCACTGAAAAAATGCTACTAGTCAATTGGCGTTGGAGCAACACTTTATTTCTTTATTTTTTATGGTATCTCTGTTGATTTCGTACAATTTCTATCCTTTCAATCGATTGTCATTCACGGAATAATGAATATTTCGTAAAATAAGAAAGTGAAATTCTGTAAAAAAAGAAAAATGCCCCGAACCCCCTACTTCGACAACTGAAGCCAGAGGCTCGGGCTACACGAGCACCCTGCAACACCCGCCGAACCCCCCCCCCCCCGACATCGTGCAGCAAGGATTCAGACGCCCAAACTATTTCATCATCACTCATTTGTTGGCGCCGCCTAGGCAGCGCCGTTCCAAAATTTGCGGTTAGGCATATTTAGGCCACGTCTTTCAACGAGCCAGATCGAATCTTTACCTCAAACTTGGGTAATTAAACCGACGCTGATGGTCCGCTGTGCGTGATATCGCCTCACCACTGGGTGTACGAGTCGGGGTTAGGCTTGGATCGACTATTATACCTATGCCCTGTCACTGAAAAAATGCTACTAGTCAATTGGCGTTGGAGCAATACTTTATTTCTTTATTTTTTATGGTATCTCTGTTGATTTCGTACAATTTCTATCCTTTCAATCGATTGTCATTCACGGAATAATGAATATTTCGTAAAATAAGAAAGTGAAATTCTGTAAAAAAAGAAAAATGCCCCGAACCCCCTACTTCGACAACTGAAGCCAGAGGCTCGGGCTACCCGAGCACCCTGCAACACCCGCCGAACCCCCCCCCCCCCCGACATCGTGCAGCAAGGATTCAGACGCCCAAACTCTTTCATCATCACTCATTTGTTGGCGCCGCCTAGGCAGCGCCGTTCCAAAATTTGCGGTTAGGCATATTTAGGCCACGTCTTTCAACGAGCCAGATCGAATCTTTACCTCAAACTTGGGTAATTAAACCGACGCTGATGGTCCGCTGTGCGTGATATCGCCTCACCACTGGGTGTACGAGTCGGGGTTAGGCTTGGATCGACTATTATACCTATGCCCTGTCATTGAAAAAATGCTACTAGTCAATTGGCGTTGGAGCAATACTTTATTTCTTTATTTTTCATGGTATCTCTGTTGATTTCGTACAATTTCTATCCTTTCAATCGATTGTCATTCGAGGAATAATGAATATTTCGTAAAATAAGAAAGTGAAATTCGTAAAAATAGAAAAATGCCCCGAACCCCCTACTTCGACAACTGAAGCCAGAGGCTCGGGCTACCCGAGCACCCTGCAACACCCGCCGAACCCCCCCCCCCCCGACATCGTGCAGCAAGGATTCAGACGCCCAAACTATTTCATCATCACTCATTTGTTGGCGCCGCCTAGGCAGCGCCGTTCCAAAATTTGCGGTTAGGCATATTTAGGCCACGTCTTTCAACGAGCCAGATCGAATCTTTACCTCAAACTTGGGTAATTAAACCGACGCTGATGGTCCGCTGTGCGTGATATCGCCTCACCACTGGGTGTACGAGTCGGGGTTAGGCTTGGATCGACTATTATACCTATGCCCTGTCACTGAAAAAATGCTACTAGTCAATTGGCGTTGGAGCAACACTTTATTTCTTTATTTTTTATGGTATCTCTGTTGATTTCGTACAATTTCTATCCTTTCAATCGATTGTCATTCACGGAATAATGAATATTTCGTAAAATAAGAAAGTGAAATTCTGTAAAAAAAGAAAAATGCCCCGAACCCCCTACTTCGACAACTGAAGCCAGAGGCTCGGGCTACCCGAGCACCCTGCAACACCCGCCGAACCCCCCCCCCCGACATCGTGCAGCAAGGATTCAGACGCCCAAACTATTTCATCATCACTCATTTGTTGGCGCCGCCTAGGCAGCGCCGTTCCAAAATTTGCGGTTAGGCATATTTAGGCCACGTCTTTCAACGAGCCAGATCGAATATTTACCTCAAACTTGGGTAATTAAACCGACGCTGATGGTCCGCTGTGCGTGATATCGCCTCACCACTGGGTGTACGAGTCGGGGTTAGGCTTGGATCGACTATTATACCTATGCCCTGTCACTGAAAAAATGCTACTAGTCAATTGGCGTTGGAGCAATACTTTATTTCTTTATTTTTTATGGTATCTCTGTTGATTTCGTACAATTTCTATCCTTTCAATCGATTGTCATTCACGGAATAATGAATATTTCGTAAAATAAGAAAGTGAAATTCTGTAAAAAAAGAAAAATGCCCCGAACCCCCTACTTCGACAACTGAAGCCAGAGGCTCGGGCTACCCGAGCACCCTGCAACACCCGCCGAACCCCCCCCCCCCCGACATCGTGCAGCAAGGATTCAGACGCCCAAACTCTTTCATCATCACTCATTTGTTGGCGCCGCCTAGGCAGCGCCGTTCCAAAATTTGCGGTTAGGCATATTTAGGCCACGTCTTTCAACGAGCCAGATCGAATCTTTACCTCAAACTTGGGTAATTAAACCGACGCTGATGGTCCGCTGTGCGTGATATCGCCTCACCACTGGGTGTACGAGTCGGGGTTAGGCTTGGATCGACTATTATACCTATGCCCTGTCACTGAAAAAATGCTACTAGTCAATTGGCGTTGGAGCAATACTTTATTTCTTTATTTTTATGGTATCTCTGTTGATTTCGTACAATTTCTATCCTTTCAATCGATTGTCATTCACGGAATAATGAATATTTCGTAAAATAAGAAAGTGAAATTCTGTAAAAAAAGAAAAATGCCCCGAACCCCCTACTTCGACAACTGAAGCCAGAGGCTCGGGCTACCCGAGCACCCTGCAACACCCGCCGAACCCCCCCCCCGACATCGTGCAGCAAGGATTCAGACGCCCAAACTATTTCATCATCACTCATTTGTTGGCGCCGCCTAGGCAGCGCCGTTCCAAAATTTGCGGTTAGGCATATTTAGGCCACGTCTTTCAACGAGCCAGATCGAATCTTTACCTCAAACTTGGTAATTAAACCGACGCTGATGGTCCGCTGTGCGTGATATCGCCTCACCACTGGGTGTACGAGTCGGGGTTAGGCTTGGATCGACTATTATACCTATGCCCTGTCACTGAAAAAATGCTACTAGTCAATTGGCGTTGGAGCAATACTTTATTTTTTATGGTATCTCTGTTGATTTCGTACAATTTCTATCTTTTCAATCGATTGTCATTCACGGAATAATGAATATTTCGTAAAATAAGAAAGTGAAATTCTGTAAAAAAAGAAAAATGCCCCGAACCCCCTACTTCGACAACTGAAGCCAGAGGCTCGGGCTACCCGAGCACCCTGCAACACCCGCCGAACCCCCCCCCCCCCCGACATCGTGCAGCAAGGATTCAGACGCCCAAACTATTTCATCATCACTCATTTGTTGGCGCCGCCTAGGCAGCGCCGTTCCAAAATTTGCGGTTAGGCATATTTAGGCCACGTCTTTCAACGAGCCAGATCGAATCTTTACCTCAAACTTGGGTAATTAAACCGACGCTGATGGTCCGCTGTGCGTGATATCGCCTCACCACTGGGTGTACGAGTCGGGGTTAGGCTTGGATCGACTATTATACCTATGCCCTGTCACTGAAAAAATGCTACTAGTCAATTGGCGTTGGAGCAACACTTTATTTCTTTATTTTTTATGGTATCTCTGTTGATTTCGTACAATTTCTATCCTTTCAATCGATTGTCATTCACGGAATAATGAATATTTCGTAAAATAAGAAAGTGAAATTCTGTAAAAAAAGAAAAATGCCCCGAACCCCCTACTTCGACAACTGAAGCCAGAGGCTCGGGCTACCCGAGCACCCTGCAACACCCGCCGAACCCCCCCCCCCCCCCCGACATCGTGCAGCAAGGATTCAGACGCCCAAACTATTTCATCATCACTCATTTGTTGGCGCCGCCTAGGCAGCGCGGTTCCAAAATTTGCGGTTAGGCATATTTAGGCCACGTCTTTCAACGAGCCAGATCGAATCTTTACCTCAAACTTGGGTAATTAAACCGACGCTCATGGTCCGCTGTGCGTGATATCGCCTCACCACTGGGTGTACGAGTCGGGGTTAGGCTTGGATCGACTATTATACCTATGCCCTGTCACTGAAAAAATGCTACTAGTCAATTGGCGTTGGAGCAACACTTTATTTCTTTATTTTTTATGGTATCTCTGTTGATTTCGTACAATTTCTATCCTTTCAATCGATTGTCATTCACGGAATAATGAATATTTCGTAAAATAAGAAAGTGAAATTCTGTAAAAAAAGAAAAATGCCCCGAACCCCCTACTTCGACAACTGAAGCCAGAGGCTCGGGCTACCCGAGCACCCTGCAACACCCGCCGAACCCCCCCCCCGACATCGTGCAGCAAGGATTCAGACGCCCAAACTATTTCATCATCACTCATTTGTTGGCGCCGCCTAGGCAGCGCCGTTCCAAAATTTGCGGTTAGGCATATTTAGGCCACGTCTTTCAACGAGCCAGATCGAATCTTTACCTCAAACTTGGGTAATTAAACCGACGCTCATGGTCCGCTGTGCGTGATATCGCCTCACCACTGGGTGTACGAGTCGGGGTTAGGCTTGGATCGACTATTATACCTATGCCCTGTCACTGAAAAAATGCTACTAGTCAATTGGCGTTGGAGCAATACTTTATTTCTTTATTTTTTATGGTATCTCTGTTGATTTCGTACAATTTCTATCCTTTCAATCGATTGTCATTCACGGAATAATGAATATTTCGTAAAATAAGAAAGTGAAATTCTGTAAAAAAAGAAAAATGCCCCGAACCCCCTACTTCGACAACTGAAGCCAGAGGCTCGGGCTACCCGAGCACCCTGCAACACCCGCCGAACCCCCCCCCCCCCCGACATCGTGCTGCAAGGATTCAGACGCCCAAACTATTTCATCATCACTCATTTGTTGGCGCCGCCTAGGCAGCGCCGTTCCAAAATTTTCGGTTAGGCATATTTAGGCCACGTCTTTCAACGAGCCAGATCGAATCTTTACCTCAAACTTGGGTAATTAAACCGACGCTGATGGTCCGCTGTGCGTGATATCGCCTCACCACTGGGTGTACGAGTCGGGGTTAGGCTTGGATCGACTATTATACCTATGCCCTGTCACTGAAAAAATGCTACTAGTCAATTGGCGTTGGAGCAATACTTTATTTCTTTATTTTTTATGGTATCTCTGTTGATTTCGTACAATTTCTATCCTTTCAATCGATTGTCATTCACGGAATAATGAATATTTCGTAAAATAAGAAAGTGAAATTCTGTAAAAAAAGAAAAATGCCCCGAACCCCCTACTTCGACAACTGAAGCCAGAGGCTCGGGCTACCCGAGCACCCTGCAACACTCGCCGAACCCCCCCCCCCCCCCCCCCGACATCGTGCTGCAAGGATTCAGACGCCCAAACTATTTCATCATCACTCATTTGTTGGCGCCGCCTAGGCAGCGCCGTTCCAAAATTTGCGGTTAGGCATATTTAGGCCACGTCTTTCAACGAGCCAGATCGAATCTTTACCTCAAACTTGGGTAATTAAACCGACGCTGATGGTCCGCTGTGCGTGATATCGCCTCACCACTGGGTGTACGAGTCGGGGTTAGGCTTGGATCGACTATTATACCTATGCCCTGTCACTGAAAAAATGCTACTAGTCAATTGGCGTTGGAGCAATACTTTATTTCTTTATTTTTTATGGTATCTCTGTTGATTTCGTACAATTTCTATCCTTTCAATCGATTGTCATTCACGGAATAATGAATATTTCGTAAAATAAGAAAGTGAAATTCTGTAAAAAAAGAAAAATGCCCCGAACCCCCTACTTCGACAACTGAAGCCAGAGGCTCGGGCTACCCGAGCACCCTGCAACACCCGCCGAACCCCCCCCCCCCGACATCGTGCTGCAAGGATTCAGACGCCCAAACTATTTCATCATCACTCATTTGTTGGCGCCGCCTAGGCAGCGCCGTTCCAAAATTTGCGGTTAGGCATATTTAGGCCACGTCTTTCAACGAGCCAGATCGAATCTTTACCTCAAACTTGGGTAATTAAACCGACGCTGATGGTCCGCTGTGCGTGATATCGCCTCACCACTGGGTGTACGAGTCGGGGTTAGGCTTGGATCGACTATTATACCTATGCCCTGTCACTGAAAAAATGCTACTAGTCAATTGGCGTTGGAGCAATACTTTATTTTTTATGGTATCTCTGTTGATTTCGTACAATTTCTATCCTTTCAATCGATTGTCATTCACGGAATAATGAATATTTCGTAAAATAAGAAAGTGAAATTCTGTAAAAAAAGAAAAATGCCCCGAACCCCCTACTTCGACAACTGAAGCCAGAGGCTCGGGCTACCCGAGCACCCTGCAACACCCGCCGAACCCCCCCCCCCCCCCGACATCGTGCTGCAAGGATTCAGACGCCCAAACTATTTCATCATCACTCATTTGTTGGCGCCGCCTAGGCAGCGCCGTTCCAAAATTTGCGGTTAGGCATATTTAGGCCACGTCTTTCAACGAGCCAGATCGAATCTTTACCTCAAACTTGGGTAATTAAACCGACGCTGATGGTCCGCTGTGCGTGATATCGCCTCACCACTGGGTGTACGAGTCGGGGTTAGGCTTGGATCGACTATTATATCTATGCCCTGTCACTGAAAAAATGCTACTAGTCAATTGGCGTTGGAGCAATAATTTATTTCTTTATTTTTTATGGTATCTCTGTTGATTTCGTACAATTTCTATCCTTTCAATCGATTGTCATTCACGGAATAATGAATATTTCGTAAAATAAGAAAGTGAAATTCTGTAAAAAAAGAAAAATGCCCCGAACCCCCTACTTCGACAACTGAAGCCAGAGGCTCGGGCTACCCGAGCACCCTGCAACACCCGCCGAACCCCCCCCCCCGACATCGTGCAGCAAGGATTCAGACGCCCAAACTATTTCATCATCACTCATTTGTTGGCGCCGCCTAGGCAGCGCCGTTCCAAAATTTGCGGTTAGGCATATTTAGGCCACGTCTTTCAACGAGCCAGATCGAATCTTTACCTCAAACTTGGGTAATTAAACCGACGCTGATGGTCCGCTGTGCGTGATATCGCCTCACCACTGGGTGTACGTGTCGGGGTTAGGCTTGGATCGACTATTATACCTATGCCCTGTCACTGAAAAAATGCTACTAGTAGCAATACTTTATTTCTTTATTTTTTATGGTATCTCTGTTGATTTCGTACAATTTCTATCCTTTCAATCGATTGTCATTCACGGAATAATGAATATTTCGTAAAATAAGAAAGTGAAATTCTGTAAAAAAAGAAAAATGCCCCGAACCCCCTACTTCGACAACTGAAGCCAGAGGCTCGGGCTACCCGAGCACCCTGCAACACCCGCCGAACGCCCCCCCCCCCCCCCGACATCGTGCAGCAAGGATTCAGACGCCCAAACTATTTCATCATCACTCATTTGTTGGCGCCGCCTAGGCAGCGCCGTTCCAAAATTTGCGGTTAGGCATATTTAGGCCACGTCTTTCAACGAGCCAGATCGAATCTTTACCTCAAACTTGGGTAATTAAACCGACGCTGATGGTCCGCTGTGCGTGATATCGCCTCACCACTGGGTGTACGAGTCGGGGTTAGGCTTGGATCGACTATTATACCTATGCCCTGTCACTGAAAAAATGCTACTAGTCAATTGGCGTTGGAGCAATACTTTATTTCTTTATTTTTTATGGTATCTCTGTTGATTTCGTACAATTTCTATCCTTTCAATCGATTGTCATTCACGGAATAATGAATATTTCGTAAAATAAGAAAGTGAAATTCTGTAAAAAAAGAAAAATGCCCCGAACCCCCTACTTCGACAACTGAAGCCAGAGGCTCGGGCTACCCGAGCACCCTGCAACACCCGCCGAACGCCCCCCCCCCCCGACATCGTGCAGCAAGGATTCAGACGCCCAAACTATTTCATCATCACTCATTTGTTGGCGCCGCCTAGGCAGCGCCGTTCCAAAATTTGCGGTTAGGCATATTTAGGCCACGTCTTTCAACGAGCCAGATCGAATCTTTACCTCAAACTTGGGTAATTAAACCGACGCTGATGGTCCGCTGTGCGTGATATCGCCTCACCACTGGGTGTACGAGTCGGGGTTAGGCTTGGATCGACTATTATACCTATGCCCTGTCACTGAAAAAATGCTACTAGTCAATTGGCGTTGGAGCAATACTTTATTTTTTATGGTATCTCTGTTGATTTCGTACAATTTCTATCCTTTCAATCGATTGTCATTCACGGAATAATGAATATTTCGTAAAATAAGAAAGTGAAATTCTGTAAAAAAAGAAAAATGCCCCGAACCCCCTACTTCGACAACTGAAGCCAGAGGCTCGGGCTACCCGAGCACCCTGCAACACCCGCCGAACCCCCCCCCCCCCCCCCGACATCGTGCAGCAAGGATTCAGACGCCCAAACTATTTCATCATCACTCATTTGTTGGCGCCGCCTAGGCAGCGCCGTTCCAAAATTTGCGGTTAGGCATATTTAGGCCACGTCTTTCAACGAGCCAGATCGAATCTTTACCTCAAACTTGGGTAATTAAACCGACGCTGATGGTCCGCTGTGCGTGATATCGCCTCACCACTGGGTGTACGAGTCGGGGTTAGGCTTGGATCGACTATTATACCTATGCCCTGTCACTGAAAAAATGCTACTAGTCAATTGGCGTTGGAGCAATACTTTATTTCTTTATTTTTTATGGTATCTCTGTTGATTTCGTACAATTTCTATCCTTTCAATCGATTGTCATTCACGGAATAATGAATATTTCGTAAAATAAGAAAGTGAAATTCTGTAAAAAAAGAAAAATGCCCCGAACCCCCTACTTCGACAACTGAAGCCAGAGGCTCGGGCTACCCGAGCACCCTGCAACACCCGCCGAACGCCCCCCCCCCCGACATCGTGCAGCAAGGATTCAGACGCTCAAACTATTTCATCATCACTCATTTGTTGGCGCCGCCTAGGCAGCGCCGTTCCAAAATTTGCGGTTAGGCATATTTAGGCCACGTCTTTCAACGAGCCAGATCGAATCTTTACCTCAAACTTGGGTAATTAAACCGACGCTGATGGTCCGCTGTGCGTGATATCGCCTCACCACTGGGTGTACGTGTCGGGGTTAGGCTTGGATCGACTATTATACCTATGCCCTGTCACTGAAAAAATGCTACTAGTAGCAATACTTTATTTCTTTATTTTTTATGGTATCTCTGTTGATTTCGTACAATTTCTATCCTTTCAATCGATTGTCATTCACGGAATAATGAATATTTCGTAAAATAAGAAAGTGAAATTCTGTAAAAAAAGAAAAATGCCCCGAACCCCCTACTTCGACAACTGAAGCCAGAGGCTCGGGCTACCCGAGCACCCTGCAACACCCGCCGAACCCCCCCCCCCCGACATCGTGCAGCAAGGATTCAGACGCCCAAACTATTTCATCATCACTCATTTGTTGGCGCCGCCTAGGCAGCGCCGTTCCAAAATTTGCGGTTAGGCATATTTAGGCCACGTCTTTCAACGAGCCAGATCGAATCTTTACCTCAAACTTGGGTAATTAAACCGACGCTGATGGTCCGCTGTGCGTGATATCGCCTCACCACTGGGTGTACGAGTCGGGGTTAGGCTTGGATCGACTATTATACCTATGCCCTGTCACTGAAAAAATGCTACTAGTCAATTGGCGTTGGAGCAATACTTTATTTTTTATGGTATCTCTGTTGATTTCGTACAATTTCTATCCTTTCAATCGATTGTCATTCACGGAATAATGAATATTTCGTAAAATAAGAAAGTGAAATTCTGTAAAAAAAGAAAAATGCCCCGAACCCCCTACTTCGACAACTGAAGCCAGAGGCTCGGGCTACCCGAGCACCCTGCAACACCCGCCGAACCCCCCCCCCCCCCCGACATCGTGCAGCAAGGATTCAGACGCCCAAACTATTTCATCATCACTCATTTGTTGGCGCCGCCTAGGCAGCGCCGTTCCAAAATTTGCGGTTAGGCATATTTAGGCCACGTCTTTCAACGAGCCAGATCGAATCTTTACCTCAAACTTGGGTAAGTAAACCGACGCTGATGGTCCGCTGTGCGTGATATCGCCTCACCACTGGGTGTACGAGTCGGGGTTAGGCTTGGATCGACTATTATACCTATGCCCTGTCACTGAAAAAATGCTACTAGTAGCAATACTTTATTTCTTTATTTTTTATGGTATCTCTGTTGATTTCGTACAATTTCTATCCTTTCAATCGATTGTCATTCACGGAATAATGAATATTTCGTAAAATAAGAAAGTGAAATTCTGTAAAAAAAGAAAAATGCCCCGAACCCCCTACTTCGACAACTGAAGCCAGAGGCTCGGGCTACCCGAGCACCCTGCAACACCCGCCGAACCCCCCCCCCCCCCCCCGACATCGTGCAGCAAGGATTCAGACGCCCAAACTATTTCATCATCACTCATTTGTTGGCGCCGCCTAGGCAGCGCCGTTCCAAAATTTGCGGTTAGGCATATTTAGGCCACGTCTTTCAACGAGCCAGATCGAATCTTTACCTCAAACTTGGGTAATTAAACCGACGCTGATGGTCCGCTGTGCGTGATATCGCCTCACCACTGGGTGTACGAGTCGGGGTTAGGCTTGGATCGACTATTATACCTATGCCCTGTCACTGAAAAAATGCTACTAGTCAATTGGCGTTGGAGCAATACTTTATTTTTTATGGTATCTCTGTTGATTTCGTACAATTTCTATCCTTTCAATCGATTGTCATTCACGGAATAATGAATATTTCGTAAAATAAGAAAGTGAAATTCTGTAAAAAAAGAAAAATGCCCCGAACCCCCTACTTCGACAACTGAAGCCAGAGGCTCGGGCTACCCGAGCACCCTGCAACACCCGCCGAACCCCCCCCCCCCCCGACATCGTGCTGCAAGGATTCAGACGCCCAAACTATTTCATCATCACTCATTTGTTGGCGCCGCCTAGGCAGCGCCGTTCCAAAATTTGCGGTTAGGCATATTTAGGCCACGTCTTTCAACGAGCCAGATCGAATCTTTACCTCAAACTTGGGTAATTAAACCGACGCTGATGGTCCGCTGTGCGTGATATCGCCTCACCACTGGGTGTACGAGTCGGGGTTAGGCTTGGATCGACTATTATACCTATGCCCTGTCACTGAAAAAATGCTACTAGTCAATTGGCGTTGGAGCAATACTTTATTTCTTTATTTTTTATGGTATCTCTGTTGATTTCGTACAATTTCTATCCTTTCAATCGATTGTCATTCACGGAATAATGAATATTTCGTAAAATAAGAAAGTGAAATTCTGTAAAAAAAGAAAAATGCCCCGAACCCCCTACTTCGACAACTGAAGCCAGAGGCTCGGGCTACCCGAGCACCCTGCAACACCCGCCGAACCCCCCCCCCCCCCGACATCGTGCAGCAAGGATTCAGACGCCCAAACTATTTCATCATCACTCATTTGTTGGCGCCGCCTAGGCAGCGCCGTTCCAAAATTTGCGGTTAGGCATATTTAGGCCACGTCTTTCAACGAGCCAGATCGAATCTTTACCTCAAACTTGGGTAATTAAACCGACGCTGATGGTCCGCTGTGCGTGATATCGCCTCACCACTGGGTGTACGAGTCGGGGTTAGGCTTGGATCGACTATTATACCTATGCCCTGTCACTGAAAAAATGCTACTAGTCAATTGGCGTTGGAGCAATACTTTATTTCTTTATTTTTTATGGTATCTCTGTTGATTTCGTACAATTTCTATCCTTTCAATCGATTGTCATTCACGGAATAATGAATATTTCGTAAAATAAGAAAGTGAAATTCTGTAAAAAAAGAAAAATGCCCCGAACCCCCTACTTCGACAACTGAAGCCAGAGGCTCGGGCTACCCGAGCACCCTGCAACACCCGCCGAACCCCCCCCCCCGACATCGTGCAGCAAGGATTCAGACGCCCAAACTATTTCATCATCACTCATTTGTTGGCGCCGCCTAGGCAGCGCCGTTCCAAAATTTGCGGTTAGGCATATTTAGGCCACGTCTTTCAACGAGCCAGATCGAATCTTTACCTCAAACTTGGGTAATTAAACCGACGCTGATGGTCCGCTGTGCGTGATATCGCCTCACCACTGGGTGTACGAGTCAGGGTTAGGCTTGGATCGACTATTATACCTATGCCCTGTCACTGAAAAAATGCTACTAGTCAATTGGCGTTGGAGCAATACTTTATTTCTTTATTTTTTATGGTATCTCTGTTGATTTCGTACAATTTCCATCCTTTCAATCGATTGTCATTCACGGAATAATGAATATTTCGTTAAATAAGAAAGTGAAATTCTGTAAAAAAAGAAAAATTCCCCGAACCCCCTACTTCGACAACTGAAGCCAGAGGCTCGGGCTACCCGAGCACCCTGCAACACCCGCCGAACCCCCCCCCCCCGACATCGTGCAGCAAGGATTCAGACGCCCAAACTATTTCATCATCACTCATTTGTTGGCGCCGCCTAGGCAGCGCCGTTCCAAAATTTGCGGTTAGGCATATTTAGGCCACGTCTTTCAACGAGCCAGATCGAATCTTTACCTCAAACTTGGGTAATTAAACCGACGCTGATGGTCCGCTGTGCGTGATATCGCCTCACCACTGGGTGTACGAGTCAGGGTTAGGCTTGGATCGACTATTATACCTATGCCCTGTCACTGAAAAAATGCTACTAGTCAATTGGCGTTGGAGCAATACTTTATTTCTTTATTTTTTATGGTATCTCTGTTGATTTCGTACAATTTCCATCCTTTCAATCGATTGTCATTCACGGAATAATGAATATTTCGTTAAATAAGAAAGTGAAATTCTGTAAAAAAAGAAAAATTCCCCGAACCCCCTACTTCGACAACTGAAGCCAGAGGCTCGGGCTACCCGAGCACCCTGCAACACCCGCCGAACCCCCCCCCCCCCCGACATCGTGCAGCAAGGATTCAGACGCCCAAACTATTTCATCATCACTCATTTGTTGGCGCCGCCTAGGCAGCGCCGTTCCAAAATTTGCGGTTAGGCATATTTAGGCCACTTCTTTCAACGAGCGAGATCGAATCTTTACCTCAAACTTGGGTAATTAAACCGACGCTGATGGTCCGCTGTGCGTGATATCGCCTCACCACTGGGTGTACGAGTCGGGGTTAGGCTTGGATCGACTATTATACCTATGCCCTGTCACTGAAAAAATGCTACTAGTCAATTGGCGTTGGAGCAATACTTTATTTTTTATGGTATCTCTGTTGATTTCGTACAATTTCTATCCTTTCAATCGATTGTCATTCACGGAATAATGAATATTTCGTAAAATAAGAAAGTGAAATTCTGTAAAAAAAGAAAAATGCCCCGAACCCCCTACTTCGACAACTGAAGCCAGAGGCTCGGGCTACCCGAGCACCCTGCAACACCCGCCGAACCCCCCCCCCCCCCCCCCGACATCGTGCAGCAAGGATTCAGACGCCCAAACTATTTCATCATCACTCATTTGTTGGCGCCGCCTAGGCAGCGCCGTTCCAAAATTTGCGGTTAGGCATATTTAGGCCACGTCTTTCAACGAGCCAGATCGAATCTTTACCTCAAACTTGGGTAATTAAACCGACGCTGATGGTCCGCTGTGCGTGATATCGCCTCACCACTGGGTGTACGAGTCGGGGTTAGGCTTGGATCGACTATTATACCTATGCCCTGTCACTGAAAAAATGCTACTAGTCAATTGGCGTTGGAGCAACACTTTATTTCTTTATTTTTTATGGTATCTCTGTTGATTTCGTACAATTTCTATCCTTTCAATCGATTGTCATTCACGGAATAATGAATATTTCGTAAAATAAGAAAGTGAAATTCTGTAAAAAAAGAAAAATGCCCCGAACCCCCTACTTCGACAACTGAAGCCAGAGGCTCGGGCTACCCGAGCACCCTGCAACACCCGCCGAACCCCCCCCCCCCGACATCGTGCAGCAAGGATTCAGACGCCCAAACTATTTCATCATCACTCATTTGTTGGCGCCGCCTAGGCAGCGCCGTTCCAAAATTTGCGGTTAGGCATATTTAGGCCACGTCTTTCAACGAGCCAGATCGAATCTTTACCTCAAACTTGGGTAATTAAACCGACGCTGATGGTCCGCTGTGCGTGATATCGCCTCACCACTGGGTGTACGAGTCAGGGTTAGGCTTGGATCGACTATTATACCTATGCCCTGTCACTGAAAAAATGCTACTAGTCAATTGGCGTTGGAGCAATACTTTATTTCTTTATTTTTTATGGTATCTCTGTTGATTTCGTACAATTTCCATCCTTTCAATCGATTGTCATTCACGGAATAATGAATATTTCGTTAAATAAGAAAGTGAAATTCTGTAAAAAAAGAAAAATTCCCCGAACCCCCTACTTCGACAACTGAAGCCAGAGGCTCGGGCTACCCGAGCACCCTGCAACACCCGCCGAACCCCCCCCCCCGACATCGTGCAGCAAGGATTCAGACGCCCAAACTATTTCATCATCACTCATTTGTTGGCGCCGCCTAGGCAGCGCCGTTCCAAAATTTGCGGTTAGGCATATTTAGGCCACGTCTTTCAACGAGCCAGATCGAATCTTTACCTCAAACTTGGGTAATTAAACCGACGCTGATGGTCCGCTGTGCGTGATATCGCCTCACCACTGGGTGTACGAGTCGGGGTTAGGCTTGGATCGACTATTATACCTATGCCCTGTCACTGAAAAAATGCTACTAGTCAATTGGCGTTGGAGCAATACTTTATTTCTTTATTTTTTATGGTATCTCTGTTGATTTCGTACAATTTCTATCCTTTCAATCGATTGTCATTCACGGAATAATGAATATTTCGTAAAATAAGAAAGTGAAATTCTGTAAAAAAAGAAAAATGCCCCGAACCCCCTACTTCGACAACTGAAGCCAGAGGCTCGGGCTACCCGAGCACCCTGCAACACCCGCCGAACCCCCCCCCCCCCCCCCGACATCGTGCAGCAAGGATTCAGACGCTCAAACTATTTCATCATCACTCATTTGTTGGCGCCGCCTAGGCAGCGCCGTTCCAAAATTTGCGGTTAGGCATATTTAGGCCACGTCTTTCAACGAGCCAGATCGAATCTTTACCTCAAACTTGGGTAATTAAACCGACGCTGATGGTCCGCTGTGCGTGATATCGCCTCACCACTGGGTGTACGAGTCGGGGTTAGGCTTGGATCGACTATTATACCTATGCCCTGTCACTGAAAAAATGCTACTAGTAGCAATACTTTATTTCTTTATTTTTTATGGTATCTCTGTTGATTTCGTACAATTTCTATCCTTTCAATCGATTGTCATTCACGGAATAATGAATATTTCGTAAAATAAGAAAGTGAAATTCTGTAAAAAAAGAAAAATGCCCCGAACCCCCTACTTCGACAACTGAAGCCAGAGGCTCGGGCTACCCGAGCACCCTGCAACACCCGCCGAACCCCCCCCCCCCCCCCCCCGACATCGTGCAGCAAGGATTCAGACGCCCAAACTATTTCATCATCACTCATTTGTTGGCGCCGCCTAGGCAGCGCCGTTCCAAAATTTGCGGTTAGGCATATTTAGGTTACGTCTTTCAACGAGCCAGATCGAATCTTTACCTCAAACTTGGGCAATTAAACCGACGCTGATGGTCCGCTGTGCGTGATATCGCCTCACCACTGGGTGTACGAGTCGGGGTTAGGCTTGGATCGACTATTATACCTATGCCCTGTCACTGAAAAAATGCTACTAGTCAATTGGCGTTGGAGCAATACTTTATTTTTTATGGTATCTCTGTTGATTTCGTACAATTTCTATCCTTTCAATCGATTGTCATTCACGGAATAATGAATATTTCGTAAAATAAGAAAGTGAAATTCTGTAAAAAAAGAAAAATGCCCCGAACCCCCTACTTCGACAACTGAAGCCAGAGGCTCGGGCTACCCGAGCACCCTGCAACACCCGCCGAACCCCCCCCCCCCCCCCGACATCGTGCAGCAAGGATTCAGACGCCCAAACTATTTCATCATCACTCATTTGTTGGCGCCGCCTAGGCAGCGCCGTTCCAAAATTTGCGGTTAGGCATATTTAGGCCACGTCTTTCAACGAGCCAGATCGAATCTTTACCTCAAACTTGGGTAATTAAACCGACGCTGATGGTCCGCTGTGCGTGATATCGCCTCACCACTGGGTGTACGAGTCGGGGTTAGGCTTGGATCGACTATTATACCTATGCCCTGTCACTGAAAAAATGCTACTAGTAGCAATACTTTATTTCTTTATTTTTTATGGTATCTCTGTTGATTTCGTACAATTTCTATCCTTTCAATCGATTGTCATTCACGGAATAATGAATATTTCGTAAAATAAGAAAGTGAAATTCTGTAAAAAAAGAAAAATGCCCCGAACCCCCTACTTCGACAACTGAAGCCAGAGGCTCGGGCTACCCGAGCACCCTGCAACACCCGCCGAACCCCCCCCCCCCCGACATCGTGCAGCAAGAATTCAGACGCCCAAACTATTTCATCATCACTCATTTGTTGGCGCCGCCTAGGCAGCGCCGTTCCAAAATTTGCGGTTAGGCATATTTAGGCCACGTCTTTCAACGAGCCAGATCGAATCTTTACCTCAAACTTGGGTAATTAAACCGACGCTGATGGTCCGCTGTGCGTGATATCGCCTCACCACTGGGTGTACGAGTCGGGGTTAGGCTTGGATCGACTATTATACCTATGCCCTGTCACTGAAAAAATGCTACTAGTCAATTGGCGTTGGAGCAATACTTTATTTTTTATGGTATCTCTGTTGATTTCGTACAATTTCTATCCTTTCAATCGATTGTCATTCACGGAATAATGAATATTTCGTAAAATAAGAAAGTGAAATTCTGTAAAAAAAGAAAAATGCCCCGAACCCCCTACTTCGACAACTGAAGCCAGAGGCTCGGGCTACCCGAGCACCCTGCAACACCCGCCGAACCCCCCCCCCCCCCGACATCGTGCTGCAAGGATTCAGACGCCCAAACTATTTCATCATCACTCATTTGTTGGCGCCGCCTAGGCAGCGCCGTTCCAAAATTTGCGGTTAGGCATATTTAGGCCACGTCTTTCAACGAGCCAGATCGAATCTTTACCTCAAACTTGGGTAATTAAACCGACGCTGATGGTCCGCTGTGCGTGATATCGCCTCACCACTGGGTGTACGAGTCGGGGTTAGGCTTGGATCGACTATTATACCTATGCCCTGTCACTGAAAAAATGCTACTAGTCAATTGGCGTTGGAGCAACACTTTATTTCTTTATTTTTTAAGGTATCTCTGTTGATTTCGTACAATTTCTATCCTTTCAATCGATTGTCATTCACGGAATAATGAATATTTCGTAAAATAAGAAAGTGAAATTCTGTAAAAAAAGAAAAATGCCCCGAACCCCCTACTTCGACAACTGAAGCCAGAGGCTCGGGCTACCCGAGCACCCTGCAACACCCGCCGAACCCCCCCCCCCCCCCCCGACATCGTGCAGCAAGGATTCAGACGCCCAAACTATTTCATCATCACTCATTTGTTGGCGCCGCCTAGGCAGCGCCGTTCCAAAATTTGCGGTTAGGCATATTTAGGCCACGTCTTTCAACGAGCCAGATCGAATCTTTACCTCAAACTTGGGTAATTAAACCGACGCTGATGGTCCGCTGTGCGTGATATCGCCTCACCACTGGGTGTACGAGTCGGGGTTAGGCTTGGATCGACTATTATACCTATGCCCTGTCACTGAAAAAATGCTACTAGTCAATTGGCGTTGGAGCAATACTTTATTTCTTTATTTTTTATGGTATCTCTGTTGATTTCGTACAATTTCTATCCTTTCAATCGATTGTCATTCACGGAATAATGAATATTTCGTAAAATAAGAAAGTGAAATTCTGTAAAAAAAGAAAAATGCCCCGAACCCCCTACTTCGACAACTGAAGCCAGAGGCTCGGGCTACCCGAGCACCCTGCAACACCCGCCGAACCCCCCCCCCCCGACATCGTGCTGCAAGGATTCAGACGTCCAAACTATTTCATCATCACTCATTTGTTGGCGCCGCCTAGGCAGCGCCGTTCCAAAATTTGCGGTTAGGCATATTTAGGCCACGTCTTTCAACGAGCCAGATCGAATCTTTACCTCAAACTTGGGTAATTAAACCGACGCTGATGGTCCGCTGTGCGTGATATCGCCTCACCACTGGGTGTACGAGTCGGGGTTAGGCTTGGATCGACTATTATACCTATGCCCTGTCACTGAAAAAATGCTACTAGTCAATTGGCGTTGGAGCAACACTTTATTTCTTTATTTTTTAAGGTATCTCTGTTGATTTCGTACAATTTCTATCCTTTCAATCGATTGTCATTCACGGAATAATGAATATTTCGTAAAATAAGAAAGTGAAATTCTGTAAAAAAAGAAAAATGCCCCGAACCCCCTACTTCGACAACTGAAGCCAGAGGCTCGGGCTACCCGAGCACCCTGCAACACCCGCCGAACCCCCCCCCCCCCCGACATCGTGCAGCAAGGATTCAGACGCCCAAACTATTTCATCATCACTCATTTGTTGGCGCCGCCTAGGCAGCGCCGTTCCAAAATTTGCGGTTAGGCATATTTAGGCCACGTCTTTCAACGAGCCAGATCGAATCTTTACCTCAAACTTGGGTAATTAAACCGACGCTGATGGTCCGCTGTGCGTGATATCGCCTCACCACTGGGTGTACGAGTCGGGGTTAGGCTTGGATCGACTATTATACCTATGCCCTGTCACTGAAAAAATGCTACTAGTCAATTGGCGTTGGAGCAATACTTTATTTCTTTATTTTTTATGGTATCTCTGTTGATTTCGTACAATTTCTATCCTTTCAATCGATTGTCATTCACGGAATAATGAATATTTCGTAAAATAAGAAAGTGAAATTCTGTAAAAAAAGAAAAATGCCCCGAACCCCCTACTTCGACAACTGAAGCCAGAGGCTCGGGCTATCCGAGCACCCTGCAACACCCGCCGAACCCCCCCCCCGACATCGTGCAGCAAGGATTCAGACGCCCAAACTATTTCATCATCACTCATTTGTTGGCGCCGCCTAGGCAGCGCCGTTCCAAAATTTGCGGTTAGGCATATTTAGGCCACGTCTTTCAACGAGCCAGATCGAATCTTTACCTCAAACTTGGGTAATTAAACCGACGCTGATGGTCCGCTGTGCGTGATATCGCCTCACCACTGGGTGTACGAGTCGGGGTTAGGCTTGGATCGACTATTATACCTATGCCCTGTCACTGAAAAAATGCTACTAGTCAATTGGCGTTGGAGCAACACTTTATTTCTTTATTTTTTATGGTATCTCTGTTGATTTCGTACAATTTCTATCCTTTCAATCGATTGTCATTCACGGAATAATGAATATTTCGTAAAATAAGAAAGTGAAATTCTGTAAAAAAAGAAAAATGCCCCGAACCCCCTACTTCGACAACTGAAGCCAGAGGCTCGGGCTACCCGAGCACCCTGCAACACCCGCCGAACCCCCCCCCCCCCGACATCGTGCAGCAAGGATTCAGACGCCCAAACTATTTCATCATCACTCATTTGTTGGCGCCGCCTAGGCAGCGCCGTTCCAAAATTTGCGGTTAGGCATATTTAGGCCACGTCTTTCAACGAGCCAGATCGAATCTTTACCTCAAACTTGGGTAATTAAACCGACGCTGATGGTCCGCTGTGCGTGATATCGCCTCACCACTGGGTGTACGAGTCGGGGTTAGGCTTGGATCGACTATTATACCTATGCCCTGTCACTGAAAAAATGCTACTAGTCAATTGGCGTTGGAGCAATACTTTATTTCTTTATTTTTTATGGTATCTCTGTTGATTTCGTATAATTTCCATCCTTTCAATCGATTGTCATTCACGGAATAATGAATATTTCGTTAAATAAGAAAGTGAAATTCTGTAAAAAAAGAAAAATTCCCCGAACCCCCTACTTCGACAACTGAAGCCAGAGGCTCGGGCTACCCGAGCACCCTGCAACACCCGCCGAACCCCCCCCCCCCCCCCCCCCGACATCGTGCAGCAAGGATTCAGACGCCCAAACTATTTCATCATCACTCATTTGTTGGCGCCGCCTAGGCAGCGCCGTTCCAAAATTTGCGGTTAGGCATATTTAGGCCACGTCTTTCAACGAGCCAGATCGAATCTTTACCTCAAACTTGGGTAATTAAACCGACGCTGATGGTCCGCTGTGCGTGATATCGCCTCACCACTGGGTGTACGAGTCGGGGTTAGGCTTGGATCGACTATTATACCTATGCCCTGTCACTGAAAAAATGCTACTAGTCAATTGGCGTTGGAGCAATACTTTATTTCTTTATTTTTTATGGTATCTCTGTTGATTTCGTACAATTTCTATCCTTTCAATCGATTGTCATTCACGGAATAATGAATATTTCGTAAAATAAGAAAGTGAAATTCTGTAAAAAAAGAAAAATGCCCCGAACCCCCTACTTCGACAACTGAAGCCAGAGGCTCGGGCTACCCGAGCACCCTGCAACACCCGCCGAACCCCCCCCCCCCCCCCCGACATCGTGCTGCAAGGATTCAGACGCCCAAACTATTTCATCATCACTCATTTGTTGGCGCCGCCTAGGCAGCGCCGTTCCAAAATTTGCGGTTAGGCATATTTAGGCCACGTCTTTCAACGAGCCAGATCGAATCTTTACCTCAAACTTGGGTAATTAAACCGACGCTGATGGTCCGCTGTGCGTGATATCGCCTCACCACTGGGTGTACGAGTCGGGGTTAGGCTTGGATCGACTATTATACCTATGCCCTGTCACTGAAAAAATGCTACTAGTCAATTGGCGTTGGAGCAATACTTTATTTCTTTATTTTTTATGGTATCTCTGTTGATTTCGTACAATTTCTATCCTTTCAATCGATTGTCATTCACGGAATAATGAATATTTCGTAAAATAAGAAAGTGAAATTCTGTAAAAAAAGAAAAATGCCCCGAACCCCCTACTTCGACAACTGAAGCCAGAGGCTCGGGCTACCCGAGCACCCTGCAACACCCGCCGAACCCCCCCCCCCCCCGACATCGTGCTGCAAGGATTCAGACGCCCAAACTATTTCATCATCACTCATTTGTTGGCGCCGCCTAGGCAGCGCCGTTCCAAAATTTGCGGTTAGGCATATTTAGGCCACGTCTTTCAACGAGCCAGATCGAATCTTTACCTCAAACTTGGGTAATTAAACCGACGCTGATGGTCCGCTGTGCGTGATATCGCCTCACCACTGGGTGTACGAGTCGGGGTTAGGCTTGGATCGACTATTATACCTATGCCCTGTCACTGAAAAAATGCTACTAGTCAATTGGCGTTGGAGCAATACTTTATTTCTTTATTTTTTATGGTATCTCTGTTGATTTCGTACAATTTCTATCCTTTCAATCGATTGTCATTCACGGAATAATGAATATTTCGTAAAATAAGAAAGTGAAATTCTGTAAAAAAAGAAAAATGCCCCGAACCCCCTACTTCGACAACTGAAGCCAGAGGCTCGGGCTACCCGAGCACCCTGCAACACCCGCCGAACCCCCCCCCCCCCCACATCGTGCAGCAAGGATTCAGACGCCCAAACTATTTCATCATCACTCATTTGTTGGCGCCGCCTAGGCAGCGCCGTTCCAAAATTTGCGGTTAGGCATATTTAGGCCACGTCTTTCAACGAGCCAGATCGAATCTTTACCTCAAACTTGGGTAATTAAACCGACGCTGATGGTCCGCTGTGCGTGATATCGCCTCACCACTGGGTGTACGAGTCAGGGTTAGGCTTGGATCGACTATTATACCTATGCCCTGTCACTGAAAAAATGCTACTAGTCAATTGGCGTTGGAGCAATACTTTATTTCTTTATTTTTTATGGTATCTCTGTTGATTTCGTACAATTTCCATCCTTTCAATCGATTGTCATTCACGGAATAATGAATATTTCGTTAAATAAGAAAGTGAAATTCTGTAAAAAAAGAAAAATTCCCCGAACCCCCTACTTCGACAACTGAAGCCAGAGGCTCGGGCTACCCGAGCACCCTGCAACACCCGCCGAACGCCCCCCCCCCCGACATCGTGCAGCAAGGATTCAGACGCCCAAACTATTTCATCATCACTCATTTGTTGGCGCCGCCTAGGCAGCGCCGTTCCAAAATTTGCGGTTAGGCATATTTAGGCCACGTCTTTCAACGAGCCAGATCGAATCTTTACCTCAAACTTGGGTAATTAAACCGACGCTGATGGTCCGCTGTGCGTGATATCGCCTCACCACTGGGTGTACGAGTCGGGGTTAGGCTTGGATCGACTATTATACCTATGCCCTGTCACTGAAAAAATGCTACTAGTCAATTGGCGTTGGAGCAATACTTTATTTCTTTATTTTTTATGGTATCTCTGTTGATTTCGTATAATTTCCATCCTTTCAATCGATTGTCATTCACGGAATAATGAATATTTCGTTAAATAAGAAAGTGAAATTCTGTAAAAAAAGAAAAATTCCCCGAACCCCCTACTTCGACAACTGAAGCCAGAGGCTCGGGCTACCCGAGCACCCTGCAACACCCGCCGAACGCCCCCCCCCCCCCGACATCGTGCAGCAAGGATTCAGACGCCCAAACTATTTCATCATCACTCATTTGTTGGCGCCGCCTAGGCAGCGCCGTTCCAAAATTTGCGGTTAGGCATATTTAGGCCACGTCTTTCAACGAGCCAGATCGAATCTTTACCTCAAACTTGGGTAATTAAACCGACGCTGATGGTCCGCTGTGCGTGATATCGCCTCACCACTGGGTGTACGAGTCGGGGTTAGGCTTGGATCGACTATTATACCTATGCCCTGTCACTGAAAAAATGCTACTAGTCAATTGGCGTTGGAGCAATACTTTATTTCTTTATTTTTTATGGTATCTCTGTTGATTTCGTTCAATTTCTATCCTTTCAATCGATTGTCATTCACGGAATAATGAATATTTCGTAAAATAAGAAAGTGAAATTCTGTAAAAAAAGAAAAATGCCCCGAACCCCCTACTTCGACAACTGAAGCCAGAGGCTCGGGCTACCCGAGCACCCTGCAACACCCGCCGAACCCCCCCCCCCCCGACATCGTGCAGCAAGGATTCAGACGCCCAAACTATTTCATCATCACTCATTTGTTGGCGCCGCCTAGGCAGCGCCGTTCCAAAATTTGCGGTTAGGCATATTTAGGCCACGTCTTTCAACGAGCCAGATCGAATCTTTACCTCAAACTTGGGTAATTAAACCGACGCTGATGGTCCGCTGTGCGTGATATCGCCTCACCACTGGGTGTACGAGTCGGGGTTAGGCTTGGATCGACTATTATACCTATGCCCTGTCACTGAAAAAATGCTACTAGTCAATTGGCGTTGGAGCAATACTTTATTTCTTTATTTTTTATGGTATCTCTGTTGATTTCGTTCAATTTCTATCCTTTCAATCGATTGTCATTCACGGAATAATGAATATTTCGTAAAATAAGAAAGTGAAATTCTGTAAAAAAAGAAAAATGCCCCGAACCCCCTACTTCGACAACTGAAGCCAGAGGCTCGGGCTACCCGAGCACCCTGCAACACCCGCCGAACCCCCCCCCCCCCCCCCCCGACATCGTGCTGCAAGGATTCAGACGCCCAAACTATTTCATCATCACTCATTTGTTGGCGCCGCCTAGGCAGCGCCGTTCCAAAATTTGCGGTTAGGCATATTTAGGCCACGTCTTTCAACGAGCCAGATCGAATCTTTACCTCAAACTTGGGTAATTAAACCGACGCTGATGGTCCGCTGTGCGTGATATCGCCTCACCACTGGGTGTACGAGTCGGGGTTAGGCTTGGATCGACTATTATACCTATGCCCTGTCACTGAAAAAATGCTACTAGTCAATTGGCGTTGGAGCAATACTTTATTTCTTTATTTTTTATGGTATCTCTGTTGATTTCGTACAATTTCTATCCTTTCAATCGATTGTCATTCACGGAATAATGAATATTTCGTAAAATAAGAAAGTGAAATTCTGTAAAAAAAGAAAAATGCCCCGAACCCCCTACTTCGACAACTGAAGCCAGAGGCTCGGGCTACCCGAGCACCCTGCAACACCCGCCGAACGCCCCCCCCCCCGACATCGTGCAGCAAGGATTCAGACGCCCAAACTATTTCATCATCACTCATTTGTTGGCGCCGCCTAGGCAGCGCCGTTCCAAAATTTGCGGTTAGGCATATTTAGGCCACGTCTTTCAACGAGCCAGATCGAATCTTTACCTCAAACTTGGGTAATTAAACCGACGCTGATGGTCCGCTGTGCGTGATATCGCCTCACCACTGGGTGTACGAGTCAGGGTTAGGCTTGGATCGACTATTATACCTATGCCCTGTCACTGAAAAAATGCTACTAGTCAATTGGCGTTGGAGCAATACTTTATTTCTTTATTTTTTATGGTATCTCTGTTGATTTCGTACAATTTCCATCCTTTCAATCGATTGTCATTCACGGAATAATGAATATTTCGTTAAATAAGAAAGTGAAATTCTGTAAAAAAAGAAAAATTCCCCGAACCCCCTACTTCGACAACTGAAGCCAGAGGCTCGGGCTACCCGAGCACCCTGCAACACCCGCCGAACGCCCCCCCCCCGACATCGTGCAGCAAGGATTCAGACGCCCAAACTATTTCATCATCACTCATTTGTTGGCGCCGCCTAGGCAGCGCCGTTCCAAAATTTGCGGTTAGGCATATTTAGGCCACGTCTTTCAACGAGCCAGATCGAATCTTTACCTCAAACTTGGGTAATTAAACCGACGCTGATGGTCCGCTGTGCGTGATATCGCCTCACCACTGGGTGTACGAGTCGGGGTTAGGCTTGGATCGACTATTATACCTATGCCCTGTCACTGAAAAAATGCTACTAGTCAATTGGCGTTGGAGCAATACTTTATTTCTTTATTTTTTATGGTATCTCTGTTGATTTCGTATAATTTCCATCCTTTCAATCGATTGTCATTCACGGAATAATGAATATTTCGTTAAATAAGAAAGTGAAATTCTGTAAAAAAAGAAAAATTCCCCGAACCCCCTACTTCGACAACTGAAGCCAGAGGCTCGGGCTACCCGAGCACCCTGCAACACCCGCCGAACGCCCCCCCCCCCCCCCCGACATCGTGCTGCAAGGATTCAGACGCCCAAACTATTTCATCATCACTCATTTGTTGGCGCCGCCTAGGCAGCGCCGTTCCAAAATTTGCGGTTAGGCATATTTAGGCCACGTCTTTCAACGAGCCAGATCGAATCTTTACCTCAAACTTGGGTAATTAAACCGACGCTGATGGTCCGCTGTGCGTGATATCGCCTCACCACTGGGTGTACGAGTCGGGGTTAGGCTTGGATCGACTATTATACCTATGCCCTGTCACTGAAAAAATGCTACTAGTCAATTGGCGTTGGAGCAATACTTTATTTCTTTATTTTTTATGGTATCTCTGTTGATTTCGTACAATTTCTATCCTTTCAATCGATTGTCATTCACGGAATAATGAATATTTCGTAAAATAAGAAAGTGAAATTCTGTAAAAAAAGAAAAATGCCCCGAACCCCCTACTTCGACAACTGAAGCCAGAGGCTCGGGCTACCCGAGCACCCTGCAACACCCGCCGAACGCCCCCCCCCCCCCCCCGACATCGTGCAGCAAGGATTCAGACGCCCAAACTATTTCATCATCACTCATTTGTTGGCGCCGCCTAGGCAGCGCCGTTCCAAAATTTGCGGTTAGGCATATTTAGGCCACGTCTTTCAACGAGCCAGATCGAATCTTTACCTCAAACTTGGGTAATTAAACCGACGCTGATGGTCCGCTGTGCGTGATATCGCCTCACCACTGGGTGTACGAGTCGGGGTTAGGCTTGGATCGACTATTATACCTATGCCCTGTCACTGAAAAAATGCTACTAGTCAATTGGCGTTGGAGCAATACTTTATTTCTTTATTTTTTATGGTATCTCTGTTGATTTCGTACAATTTCTATCCTTTCAATCGATTGTCATTCACGGAATAATGAATATTTCGTAAAATAAGAAAGTGAAATTCTGTAAAAAAAGAAAAATGCCCCGAACCCCCTACTTCGACAACTGAAGCCAGAGGCTCGGGCTACCCGAGCACCCTGCAACACCCGCCGAACGCCCCCCCCCCGACATCGTGCAGCAAGGATTCAGACGCCCAAACTATTTCATCATCACTCATTTGTTGGCGCCGCCTAGGCAGCGCCGTTCCAAAATTTGCGGTTAGGCATATTTAGGCCACGTCTTTCAACGAGCCAGATCGAATCTTTACCTCAAACTTGGGTAATTAAACCGACGCTGATGGTCCGCTGTGCGTGATATCGCCTCACCACTGGGTGTACGAGTCGGGGTTAGGCTTGGATCGACTATTATACCTATGCCCTGTCACTGAAAAAATGCTACTAGTAGCAATACTTTATTTCTTTATTTTTATGGTATCTCTGTTGATTTCGTACAATTTCTATCCTTTCAATCGATTGTCATTCACGGAATAATGAATATTTCGTAAAATAAGAAAGTGAAATTCTGTAAAAAAAGAAAAATGCCCCGAACCCCCTACTTCGACAACTGAAGCCAGAGGCTCGGGCTTCCCGAGCACCCTGCAACACCCGCCGAACGCCCCCCCCCCCCCCGACATCGTGCTGCAAGGATTCAGACGCCCAAACTATTTCATCATCACTCATTTGTTGGCGCCGCCTAGGCAGCGCCGTTCCAAAATTTGCGGTTAGGCATATTTAGGCCACGTCTTTCAACGAGCCAGATCGAATCTTTACCTCAAACTTGGGTAATTAAACCGACGCTGATGGTCCGCTGTGCGTGATATCGCCTCACCACTGGGTGTACGAGTCGGGGTTAGGCTTGGATCGACTATTATACCTATGCCCTGTCACTGAAAAAATGCTACTAGTCAATTGGCGTTGGAGCAATACTTTATTTCTTTATTTTTTATGGTATCTCTGTTGATTTCGTACAATTTCTATCCTTTCAATCGATTGTCATTCACGGAATAATGAATATTTCGTAAAATAAGAAAGTGAAATTCTGTAAAAAAAGAAAAATGCCCCGAACCCCCTACTTCGACAACTGAAGCCAGAGGCTCGGGCTACCCGAGCACCCTGCAACACCCGCCGAACGCCCCCCCCCCCCCCGACATCGTGCAGCAAGGATTCAGACGCCCAAACTATTTCATCATCACTCATTTGTTGGCGCCGCCTAGGCAGCGCCGTTCCAAAATTTGCGGTTAGGCATATTTAGGCCACGTCTTTCAACGAGCCAGATCGAATCTTTACCTCAAACTTGGGTAATTAAACCGACGCTGATGGTCCGCTGTGCGTGATATCGCCTCACCACTGGGTGTACGAGTCGGGGTTAGGCTTGGATCGACTATTATACCTATGCCCTGTCACTGAAAAAATGCTACTAGTCAATTGGCGTTGGAGCAATACTTTATTTCTTTATTTTTTATGGTATCTCTGTTGATTTCGTACAATTTCTATCCTTTCAATCGATTGTCATTCACGGAATAATGAATATTTCGTAAAATAAGAAAGTGAAATTCTGTAAAAAAAGAAAAATGCCCCGAACCCCCTACTTCGACAACTGAAGCCAGAGGCTCGGGCTACCCGAGCACCCTGCAACACCCGCCGAACGCCCCCCCCCCCCCGACATCGTGCAGCAAGGATTCAGACGCCCAAACTATTTCATCATCACTCATTTGTTGGCGCCGCCTAGGCAGCGCCGTTCCAAAATTTGCGGTTAGGCATATTTAGGCCACGTCTTTCAACGAGCCAGATCGAATCTTTACCTCAAACTTGGGTAATTAAACCGACGCTGATGGTCCGCTGTGCGTGATATCGCCTCACCACTGGGTGTACGAGTCGGGGTTAGGCTTGGATCGACTATTATACCTATGCCCTGTCACTGAAAAAATGCTACTAGTAGCAATACTTTATTTCTTTATTTTTATGGTATCTCTGTTGATTTCGTACAATTTCTATCCTTTCAATCGATTGTCATTCACGGAATAATGAATATTTCGTAAAATAAGAAAGTGAAATTCTGTAAAAAAAGAAAAATGCCCCGAACCCCCTACTTCGACAACTGAAGCCAGAGGCTCGGGCTTCCCGAGCACCCTGCAACACCCGCCGAACGCCCCCCCCCCCCGACATCGTGCAGCAAGGATTCAGACGCCCAAACTATTTCATCATCACTCATTTGTTGGCGCCGCCTAGGCAGCGCCGTTCCAAAATTTGCGGTTAGGCATATTTAGGCCACGTCTTTCAACGAGCCAGATCGAATCTTTACCTCAAACTTGGGTAATTAAACCGACGCTGATGGTCCGCTGTGCGTGATATCGCCTCACCACTGGGTGTACGAGTCAGGGTTAGGCTTGGATCGACTATTATACCTATGCCCTGTCACTGAAAAAATGCTACTAGTCAATTGGCGTTGGAGCAATACTTTATTTCTTTATTTTTTATGGTATCTCTGTTGATTTCGTACAATTTCCATCATTTCAATCGATTGTCATTCACGGAATAATGAATATTTCGTTAAATAAGAAAGTGAAATTCTGTAAAAAAAGAAAAATTCCCCGAACCCCCTACTTCGACAACTGAAGCCAGAGGCTCGGGCTACCCGAGCACCCTGCAACACCCGCCGAACGCCCCCCCCCGACATCGTGCAGCAAGGATTCAGACGCCCAAACTATTTCATCATCACTCATTTGTTGGCGCCGCCTAGGCAGCGCCGTTCCAAAATTTGCGGTTAGGCATATTTAGGCCACGTCTTTCAACGAGCCAGATCGAATCTTTACCTCAAACTTGGGTAATTAAACCGACGCTGATGGTCCGCTGTGCGTGATATCGCCTCACCACTGGGTGTACGAGTCGGGGTTAGGCTTGGATCGACTATTATACCTATGCCCTGTCACTGAAAAAATGCTACTAGTCAATTGGCGTTGGAGCAATACTTTATTTCTTTATTTTTTATGGTATCTCTGTTGATTTCGTACAATTTCTATCCTTTCAATCGATTGTCATTCACGGAATAATGAATATTTCGTAAAATAAGAAAGTGAAATTCTGTAAAAAAAGAAAAATGCCCCGAACCCCCTACTTCGACAACTGAAGCCAGAGGCTCGGGCTACCCGAGCACCCTGCAACACCCGCCGAACCCCCCCCCCCCCGACATCGTGCTGCAAGGATTCAGACGCCCAAACTATTTCATCATCACTCATTTGTTGGCGCCGCCTAGGCAGCGCCGTTCCAAAATTTGCGGTTAGGCATATTTAGGCCACGTCTTTCAACGAGCCAGATCGAATCTTTACCTCAAACTTGGGTAATTAAACCGACGCTGATGGTCCGCTGTGCGTGATATCGCCTCACCACTGGGTGTACGAGTCGGGGTTAGGCTTGGATCGACTATTATACCTATGCCCTGTCACTGAAAAAATGCTACTAGTCAATTGGCGTTGGAGCAATACTTTATTTCTTTATTTTTTATGGTATCTCTGTTGATTTCGTACAATTTCTATCCTTTCAATCGATTGTCATTCACGGAATAATGAATATTTCGTAAAATAAGAAAGTGAAATTCTGTAAAAAAAGAAAAATGCCCCGAACCCCCTACTTCGACAACTGAAGCCAGAGGCTCGGGCTACCCGAGCACCCTGCAACACCCGCCGAACCCCCCCCCCCCCCCGACATCGTGCTGCAAGGATTCAGACGCCCAAACTATTTCATCATCACTCATTTGTTGGCGCCGCCTAGGCAGCGCCGTTCCAAAATTTGCGGTTAGGCATATTTAGGCCACGTCTTTCAACGAGCCAGATCGAATCTTTACCTCAAACTTGGGTAATTAAACCGACGCTGATGGTCCGCTGTGCGTGATATCGCCTCACCACTGGGTGTACGAGTCGGGGTTAGGCTTGGATCGACTATTATACCTATGCCCTGTCACTGAAAAAATGCTACTAGTCAATTGGCGTTGGAGCAATACTTTATTTCTTTATTTTTTATGGTATCTCTGTTGATTTCGTACAATTTCTATCCTTTCAATCGATTGTCATTCACGGAATAATGAATATTTCGTAAAATAAGAAAGTGAAATTCTGTAAAAAAAGAAAAATGCCCCGAACCCCCTACTTCGACAACTGAAGCCAGAGGCTCGGGCTACCCGAGCACCCTGCAATACCCGCCGAACGCCCCCCCCCCGACATCGTGCAGCAAGGATTCAGACGCCCAAACTATTTCATCATCACTCATTTGTTGGCGCCGCCTAGGCAGCGCCGTTCCAAAATTTGCGGTTAGGCATATTTAGGCCACGTCTTTCAACGAGCCAGATCGAATCTTTACCTCAAACTTGGGTAATTAAACCGAAGCTGATGGTCCGCTGTGCGTGATATCGCCTCACCACTGGGTGTACGAGTCGGGGTTAGGCTTGGATCGACTATTATACCTATGCCCTGTCACTGAAAAAATGCTACTAGTAGCAATACTTTATTTCTTTATTTTTTATGGTATCTCTGTTGATTTCGTACAATTTCTATCCTTTCAATCGATTGTCATTCACGGAATAATGAATATTTCGTAAAATAAGAAAGTGAAATTCTGTAAAAAAAGAAAAATGCCCCGAACCCCCTACTTCGACAACTGAAGCCAGAGGCTCGGGCTACCCGAGCACCCTGCAACACCCGCCGAACCCCCCCCCCCGACATCGTGCTGCAAGGATTCAGACGCCCAAACTATTTCATCATCACTCATTTGTTGGCGCCGCCTAGGCAGCGCCGTTCCAAAATTTGCGGTTAGGCATATTTAGGCCACGTCTTTCAACGAGCCAGATCGAATCTTTACCTCAAACTTGGGTAATTAAACCGACGCTGATGGTCCGCTCTGCGTGATATCGCCTCACCACTGGGTGTACGAGTCGGGGTTAGGCTTGGATCGACTATTATACCTATGCCCTGTCACTGAAAAAATGCTACTAGTCAATTGGCGTTGGAGCAATACTTTATTTCTTTATTTTTTATGGTATCTCTGTTGATTTCGTACAATTTCTATCCTTTCAATCGATTGTCATTCACGGAATAATGAATATTTCGTAAAATAAGAAAGTGAAATTCTGTAAAAAAAGAAAAATGCCCCGAACCCCCTACTTCGACAACTGAAGCCAGAGGCTCGGGCTACCCGAGCACCCTGCAACACCCGCCGAACGCCCCCCCCCCCCCGACATCGTGCAGCAAGGATTCAGACGCCCAAACTATTTCATCATCACTCATTTGTTGGCGCCGCCTAGGCAGCGCCGTTCCAAAATTTGCGGTTAGGCATATTTAGGCCACGTCTTTCAACGAGCCAGATCGAATCTTTACCTCAAACTTGGGTAATTAAACCGACGCTGATGGTCCGCTGTGCGTGATATCGCCTCACCACTGGGTGTACGAGTCGGGGTTAGGCTTGGATCGACTATTATACCTATGCCCTGTCACTGAAAAAATGCTACTAGTAGCAATACTTTATTTCTTTATTTTTTATGGTATCTCTGTTGATTTCGTACAATTTCTATCCTTTCAATCGATTGTCATTCACGGAATAATGAATATTTCGTAAAATAAGAAAGTGAAATTCTGTAAAAAAAGAAAAATGCCCCGAACCCCCTACTTCGACAACTGAAGCCAGAGGCTCGGGCTACCCGAGCACCCTGCAACACCCGCCGAACGCCCCCCCCCCCCGACATCGTGCAGCAAGGATTCAGACGCCCAAACTATTTCATCATCACTCATTTGTTGGCGCCGCCTAGGCAGCGCCGTTCCAAAATTTGCGGTTAGGCATATTTAGGCCACGTCTTTCAACGAGCCAGATCGAATCTTTACCTCAAACTTGGGTAATTAAACCGACGCTGATGGTCCGCTGTGCGTGATATCGCCTCACCACTGGGTGTACGAGTCGGGGTTAGGCTTGGATCGACTATTATACCTATGCCCTGTCACTGAAAAAATGCTACTAGTCAATTGGCGTTGGAGCAATACTTTATTTCTTTATTTTTTATGGTATCTCTGTTGATTTCGTACAATTTCTATCCTTTCAATCGATTGTCATTCACGGAATAATGAATATTTCGTAAAATAAGAAAGTGAAATTCTGTAAAAAAAGAAAAATGCCCCGAACCCCCTACTTCGACAACTGAAGCCAGAGGCTCGGGCTATCCGAGCACCCTGCAACACCCGCCGAACCCCCCCCCCCGACATCGTGCAGCAAGGATTCAGACGCCCAAACTATTTCATCATCACTCATTTGTTGGCGCCGCCTAGGCAGCGCCGTTCCAAAATTTGCGGTTAGGCATATTTAGGCCACGTCTTTCAACGAGCCAGATCGAATCTTTACCTCAAACTTGGGTAATTAAACCGACGCTGATGGTCCGCTGTGCGTGATATCGCCTCACCACTGGGTGTACGAGTCGGGGTTAGGCTTGGATCGACTATTATACCTATGCCCTGTCACTGAAAAAATGCTACTAGTCAATTGGCGTTGGAGCAATACTTGATTTCTTTATTTTTTATGGTATCTCTGTTGATTTCGTACAATTTCTATCCTTTCAATCGATTGTCATTCACGGAATAATGAATATTTCGTAAAATAAGAAAGTGAAATTCTGTAAAAAAAGAAAAATGCCCCGAACCCCCTACTTCGACAACTGAAGCCAGAGACTCGGGCTACCCGAGCACCCTGCAACACCCGCCGAACCCCCCCCCCCCGACATCGTGCTGCAAGGATTCAGACGCCCAAACTATTTCATCATCACTCATTTGTTGGCGCCGCCTAGGCAGCGCCGTTCCAAAATTTGCGGTTAGGCATATTTAGGCCACGTCTTTCAACGAGCCAGATCGAATCTTTACCTCAAACTTGGGTAATTAAACCGACGCTGATGGTCCGCTGTGCGTGATATCGCCTCACCACTGGGTGTACGAGTCGGGGTTAGGCTTGGATCGACTATTATACCTATGCCCTGTCACTGAAAAAATGCTACTAGTCAATTGGCGTTGGAGCAATACTTTATTTCTTTATTTTTTATGGTATCTCTGTTGATTTCGTACAATTTCTATCCTTTCAATCGATTGTCATTCACGGAATAATGAATATTTCGTAAAATAAGAAAGTGAAATTCTGTAAAAAAAGAAAAATGCCCCGAACCCCCTACTTCGACAACTGAAGCCAGAGGCTCGGGCTACCCGAGCACCCTGCAACACCCGCCGAACGCCCCCCCCCCCCGACATCGTGCAGCAAGGATTCAGACGCCCAAACTATTTCATCATCACTCATTTGTTGGCGCCGCCTAGGCAGCGCCGTTCCAAAATTTGCGGTTAGGCATATTTAGGCCACGTCTTTCAACGAGCCAGATCGAATCTTTACCTCAAACTTGGGTAATTAAACCGACGCTGATGGTCCGCTGTGCGTGATATCGCCTCACCACTGGGTGTACGAGTCGGGGTTAGGCTTGGATCGACTATTATACCTATGCCCTGTCACTGAAAAAATGCTACTAGTAGCAATACTTTATTTCTTTATTTTTTATGGTATCTCTGTTGATTTCGTACAATTTCTATCCTTTCAATCGATTGTCATTCACGGAATAATGAATATTTCGTAAAATAAGAAAGTGAAATTCTGTAAAAAAAGAAAAATGCCCCGAACCCCCTACTTCGACAACTGAAGCCAGAGGCTCGGGCTACCCGAGCACCCTGCAACACCCGCCGAACCCCCCCCCCCCCCCCGACATCGTGCTGCAAGGATTCAGACGCCCAAACTATTTCATCATCACTCATTTGTTGGCGCCGCCTAGGCAGCGCCGTTCCAAAATTTGCGGTTAGGCATATTTAGGCCACGTCTTTCAACGAGCCAGATCGAATCTTTACCTCAAACTTGGGTAATTAAACCGACGCTGATGGTCCGCTGTGCGTGATATCGCCTCACCACTGGGTGTACGAGTCGGGGTTAGGCTTGGATCGACTATTATACCTATGCCCTGTCACTGAAAAAATGCTACTAGTCAATTGGCGTTGGAGCAATACTTTATTTCTTTATTTTTTATGGTATCTCTGTTGATTTCGTACAATTTCTATCCTTTCAATCGATTGTCATTCACGGAATAATGAATATTTCGTAAAATAAGAAAGTGAAATTCTGTAAAAAAAGAAAAATGCCCCGAACCCCCTACTTCGACAACTGAAGCCAGAGGCTCGGGCTATCCGAGCACCCTGCAACACCCGCCGAACCCCCCCCCCCCCGACATCGTGCAGCAAGGATTCAGACGCCCAAACTATTTCATCATCACTCATTTGTTGGCGCCGCCTAGGCAGCGCCGTTCCAAAATTTGCGGTTAGGCATATTTAGGCCACGTCTTTCAACGAGCCAGATCGAATCTTTACCTCAAACTTGGGTAATTAAACCGACGCTGATGGTCCGCTGTGCGTGATATCGCCTCACCACTGGGTGTACGAGTCGGGGTTAGGCTTGGATCGACTATTATACCTATGCCCTGTCACTGAAAAAATGCTACTAGTCAATTGGCGTTGGAGCAATACTTTATTTCTTTATTTTTTATGGTATCTCTGTTGATTTCGTACAATTTCTATCCTTTCAATCGATTGTCATTCACGGAATAATGAATATTTCGTAAAATAAGAAAGTGAAATTCTGTAAAAAAAGAAAAATGCCCCGAACCCCCTACTTCGACAACTGAAGCCAGAGGCTCGGGCTACCCGAGCACCCTGCAACACCCGCCGAACGCCCCCCCCCCCCCCCGACATCGTGCAGCAAGGATTCAGACGCCCAAACTATTTCATCATCACTCATTTGTTGGCGCCGCCTAGGCAGCGCCGTTCCAAAATTTGCGGTTAGGCATATTTAGGCCACGTCTTTCAACGAGCCAGATCGAATCTTTACCTCAAACTTGGGTAATTAAACCGACGCTGATGGTCCGCTGTGCGTGATATCGCCTCACCACTGGGTGTACGAGTCGGGGTTAGGCTTGGATCGACTATTATACCTATGCCCTGTCACTGAAAAAATGCTACTAGTAGCAATACTTTATTTCTTTATTTTTTATGGTATCTCTGTTGATTTCGTACAATTTCTATCCTTTCAATCGATTGTCATTCACGGAATAATGAATATTTCGTAAAATAAGAAAGTGAAATTCTGTAAAAAAAGAAAAATGCCCCGAACCCCCTACTTCGACAACTGAAGCCAGAGGCTCGGGCTACCCGAGCACCCTGCAACACCCGCCGAACCCCCCCCCCCCCCCGACATCGTGCTGCAAGGATTCAGACGCCCAAACTATTTCATCATCACTCATTTGTTGGCGCCGCCTAGGCAGCGCCGTTCCAAAATTTGCGGTTAGGCATATTTAGGCCACGTCTTTCAACGAGCCAGATCGAATCTTTACCTCAAACTTGGGTAATTAAACCGACGCTGATGGTCCGCTGTGCGTGATATCGCCTCACCACTGGGTGTACGAGTCGGGGTTAGGCTTGGATCGACTATTATACCTATGCCCTGTCACTGAAAAAATGCTACTAGTCAATTGGCGTTGGAGCAATACTTTATTTCTTTATTTTTTATGGTATCTCTGTTGATTTCGTACAATTTCTATCCTTTCAATCGATTGTCATTCACGGAATAATGAATATTTCGTAAAATAAGAAAGTGAAATTCTGTAAAAAAAGAAAAATGCCCCGAACCCCCTACTTCGACAACTGAAGCCAGAGGCTCGGGCTACCCGAGCACCCTGCAACACCCGCCGAACGCCCCCCCCCGACATCGTGCAGCAAGGATTCAGACGCCCAAACTATTTCATCATCACTCATTTGTTGGCGCCGCCTAGGCAGCGCCGTTCCAAAATTTGCGGTTAGGCATATTTAGGCCACGTCTTTCAACGAGCCAGATCGAATCTTTACCTCAAACTTGGGTAATTAAACCGAAGCTGATGGTCCGCTGTGCGTGATATCGCCTCACCACTGGGTGTACGAGTCGGGGTTAGGCTTGGATCGACTATTATACCTATGCCCTGTCACTGAAAAAATGCTACTAGTAGCAATACTTTATTTCTTTATTTTTTATGGTATCTCTGTTGATTTCGTACAATTTCTATCCTTTCAATCGATTGTCATTCACGGAATAATGAATATTTCGTAAAATAAGAAAGTGAAATTCTGTAAAAAAAGAAAAATGCCCCGAACCCCCTACTTCGACAACTGAAGCCAGAGGCTCGGGCTACCCGAGCACCCTGCAACACCCGCCGAACCCCCCCCCCCCCCCCCCGACATCGTGCTGCAAGGATTCAGACGCCCAAACTATTTCATCATCACTCATTTGTTGGCGCCGCCTAGGCAGCGCCGTTCCAAAATTTGCGGTTAGGCATATTTAGGCCACGTCTTTCAACGAGCCAGATCGAATCTTTACCTCAAACTTGGGTAATTAAACCGACGCTGATGGTCCGCTGTGCGTGATATCGCCTCACCACTGGGTGTACGAGTCGGGGTTAGGCTTGGATCGACTATTATACCTATGCCCTGTCACTGAAAAAATGCTACTAGTCAATTGGCGTTGGAGCAATACTTTATTTCTTTATTTTTTATGGTATCTCTGTTGATTTCGTACAATTTCTATCCTTTCAATCGATTGTCATTCACGGAATAATGAATATTTCGTAAAATAAGAAAGTGAAATTCTGTAAAAAAAGAAAAATGCCCCGAACCCCCTACTTCGACAACTGAAGCCAGAGGCTCGGGCTACCCGAGCACCCTGCAACACCCGCCGAACGCCCCCCCCCCCCCCCGACATCGTGCAGCAAGGATTCAGACGCCCAAACTATTTCATCATCACTCATTTGTTGGCGCCGCCTAGGCAGCGCCGTTCCAAAATTTGCGGTTAGGCATATTTAGGCCACGTCTTTCAACGAGCCAGATCGAATCTTTACCTCAAACTTGGGTAATTAAACCGACGCTGATGGTCCGCTGTGCGTGATATCGCCTCACCACTGGGTGTACGAGTCGGGGTTAGGCTTGGATCGACTATTATACCTATGCCCTGTCACTGAAAAAATGCTACTAGTAGCAATACTTTATTTCTTTATTTTTTATGGTATCTCTGTTGATTTCGTACAATTTCTATCCTTTCAATCGATTGTCATTCACGGAATAATGAATATTTCGTAAAATAAGAAAGTGAAATTCTGTAAAAAAAGAAAAATGCCCCGAACCCCCTACTTCGACAACTGAAGCCAGAGGCTCGGGCTACCCGAGCACCCTGCAACACCCGCCGAACGCCCCCCCCCCGACATCGTGCAGCAAGGATTCAGACGCCCAAACTATTTCATCATCACTCATTTGTTGGCGCCGCCTAGGCAGCGCCGTTCCAAAATTTGCGGTTAGGCATATTTAGGCCACGTCTTTCAACGAGCCAGATCGAATCTTTACCTCAAACTTGGGTAATTAAACCGACGCTGATGGTCCGCTGTGCGTGATATCGCCTCACCACTGGGTGTACGAGTCGGGGTTAGGCTTGGATCGACTATTATACCTATGCCCTGTCACTGAAAAAATGCTACTAGTCAATTGGCGTTGGAGCAATACTTTATTTCTTTATTTTTTATGGTATCTCTGTTGATTTCGTACAATTTCTATCCTTTCAATCGATTGTCATTCACGGAATAATGAATATTTCGTAAAATAAGAAAGTGAAATTCTGTAAAAAAAGAAAAATGCCCCGAACCCCCTACTTCGACAACTGAAGCCAGAGACTCGGGCTACCCGAGCACCCTGCAACACCCGCCGAACCCCCCCCCCCCCGACATCGTGCTCCAAGGATTCAGACGCCCAAACTATTTCATCATCACTCATTTGTTGGCGCCGCCTAGGCAGCGCCGTTCCAAAATTTGCGGTTAGGCATATTTAGGCCACGTCTTTCAACGAGCCAGATCGAATCTTTACCTCAAACTTGGGTAATTAAACCGACGCTGATGGTCCGCTGTGCGTGATATCGCCTCACCACTGGGTGTACGAGTCGGGGTTAGGCTTGGATCGACTATTATACCTATGCCCTGTCACTGAAAAAATGCTACTAGTCAATTGGCGTTGGAGCAATACTTTATTTCTTTATTTTTTATGGTATCTCTGTTGATTTCGTACAATTTCTATCCTTTCAATCGATTGTCATTCACGGAATAATGAATATTTCGTAAAATAAGAAAGTGAAATTCTGTAAAAAAAGAAAAATGCCCCGAACCCCCTACTTCGACAACTGAAGCCAGAGGCTCGGGCTACCCGAGCACCCTGCAACACCCGCCGAACGCCCCCCCCCCCGACATCGTGCAGCAAGGATTCAGACGCCCAAACTATTTCATCATCACTCATTTGTTGGCGCCGCCTAGGCAGCGCCGTTCCAAAATTTGCGGTTAGGCATATTTAGGCCACGTCTTTCAACGAGCCAGATCGAATCTTTACCTCAAACTTGGGTAATTAAACCGACGCTGATGGTCCGCTGTGCGTGATATCGCCTCACCACTGGGTGTACGAGTCGGGGTTAGGCTTGGATCGACTATTATACCTATGCCCTGTCACTGAAAAAATGCTACTAGTAGCAATACTTTATTTCTTTATTTTTTATGGTATCTCTGTTGATTTCGTACAATTTCTATCCTTTCAATCGATTGTCATTCACGGAATAATGAATATTTCGTAAAATAAGAAAGTGAAATTCTGTAAAAAAAGAAAAATGCCCCGAACCCCCTACTTCGACAACTGAAGCCAGAGGCTCGGGCTACCCGAGCACCCTGCAACACCCGCCGAACCCCCCCCCCCCCCGACATCGTGCTGCAAGGATTCAGACGCCCAAACTATTTCATCATCACTCATTTGTTGGCGCCGCCTAGGCAGCGCCGTTCCAAAATTTGCGGTTAGGCATATTTAGGCCACGTCTTTCAACGAGCCAGATCGAATCTTTACCTCAAACTTGGGTAATTAAACCGACGCTGATGGTCCGCTGTGCGTGATATCGCCTCACCACTGGGTGTACGAGTCGGGGTTAGGCTTGGATCGACTATTATACCTATGCCCTGTCACTGAAAAAATGCTACTAGTCAATTGGCGTTGGAGCAATACTTTATTTCTTTATTTTTTATGGTATCTCTGTTGATTTCGTACAATTTCTATCCTTTCAATCGATTGTCATTCACGGAATAATGAATATTTCGTAAAATAAGAAAGTGAAATTCTGTAAAAAAAGAAAAATGCCCCGAACCCCCTACTTCGACAACTGAAGCCAGAGGCTCGGGCTACCCGAGCACCCTGCAACACCCGCCGAACGCCCCCCCCCCCCGACATCGTGCAGCAAGGATTCAGACGCCCAAACTATTTCATCATCACTCATTTGTTGGCGCCGCCTAGGCAGCGCCGTTCCAAAATTTGCGGTTAGGCATATTTAGGCCACGTCTTTCAACGAGCCAGATCGAATCTTTACCTCAAACTTGGGTAATTAAACCGACGCTGATGGTCCGCTGTGCGTGATATCGCCTCACCACTGGGTGTACGAGTCGGGGTTAGGCTTGGATCGACTATTATACCTATGCCCTGTCACTGAAAAAATGCTACTAGTAGCAATACTTTATTTCTTTATTTTTTATGGTATCTCTGTTGATTTCGTACAATTTCTATCCTTTCAATCGATTGTCATTCACGGAATAATGAATATTTCGTAAAATAAGAAAGTGAAATTCTGTAAAAAAAGAAAAATGCCCCGAACCCCCTACTTCGACAACTGAAGCCAGAGGCTCGGGCTACCCGAGCACCCTGCAACACCCGCCGAACGCCCCCCCCCCCCCGACATCGTGCAGCAAGGATTCAGACGCCCAAACTATTTCATCATCACTCATTTGTTGGCGCCGCCTAGGCAGCGCCGTTCCAAAATTTGCGGTTAGGCATATTTAGGCCACGTCTTTCAACGAGCCAGATCGAATCTTTACCTCAAACTTGGGTAATTAAACCGACGCTGATGGTCCGCTGTGCGTGATATCGCCTCACCACTGGGTGTACGAGTCGGGGTTAGGCTTGGATCGACTATTATACCTATGCCCTGTCACTGAAAAAATGCTACTAGTCAATTGGCGTTGGAGCAATACTTTATTTCTTTATTTTTTATGGTATCTCTGTTGATTTCGTACAATTTCTATCCTTTCAATCGATTGTCATTCACGGAATAATGAATATTTCGTAAAATAAGAAAGTGAAATTCTGTAAAAAAAGAAAAATGCCCCGAACCCCCTACTTCGACAACTGAAGCCAGAGGCTCGGGCTATCCGAGCACCCTGCAACACCCGCCGAACCCCCCCCCCCCGACATCGTGCAGCAAGGATTCAGACGCCCAAACTATTTCATCATCACTCATTTGTTGGCGCCGCCTAGGCAGCGCCGTTCCAAAATTTGCGGTTAGGCATATTTAGGCCACGTCTTTCAACGAGCCAGATCGAATCTTTACCTCAAACTTGGGTAATTAAACCGACGCTGATGGTCCGCTGTGCGTGATATCGCCTCACCACTGGGTGTACGAGTCGGGGTTAGGCTTGGATCGACTATTATACCTATGCCCTGTCACTGAAAAAATGCTACTAGTCAATTGGCGTTGGAGCAATACTTGATTTCTTTATTTTTTATGGTATCTCTGTTGATTTCGTACAATTTCTATCCTTTCAATCGATTGTCATTCACGGAATAATGAATATTTCGTAAAATAAGAAAGTGAAATTCTGTAAAAAAAGAAAAATGCCCCGAACCCCCTACTTCGACAACTGAAGCCAGAGACTCGGGCTACCCGAGCACCCTGCAACACCCGCCGAACCCCCCCCCCCCCCCGACATCGTGCTGCAAGGATTCAGACGCCCAAACTATTTCATCATCACTCATTTGTTGGCGCCGCCTAGGCAGCGCCGTTCCAAAATTTGCGGTTAGGCATATTTAGGCCACGTCTTTCAACGAGCCAGATCGAATCTTTACCTCAAACTTGGGTAATTAAACCGACGCTGATGGTCCGCTGTGCGTGATATCGCCTCACCACTGGGTGTACGAGTCGGGGTTAGGCTTGGATCGACTATTATACCTATGCCCTGTCACTGAAAAAATGCTACTAGTCAATTGGCGTTGGAGCAATACTTTATTTCTTTATTTTTTATGGTATCTCTGTTGATTTCGTACAATTTCTATCCTTTCAATCGATTGTCATTCACGGAATAATGAATATTTCGTAAAATAAGAAAGTGAAATTCTGTAAAAAAAGAAAAATGCCCCGAACCCCCTACTTCGACAACTGAAGCCAGAGGCTCGGGCTACCCGAGCACCCTGCAACACCCGCCGAACGCCCCCCCCCCGACATCGTGCAGCAAGGATTCAGACGCCCAAACTATTTCATCATCACTCATTTGTTGGCGCCGCCTAGGCAGCGCCGTTCCAAAATTTGCGGTTAGGCATATTTAGGCCACGTCTTTCAACGAGCCAGATCGAATCTTTACCTCAAACTTGGGTAATTAAACCGACGCTGATGGTCCGCTGTGCGTGATATCGCCTCACCACTGGGTGTACGAGTCGGGGTTAGGCTTGGATCGACTATTATACCTATGCCCTGTCACTGAAAAAATGCTACTAGTAGCAATACTTTATTTCTTTATTTTTTATGGTATCTCTGTTGATTTCGTACAATTTCTATCCTTTCAATCGATTGTCATTCACGGAATAATGAATATTTCGTAAAATAAGAAAGTGAAATTCTGTAAAAAAAGAAAAATGCCCCGAACCCCCTACTTCGACAACTGAAGCCAGAGGCTCGGGCTACCCGAGCACCCTGCAACACCCGCCGAACCCCCCCCCCCCCCCCCCCCCGACATCGTGCAGCAAGGATTCAGACGCCCAAACTATTTCATCATCACTCATTTGTTGGCGCCGCCCAGGCAGCGTCGTTCCAAAATTTGCGGTTAGGCATATTTAGGCCACGTCTTTCAACGAGCCAGATCGAATCTTTACCTCAAACTTGGGTAATTAAACCGACGCTGATGGTCCGCTGTGCGTGATATCGCCTCACCACTGGGTGTACGAGTCGGGGTTAGGCTTGGATCGACTATTATACCTATGCCCTGTCACTGAAAAAATGCTACTAGTCAATTGGCGTTGGAGCAATACTTTATTTCTTTATTTTTTATGGTATCTCTGTTGATTTCGTACAATTTCTATCCTTTCAATCGATTGTCATTCACGGAATAATGAATATTTCGTAAAATAAGAAAGTGAAATTCTGTAAAAAAAGAAAAATGCCCCGAACCCCCTACTTCGACAACTGAAGCCAGAGGCTCGGGCTACCCGAGCACCCTGCAACATCCGCCGAACGCCCCCCCCCCCCCGACATCGTGCAGCAAGGATTCAGACGCCCAAACTATTTCATCATCACTCATTTGTTGGCGCCGCCTAGGCAGCGCCGTTCCAAAATTTGCGGTTAGGCATATTTAGGCCACGTCTTTCAACGAGCCAGATCGAATCTTTACCTCAAACTTGGGTAATTAAACCGAAGCTGATGGTCCGCTGTGCGTGATATCGCCTCACCACTGGGTGTACGAGTCGGGGTTAGGCTTGGATCGACTATTATACCTATGCCCTGTCACTGAAAAAATGCTACTAGTAGCAATACTTTATTTCTTTATTTTTTATGGTATCTCTGTTGATTTCGTACAATTTCTATCCTTTCAATCGATTGTCATTCACGGAATAATGAATATTTCGTAAAATAAGAAAGTGAAATTCTGTAAAAAAAGAAAAATGCCCCGAACCCCCTACTTCGACAACTGAAGCCAGAGGCTCGGGCTACCCGAGCACCCTGCAACACCCGCCGAACGCCCCCCCCCCCCCCCGACATCGTGCAGCAAGGATTCAGACGCCCAAACTATTTCATCATCACTCATTTGTTGGCGCCGCCTAGGCAGCGCCGTTCCAAAATTTGCGGTTAGGCATATTTAGGCCACGTCTTTCAACGAGCCAGATCGAATCTTTACCTCAAACTTGGGTAATTAAACCGACGCTGATGGTCCGCTGTGCGTGATATCGCCTCACCACTGGGTGTACGAGTCGGGGTTAGGCTTGGATCGACTATTATACCTATGCCCTGTCACTGAAAAAATGCTACTAGTCAATTGGCGTTGGAGCAATACTTTATTTCTTTATTTTTTATGGTATCTCTGTTGATTTCGTACAATTTCTATCCTTTCAATCGATTGTCATTCACGGAATAATGAATATTTCGTAAAATAAGAAAGTGAAATTCTGTAAAAAAAGAAAAATGCCCCGAACCCCCTACTTCGACAACTGAAGCCAGAGGCTCGGGCTATCCGAGCACCCTGCAACACCCGCCGAACCCCCCCCCCCGACATCGTGCAGCAAGGATTCAGACGCCCAAACTATTTCATCATCACTCATTTGTTGGCGCCGCCTAGGCAGCGCCGTTCCAAAATTTGCGGTTAGGCATATTTAGGCCACGTCTTTCAACGAGCCAGATCGAATCTTTACCTCAAACTTGGGTAATTAAACCGACGCTGATGGTCCGCTGTGCGTGATATCGCCTCACCACTGGGTGTACGAGTCGGGGTTAGGCTTGGATCGACTATTATACCTATGCCCTGTCACTGAAAAAATGCTACTAGTAGCAATACTTTATTTCTTTATTTTTTATGGTATCTCTGTTGATTTCGTACAATTTCTATCCTTTCAATCGATTGTCATTCACGGAATAATGAATATTTCGTAAAATAAGAAAGTGAAATTCTGTAAAAAAAGAAAAATGCCCCGAACCCCCTACTTCGACAACTGAAGCCAGAGGCTCGGGCTACCCGAGCACCCTGCAACACCCGCCGAACGCCCCCCCCCCCCCCCCGACATCGTGCAGCAAGGATTCAGACGCCCAAACTATTTCATCATCACTCATTTGTTGGCGCCGCCTAGGCAGCGCCGTTCCAAAATTTGCGGTTAGGCATATTTAGGCCACGTCTTTCAACGAGCCAGATCGAATCTTTACCTCAAACTTGGGTAATTAAACCGACGCTGATGGTCCGCTGTGCGTGATCTCGCCTCACCACTGGGTGTACGAGTCGGGGTTAGGCTTGGATCGACTATTATACCTATGCCCTGTCGCTGAAAAAATGCTACTAGTCAATTGGCGTTGGAGCAATACTTTATTTCTTTATTTTTTATGGTATCTCTGTTGATTTCGTACAATTTCTATCCTTTCAATCGATTGTCATTCACGGAATAATGAATATTTCGTAAAATAAGAAAGTGAAATTCTGTAAAAAAAGAAAAATGCCCCGAACCCCCTACTTCGACAACTGAAGCCAGAGGCTCGGGCTATCCGAGCACCCTGCAACACCCGCCGAACCCCCCCCCCCCCGACATCGTGCAGCAAGGATTCAGACGCCCAAACTATTTCATCATCACTCATTTGTTGGCGCCGCCTAGGCAGCGCCGTTCCAAAATTTGCGGTTAGGCATATTTAGGCCACGTCTTTCAACGAGCCAGATCGAATCTTTACCTCAAACTTGGGTAATTAAACCGACGCTGATGGTCCGCTGTGCGTGATATCGCCTCACCACTGGGTGTACGAGTCGGGGTTAGGCTTGGATCGACTATTATACCTATGCCCTGTCACTGAAAAAATGCTACTAGTCAATTGGCGTTGGAGCAATACTTTATTTCTTTATTTTTTATGGTATCTCTGTTGATTTCGTACAATTTCTATCCTTTCAATCGATTGTCATTCACGGAATAATGAATATTTCGTAAAATAAGAAAGTGAAATTCTGTAAAAAAAGAAAAATGCCCCGAACCCCCTACTTCGACAACTGAAGCCAGAGGCTCGGGCTACCCGAGCACCCTGCAACACCCGCCGAACCCCCCCCCCCCCCGACATCGTGCTGCAAGGATTCAGACGCCCAAACTATTTCATCATCACTCATTTGTTGGCGCCGCCTAGGCAGCGCCGTTCCAAAATTTGCGGTTAGGCATATTTAGGCCACGTCTTTCAACGAGCCAGATCGAATCTTTACCTCAAACTTGGGTAATTAAACCGACGCTGATGGTCCGCTGTGCGTGATATCGCCTCACCACTGGGTGTACGAGTCGGGGTTAGGCTTGGATCGGTTATTATACCTATGCCCTGTCACTGAAAAAATGCTACTAGTCAATTGGCGTTGGAGCAATACTTTATTTCTTTATTTTTTATGGTATCTCTGTTGATTTCGTACAATTTCTATCCTTTCAATCGATTGTCATTCACGGAATAATGAATATTTCGTAAAATAAGAAAGTGAAATTCTGTAAAAAAAGAAAAATGCCCCGAACCCCCTACTTCGACAACTGAAGCCAGAGGCTCGGGCTACCCGAGCACCCTGCAACACCCGCCGAACGCCCCCCCCCGACATCGTGCAGCAAGGATTCAGACGCCCAAACTATTTCATCATCACTCATTTGTTGGCGCCGCCTAGGCAGCGCCGTTCCAAAATTTGCGGTTAGGCATATTTAGGCCACGTCTTTCAACGAGCCAGATCGAATCTTTACCTCAAACTTGGGTAATTAAACCGACGCTGATGGTCCGCTGTGCGTGATCTCGCCTCACCACTGGGTGTACGAGTCGGGGTTAGGCTTGGATCGACTATTATACCTATGCCCTGTCACTGAAAAAATGCTACTAGTCAATTGGCGTTGGAGCAATACTTTATTTCTTTATTTTTTATGGTATCTCTGTTGATTTCGTACAATTTCTATCCTTTCAATCGATTGTCATTCACGGAATAATGAATATTTCGTAAAATAAGAAAGTGAAATTCTGTAAAAAAAGAAAAATGCCCCGAACCCCCTACTTCGACAACTGAAGCCAGAGGCTCGGGCTATCCGAGCACCCTGCAACACCCGCCGAACCCCCCCCCCGACATCGTGCAGCAAGGATTCAGACGCCCAAACTATTTCATCATCACTCATTTGTTGGCGCCGCCTAGGCAGCGCCGTTCCAAAATTTGCGGTTAGGCATATTTAGGCCACGTCTTTCAACGAGCCAGATCGAATCTTTACCTCAAACTTGGGTAATTAAACCGACGCTGATGGTCCGCTGTGCGTGATATCGCCTCACCACTGGGTGTACGAGTCGGGGTTAGGCTTGGATCGACTATTATACCTATGCCCTGTCACTGAAAAAATGCTACTAGTCAATTGGCGTTGGAGCAATACTTTATTTCTTTATTTTTTATGGTATCTCTGTTGATTTCGTACAATTTCTATCCTTTCAATCGATTGTCATTCACGGAATAATGAATATTTCGTAAAATAAGAAAGTGAAATTCTGTAAAAAAAGAAAAATGCCCCGAACCCCCTACTTCGACAACTGAAGCCAGAGGCTCGGGCTACCCGAGCACCCTGCAACACCCGCCGAACCCCCCCCCCCCCCCCCCCGACATCGTGCTGCAAGGATTCAGACGCCCAAACTATTTCATCATCACTCATTTGTTGGCGCCGCCTAGGCAGCGCCGTTCCAAAATTTGCGGTTAGGCATATTTAGGCCACGTCTTTCAACGAGCCAGATCGAATCTTTACCTCAAACTTGGGTAATTAAACCGACGCTGATGGTCCGCTGTGCGTGATATCGCCTCACCACTGGGTGTACGAGTCGGGGTTAGGCTTGGATCGGTTATTATACCTATGCCCTGTCACTGAAAAAATGCTACTAGTCAATTGGCGTTGGAGCAATACTTTATTTCTTTATTTTTTATGGTATCTCTGTTGATTTCGTACAATTTCTATCCTTTCAATCGATTGTCATTCACGGAATAATGAATATTTCGTAAAATAAGAAAGTGAAATTCTGTAAAAAAAGAAAAATGCCCCGAACCCCCTACTTCGACAACTGAAGCCAGAGGCTCGGGCTACCCGAGCACCCTGCAACACCCGCCGAACGCCCCCCCCGACATCGTGCAGCAAGGATTCAGACGCCCAAACTATTTCATCATCACTCATTTGTTGGCGCCGCCTAGGCAGCGCCGTTCCAAAATTTGCGGTTAGGCATATTTAGGCCACGTCTTTCAACGAGCCAGATCGAATCTTTACCTCAAACTTGGGTAATTAAACCGACGCTGATGGTCCGCTGTGCGTGATATCGCCTCACCACTGGGTGTACGAGTCGGGGTTAGGCTTGGATCGACTATTATACCTATGCCCTGTCACTGAAAAAATGCTACTAGTAGCAATACTTTATTTCTTTATTTTTTATGGTATCTCTGTTGATTTCGTACAATTTCTATCCTTTCAATCGATTGTCATTCACGGAATAATGAATATTTCGTAAAATAAGAAAGTGAAATTCTGTAAAAAAAGAAAAATGCCCCGAACCCCCTACTTCGACAACTGAAGCCAGAGGCTCGGGCTACCCGAGCACCCTGCAACACCCGCCGAACGCCCCCCCCCCGACATCGTGCAGCAAGGATTCAGACGCCCAAACTATTTCATCATCACTCATTTGTTGGCGCCGCCTAGGCAGCGCCGTTCCAAAATTTGCGGTTAGGCATATTTAGGCCACGTCTTTCAACGAGCCAGATCGAATCTTTACCTCAAACTTGGGTAATTAAACCGACGCTGATGGTCCGCTGTGCGTGATATCGCCTCACCACTGGGTGTACGAGTCGGGGTTAGGCTTGGATCGACTATTATACCTATGCCCTGTCACTGAAAAAATGCTACTAGTCAATTGGCGTTGGAGCAATACTTTATTTCTTTATTTTTTATGGTATCTCTGTTGATTTCGTACAATTTCTATCCTTTCAATCGATTGTCATTCACGGAATAATGAATATTTCGTAAAATAAGAAAGTGAAATTCTGTAAAAAAAGAAAAATGCCCCGAACCCCCTACTTCGACAACTGAAGCCAGAGGCTCGGGCTATCCGAGCACCCTGCAACACCCGCCGAACCCCCCCCCCCCCCGACATCGTGCAGCAAGGATTCAGACGCCCAAACTATTTCATCATCACTCATTTGTTGGCGCCGCCTAGGCAGCGCCGTTCCAAAATTTGCGGTTAGGCATATTTAGGCCACGTCTTTCAACGAGCCAGATCGAATCTTTACCTCAAACTTGGGTAATTAAACCGACGCTGATGGTCCGCTGTGCGTGATATCGCCTCACCACTGGGTGTACGAGTCGGGGTTAGGCTTGGATCGACTATTATACCTATGCCCTGTCACTGAAAAAATGCTACTAGTCAATTGGCGTTGGAGCAATACTTGATTTCTTTATTTTTTATGGTATCTCTGTTGATTTCGTACAATTTCTATCCTTTCAATCGATTGTCATTCACGGAATAATGAATATTTCGTAAAATAAGAAAGTGAAATTCTGTAAAAAAAGAAAAATGCCCCGAACCCCCTACTTCGACAACTGAAGCCAGAGGCTCGGGCTACCCGAGCACCCTGCAACACCCGCCGAACCCCCCCCCCCCCGACATCGTGCAGCAAGGATTCAGACGCCCAAACTATTTCATCATCACTCATTTGTTGGCGCCGCCTAGGCAGCGTCGTTCCAAAATTTGCGGTTAGGCATATTTAGGCCACGTCTTTCAACGAGCCAGATCGAATCTTTACCTCAAACTTGGGTAATTAAACCGACGCTGATGGTCCGCTGTGCGTGATATCGCCTCACCACTGGGTGTACGAGTCGGGGTTAGGCTTGGATCGACTATTATACCTATGCCCTGTCACTGAAAAAATGCTACTAGTCAATTGGCGTTGGAGCAATACTTTATTTCTTTATTTTTTATGGTATCTCTGTTGATTTCGTACAATTTCTATCCTTTCAATCGATTGTCATTCACGGAATAATGAATATTTCGTAAAATAAGAAAGTGAAATTCTGTAAAAAAAAGAAAAATGCCCCGAACCCCCTACTTCGACAACTGAAGCCAGAGGCTCGGGCTATCCGAGCACCCTGCAACACCCGCCGAACCCCCCCCCCCCGACATCGTGCAGCAAGGATTCAGACGCCCAAACTATTTCATCATCACTCATTTGTTGGCGCCGCCTAGGCAGCGCCGTTCCAAAATTTGCGGTTAGGCATATTTAGGCCACGTCTTTCAACGAGCCAGATCGAATCTTTACCTCAAACTTGGGTAATTAAACCGACGCTGATGGTCCGCTGTGCGTGATATCGCCTCACCACTGGGTGTACGAGTCGGGGTTAGGCTTGGATCGACTATTATACCTATGCCCTGTCACTGAAAAAATGCTACTAGTCAATTGGCGTTGGAGCAATACTTGATTTCTTTATTTTTTATGGTATCTCTGTTGATTTCGTACAATTTCTATCCTTTCAATCGATTGTCATTCACGGAATAATGAATATTTCGTAAAATAAGAAAGTGAAATTCTGTAAAAAAAGAAAAATGCCCCGAACCCCCTACTTCGACAACTGAAGCCAGAGGCTCGGGCTACCCGAGCACCCTGCAACACCCGCCGAACCCCCCCCCCCCCCCGACATCGTGCAGCAAGGATTCAGACGCCCAAACTATTTCATCATCACTCATTTGTTGGCGCCGCCTAGGCAGCGTCGTTCCAAAATTTGCGGTTAGGCATATTTAGGCCACGTCTTTCAACGAGCCAGATCGAATCTTTACCTCAAACTTGGGTAATTAAACCGACGCTGATGGTCCGCTGTGCGTGATATCGCCTCACCACTGGGTGTACGAGTCGGGGTTAGGCTTGGATCGACTATTATACATATGCCCTGTCACTGAAAAAATGCTACTAGTCAATTGGCGTTGGAGCAATACTTTATTTCTTTATTTTTTATGGTATCTCTGTTGATTTCGTACAATTTCTATCCTTTCAATCGATTGTCATTCACGGAATAATGAATATTTCGTAAAATAAGAAAGTGAAATTCTGTAAAAAAAAGAAAAATGCCCCGAACCCCCTACTTCGACAACTGAAGCCAGAGGCTCGGGCTACCCGAGCACCCTGCAACACCCGCCGAACCCCCCCCCCCCCGACATCGTGCTGCAAGGATTCAGACGCCCAAACTATTTCATCATCACTCATTTGTTGGCGCCGCCTAGGCAGCGCCGTTCCAAAATTTGCGGTTAGGCATATTTAGGCCACGTCTTTCAACGAGCCAGATCGAATCTTTACCTCAAACTTGGGTAATTAAACCGACGCTGATGGTCCGCTGTGCGTGATATCGCCTCACCACTGGGTGTACGAGTCGGGGTTAGGCTTGGATCGACTATTATACCTATGCCCTGTCACTGAAAAAATGCTACTAGTCAATTGGCGTTGGAGCAATACTTGATTTCTTTATTTTTTATGGTATCTCTGTTGATTTCGTACAATTTCTATCCTTTCAAACGATTGTCATTCACGGAATAATGAATATTTCGTAAAATAAGAAAGTGAAATTCTGTAAAAAAAGAAAAATGCCCCGAACCCCCTACTTCGACAACTGAAGCCAGAGGCTCGGGCTACCCGAGCACCCTGCAACACCCGCCGAACCCCCCCCCCCCCGACATCGTGCAGCAAGGATTCAGACGCCCAAACTATTTCATCATCACTCATTTGTTGGCGCCGCCTAGGCAGCGCCGTTCCAAAATTTGCGGTTAGGCATATTTAGGCCACGTCTTTCAACGAGCCAGATCGAATCTTTACCTCAAACTTGGGTAATTAAACCGACGCTGATGGTCCGCTGTGCGTGATATCGCCTCACCACTGGGTGTACGAGTCGGGGTTAGGCTTGGATCGACTATTATACCTATGCCCTGTCACTGAAAAAATGCTACTAGTAGCAATACTTTATTTCTTTATTTTTTATGGTATCTCTGTTGATTTCGTACAATTTCTATCCTTTCAATCGATTGTCATTCACGGAATAATGAATATTTCGTAAAATAAGAAAGTGAAATTCTGTAAAAAAAGAAAAATGCCCCGAACCCCCTACTTCGACAACTGAAGCCAGAGGCTCGGGCTACCCGAGCACCCTGCAACACCCGCCGAACGCCCCCCCCCCCGACATCGTGCAGCAAGGATTCAGACGCCCAAACTATTTCATCATCACTCATTTGTTGGCGCCGCCTAGGCAGCGCCGTTCCAAAATTTGCGGTTAGGCATATTTAGGCCATGTCTTTCAACGAGCCAGATCGAATCTTTACCTCAAACTTGGGTAATTAAACCGACGCTGATGGTCCGCTGTGCGTGATATCGCCTCACCACTGGGTGTACGAGTCGGGGTTAGGCTTGGATCGACTATTATACCTATGCCCTGTCACTGAAAAAATGCTACTAGTCAATTGGCGTTGGAGCAATACTTTATTTCTTTATTTTTTATGGTATCTCTGTTGATTTCGTACAATTTCTATCCTTTCAATCGATTGTCATTCACGGAATAATGAATATTTCGTAAAATAAGAAAGTGAAATTCTGTAAAAAAAGAAAAATGCCCCGAACCCCCTACTTCGACAACTGAAGCCAGAGGCTCGGGCTATCCGAGCACCCTGCAACACCCGCCGAACCCCCCCCCCCCCCCGACATCGTGCAGCAAGGATTCAGACGCCCAAACTATTTCATCATCACTCATTTGTTGGCGCCGCCTAGGCAGCGCCGTTCCAAAATTTGCGGTTAGGCATATTTAGGCCACGTCTTTCAACGAGCCAGATCGAATCTTTACCTCAAACTTGGGTAATTAAACCGACGCTGATGGTCCGCTGTGCGTGATATCGCCTCACCACTGGGTGTACGAGTCGGGGTTAGGCTTGGATCGACTATTATACCTATGCCCTGTCACTGAAAAAATGCTACTAGTAGCAATACTTTATTTCTTTATTTTTTATGGTATCTCTGTTGATTTCGTACAATTTCTATCCTTTCAATCGATTGTCATTCACGGAATAATGAATATTTCGTAAAATAAGAAAGTGAAATTCTGTAAAAAAAGAAAAATGCCCCGAACCCCCTACTTCGACAACTGAAGCCAGAGGCTCGGGCTACCCGAGCACCCTGCAACACCCGCCGAACGCCGCCCCCCCGACATCGTGCAGCAAGGATTCAGACGCCCAAACTATTTCATCATCACTCATTTGTTGGCGCCGCCTAGGCAGCGCCGTTCCAAAATTTGCGGTTAGGCATATTTAGGCCACGTCTTTCAACGAGCCAGATCGAATCTTTACCTCAAACTTGGGTAATTAAACCGACGCTGATGGTCCGCTGTGCGTGATATCGCCTCACCACTGGGTGTACGAGTCGGGGTTAGGCTTGGATCGACTATTATACCTATGCCCTGTCACTGAAAAAATGCTACTAGTCAATTGGCGTTGGAGCAATACTTTATTTCTTTATTTTTTATGGTATCTCTGTTGATTTCGTACAATTTCTATCCTTTCAATCGATTGTCATTCACGGAATAATGAATATTTCGTAAAATAAGAAAGTGAAATTCTGTAAAAAAAGAAAAATGCCCCGAACCCCCTACTTCGACAACTGAAGCCAGAGGCTCGGGCTATCCGAGCACCCTGCAACACCCGCCGAACCCCCCCCCCCCCCGACATCGTGCAGCAAGGATTCAGACGCCCAAACTATTTCATCATCACTCATTTGTTGGCGCCGCCTAGGCAGCGCCGTTCCAAAATTTGCGGTTAGGCATATTTAGGCCACGTCTTTCAACGAGCCAGATCGAATCTTTACCTCAAACTTGGGTAATTAAACCGACGCTGATGGTCCGCTGTGCGTGATATCGCCTCACCACTGGGTGTACGAGTCGGGGTTAGGCTTGGATCGACTATTATACCTATGCCCTGTCACTGAAAAAATGCTACTAGTCAATTGGCGTTGGAGCAATACTTGATTTCTTTATTTTTTATGGTATCTCTGTTGATTTCGTACAATTTCTATCCTTTCAATCGATTGTCATTCACGGAATAATGAATATTTCGTAAAATAAGAAAGTGAAATTCTGTAAAAAAAGAAAAATGCCCCGAACCCCCTACTTCGACAACTGAAGCCAGAGGCTCGGGCTACCCGAGCACCCTGCAACACCCGCCGAACGCCCCCCCCCCCCCGACATCGTGCAGCAAGGATTCAGACGCCCAAACTATTTCATCATCACTCATTTGTTGGCGCCGCCTAGGCAGCGCCGTTCCAAAATTTGCGGTTAGGCATATTTAGGCCACGTCTTTCAACGAGCCAGATCGAATCTTTACCTCAAACTTGGGTAATTAAACCGACGCTGATGGTCCGCTGTGCGTGATATCGCCTCACCACTGGGTGTACGAGTCGGGGTTAGGCTTGGATCGACTATTATACCTATGCCCTGTCACTGAAAAAATGCTACTAGTAGCAATACTTTATTTCTTTATTTTTTATGGTATCTCTGTTGATTTCGTACAATTTCTATCCTTTCAATCGATTGTCATTCACGGAATAATGAATATTTCGTAAAATAAGAAAGTGAAATTCTGTAAAAAAAGAAAAATGCCCCGAACCCCCTACTTCGACAACTGAAGCCAGAGGCTCGGGCTACCCGAGCACCCTGCAACACCCGCCGAACGCCCCCCCCCGACATCGTGCAGCAAGGATTCAGACGCCCAAACTATTTCATCATCACTCATTTGTTGGCGCCGCCTAGGCAGCGCCGTTCCAAAATTTGCGGTTAGGCATATTTAGGCCACGTCTTTCAACGAGCCAGATCGAATCTTTACCTCAAACTTGGGTAATTAAACCGACGCTGATGGTCCGCTGTGCGTGATATCGCCTCACCACTGGGTGTACGAGTCGGGGTTAGGCTTGGATCGACTATTATACCTATGCCCTGTCACTGAAAAAATGCTACTAGTCAATTGGCGTTGGAGCAATACTTTATTTCTTTATTTTTTATGGTATCTCTGTTGATTTCGTACAATTTCTATCCTTTCAATCGATTGTCATTCACGGAATAATGAATATTTCGTAAAATAAGAAAGTGAAATTCTGTAAAAAAAGAAAAATGCCCCGAACCCCCTACTTCGACAACTGAAGCCAGAGGCTCGGGCTATCCGAGCACCCTGCAACACCCGCCGAACCCCCCCCCCCGACATCGTGCAGCAAGGATTCAGACGCCCAAACTATTTCATCATCACTCATTTGTTGGCGCCGCCTAGGCAGCGCCGTTCCAAAATTTGCGGTTAGGCATATTTAGGCCACGTCTTTCAACGAGCCAGATCGAATCTTTACCTCAAACTTGGGTAATTAAACCGACGCTGATGGTCCGCTGTGCGTGATATCGCCTCACCACTGGGTGTACGAGTCGGGGTTAGGCTTGGATCGACTATTATACCTATGCCCTGTCACTGAAAAAATGCTACTAGTCAATTGGCGTTGGAGCAATACTTGATTTCTTTATTTTTTATGGTATCTCTGTTGATTTCGTACAATTTCTATCCTTTCAATCGATTGTCATTCACGGAATAATGAATATTTCGTAAAATAAGAAAGTGAAATTCTGTAAAAAAAGAAAAATGCCCCGAACCCCCTACTTCGACAACTGAAGCCAGAGGCTCGGGCTACCCGAGCACCCTGCAACACCCGCCGAACGCCCCCCCCCCGACATCGTGCAGCAAGGATTCAGACGCCCAAACTATTTCATCATCACTCATTTGTTGGCGCCGCCTAGGCAGCGCCGTTCCAAAATTTGCGGTTAGGCATATTTAGGCCACGTCTTTCAACGAGCCAGATCGAATCTTTACCTCAAACTTGGGTAATTAAACCGACGCTGATGGTCCGCTGTGCGTGATCTCGCCTCACCACTGGGTGTACGAGTCGGGGTTAGGCTTGGATCGACTATTATACCTATGCCCTGTCACTGAAAAAATGCTACTAGTCAATTGGCGTTGGAGCAATACTTTATTTCTTTATTTTTTATGGTATCTCTGTTGATTTCGTACAATTTCTATCCTTTCAATCGATTGTCATTCACGGAATAATGAATATTTCGTAAAATAAGAAAGTGAAATTCTGTAAAAAAAGAAAAATGCCCCGAACCCCCTACTTCGACAACTGAAGCCAGAGGCTCGGGCTATCCGAGCACCCTGCAACACCCGCCGAACCCCCCCCCCCCCCCGACATCGTGCAGCAAGGATTCAGACGCCCAAACTATTTCATCATCACTCATTTGTTGGCGCCGCCTAGGCAGCGCCGTTCCAAAATTTGCGGTTAGGCATATTTAGGCCACGTCTTTCAACGAGCCAGATCGAATCTTTACCTCAAACTTGGGTAATTAAACCGACGCTGATGGTCCGCTGTGCGTGATATCGCCTCACCACTGGGTGTACGAGTCGGGGTTAGGCTTGGATCGACTATTATACCTATGCCCTGTCACTGAAAAAATGCTACTAGTCAATTGGCGTTGGAGCAATACTTTATTTTTTATGGTATCTCTGTTGATTTCGTACAATTTCCATCCTTTCAATCGATTGTCATTCACGGAATAATGAATATTTCGTTAAATAAGAAAGTGAAATTCTGTAAAAAAAGAAAAATTCCCCGAACCCCCTACTTCGACAACTGAAGCCAGAGGCTCGGGCTACCCGAGCACCCTGCAACACCCGCCGAACCCCCCCCCCCCCCCCGACATCGTGCAGCAAGGATTCAGACGCCCAAACTATTTCATCATCACTCATTTGTTGGCGCCGCCTAGGCAGCGCCGTTCCAAAATTTGCGGTTAGGCATATTTAGGCCACGTCTTTCAACGAGCCAGATCGAATCTTTACCTCAAACTTGGGTAATTAAACCGACGCTGATGGTCCGCTGTGCGTGATATCGCCTCACCACTGGGTGTACGAGTCGGGGTTAGGCTTGGATCGACTATTATACCTATGCCCTGTCACTGAAAAAATGCTACTAGTCAATTGGCGTTGGAGCAATACTTTATTTCTTTATTTTTTATGGTATCTCTGTTGATTTCGTACAATTTCTATCCTTTCAATCGATTGTCATTCACGGAATAATGAATATTTCGTAAAATAAGAAAGTGAAATTCTGTAAAAAAAGAAAAATGCCCCGAACCCCCTACTTCGACAACTGAAGCCAGAGGCTCGGGCTACCCGAGCACCCTGCAACACCCGCCGAACCCCCCCCCCCCGACATCGTGCTGCAAGGATTCAGACGCCCAAACTATTTCATCATCACTCATTTGTTGGCGCCGCCTAGGCAGCGCCGTTCCAAAATTTGCGGTTAGGCATATTTAGGCCACGTCTTTCAACGAGCCAGATCGAATCTTTACCTCAAACTTGGGTAATTAAACCGACGCTGATGGTCCGCTGTGCGTGATATCGCCTCACCACTGGGTGTACGAGTCGGGGTTAGGCTTGGATCGACTATTATACCTATGCCCTGTCACTGAAAAAATGCTACTAGTCAATTGGCGTTGGAGCAATACTTGATTTCTTTATTTTTTATGGTATCTCTGTTGATTTCGTACAATTTCTATCCTTTCAATCGATTGTCATTCACGTAATAATGAATATTTCGTAAAATAAGAAAGTGAAATTCTGTAAAAAAAGAAAAATGCCCCGAACCCCCTACTTCGACAACTGAAGCCAGAGGCTCGGGCTACCCGAGCACCCTGCAACACCCGCCGAACCCCCCCCCCCGACATCGTGCAGCAAGGATTCAGACGCCCAAACTATTTCATCATCACTCATTTGTTGGCGCCGCCTAGGCAGCGCCGTTCCAAAATTTGCGGTTAGGCATATTTAGGCCACGTCTTTCAACGAGCCAGATCGAATCTTTACCTCAAACTTGGGTAATTAAACCGACGCTGATGGTCCGCTGTGCGTGATATCGCCTCACCACTGGGTGTACGAGTCGGGGTTAGGCTTGGATCGACTATTATACCTATGCCCTGTCACTGAAAAAATGCTACTAGTCAATTGGCGTTGGAGCAATACTTTATTTCTTTATTTTTTATGGTATCTCTGTTGATTTCGTACAATTTCTATCCTTTCAATCGATTGTCATTCACGGAATAATGAATATTTCGTAAAATAAGAAAGTGAAATTCTGTAAAAAAAGAAAAATGCCCCGAACCCCCTACTTCGACAACTGAAGCCAGAGGCTCGGGCTACCCGAGCACCCTGCAACACCCGCCGAACCCCCCCCCCCGACATCGTGCAGCAAGGATTCAGACGCCCAAACTATTTCATCATCACTCATTTGTTGGCGCCGCCTAGGCAGCGCCGTTCCAAAATTTGCGGTTAGGCATATTTAGGCCACGTCTTTCAACGAGCCAGATCGAATCTTTACCTCAAACTTGGGTAATTAAACCGACGCTGATGGTCCGCTGTGCGTGATATCGCCTCACCACTGGGTGTACGAGTCGGGGTTAGGCTTGGATCGACTATTATACCTATGCCCTGTCACTGAAAAAATGCTACTAGTCAATTGGCGTTGGAGCAATACTTTATTTCTTTATTTTTTATGGTATCTCTGTTGATTTCGTACAATTTCTATCCTTTCAATCGATTGTCATTCACGGAATAATGAATATTTCGTAAAATAAGAAAGTGAAATTCTGTAAAAAAAGAAAAATGCCCCGAACCCCCTACTTCGACAACTGAAGCCAGAGGCTCGGGCTACCCGAGCACCCTGCAACACCCGCCGAACCCCCCCCCCCCCCGACATCGTGCAGCAAGGATTCAGACGCCCAAACTATTTCATCATCACTCATTTGTTGGCGCCGCCTAGGCAGCGCCGTTCCAAAATTTGCGGTTAGGCATATTTAGGCCACGTCTTTCAACGAGCCAGATCGAATCTTTACCTCAAACTTGGGTAATTAAACCGACGCTGATGGTCCGCTGTGCGTGATATCGCCTCACCACTGGGTGTACGAGTCGGGGTTAGGCTTGGATCGACTATTATACCTATGCCCTGTCACTGAAAAAATGCTACTAGTCAATTGGCGTTGGAGCAATACTTTATTTCTTTATTTTTTATGGTATCTCTGTTGATTTCGTACAATTTCTATCCTTTCAATCGATTGTCATTCACGGAATAATGAATATTTCGTAAAATAAGAAAGTGAAATTCTGTAAAAAAAGAAAAATGCCCCGAACCCCCTACTTCGACAACTGAAGCCAGAGGCTCGGGCTACCCGAGCACCCTGCAACACCCGCCGAACCCCCCCCCCCCCGACATCGTGCAGCAAGGATTCAGACGCCCAAACTATTTCATCATCACTCATTTGTTGGCGCCGCCTAGGCAGCGCCGTTCCAAAATTTGCGGTTAGGCATATTTAGGCCACGTCTTTCAACGAGCCAGATCGAATCTTTACCTCAAACTTGGGTAATTAAACCGACGCTGATGGTCCGCTGTGCGTGATATCGCCTCACCACTGGGTGTACGAGTCGGGGTTAGGCTTGGATCGACTATTATACCTATGCCCTGTCACTGAAAAAATGCTACTAGTCAATTGGCGTTGGAGCAATACTTTATTTCTTTATTTTTTATGGTATCTCTGTTGATTTCGTACAATTTCTATCCTTTCAATCGATTGTCATTCACGGAATAATGAATATTTCGTAAAATAAGAAAGTGAAATTCTGTAAAAAAAGAAAAATGCCCCGAACCCCCTACTTCGACAACTGAAGCCAGAGGCTCGGGCTACCCGAGCACCCTGCAACACCCGCCGAACCCCCCCCCCCCCCCGACATGGTGCTGCAAGGATTCAGACGCCCAAACTATTTCATCATCACTCATTTGTTGGCGCCGCCTAGGCAGCGCCGTTCCAAAATTTGCGGTTAGGCATATTTAGGCCACGTCTTTCAACGAGCCAGATCGAATCTTTACCTCAAACTTGGGTAATTAAACCGACGCTGATGGTCCGCTGTGCGTGATATCGCCTCACCACTGGGTGTACGAGTCGGGGTTAGGCTTGGATCGACTATTATACCTATGCCCTGTCACTGAAAAAATGCTACTAGTCAATTGGCGTTGGAGCAATACTTGATTTCTTTATTTTTTATGGTATCTCTGTTGATTTCGTACAATTTCTATCCTTTCAATCGATTGTCATTCACGGAATAATGAATATTTCGTAAAATAAGAAAGTGAAATTCTGTAAAAAAAGAAAAATGCCCCGAACCCCCTACTTCGACAACTGAAGCCAGAGGCTCGGGCTACCCGAGCACCCTGCAACACCCGCCGAACCCCCCCCCCCCCCCGACATGGTGCTGCAAGGATTCAGACGCCCAAACTATTTCATCATCACTCATTTGTTGGCGCCGCCTAGGCAGCGCCGTTCCAAAATTTGCGGTTAGGCATATTTAGGCCACGTCTTTCAACGAGCCAGATCGAATCTTTACCTCAAACTTGGGTAATTAAACCGACGCTGATGGTCCGCTGTGCGTGATATCGCCTCACCACTGGGTGTACGAGTCGGGGTTAGGCTTGGATCGACTATTATACCTATGCCCTGTCACTGAAAAAATGCTACTAGTCAATTGGCGTTGGAGCAATACTTGATTTCTTTATTTTTTATGGTATCTCTGTTGATTTCGTACAATTTCTATCCTTTCAATCGATTGTCATTCACGGAATAATGAATATTTCGTAAAATAAGAAAGTGAAATTCTGTAAAAAAAGAAAAATGCCCCGAACCCCCTACTTCGACAACTGAAGCCAGAGGCTCGGGCTACCCGAGCACCCTGCAACACCCGCCGAACCCCCCCCCCCCCCGACATCGTGCAGCAAGGATTCAGACGCCCAAACTATTTCATCATCACTCATTTGTTGGCGCCGCCTAGGCAGCGCCGTTCCAAAATTTGCGGTTAGGCATATTTAGGCCACGTCTTTCAACGAGCCAGATCGAATCTTTACCTCAAACTTGGGTAATTAAACCGACGCTGATGGTCCGCTGTGCGTGATATCGCCTCACCACTGGGTGTACGAGTCGGGGTTAGGCTTGGATCGACTATTATACCTATGCCCTGTCACTGAAAAAATGCTACTAGTAGCAATACTTTATTTCTTTATTTTTTATGGTATCTCTGTTGATTTCGTACAATTTCTATCCTTTCAATCGATTGTCATTCACGGAATAATGAATATTTCGTAAAATAAGAAAGTGAAATTCTGTAAAAAAAGAAAAATGCCCCGAACCCCCTACTTCGACAACTGAAGCCAGAGGCTCGGGCTACCCGAGCACCCTGCAACACCCGCCGAACGCCCCCCCCCGACATCGTGCAGCAAGGATTCAGACGCCCAAACTATTTCATCATCACTCATTTGTTGGCGCCGCCTAGGCAGCGCCGTTCCAAAATTTGCGGTTAGGCATATTTAGGCCACGTCTTTCAACGAGCCAGATCGAATCTTTACCTCAAACTTGGGTAATTAAACCGACGCTGATGGTCCGCTGTGCGTGATATCGCCTCACCACTGGGTGTACGAGTCGGGGTTAGGCTTGGATCGACTATTATACCTATGCCCTGTCACTGAAAAAATGCTACTAGTCAATTGGCGTTGGAGCAATACTTTATTTCTTTATTTTTTATGGTATCTCTGTTGATTTCGTACAATTTCTATCCTTTCAATCGATTGTCATTCACGGAATAATGAATATTTCGTAAAATAAGAAAGTGAAATTCTGTAAAAAAAGAAAAATGCCCCGAACCCCCTACTTCGACAACTGAAGCCAGAGGCTCGGGCTACCCGAGCACCCTGCAACACCCGCCGAACCCCCCCCCCCCCGACATGGTGCTGCAAGGATTCAGACGCCCAAACTATTTCATCATCACTCATTTGTTGGCGCCGCCTAGGCAGCGCCGTTCCAAAATTTGCGGTTAGGCATATTTAGGCCACGTCTTTCAACGAGCCAGATCGAATCTTTACCTCAAACTTGGGTAATTAAACCGACGCTGATGGTCCGCTGTGCGTGATATCGCCTCACCACTGGGTGTACGAGTCGGGGTTAGGCTTGGATCGACTATTATACCTATGCCCTGTCACTGAAAAAATGCTACTAGTCAATTGGCGTTGGAGCAATACTTGATTTCTTTATTTTTTATGGTATCTCTGTTGATTTCGTACAATTTCTATCCTTTCAATCGATTGTCATTCACGGAATAATGAATATTTCGTAAAATAAGAAAGTGAAATTCTGTAAAAAAAGAAAAATGCCCCGAACCCCCTACTTCGACAACTGAAGCCAGAGGCTCGGGCTACCCGAGCACCCTGCAACACCCGCCGAACGCCCCCCCCCCGACATCGTGCAGCAAGGATTCAGACGCCCAAACTATTTCATCATCACTCATTTGTTGGCGCCGCCTAGGCAGCGCCGTTCCAAAATTTGCGGTTAGGCATATTTAGGCCACGTCTTTCAACGAGCCAGATCGAATCTTTACCTCAAACTTGGGTAATTAAACCGACGCTGATGGTCCGCTGTGCGTGATCTCGCCTCACCACTGGGTGTACGAGTCGGGGTTAGGCTTGGATCGACTATTATACCTATGCCCTGTCACTGAAAAAATGCTACTAGTCAATTGGCGTTGGAGCAATACTTTATTTCTTTATTTTTTATGGTATCTCTGTTGATTTCGTACAATTTCTATCCTTTCAATCGATTGTCATTCACGGAATAATGAATATTTCGTAAAATAAGAAAGTGAAATTCTGTAAAAAAAGAAAAATGCCCCGAACCCCCTACTTCGACAACTGAAGCCAGAGGCTCGGGCTATCCGAGCACCCTGCAACACCCGCCGAACCCCCCCCCCCCCGACATCGTGCAGCAAGGATTCAGACGCCCAAACTATTTCATCATCACTCATTTGTTGGCGCCGCCTAGGCAGCGCCGTTCCAAAATTTGCGGTTAGGCATATTTAGGCCACGTCTTTCAACGAGCCAGATCGAATCTTTACCTCAAACTTGGGTAATTAAACCGACGCTGATGGTCCGCTGTGCGTGATATCGCCTCACCACTGGGTGTACGAGTCGGGGTTAGGCTTGGATCGACTATTATACCTATGCCCTGTCACTGAAAAAATGCTACTAGTCAATTGGCGTTGGAGCAATACTTTATTTCTTTATTTTTTATGGTATCTCTGTTGATTTCGTACAATTTCTATCCTTTCAATCGATTGTCATTCACGGAATAATGAATATTTCGTAAAATAAGAAAGTGAAATTCTGTAAAAAAAGAAAAATGCCCCGAACCCCCTACTTCGACAACTGAAGCCAGAGGCTCGGGCTACCCGAGCACCCTGCAACACCCGCCGAACCCCCCCCCCCCCGACATCGTGCAGCAAGGATTCAGACGCCCAAACTATTTCATCATCACTCATTTGTTGGCGCCGCCTAGGCAGCGCCGTTCCAAAATTTGCGGTTAGGCATATTTAGGCCACGTCTTTCAACGAGCCAGATCGAATCTTTACCTCAAACTTGGGTAATTAAACCGACGCTGATGGTCCGCTGTGCGTGATATCGCCTCACCACTGGGTGTACGAGTCGGGGTTAGGCTTGGATCGACTATTATACCTATGCCCTGTCACTGAAAAAATGCTACTAGTCAATTGGCGTTGGAGCAATACTTTATTTCTTTATTTTTTATGGTATCTCTGTTGATTTCGTACAATTTCTATCCTTTCAATCGATTGTCATTCACGGAATAATGAATATTTCGTAAAATAAGAAAGTGAAATTCTGTAAAAAAAGAAAAATGCCCCGAACCCCCTACTTCGACAACTGAAGCCAGAGGCTCGGGCTACCCGAGCACCCTGCAACACCCGCCGAACCCCCCCCCCCCCGACATGGTGCTGCAAGGATTCAGACGCCCAAACTATTTCATCATCACTCATTTGTTGGCGCCGCCTAGGCAGCGCCGTTCCAAAATTTGCGGTTAGGCATATTTAGGCCACGTCTTTCAACGAGCCAGATCGAATCTTTACCTCAAACTTGGGTAATTAAACCGACGCTGATGGTCCGCTGTGCGTGATATCGCCTCACCACTGGGTGTACGAGTCGGGGTTAGGCTTGGATCGACTATTATACCTATGCCCTGTCACTGAAAAAATGCTACTAGTCAATTGGCGTTGGAGCAATACTTGATTTCTTTATTTTTTATGGTATCTCTGTTGATTTCGTACAATTTCTATCCTTTCAATCGATTGTCATTCACGGAATAATGAATATTTCGTAAAATAAGAAAGTGAAATTCTGTAAAAAAAGAAAAATGCCCCGAACCCCCTACTTCGACAACTGAAGCCAGAGGCTCGGGCTACCCGAGCACCCTGCAACACCCGCCGAACCCCCCCCCCCCCCCCGACATCGTGCAGCAAGGATTCAGACGCCCAAACTATTTCATCATCACTCATTTGTTGGCGCCGCCTAGGCAGCGCCGTTCCAAAATTTGCGGTTAGGCATATTTAGGCCACGTCTTTCAACGAGCCAGATCGAATCTTTACCTCAAACTTGGGTAATTAAACCGACGCTGATGGTCCGCTGTGCGTGATATCGCCTCACCACTGGGTGTACGAGTCGGGGTTAGGCTTGGATCGACTATTATACCTATGCCCTGTCACTGAAAAAATGCTACTAGTAGCAATACTTTATTTCTTTATTTTTATGGTATCTCTGTTGATTTCGTACAATTTCTATCCTTTCAATCGATTGTCATTCACGGAATAATGAATATTTCGTAAAATAAGAAAGTGAAATTCTGTAAAAAAAGAAAAATGCCCCGAACCCCCTACTTCGACAACTGAAGCCAGAGGCTCGGGCTACCCGAGCACCCTGCAACACCCGCCGAACGCCCCCCCCCGACATCGTGCAGCAAGGATTCAGACGCCCAAACTATTTCATCATCACTCATTTGTTGGCGCCGCCTAGGCAGCGCCGTTCCAAAATTTGCGGTTAGGCATATTTAGGCCACGTCTTTCAACGAGCCAGATCGAATCTTTACCTCAAACTTGGGTAATTAAACCGACGCTGATGGTCCGCTGTGCGTGATATCGCCTCACCACTGGGTGTACGAGTCGGGGTTAGGCTTGGATCGACTATTATACCTATGCCCTGTCACTGAAAAAATGCTACTAGTCAATTGGCGTTGGAGCAATACTTTATTTCTTTATTTTTTATGGTATCTCTGTTGATTTCGTACAATTTCTATCCTTTCAATCGATTGTCATTCACGGAATAATGAATATTTCGTAAAATAAGAAAGTGAAATTCTGTAAAAAAAGAAAAATGCCCCGAACCCCCTACTTCGACAACTGAAGCCAGAGGCTCGGGCTATCCGAGCACCCTGCAACACCCGCCGAACCCCCCCCCCCCCGACATCGTGCAGCAAGGATTCAGACGCCCAAACTATTTCATCATCACTCATTTGTTGGCGCCGCCTAGGCAGCGCCGTTCCAAAATTTGCGGTTAGGCATATTTAGGCCACGTCTTTCAACGAGCCAGATCGAATCTTTACCTCAAACTTGGGTAATTAAACCGACGCTGATGGTCCGCTGTGCGTGATATCGCCTCACCACTGGGTGTACGAGTCGGGGTTAGGCTTGGATCGACTATTATACCTATGCCCTGTCACTGAAAAAATGCTACTAGTCAATTGGCGTTGGAGCAATACTTTATTTCTTTATTTTTTATGGTATCTCTGTTGATTTCGTACAATTTCTATCCTTTCAATCGATTGTCATTCACGGAATAATGAATATTTCGTAAAATAAGAAAGTGAAATTCTGTAAAAAAAGAAAAATGCCCCGAACCCCCTACTTCGACAACTGAAGCCAGAGGCTCGGGCTACCCGAGCACCCTGCAACACCCGCCGAACCCCCCCCCCCCCGACATCGTGCAGCAAGGATTCAGACGCCCAAACTATTTCATCATCACTCATTTGTTGGCGCCGCCTAGGCAGCGCCGTTCCAAAATTTGCGGTTAGGCATATTTAGGCCACGTCTTTCAACGAGCCAGATCGAATCTTTACCTCAAACTTGGGTAATTAAACCGACGCTGATGGTCCGCTGTGCGTGATATCGCCTCACCACTGGGTGTACGAGTCGGGGTTAGGCTTGGATCGACTATTATACCTATGCCCTGTCACTGAAAAAATGCTACTAGTCAATTGGCGTTGGAGCAATACTTTATTTCTTTATTTTTTATGGTATCTCTGTTGATTTCGTACAATTTCTATCCTTTCAATCGATTGTCATTCACGGAATAATGAATATTTCGTAAAATAAGAAAGTGAAATTCTGTAAAAAAAGAAAAATGCCCCGAACCCCCTACTTCGACAACTGAAGCCAGAGGCTCGGGCTACCCGAGCACCCTGCAACACCCGCCGAACCCCCCCCCCCCCCGACATGGTGCTGCAAGGATTCAGACGCCCAAACTATTTCATCATCACTCATTTGTTGGCGCCGCCTAGGCAGCGCCGTTCCAAAATTTGCGGTTAGGCATATTTAGGCCACGTCTTTCAACGAGCCAGATCGAATCTTTACCTCAAACTTGGGTAATTAAACCGACGCTGATGGTCCGCTGTGCGTGATATCGCCTCACCACTGGGTGTACGAGTCGGGGTTAGGCTTGGATCGACTATTATACCTATGCCCTGTCACTGAAAAAATGCTACTAGTCAATTGGCGTTGGAGCAATACTTGATTTCTTTATTTTTTATGGTATCTCTGTTGATTTCGTACAATTTCTATCCTTTCAATCGATTGTCATTCACGGAATAATGAATATTTCGTAAAATAAGAAAGTGAAATTCTGTAAAAAAAGAAAAATGCCCCGAACCCCCTACTTCGACAACTGAAGCCAGAGGCTCGGGCTACCCGAGCACCCTGCAACACCCGCCGAACCCCCCCCCCCCCCCCGACATCGTGCAGCAAGGATTCAGACGCCCAAACTATTTCATCATCACTCATTTGTTGGCGCCGCCTAGGCAGCGCCGTTCCAAAATTTGCGGTTAGGCATATTTAGGCCACGTCTTTCAACGAGCCAGATCGAATCTTTACCTCAAACTTGGGTAATTAAACCGACGCTGATGGTCCGCTGTGCGTGATATCGCCTCACCACTGGGTGTACGAGTCGGGGTTAGGCTTGGATCGACTATTATACCTATGCCCTGTCACTGAAAAAATGCTACTAGTAGCAATACTTTATTTCTTTATTTTTATGGTATCTCTGTTGATTTCGTACAATTTCTATCCTTTCAATCGATTGTCATTCACGGAATAATGAATATTTCGTAAAATAAGAAAGTGAAATTCTGTAAAAAAAGAAAAATGCCCCGAACCCCCTACTTCGACAACTGAAGCCAGAGGCTCGGGCTACCCGAGCACCCTGCAACACCCGCCGAACGCCCCCCCCCCGACATCGTGCAGCAAGGATTCAGACGCCCAAACTATTTCATCATCACTCATTTGTTGGCGCCGCCTAGGCAGCGCCGTTCCAAAATTTGCGGTTAGGCATATTTAGGCCACGTCTTTCAACGAGCCAGATCGAATCTTTACCTCAAACTTGGGTAATTAAACCGACGCTGATGGTCCGCTGTGCGTGATATCGCCTCACCACTGGGTGTACGAGTCGGGGTTAGGCTTGGATCGACTATTATACCTATGCCCTGTCACTGAAAAAATGCTACTAGTCAATTGGCGTTGGAGCAATACTTTATTTCTTTATTTTTTATGGTATCTCTGTTGATTTCGTACAATTTCTATCCTTTCAATCGATTGTCATTCACGGAATAATGAATATTTCGTAAAATAAGAAAGTGAAATTCTGTAAAAAAAGAAAAATGCCCCGAACCCCCTACTTCGACAACTGAAGCCAGAGGCTCGGGCTACCCGAGCACCCTGCAACACCCGCCGAACCCCCCCCCCCCCCGACATGGTGCTGCAAGGATTCAGACGCCCAAACTATTTCATCATCACTCATTTGTTGGCGCCGCCTAGGCAGCGCCGTTCCAAAATTTGCGGTTAGGCATATTTAGGCCACGTCTTTCAACGAGCCAGATCGAATCTTTACCTCAAACTTGGGTAATTAAACCGACGCTGATGGTCCGCTGTGCGTGATATCGCCTCACCACTGGGTGTACGAGTCGGGGTTAGGCTTGGATCGACTATTATACCTATGCCCTGTCACTGAAAAAATGCTACTAGTCAATTGGCGTTGGAGCAATACTTGATTTCTTTATTTTTTATGGTATCTCTGTTGATTTCGTACAATTTCTATCCTTTCAATCGATTGTCATTCACGGAATAATGAATATTTCGTAAAATAAGAAAGTGAAATTCTGTAAAAAAAGAAAAATGCCCCGAACCCCCTACTTCGACAACTGAAGCCAGAGGCTCGGGCTACCCGAGCACCCTGCAACACCCGCCGAACGCCCCCCCCCCGACATCGTGCAGCAAGGATTCAGACGCCCAAACTATTTCATCATCACTCATTTGTTGGCGCCGCCTAGGCAGCGCCGTTCCAAAATTTGCGGTTAGGCATATTTAGGCCACGTCTTTCAACGAGCCAGATCGAATCTTTACCTCAAACTTGGGTAATTAAACCGACGCTGATGGTCCGCTGTGCGTGATCTCGCCTCACCACTGGGTGTACGAGTCGGGGTTAGGCTTGGATCGACTATTATACCTATGCCCTGTCACTGAAAAAATGCTACTAGTCAATTGGCGTTGGAGCAATACTTTATTTCTTTATTTTTTATGGTATCTCTGTTGATTTCGTACAATTTCTATCCTTTCAATCGATTGTCATTCACGGAATAATGAATATTTCGTAAAATAAGAAAGTGAAATTCTGTAAAAAAAGAAAAATGCCCCGAACCCCCTACTTCGACAACTGAAGCCAGAGGCTCGGGCTATCCGAGCACCCTGCAACACCCGCCGAACCCCCCCCCCGACATCGTGCAGCAAGGATTCAGACGCCCAAACTATTTCATCATCACTCATTTGTTGGCGCCGCCTAGGCAGCGCCGTTCCAAAATTTGCGGTTAGGCATATTTAGGCCACGTCTTTCAACGAGCCAGATCGAATCTTTACCTCAAACTTGGGTAATTAAACCGACGCTGATGGTCCGCTGTGCGTGATATCGCCTCACCACTGGGTGTACGAGTCGGGGTTAGGCTTGGATCGACTATTATACCTATGCCCTGTCACTGAAAAAATGCTACTAGTCAATTGGCGTTGGAGCAATACTTTATTTTTTATGGTATCTCTGTTGATTTCGTACAATTTCCATCCTTTCAATCGATTGTCATTCACGGAATAATGAATATTTCGTTAAATAAGAAAGTGAAATTCTGTAAAAAAAGAAAAATTCCCCGAACCCCCTACTTCGACAACTGAAGCCAGAGGCTCGGGCTACCCGAGCACCCTGCAACACCCGCCGAACCCCCCCCCCCCCCCCCCCCCCGACATCGTGCAGCAAGGATTCAGACGCCCAAACTATTTCATCATCACTCATTTGTTGGCGCCGCCTAGGCAGCGCCGTTCCAAAATTTGCGGTTAGGCATATTTAGGCCACGTCTTTCAACGAGCCAGATCGAATCTTTACCTCAAACTTGGGTAATTAAACCGACGCTGATGGTCCGCTGTGCGTGATATCGCCTCACCACTGGGTGTACGAGTCGGGGTTAGGCTTGGATCGACTATTATACCTATGCCCTGTCACTGAAAAAATGCTACTAGTCAATTGGCGTTGGAGCAATACTTTATTTCTTTATTTTTTATGGTATCTCTGTTGATTTCGTACAATTTCTATCCTTTCAATCGATTGTCATTCACGGAATAATGAATATTTCGTAAAATAAGAAAGTGAAATTCTGTAAAAAAAGAAAAATGCCCCGAACCCCCTACTTCGACAACTGAAGCCAGAGGCTCGGGCTACCCGAGCACCCTGCAACACCCGCCGAACCCCCCCCCCCGACATCGTGCTGCAAGGATTCAGACGCCCAAACTATTTCATCATCACTCATTTGTTGGCGCCGCCTAGGCAGCGCCGTTCCAAAATTTGCGGTTAGGCATATTTAGGCCACGTCTTTCAACGAGCCAGATCGAATCTTTACCTCAAACTTGGGTAATTAAACCGACGCTGATGGTCCGCTGTGCGTGATATCGCCTCACCACTGGGTGTACGAGTCGGGGTTAGGCTTGGATCGACTATTATACCTATGCCCTGTCACTGAAAAAATGCTACTAGTCAATTGGCGTTGGAGCAATACTTGATTTCTTTATTTTTTATGGTATCTCTGTTGATTTCGTACAATTTCTATCCTTTCAATCGATTGTCATTCACGTAATAATGAATATTTCGTAAAATAAGAAAGTGAAATTCTGTAAAAAAAGAAAAATGCCCCGAACCCCCTACTTCGACAACTGAAGCCAGAGGCTCGGGCTACCCGAGCACCCTGCAACACCCGCCGAACCCCCCCCCCCCCCCCCCCCCGACATCGTGCAGCACGGATTCAGACGCCCAAACTATTTCATCATCTCTCATTTGTTGGCGCCGCCTAGGCAGCGCCGTTCCAAAATTTGCGGTTAGGCATATTTAGGCCACGTCTTTCAACGAGCCAGATCGAATCTTTACCTCAAACTTGGGTAATTAAACCGACGCTGATGGTCCGCTGTGCGTGATATCGCCTCACCACTGGGTGTACGAGTCGGGGTTAGGCTTGGATCGACTATTATACCTATGCCCTGTCACTGAAAAAATGCTACTAGTCAATTGGCGTTGGAGCAATACTTTATTTCTTTATTTTTTATGGTATCTCTGTTGATTTCGTACAATTTCTATCCTTTCAATCGATTGTCATTCACGGAATAATGAATATTTCGTAAAATAAGAAAGTGAAATTCTGTAAAAAAAGAAAAATGCCCCGAACCCCCTACTTCGACAACTGAAGCCAGAGGCTCGGGCTACCCGAGCACCCTGCAACACCCGCCGAACCCCCCCCCCCCCGACATCGTGCAGCAAGGATTCAGACGCCCAAACTATTTCATCATCACTCATTTGTTGGCGCCGCCTAGGCAGCGCCGTTCCAAAATTTGCGGTTAGGCATATTTAGGCCACGTCTTTCAACGAGCCAGATCGAATCTTTACCTCAAACTTGGGTAATTAAACCGACGCTGATGGTCCGCTGTGCGTGATATCGCCTCACCACTGGGTGTACGAGTCGGGGTTAGGCTTGGATCGACTATTATACCTATGCCCTGTCACTGAAAAAATGCTACTAGTCAATTGGCGTTGGAGCAATACTTTATTTTTTATGGTATCTCTGTTGATTTCGTACAATTTCCATCCTTTCAATCGATTGTCATTCACGGAATAATGAATATTTCGTTAAATAAGAAAGTGAAATTCTGTAAAAAAAGAAAAATTCCCCGAACCCCCTACTTCGACAACTGAAGCCAGAGGCTCGGGCTACCCGAGCACCCTGCAACACCCGCCGAACCCCCCCCCCCCCGACATCGTGCAGCAAGGATTCAGACGCCCAAACTATTTCATCATCACTCATTTGTTGGCGCCGCCTAGGCAGCGCCGTTCCAAAATTTGCGGTTAGGCATATTTAGGCCACGTCTTTCAACGAGCCAGATCGAATCTTTACCTCAAACTTGGGTAATTAAACCGACGCTGATGGTCCGCTGTGCGTGATATCGCCTCACCACTGGGTGTACGAGTCGGGGTTAGGCTTGGATCGACTATTATACCTATGCCCTGTCACTGAAAAAATGCTACTAGTCAATTGGCGTTGGAGCAATACTTTATTTCTTTATTTTTTATGGTATCTCTGTTGATTTCGTACAATTTCTATCCTTTCAATCGATTGTCATTCACGGAATAATGAATATTTCGTAAAATAAGAAAGTGAAATTCTGTAAAAAAAGAAAAATGCCCCGAACCCCCTACTTCGACAACTGAAGCCAGAGGCTCGGGCTACCCGAGCACCCTGCAACACCCGCCGAACCCCCCCCCCCCCCGACATCGTGCTGCAAGGATTCAGACGCCCAAACTATTTCATCATCACTCATTTGTTGGCGCCGCCTAGGCAGCGCCGTTCCAAAATTTGCGGTTAGGCATATTTAGGCCACGTCTTTCAACGAGCCAGATCGAATCTTTACCTCAAACTTGGGTAATTAAACCGACGCTGATGGTCCGCTGTGCGTGATATCGCCTCACCACTGGGTGTACGAGTCGGGGTTAGGCTTGGATCGACTATTATACCTATGCCCTGTCACTGAAAAAATGCTACTAGTCAATTGGCGTTGGAGCAATACTTGATTTCTTTATTTTTTATGGTATCTCTGTTGATTTCGTACAATTTCTATCCTTTCAATCGATTGTCATTCACGTAATAATGAATATTTCGTAAAATAAGAAAGTGAAATTCTGTAAAAAAAGAAAAATGCCCCGAACCCCCTACTTCGACAACTGAAGCCAGAGGCTCGGGCTACCCGAGCACCCTGCAACACCCGCCGAACCCCCCCCCCCCCCCCCCGACATCGTGCAGCACGGATTCAGACGCCCAAACTATTTCATCATCTCTCATTTGTTGGCGCCGCCTAGGCAGCGCCGTTCCAAAATTTGCGGTTAGGCATATTTAGGCCACGTCTTTCAACGAGCCAGATCGAATCTTTACCTCAAACTTGGGTAATTAAACCGACGCTGATGGTCCGCTGTGCGTGATATCGCCTCACCACTGGGTGTACGAGTCGGGGTTAGGCTTGGATCGACTATTATACCTATGCCCTGTCACTGAAAAAATGCTACTAGTCAATTGGCGTTGGAGCAATACTTTATTTCTTTATTTTTTATGGTATCTCTGTTGATTTCGTACAATTTCTATCCTTTCAATCGATTGTCATTCACGGAATAATGAATATTTCGTAAAATAAGAAAGTGAAATTCTGTAAAAAAAGAAAAATGCCCCGAACCCCCTACTTCGACAACTGAAGCCAGAGGCTCGGGCTACCCGAGCACCCTGCAACACCCGCCGAACCCCCCCCCCCCCCCCGACATCGTGCAGCAAGGATTCAGACGCCCAAACTATTTCATCATCACTCATTTGTTGGCGCCGCCTAGGCAGCGCCGTTCCAAAATTTGCGGTTAGGCATATTTAGGCCACGTCTTTCAACGAGCCAGATCGAATCTTTACCTCAAACTTGGGTAATTAAACCGACGCTGATGGTCCGCTGTGCGTGATATCGCCTCACCACTGGGTGTACGAGTCGGGGTTAGGCTTGGATCGACTATTATACCTATGCCCTGTCACTGAAAAAATGCTACTAGTCAATTGGCGTTGGAGCAATACTTTATTTCTTTATTTTTTATGGTATCTCTGTTGATTTCGTACAATTTCTATCCTTTCAATCGATTGTCATTCACGGAATAATGAATATTTCGTAAAATAAGAAAGTGAAATTCTGTAAAAAAAGAAAAATGCCCCGAACCCCCTACTTCGACAACTGAAGCCAGAGGCTCGGGCTACCCGAGCACCCTGCAACACCCGCCGAACCCCCCCCCCCCCCCCGACATGGTGCTGCAAGGATTCAGACGCCCAAACTATTTCATCATCACTCATTTGTTGGCGCCGCCTAGGCAGCGCCGTTCCAAAATTTGCGGTTAGGCATATTTAGGCCACGTCTTTCAACGAGCCAGATCGAATCTTTACCTCAAACTTGGGTAATTAAACCGACGCTGATGGTCCGCTGTGCGTGATATCGCCTCACCACTGGGTGTACGAGTCGGGGTTAGGCTTGGATCGACTATTATACCTATGCCCTGTCACTGAAAAAATGCTACTAGTCAATTGGCGTTGGAGCAATACTTTATTTCTTTATTTTTTATGGTATCTCTGTTGATTTCGTACAATTTCTATCCTTTCAATCGATTGTCATTCACGGAATAATGAATATTTCGTAAAATAAGAAAGTGAAATTCTGTAAAAAAAGAAAAATGCCCCGAACCCCCTACTTCGACAACTGAAGCCAGAGGCTCGGGCTACCCGAGCACCCTGCAACACCCGCCGAACGCCCCCCCCCCCCGACATCGTGCAGCAAGGATTCAGACGCCCAAACTATTTCATCATCACTCATTTGTTGGCGCCGCCTAGGCAGCGCCGTTCCAAAATTTGCGGTTAGGCATATTTAGGCCACGTCTTTCAACGAGCCAGATCGAATCTTTACCTCAAACTTGGGTAATTAAACCGACGCTGATGGTCCGCTGTGCGTGATATCGCCTCACCACTGGGTGTACGAGTCGGGGTTAGGCTTGGATCGACTATTATACCTATGCCCTGTCACTGAAAAAATGCTACTAGTCAATTGGCGTTGGAGCAATACTTTATTTCTTTATTTTTTATGGTATCTCTGTTGATTTCGTACAATTTCTATCCTTTCAATCGATTGTCATTCACGGAATAATGAATATTTCGTAAAATAAGAAAGTGAAATTCTGTAAAAAAAGAAAAATGCCCCGAACCCCCTACTTCGACAACTGAAGCCAGAGGCTCGGGCTACCCGAGCACCCTGCAACACCCGCCGAACCCCCCCCCCCCCCGACATCGTGCTGCAAGGATTCAGACGCCCAAACTATTTCATCATCACTCATTTGTTGGCGCCGCCTAGGCAGCGCCGTTCCAAAATTTGCGGTTAGGCATATTTAGGCCACGTCTTTCAACGAGCCAGATCGAATCTTTACCTCAAACTTGGGTAATTAAACCGACGCTGATGGTCCGCTGTGCGTGATATCGCCTCACCACTGGGTGTACGAGTCGGGGTTAGGCTTGGATCGACTATTATACCTATGCCCTGTCACTGAAAAAATGCTACTAGTCAATTGGCGTTGGAGCAATACTTTATTTCTTTATTTTTTATGGTATCTCTGTTGATTTCGTACAATTTCTATCCTTTCAATCGATTGTCATTCACGGAATAATGAATATTTCGTAAAATAAGAAAGTGAAATTCTGTAAAAAAAGAAAAATGCCCCGAACCCCCTACTTCGACAACTGAAGCCAGAGGCTCGGGCTACCCGAGCACCCTGCAACACCCGCCGAACCCCCCCCCCCCCCCCCGACATGGTGCTGCAAGGATTCAGACGCCCAAACTATTTCATCATCACTCATTTGTTGGCGCCGCCTAGGCAGCGCCGTTCCAAAATTTGCGGTTAGGCATATTTAGGCCACGTCTTTCAACGAGCCAGATCGAATCTTTACCTCAAACTTGGGTAATTAAACCGACGCTGATGGTCCGCTGTGCGTGATATCGCCTCACCACTGGGTGTACGAGTCGGGGTTAGGCTTGGATCGACTATTATACCTATGCCCTGTCACTGAAAAAATGCTACTAGTCAATTGGCGTTGGAGCAATACTTTATTTCTTTATTTTTTATGGTATCTCTGTTGATTTCGTACAATTTCTATCCTTTCAATCGATTGTCATTCACGGAATAATGAATATTTCGTAAAATAAGAAAGTGAAATTCTGTAAAAAAAGAAAAATGCCCCGAACCCCCTACTTCGACAACTGAAGCCAGAGGCTCGGGCTACCCGAGCACCCTGCAACACCCGCCGAACGCCCCCCCCCCCCCGACATCGTGCAGCAAGGATTCAGACGCCCAAACTATTTCATCATCACTCATTTGTTGGCGCCGCCTAGGCAGCGCCGTTCCAAAATTTGCGGTTAGGCATATTTAGGCCACGTCTTTCAACGAGCCAGATCGAATCTTTACCTCAAACTTGGGTAATTAAACCGACGCTGATGGTCCGCTGTGCGTGATATCGCCTCACCACTGGGTGTACGAGTCGGGGTTAGGCTTGGATCGACTATTATACCTATGCCCTGTCACTGAAAAAATGCTACTAGTCAATTGGCGTTGGAGCAATACTTTATTTCTTTATTTTTTATGGTATCTCTGTTGATTTCGTACAATTTCTATCCTTTCAATCGATTGTCATTCACGGAATAATGAATATTTCGTAAAATAAGAAAGTGAAATTCTGTAAAAAAAGAAAAATGCCCCGAACCCCCTACTTCGACAACTGAAGCCAGAGGCTCGGGCTACCCGAGCACCCTGCAACACCCGCCGAACCCCCCCCCCCCCCCCGACATCGTGCTGCAAGGATTCAGACGCCCAAACTATTTCATCATCACTCATTTGTTGGCGCCGCCTAGGCAGCGCCGTTCCAAAATTTGCGGTTAGGCATATTTAGGCCACGTCTTTCAACGAGCCAGATCGAATCTTTACCTCAAACTTGGGTAATTAAACCGACGCTGATGGTCCGCTGTGCGTGATATCGCCTCACCACTGGGTGTACGAGTCGGGGTTAGGCTTGGATCGACTATTATACCTATGCCCTGTCACTGAAAAAATGCTACTAGTCAATTGGCGTTGGAGCAATACTTTATTTCTTTATTTTTTATGGTATCTCTGTTGATTTCGTACAATTTCTATCCTTTCAATCGATTGTCATTCACGGAATAATGAATATTTCGTAAAATAAGAAAGTGAAATTCTGTAAAAAAAGAAAAATGCCCCGAACCCCCTACTTCGACAACTGAAGCCAGAGGCTCGGGCTACCCGAGCACCCTGCAACACCCGCCGAACGCCCCCCCCCCGACATCGTGCAGCAAGGATTCAGACGCCCAAACTATTTCATCATCACTCATTTGTTGGCGCCGCCTAGGCAGCGCCGTTCCAAAATTTGCGGTTAGGCATATTTAGGCCACGTCTTTCAACGAGCCAGATCGAATCTTTACCTCAAACTTGGGTAATTAAACCGACGCTGATGGTCCGCTGTGCGTGATATCGCCTCACCACTGGGTGTACGAGTCGGGGTTAGGCTTGGATCGACTATTATACCTATGCCCTGTCACTGAAAAAATGCTACTAGTCAATTGGCGTTGGAGCAATACTTGATTTCTTTATTTTTTATGGTATCTCTGTTGATTTCGTACAATTTCTATCCTTTCAATCGATTGTCATTCACGGAATAATGAATATTTCGTAAAATAAGAAAGTGAAATTCTGTAAAAAAAGAAAAATGCCCCGAACCCCCTACTTCGACAACTGAAGCCAGAGGCTCGGGCTACCCGAGCACCCTGCAACACCCGCCGAACCCCCCCCCCCGACATCGTGCAGCAAGGATTCAGACGCCCAAACTATTTCATCATCACTCATTTGTTGGCGCCGCCTAGGCAGCGTCGTTCCAAAATTTGCGGTTAGGCATATTTAGGCCACGTCTTTCAACGAGCCAGATCGAATCTTTACCTCAAACTTGGGTAATTAAACCGACGCTGATGGTCCGCTGTGCGTGATATCGCCTCACCACTGGGTGTACGAGTCGGGGTTAGGCTTGGATCGACTATTATACCTATGCCCTGTCACTGAAAAAATGCTACTAGTCAATTGGCGTTGGAGCAATACTTTATTTCTTTATTTTTTATGGTATCTCTGTTGATTTCGTACAATTTCTATCCTTTCAATCGATTGTCATTCACGGAATAATGAATATTTCGTGAAATAAGAAAGTGAAATTCTGTAAAAAAAAGAAAAATGCCCCGAACCCCCTACTTCGACAACTGAAGCCAGAGGCTCGGGCTACCCGAGCACCCTGCAACACCCGCCGAACCCCCCCCCCCCCCGACATCGTGCTGCAAGGATTCAGACGCCCAAACTATTTCATCATCACTCATTTGTTGGCGCCGCCTAGGCAGCGCCGTTCCAAAATTTGCGGTTAGGCATATTTAGGCCACGTCTTTCAACGAGCCAGATCGAATCTTTACCTCAAACTTGGGTAATTAAACCGACGCTGATGGTCCGCTGTGCGTGATATCGCCTCACCACTGGGTGTACGAGTCGGGGTTAGGCTTGGATCGACTATTATACCTATGCCCTGTCACTGAAAAAATGCTACTAGTCAATTGGCGTTGGAGCAATACTTGATTTCTTTATTTTTTATGGTATCTCTGTTGATTTCGTACAATTTCTATCCTTTCAATCGATTGTCATTCACGGAATAATGAATATTTCGTAAAATAAGAAAGTGAAATTCTGTAAAAAAAGAAAAATGCCCCGAACCCCCTACTTCGACAACTGAAGCCAGAGGCTCGGGCTACCCGAGCACCCTGCAACACCCGCCGAACCCCCCCCCCCCCCCCCGACATCGTGCAGCAAGGATTCAGACGCCCAAACTATTTCATCATCACTCATTTGTTGGCGCCGCCTAGGCAGCGCCGTTCCAAAATTTGCGGTTAGGCATATTTAGGCCACGTCTTTCAACGAGCCAGATCGAATCTTTACCTCAAACTTGGGTAATTAAACCGACGCTGATGGTCCGCTGTGCGTGATATCGCCTCACCACTGGGTGTACGAGTCGGGGTTAGGCTTGGATCGACTATTATACCTATGCCCTGTCACTGAAAAAATGCTACTAGTCAATTGGCGTTGGAGCAATACTTTATTTCTTTATTTTTTATGGTATCTCTGTTGATTTCGTACAATTTCTATCCTTTCAATCGATTGTCATTCACGGAATAATGAATATTTCGTAAAATAAGAAAGTGAAATTCTGTAAAAAAAGAAAAATGCCCCGAACCCCCTACTTCGACAACTGAAGCCAGAGGCTCGGGCTACCCGAGCACCCTGCAACACCCGCCGAACCCCCCCCCCCCCCCGACATCGTGCAGCAAGGATTCAGACGCACAACTATTTCATCATCACTCATTTGTTGGCGCCGCCTAGGCAGCGCCGTTCCAAAATTTGCGGTTAGGCATATTTAGGCCACGTCTTTCAACGAGCCAGATCGAATCTTTACCTCAAACTTGGGTAATTAAACCGACGCTGATGGTCCGCTGTGCGTGATATCGCCTCACCACTGGGTGTACGAGTCGGGGTTAGGCTTGGATCGACTATTATACCTATGCCCTGTCACTGAAAAAATGCTACTAGTCAATTGGCGTTGGAGCAATACTTTATTTCTTTATTTTTTATGGTATCTCTGTTGATTTCGTACAATTTCTATCCTTTCAATCGATTGTCATTCACGGAATAATGAATATTTCGTAAAATAAGAAAGTGAAATTCTGTAAAAAAAGAAAAATGCCCCGAACCCCCTACTTCGACAACTGAAGCCAGAGGCTCGGGCTACCCGAGCACCCTGCAACACCCGCCGAACGCCCCCCCCCCCCCGACATCGTGCAGCAAGGATTCAGACGCCCAAACTATTTCATCATCACTCATTTGTTGGCGCCGCCTAGGCAGCGCCGTTCCAAAATTTGCGGTTAGGCATATTTAGGCCACGTCTTTCAACGAGCCAGATCGAATCTTTACCTCAAACTTGGGTAATTAAACCGACGCTGATGGTCCGCTGTGCGTGATATCGCCTCACCACTGGGTGTACGAGTCGGGGTTAGGCTTGGATCGACTATTATACCTATGCCCTGTCACTGAAAAAATGCTACTAGTAGCAATACTTTATTTCTTTATTTTTTATGGTATCTCTGTTGATTTCGTACAATTTCTATCCTTTCAATCGATTGTCATTCACGGAATAATGAATATTTCGTAAAATAAGAAAGTGAAATTCTGTAAAAAAAGAAAAATGCCCCGAACCCCCTACTTCGACAACTGAAGCCAGAGGCTCGGGCTACCCGAGCACCCTGCAACACCCGCCGAACGCCCCCCCCCCGACATCGTGCAGCAAGGATTCAGACGCCCAAACTATTTCATCATCACTCATTTGTTGGCGCCGCCTAGGCAGCGCCGTTCCAAAATTTGCGGTTAGGCATATTTAGGCCACGTCTTTCAACGAGCCAGATCGAATCTTTACCTCAAACTTGGGTAATTAAACCGACGCTGATGGTCCGCTGTGCGTGATATCGCCTCACCACTGGGTGTACGAGTCGGGGTTAGGCTTGGATCGACTATTATACCTATGCCCTGTCACTGAAAAAATGCTACTAGTCAATTGGCGTTGGAGCAATACTTTATTTCTTTATTTTTTATGGTATCTCTGTTGATTTCGTACAATTTCTATCCTTTCAATCGATTGTCATTCACGGAATAATGAATATTTCGTAAAATAAGAAAGTGAAATTCTGTAAAAAAAGAAAAATGCCCCGAACCCCCTACTTCGACAACTGAAGCCAGAGGCTCGGGCTATCCGAGCACCCTGCAACACCCGCCGAACCCCCCCCCCCCCGACATCGTGCAGCAAGGATTCAGACGCCCAAACTATTTCATCATCACTCATTTGTTGGCGCCGCCTAGGCAGCGCCGTTCCAAAATTTGCGGTTAGGCATATTTAGGCCACGTCTTTCAACGAGCCAGATCGAATCTTTACCTCAAACTTGGGTAATTAAACCGACGCTGATGGTCCGCTGTGCGTGATATCGCCTCACCACTGGGTGTACGAGTCGGGGTTAGGCTTGGATCGACTATTATACCTATGCCCTGTCACTGAAAAAATGCTACTAGTAGCAATACTTTATTTCTTTATTTTTTATGGTATCTCTGTTGATTTCGTACAATTTCTATCCTTTCAATCGATTGTCATTCACGGAATAATGAATATTTCGTAAAATAAGAAAGTGAAATTCTGTAAAAAAAGAAAAATGCCCCGAACCCCCTACTTCGACAACTGAAGCCAGAGGCTCGGGCTACCCGAGCACCCTGCAACACCCGCCGAACGCCCCCCCCCCCCCCGACATCGTGCAGCAAGGATTCAGACGCCCAAACTATTTCATCATCACTCATTTGTTGGCGCCGCCTAGGCAGCGCCGTTCCAAAATTTGCGGTTAGGCATATTTAGGCCACGTCTTTCAACGAGCCAGATCGAATCTTTACCTCAAACTTGGGTAATTAAACCGACGCTGATGGTCCGCTGTGCGTGATCTCGCCTCACCACTGGGTGTACGAGTCGGGGTTAGGCTTGGATCGACTATTATACCTATGCCCTGTCACTGAAAAAATGCTACTAGTCAATTGGCGTTGGAGCAATACTTTATTTCTTTATTTTTTATGGTATCTCTGTTGATTTCGTACAATTTCTATCCTTTCAATCGATTGTCATTCACGGAATAATGAATATTTCGTAAAATAAGAAAGTGAAATTCTGTAAAAAAAGAAAAATGCCCCGAACCCCCTACTTCGACAACTGAAGCCAGAGGCTCGGGCTATCCGAGCACCCTGCAACACCCGCCGAACCCCCCCCCCCCCCGACATCGTGCAGCAAGGATTCAGACGCCCAAACTATTTCATCATCACTCATTTGTTGGCGCCGCCTAGGCAGCGCCGTTCCAAAATTTGCGGTTAGGCATATTTAGGCCACGTCTTTCAACGAGCCAGATCGAATCTTTACCTCAAACTTGGGTAATTAAACCGACGCTGATGGTCCGCTGTGCGTGATATCGCCTCACCACTGGGTGTACGAGTCGGGGTTAGGCTTGGATCGACTATTATACCTATGCCCTGTCACTGAAAAAATGCTACTAGTCAATTGGCGTTGGAGCAATACTTGATTTCTTTATTTTTTATGGTATCTCTGTTGATTTCGTACAATTTCTATCCTTTCAATCGATTGTCATTCACGGAATAATGAATATTTCGTAAAATAAGAAAGTGAAATTCTGTAAAAAAAGAAAAATGCCCCGAACCCCCTACTTCGACAACTGAAGCCAGAGGCTCGGGCTACCCGAGCACCCTGCAACACCCGCCGAACCCCCCCCCCCCGACATCGTGCTGCAAGGATTCAGACGCCCAAACTATTTCATCATCACTCATTTGTTGGCGCCGCCTAGGCAGCGCCGTTCCAAAATTTGCGGTTAGGCATATTTAGGCCACGTCTTTCAACGAGCCAGATCGAATCTTTACCTCAAACTTGGGTAATTAAACCGACGCTGATGGTCCGCTGTGCGTGATATCGCCTCACCACTGGGTGTACGAGTCGGGGTTAGGCTTGGATCGGTTATTATACCTATGCCCTGTCACTGAAAAAATGCTACTAGTCAATTGGCGTTGGAGCAATACTTTATTTCTTTATTTTTTATGGTATCTCTGTTGATTTCGTACAATTTCTATCCTTTCAATCGATTGTCATTCACGGAATAATGAATATTTCGTAAAATAAGAAAGTGAAATTCTGTAAAAAAAGAAAAATGCCCCGAACCCCCTACTTCGACAACTGAAGCCAGAGGCTCGGGCTACCCGAGCACCCTGCAACACCCGCCGAACGCCCCCCCCCGACATCGTGCAGCAAGGATTCAGACGCCCAAACTATTTCATCATCACTCATTTGTTGGCGCCGCCTAGGCAGCGCCGTTCCAAAATTTGCGGTTAGGCATATTTAGGCCACGTCTTTCAACGAGCCAGATCGAATCTTTACCTCAAACTTGGGTAATTAAACCGACGCTGATGGTCCGCTGTGCGTGATATCGCCTCACCACTGGGTGTACGAGTCGGGGTTAGGCTTGGATCGACTATTATACCTATGCCCTGTCACTGAAAAAATGCTACTAGTAGCAATACTTTATTTCTTTATTTTTTATGGTATCTCTGTTGATTTCGTACAATTTCTATCCTTTCAATCGATTGTCATTCACGGAATAATGAATATTTCGTAAAATAAGAAAGTGAAATTCTGTAAAAAAAGAAAAATGCCCCGAACCCCCTACTTCGACAACTGAAGCCAGAGGCTCGGGCTACCCGAGCACCCTGCAACACCCGCCGAACACCCCCCCCCCCGACATCGTGCAGCAAGGATTCAGACGCCCAAACTATTTCATCATCACTCATTTGTTGGCGCCGCCTAGGCAGCGCCGTTCCAAAATTTGCGGTTAGGCATATTTAGGCCACGTCTTTCAACGAGCCAGATCGAATCTTTACCTCAAACTTGGGTAATTAAACCGACGCTGATGGTCCGCTGTGCGTGATATCGCCTCACCACTGGGTGTACGAGTCGGGGTTAGGCTTGGATCGACTATTATACCTATGCCCTGTCACTGAAAAAATGCTACTAGTCAATTGGCGTTGGAGCAATACTTGATTTCTTTATTTTTTATGGTATCTCTGTTGATTTCGTACAATTTCTATCCTTTCAATCGATTGTCATTCACGGAATAATGAATATTTCGTAAAATAAGAAAGTGAAATTCTGTAAAAAAAGAAAAATGCCCCGAACCCCCTACTTCGACAACTGAAGCCAGAGGCTCGGGCTACCCGAGCACCCTGCAACACCCGCCGAACCCCCCCCCCCCGACATCGTGCTGCAAGGATTCAGACGCCCAAACTATTTCATCATCACTCATTTGTTGGCGCCGCCTAGGCAGCGCCGTTCCAAAATTTGCGGTTAGGCATATTTAGGCCACGTCTTTCAACGAGCCAGATCGAATCTTTACCTCAAACTTGGGTAATTAAACCGACGCTGATGGTCCGCTGTGCGTGATATCGCCTCACCACTGGGTGTACGAGTCGGGGTTAGGCTTGGATCGGTTATTATACCTATGCCCTGTCACTGAAAAAATGCTACTAGTCAATTGGCGTTGGAGCAATACTTTATTTCTTTATTTTTTATGGTATCTCTGTTGATTTCGTACAATTTCTATCCTTTCAATCGATTGTCATTCACGGAATAATGAATATTTCGTAAAATAAGAAAGTGAAATTCTGTAAAAAAAGAAAAATGCCCCGAACCCCCTACTTCGACAACTGAAGCCAGAGGCTCGGGCTACCCGAGCACCCTGCAACACCCGCCGAACGCCCCCCCCCCCGACATCGTGCAGCAAGGATTCAGACGCCCAAACTATTTCATCATCACTCATTTGTTGGCGCCGCCTAGGCAGCGCCGTTCCAAAATTTGCGGTTAGGCATATTTAGGCCACGTCTTTCAACGAGCCAGATCGAATCTTTACCTCAAACTTGGGTAATTAAACCGACGCTGATGGTCCGCTGTGCGTGATATCGCCTCACCACTGGGTGTACGAGTCGGGGTTAGGCTTGGATCGACTATTATACCTATGCCCTGTCACTGAAAAAATGCTACTAGTAGCAATACTTTATTTCTTTATTTTTTATGGTATCTCTGTTGATTTCGTACAATTTCTATCCTTTCAATCGATTGTCATTCACGGAATAATGAATATTTCGTAAAATAAGAAAGTGAAATTCTGTAAAAAAAGAAAAATGCCCCGAACCCCCTACTTCGACAACTGAAGCCAGAGGCTCGGGCTACCCGAGCACCCTGCAACACCCGCCGAACACCCCCCCCCCCCCCGACATCGTGCAGCAAGGATTCAGACGCCCAAACTATTTCATCATCACTCATTTGTTGGCGCCGCCTAGGCAGCGCCGTTCCAAAATTTGCGGTTAGGCATATTTAGGCCACGTCTTTCAACGAGCCAGATCGAATCTTTACCTCAAACTTGGGTAATTAAACCGACGCTGATGGTCCGCTGTGCGTGATATCGCCTCACCACTGGGTGTACGAGTCGGGGTTAGGCTTGGATCGACTATTATACCTATGCCCTGTCACTGAAAAAATGCTACTAGTCAATTGGCGTTGGAGCAATACTTTATTTCTTTATTTTTTATGGTATCTCTGTTGATTTCGTACAATTTCTATCCTTTCAATCGATTGTCATTCACGGAATAATGAATATTTCGTAAAATAAGAAAGTGAAATTCTGTAAAAAAAGAAAAATGCCCCGAACCCCCTACTTCGACAACTGAAGCCAGAGGCTCGGGCTATCCGAGCACCCTGCAACACCCGCCGAACCCCCCCCCCGACATCGTGCAGCAAGGATTCAGACGCCCAAACTATTTCATCATCACTCATTTGTTGGCGCCGCCTAGGCAGCGCCGTTCCAAAATTTGCGGTTAGGCATATTTAGGCCACGTCTTTCAACGAGCCAGATCGAATCTTTACCTCAAACTTGGGTAATTAAACCGACGCTGATGGTCCGCTGTGCGTGATATCGCCTCACCACTGGGTGTACGAGTCGGGGTTAGGCTTGGATCGACTATTATACCTATGCCCTGTCACTGAAAAAATGCTACTAGTCAATTGGCGTTGGAGCAATACTTGATTTCTTTATTTTTTATGGTATCTCTGTTGATTTCGTACAATTTCTATCCTTTCAATCGATTGTCATTCACGGAATAATGAATATTTCGTAAAATAAGAAAGTGAAATTCTGTAAAAAAAGAAAAATGCCCCGAACCCCCTACTTCGACAACTGAAGCCAGAGGCTCGGGCTACCCGAGCACCCTGCAACACCCGCCGAACCCCCCCCCCCCCCCCCGACATCGTGCAGCAAGGATTCAGACGCCCAAACTATTTCATCATCACTCATTTGTTGGCGCCGCCTAGGCAGCGTCGTTCCAAAATTTGCGGTTAGGCATATTTAGGCCACGTCTTTCAACGAGCCAGATCGAATCTTTACCTCAAACTTGGGTAATTAAACCGACGCTGATGGTCCGCTGTGCGTGATATCGCCTCACCACTGGGTGTACGAGTCGGGGTTAGGCTTGGATCGACTATTATACCTATGCCCTGTCACTGAAAAAATGCTACTAGTCAATTGGCGTTGGAGCAATACTTTATTTCTTTATTTTTTATGGTATCTCTGTTGATTTCGTACAATTTCTATCCTTTCAATCGATTGTCATTCACGGAATAATGAATATTTCGTAAAATAAGAAAGTGAAATTCTGTAAAAAAAGAAAAATGCCCCGAACCCCCTACTTCGACAACTGAAGCCAGAGGCTCGGGCTACCCGAGCACCCTGCAACACCCGCCGAACCCCCCCCCCCCGACATCGTGCTGCAAGGATTCAGACGCCCAAACTATTTCATCATCACTCATTTGTTGGCGCCGCCTAGGCAGCGCCGTTCCAAAATTTGCGGTTAGGCATATTTAGGCCACGTCTTTCAACGAGCCAGATCGAATCTTTACCTCAAACTTGGGTAATTAAACCGACGCTGATGGTCCGCTGTGCGTGATATCGCCTCACCACTGGGTGTACGAGTCGGGGTTAGGCTTGGATCGACTATTATACCTATGCCCTGTCACTGAAAAAATGCTACTAGTCAATTGGCGTTGGAGCAATACTTTATTTCTTTATTTTTTATGGTATCTCTGTTGATTTCGTACAATTTCTATCCTTTCAATCGATTGTCATTCACGGAATAATGAATATTTCGTAAAATAAGAAAGTGAAATTCTGTAAAAAAAGAAAAATGCCCCGAACCCCCTACTTCGACAACTGAAGCCAGAGGCTCGGGCTACCCGAGCACCCTGCAACACCCGCCGAACCCCCCCCCCCGACATCGTGCAGCAAGGATTCAGACGCACAACTATTTCATCATCACTCATTTGTTGGCGCCGCCTAGGCAGCGCCGTTCCAAAATTTGCGGTTAGGCATATTTAGGCCACGTCTTTCAACGAGCCAGATCGAATCTTTACCTCAAACTTGGGTAATTAAACCGACGCTGATGGTCCGCTGTGCGTGATATCGCCTCACCACTGGGTGTACGAGTCGGGGTTAGGCTTGGATCGACTATTATACCTATGCCCTGTCACTGAAAAAATGCTACTAGTCAATTGGCGTTGGAGCAATACTTTATTTCTTTATTTTTTATGGTATCTCTGTTGATTTCGTACAATTTCTATCCTTTCAATCGATTGTCATTCACGGAATAATGAATATTTCGTAAAATAAGAAAGTGAAATTCTGTAAAAAAAGAAAAATGCCCCGAACCCCCTACTTCGACAACTGAAGCCAGAGGCTCGGGCTACCCGAGCACCCTGCAACACCCGCCGAACCCCCCCCCCCGACATCGTGCAGCAAGGATTCAGACGCCCAAACTATTTCATCATCACTCATTTGTTGGCGCCGCCTAGGCAGCGCCGTTCCAAAATTTGCGGTTAGGCATATTTAGGCCACGTCTTTCAACGAGCCAGATCGAATCTTTACCTCAAACTTGGGTAATTAAACCGACGCTGATGGTCCGCTGTGCGTGATATCGCCTCACCACTGGGTGTACGAGTCGGGGTTAGGCTTGGATCGACTATTATACCTATGCCCTGTCACTGAAAAAATGCTACTAGTCAATTGGCGTTGGAGCAATACTTTATTTCTTTATTTTTTATGGTATCTCTGTTGATTTCGTACAATTTCTATCCTTTCAATCGATTGTCATTCACGGAATAATGAATATTTCGTAAAATAAGAAAGTGAAATTCTGTAAAAAAAGAAAAATGCCCCGAACCCCCTACTTCGACAACTGAAGCCAGAGGCTCGGGCTACCCGAGCACCCTGCAACACCCGCCGAACCCCCCCCCCCCCCGACATCGTGCAGCAAGGATTCAGACGCCCAAACTATTTCATCATCACTCATTTGTTGGCGCCGCCTAGGCAGCGCCGTTCCAAAATTTGCGGTTAGGCATATTTAGGCCACGTCTTTCAACGAGCCAGATCGAATCTTTACCTCAAACTTGGGTAATTAAACCGACGCTGATGGTCCGCTGTGCGTGATATCGCCTCACCACTGGGTGTACGAGTCGGGGTTAGGCTTGGATCGACTATTATACCTATGCCCTGTCACTGAAAAAATGCTACTAGTCAATTGGCGTTGGAGCAATACTTTATTTCTTTATTTTTTATGGTATCTCTGTTGATTTCGTACAATTTCTATCCTTTCAATCGATTGTCATTCACGGAATAATGAATATTTCGTAAAATAAGAAAGTGAAATTCTGTAAAAAAAGAAAAATGCCCCGAACCCCCTACTTCGACAACTGAAGCCAGAGGCTCGGGCTACCCGAGCACCCTGCAACACCCGCCGAACCCCCCCCCCCCCGACATCGTGCAGCAAGGATTCAGACGCACAACTATTTCATCATCACTCATTTGTTGGCGCCGCCTAGGCAGCGCCGTTCCAAAATTTGCGGTTAGGCATATTTAGGCCACGTCTTTCAACGAGCCAGATCGAATCTTTACCTCAAACTTGGGTAATTAAACCGACGCTGATGGTCCGCTGTGCGTGATATCGCCTCACCACTGGGTGTACGAGTCGGGGTTAGGCTTGGATCGACTATTATACCTATGCCCTGTCACTGAAAAAATGCTACTAGTCAATTGGCGTTGGAGCAATACTTTATTTCTTTATTTTTATGGTATCTCTGTTGATTTCGTACAATTTCTATCCTTTCAATCGATTGTCATTCACGGAATAATGAATATTTCGTAAAATAAGAAAGTGAAATTCTGTAAAAAAAGAAAAATGCCCCGAACCCCCTACTTCGACAACTGAAGCCAGAGGCTCGGGCTACCCGAGCACCCTGCAACACCCGCCGAACCCCCCCCCCCCCCGACATCGTGCAGCAAGGATTCAGACGCCCAAACTATTTCATCATCACTCATTTGTTGGCGCCGCCTAGGCAGCGCCGTTCCAAAATTTGCGGTTAGGCATATTTAGGCCACGTCTTTCAACGAGCCAGATCGAATCTTTACCTCAAACTTGGGTAATTAAACCGACGCTGATGGTCCGCTGTGCGTGATATCGCCTCACCACTGGGTGTACGAGTCGGGGTTAGGCTTGGATCGACTATTATACCTATGCCCTGTCACTGAAAAAATGCTACTAGTCAATTGGCGTTGGAGCAATACTTTATTTCTTTATTTTTTATGGTATCTCTGTTGATTTCGTACAATTTCTATCCTTTCAATCGATTGTCATTCACGGAATAATGAATATTTCGTAAAATAAGAAAGTGAAATTCTGTAAAAAAAGAAAAATGCCCCGAACCCCCTACTTCGACAACTGAAGCCAGAGGCTCGGGCTACCCGAGCACCCTGCAACACCCGCCGAACCCCCCCCCCCCCCCCCCCCGACATCGTGCTGCAAGGATTCAGACGCCCAAACTATTTCATCATCACTCATTTGTTGGCGCCGCCTAGGCAGCGCCGTTCCAAAATTTGCGGTTAGGCATATTTAGGCCACGTCTTTCAACGAGCCAGATCGAATCTTTACCTCAAACTTGGGTAATTAAACCGACGCTGATGGTCCGCTGTGCGTGATATCGCCTCACCACTGGGTGTACGAGTCGGGGTTAGGCTTGGATCGACTATTATACCTATGCCCTGTCACTGAAAAAATGCTACTAGTCAATTGGCGTTGGAGCAATACTTTATTTCTTTATTTTTTATGGTATCTCTGTTGATTTCGTACAATTTCTATCCTTTCAATCGATTGTCATTCACGGAATAATGAATATTTCGTAAAATAAGAAAGTGAAATTCTGTAAAAAAAGAAAAATGCCCCGAACCCCCTACTTCGACAACTGAAGCCAGAGGCTCGGGCTACCCGAGCACCCTGCAACACCCGCCGAACCCCCCCCCCCCCCCGACATCGTGCAGCAAGGATTCAGACGCACAACTATTTCATCATCACTCATTTGTTGGCGCCGCCTAGGCAGCGCCGTTCCAAAATTTGCGGTTAGGCATATTTAGGCCACGTCTTTCAACGAGCCAGATCGAATCTTTACCTCAAACTTGGGTAATTAAACCGACGCTGATGGTCCGCTGTGCGTGATATCGCCTCACCACTGGGTGTACGAGTCGGGGTTAGGCTTGGATCGACTATTATACCTATGCCCTGTCACTGAAAAAATGCTACTAGTCAATTGGCGTTGGAGCAATACTTTATTTCTTTATTTTTTATGGTATCTCTGTTGATTTCGTACAATTTCTATCCTTTCAATCGATTGTCATTCACGGAATAATGAATATTTCGTAAAATAAGAAAGTGAAATTCTGTAAAAAAAGAAAAATGCCCCGAACCCCCTACTTCGACAACTGAAGCCAGAGGCTCGGGCTACCCGAGCACCCTGCAACACCCGCCGAACCCCCCCCCCCCCCCGACATCGTGCAGCAAGGATTCAGACGCACAACTATTTCATCATCACTCATTTGTTGGCGCCGCCTAGGCAGCGCCGTTCCAAAATTTGCGGTTAGGCATATTTAGGCCACGTCTTTCAACGAGCCAGATCGAATCTTTACCTCAAACTTGGGTAATTAAACCGACGCTGATGGTCCGCTGTGCGTGATATCGCCTCACCACTGGGTGTACGAGTCGGGGTTAGGCTTGGATCGACTATTATACCTATGCCCTGTCACTGAAAAAATGCTACTAGTCAATTGGCGTTGGAGCAATACTTTATTTCTTTATTTTTTATGGTATCTCTGTTGATTTCGTACAATTTCTATCCTTTCAATCGATTGTCATTCACGGAATAATGAATATTTCGTAAAATAAGAAAGTGAAATTCTGTAAAAAAAGAAAAATGCCCCGAACCCCCTACTTCGACAACTGAAGCCAGAGGCTCGGGCTACCCGAGCACCCTGCAACACCCGCCGAACCCCCCCCCCCCCCGACATCGTGCAGCAAGGATTCAGACGCCCAAACTATTTCATCATCACTCATTTGTTGGCGCCGCCTAGGCAGCGCCGTTCCAAAATTTGCGGTTAGGCATATTTAGGCCACGTCTTTCAACGAGCCAGATCGAATCTTTACCTCAAACTTGGGTAATTAAACCGACGCTGATGGTCCGCTGTGCGTGATATCGCCTCACCACTGGGTGTACGAGTCGGGGTTAGGCTTGGATCGACTATTATACCTATGCCCTGTCACTGAAAAAATGCTACTAGTCAATTGGCGTTGGAGCAATACTTTATTTCTTTATTTTTTATGGTATCTCTGTTGATTTCGTACAATTTCTATCCTTTCAATCGATTGTCATTCACGGAATAATGAATATTTCGTAAAATAAGAAAGTGAAATTCTGTAAAAAAAGAAAAATGCCCCGAACCCCCTACTTCGACAACTGAAGCCAGAGGCTCGGGCTACCCGAGCACCCTGCAACACCCGCCGAACCCCCCCCCCCCCGACATCGTGCAGCAAGGATTCAGACGCACAACTATTTCATCATCACTCATTTGTTGGCGCCGCCTAGGCAGCGCCGTTCCAAAATTGGCGGTTAGGCATATTTAGGCCACGTCTTTCAACGAGCCAGATCGAATCTTTACCTCAAACTTGGGTAATTAAACCGACGCTGATGGTCCGCTGTGCGTGATATCGCCTCACCACTGGGTGTACGAGTCGGGGTTAGGCTTGGATCGACTATTATACCTATGCCCTGTCACTGAAAAAATGCTACTAGTCAATTGGCGTTGGAGCAATACTTTATTTCTTTATTTTTTATGGTATCTCTGTTGATTTCGTACAATTTCTATCCTTTCAATCGATTGTCATTCACGGAATAATGAATATTTCGTAAAATAAGAAAGTGAAATTCTGTAAAAAAAGAAAAATGCCCCGAACCCCCTACTTCGACAACTGAAGCCAGAGGCTCGGGCTACCCGAGCACCCTGCAACACCCGCCGAACCCCCCCCCCCCCCCCCCCCGACATCGTGCAGCAAGGATTCAGACGCCCAAACTATTTCATCATCACTCATTTGTTGGCGCCGCCTAGGCAGCGCCGTTCCAAAATTTGCGGTTAGGCATATTTAGGCCACGTCTTTCAACGAGCCAGATCGAATCTTTACCTCAAACTTGGGTAATTAAACCGACGCTGATGGTCCGCTGTGCGTGATATCGCCTCACCACTGGGTGTACGAGTCGGGGTTAGGCTTGGATCGACTATTATACCTATGCCCTGTCACTGAAAAAATGCTACTAGTCAATTGGCGTTGGAGCAATACTTTATTTCTTTATTTTTTATGGTATCTCTGTTGATTTCGTACAATTTCTATCCTTTCAATCGATTGTCATTCACGGAATAATGAATATTTCGTAAAATAAGAAAGTGAAATTCTGTAAAAAAAGAAAAATGCCCCGAACCCCCTACTTCGACAACTGAAGCCAGAGGCTCGGGCTACCCGAGCACCCTGCAACACCCGCCGAACCCCCCCCCCCCGACATCGTGCTGCAAGGATTCAGACGCCCAAACTATTTCATCATCACTCATTTGTTGGCGCCGCCTAGGCAGCGCCGTTCCAAAATTTGCGGTTAGGCATATTTAGGCCACGTCTTTCAACGAGCCAGATCGAATCTTTACCTCAAACTTGGGTAATTAAACCGACGCTGATGGTCCGCTGTGCGTGATATCGCCTCACCACTGGGTGTACGAGTCGGGGTTAGGCTTGGATCGACTATTATACCTATGCCCTGTCACTGAAAAAATGCTACTAGTCAATTGGCGTTGGAGCAATACTTTATTTCTTTATTTTTTATGGTATCTCTGTTGATTTCGTACAATTTCTATCCTTTCAATAGATTGTCATTCACGGAATAATGAATATTTCGTAAAATAAGAAAGTGAAATTCTGTAAAAAAAGAAAAATGCCCCGAACCCCCTACTTCGACAACTGAAGCCAGAGGCTCGGGCTACCCGAGCACCCTGCAACACCCGCCGAACCCCCCCCCCCCGACATCGTGCAGCAAGGATTCAGACGCACAACTATTTCATCATCACTCATTTGTTGGCGCCGCCTAGGCAGCGCCGTTCCAAAATTTGCGGTTAGGCATATTTAGGCCACGTCTTTCAACGAGCCAGATCGAATCTTTACCTCAAACTTGGGTAATTAAACCGACGCTGATGGTCCGCTGTGCGTGATATCGCCTCACCACTGGGTGTACGAGTCGGGGTTAGGCTTGGATCGACTATTATACCTATGCCCTGTCACTGAAAAAATGCTACTAGTCAATTGGCGTTGGAGCAATACTTTATTTCTTTATTTTTTATGGTATCTCTGTTGATTTCGTACAATTTCTATCCTTTCAATCGATTGTCATTCACGGAATAATGAATATTTCGTAAAATAAGAAAGTGAAATTCTGTAAAAAAAGAAAAATGCCCCGAACCCCCTACTTCGACAACTGAAGCCAGAGGCTCGGGCTACCCGAGCACCCTGCAACACCCGCCGAACCCCCCCCCCCCCCCCCCCCCGACATCGTGCAGCAAGGATTCAGACGCCCAAACTATTTCATCATCACTCATTTGTTGGCGCCGCCTAGGCAGCGCCGTTCCAAAATTTGCGGTTAGGCATATTTAGGCCACGTCTTTCAACGAGCCAGATCGAATCTTTACCTCAAACTTGGGTAATTAAACCGACGCTGATGGTCCGCTGTGCGTGATATCGCCTCACCACTGGGTGTACGAGTCGGGGTTAGGCTTGGATCGACTATTATACCTATGCCCTGTCACTGAAAAAATGCTACTAGTCAATTGGCGTTGGAGCAATACTTTATTTCTTTATTTTTTATGGTATCTCTGTTGATTTCGTACAATTTCTATCCTTTCAATCGATTGTCATTCACGGAATAATGAATATTTCGTAAAATAAGAAAGTGAAATTCTGTAAAAAAAGAAAAATGCCCCGAACCCCCTACTTCGACAACTGAAGCCAGAGGCTCGGGCTACCCGAGCACCCTGCAACACCCGCCGAACCCCCCCCCCCCCGACATCGTGCTGCAAGGATTCAGACGCCCAAACTATTTCATCATCACTCATTTGTTGGCGCCGCCTAGGCAGCGCCGTTCCAAAATTTGCGGTTAGGCATATTTAGGCCACGTCTTTCAACGAGCCAGATCGAATCTTTACCTCAAACTTGGGTAATTAAACCGACGCTGATGGTCCGCTGTGCGTGATATCGCCTCACCACTGGGTGTACGAGTCGGGGTTAGGCTTGGATCGACTATTATACCTATGCCCTGTCACTGAAAAAATGCTACTAGTCAATTGGCGTTGGAGCAATACTTTATTTCTTTATTTTTTATGGTATCTCTGTTGATTTCGTACAATTTCTATCCTTTCAATCGATTGTCATTCACGGAATAATGAATATTTCGTAAAATAAGAAAGTGAAATTCTGTAAAAAAAGAAAAATGCCCCGAACCCCCTACTTCGACAACTGAAGCCAGAGGCTCGGGCTACCCGAGCACCCTGCAACACCCGCCGAACCCCCCCCCCCGACATCGTGCAGCAAGGATTCAGACGCCCAAACTATTTCATCATCACTCATTTGTTGGCGCCGCCTAGGCAGCGCCGTTCCAAAATTTGCGGTTAGGCATATTTAGGCCACGTCTTTCAACGAGCCAGATCGAATCTTTACCTCAAACTTGGGTAATTAAACCGACGCTGATGGTCCGCTGTGCGTGATATCGCCTCACCACTGGGTGTACGAGTCGGGGTTAGGCTTGGATCGACTATTATACCTATGCCCTGTCACTGAAAAAATGCTACTAGTCAATTGGCGTTGGAGCAATACTTTATTTCTTTATTTTTTATGGTATCTCTGTTGATTTCGTACAATTTCTATCCTTTCAATCGATTGTCATTCACGGAATAATGAATATTTCGTAAAATAAGAAAGTGAAATTCTGTAAAAAAAGAAAAATGCCCCGAACCCCCTACTTCGACAACTGAAGCCAGAGGCTCGGGCTACCCGAGCACCCTGCAACACCCGCCGAACCCCCCCCCCCCCCCCCCGACATCGTGCAGCAAGGATTCAGACGCACAACTATTTCATCATCACTCATTTGTTGGCGCCGCCTAGGCAGCGCCGTTCCAAAATTTGCGGTTAGGCATATTTAGGCCACGTCTTTCAACGAGCCAGATCGAATCTTTACCTCAAACTTGGGTAATTAAACCGACGCTGATGGTCCGCTGTGCGTGATATCGCCTCACCACTGGGTGTACGAGTCGGGGTTAGGCTTGGATCGACTATTATACCTATGCCCTGTCACTGAAAAAATGCTACTAGTCAATTGGCGTTGGAGCAATACTTTATTTCTTTATTTTTTATGGTATCTCTGTTGATTTCGTACAATTTCTATCCTTTCAATCGATTGTCATTCACGGAATAATGAATATTTCGTAAAATAAGAAAGTGAAATTCTGTAAAAAAAGAAAAATGCCCCGAACCCCCTACTTCGACAACTGAAGCCAGAGGCTCGGGCTACCCGAGCACCCTGCAACACCCGCCGAACCCCCCCCCCCCGACATCGTGCAGCAAGGATTCAGACGCCCAAACTATTTCATCATCACTCATTTGTTGGCGCCGCCTAGGCAGCGCCGTTCCAAAATTTGCGGTTAGGCATATTTAGGCCACGTCTTTCAACGAGCCAGATCGAATCTTTACCTCAAACTTGGGTAATTAAACCGACGCTGATGGTCCGCTGTGCGTGATATCGCCTCACCACTGGGTGTACGAGTCGGGGTTAGGCTTGGATCGACTATTATACCTATGCCCTGTCACTGAAAAAATGCTACTAGTCAATTGGCGTTGGAGCAATACTTTATTTCTTTATTTTTTATGGTATCTCTGTTGATTTCGTACAATTTCTATCCTTTCAATCGATTGTCATTCACGGAATAATGAATATTTCGTAAAATAAGAAAGTGAAATTCTGTAAAAAAAGAAAAATGCCCCGAACCCCCTACTTCGACAACTGAAGCCAGAGGCTCGGGCTACCCGAGCACCCTGCAACACCCGCCGAACCCCCCCCCCCCCGACATCGTGCAGCAAGGATTCAGACGCCCAAACTATTTCATCATCACTCATTTGTTGGCGCCGCCTAGGCAGCGCCGTTCCAAAATTTGCGGTTAGGCATATTTAGGCCACGTCTTTCAACGAGCCAGATCGAATCTTTACCTCAAACTTGGGTAATTAAACCGACGCTGATGGTCCGCTGTGCGTGATATCGCCTCACCACTGGGTGTACGAGTCGGGGTTAGGCTTGGATCGACTATTATACCTATGCCCTGTCACTGAAAAAATGCTACTAGTCAATTGGCGTTGGAGCAATACTTTATTTCTTTATTTTTTATGGTATCTCTGTTGATTTCGTACAATTTCTATCCTTTCAATCGATTGTCATTCACGGAATAATGAATATTTCGTAAAATAAGAAAGTGAAATTCTGTAAAAAAAGAAAAATGCCCCGAACCCCCTACTTCGACAACTGAAGCCAGAGGCTCGGGCTACCCGAGCACCCTGCAACACCCGCCGAACCCCCCCCCCCCGACATCGTGCAGCAAGGATTCAGACGCCCAAACTATTTCATCATCACTCATTTGTTGGCGCCGCCTAGGCAGCGCCGTTCCAAAATTTGCGGTTAGGCATATTTAGGCCACGTCTTTCAACGAGCCAGATCGAATCTTTACCTCAAACTTGGGTAATTAAACCGACGTTGATGGTCCGCTGTGCGTGATATCGCCTCACCACTGGGTGTACGAGTCGGGGTTAGGCTTGGATCGACTATTATACCTATGCCCTGTCACTGAAAAAATGCTACTAGTCAATTGGCGTTGGAGCAATACTTTATTTCTTTATTTTTTATGGTATCTCTGTTGATTTCGTACAATTTCTATCCTTTCAATCGATTGTCATTCACGGAATAATGAATATTTCGTAAAATAAGAAAGTGAAATTCTGTAAAAAAAGAAAAATGCCCCGAACCCCCTACTTCGACAACTGAAGCCAGAGGCTCGGGCTACCCGAGCACCCTGCAACACCCGCCGAACCCCCCCCCCGACATCGTGCTGCAAGGATTCAGACGCCCAAACTATTTCATCATCACTCATTTGTTGGCGCCGCCTAGGCAGCGCCGTTCCAAAATTTGCGGTTAGGCATATTTAGGCCACGTCTTTCAACGAGCCAGATCGAATCTTTACCTCAAACTTGGGTAATTAAACCGACGCTGATGGTCCGCTGTGCGTGATATCGCCTCACCACTGGGTGTACGAGTCGGGGTTAGGCTTGGATCGACTATTATACCTATGCCCTGTCACTGAAAAAATGCTACTAGTCAATTGGCGTTGGAGCAATACTTGATTTCTTTATTTTTTATGGTATCTCTGTTGATTTCGTACAATTTCTATCCTTTCAATCGATTGTCATTCACGGAATAATGAATATTTCGTAAAATAAGAAAGTGAAATTCTGTAAAAAAAGAAAAATGCCCCGAACCCCCTACTTCGACAACTGAAGCCAGAGGCTCGGGCTACCCGAGCACCCTGCAACACCCGCCGAACCCCCCCCCCCCCCGACATCGTGCAGCAAGGATTCAGACGCCCAAACTATTTCATCATCACTCATTTGTTGGCGCCGCCTAGGCAGCGCCGTTCCAAAATTTGCGGTTAGGCATATTTAGGCCACGTCTTTCAACGAGCCAGATCGAATCTTTACCTCAAACTTGGGTAATTAAACCGACGCTGATGGTCCGCTGTGCGTGATATCGCCTCACCACTGGGTGTACGAGTCGGGGTTAGGCTTGGATCGACTATTATACCTATGCCCTGTCACTGAAAAAATGCTACTAGTCAATTGGCGTTGGAGCAATACTTTATTTCTTTATTTTTTTATGGTATCTCTGTTGATTTCGTACAATTTCTATCCTTTCAATCGATTGTCATTCACGGAATAATGAATATTTCGTAAAATAAGAAAGTGAAATTCTGTAAAAAAAGAAAAATGCCCCGAACCCCCTACTTCGACAACTGATGCCAGAGGCTCGGGCTACCCGAGCACCCTGCAACACCCGCCGAACCCCCCCCCCCCCCCCCCGACATCGTGCAGCAAGTATTCAGACGCCCAAACTATTTCATCATCACTCATTTGTTGGCGCCGCCTAGGCAGCGCCGTTCCAAAATTTGCGGTTAGGCATATTTAGGCCACGTCTTTCAACGAGCCAGATCGAATCTTTACCTCAAACTTGGGTAATTAAACCGACGCTGATGGTCCGCTGTGCGTGATATCGCCTCACCACTGGGTGTACGAGTCGGGGTTAGGCTTGGATCGACTATTATACCTATGCCCTGTCACTGAAAAAATGCTACTAGTCAATTGGCGTTGGAGCAATACTTTATTTCTTTATTTTTTATGGTATCTCTGTTGATTTCGTACAATTTCTATCCTTTCAATCGATTGTCATTCACGGAATAATGAATATTTCGTAAAATAAGAAAGTGAAATTCTGTAAAAAAAGAAAAATGCCCCGAACCCCCTACTTCGACAACTGAAGCCAGAGGCTCGGGCTACCCGAGCACCCTGCAACACCCGCCGAACCCCCCCCCGTCATCGTGCAGCAAGGATTCAGACGCCCAAACTATTTCATCATCACTCATTTGTTGGCGCCGCCTAGGCAGCGCCGTTCCAAAATTTGCGGTTAGGCATATTTAGGCCACGTCTTTCAACGAGCCAGATCGAATCTTTACCTCAAACTTGGGTAATTAAACCGACGCTGATGGTCCGCTGTGCGTGATATCGCCTCACCACTGGGTGTACGAGTCGGGGTTAGGCTTGGATCGACTATTATACCTATGCCCTGTCACTGAAAAAATGCTACTAGTCAATTGGCGTTGGAGCAATACTTTATTTCTTTATTTTTTATGGTATCTCTGTTGATTTCGTACAATTTCTATCCTTTCAATCGATTGTCTTTCACGGAATAATGAATATTTCGTAAAATAAGAAAGTGAAATTCTGTAAAAAAAGAAAAATGCCCCGAACCCCCGACTTCGACAACTGAAGCCAGAGGCTCGGGCTACCCGAGCACCCTGCAACACCCGCCGAACCCCCCCCCCCCGACATCGTGCAGCAAGGATTCAGACGCCCAAACTATTTCATCATCACTCATTTGTTGGCGCCGCCTAGGCAGCGCCGTTCCAAAATTTGCGGTTAGGCATATTTAGGCCACGTCTTTCAACGAGCCAGATCGAATCTTTACCTCAAACTTGGGTAATTAAACCGACGCTGATGGTCCGCTGTGCGTGATATCGCCTCACCACTGGGTGTACGAGTCGGGGTTAGGCTTGGATCGACTATTATACCTATGCCCTGTCACTGAAAAAATGCTACTAGTCAATTGGCGTTGGAGCAATACTTTATTTCTTTATTTTTTATGGTATCTCTGTTGATTTCGTACAATTTCTATCCTTTCAATCGATTGTCATTCACGGAATAATGAATATTTCGTAAAATAAGAAAGTGAAATTCTGTAAAAAAAGAAAAATGCCCCGAACCCCCTACTTCGACAACTGAAGCCAGAGGCTCGGGCTACCCGAGCACCCTGCAACACCCGCCGAACCCCCCCCCCCCCGACATCGTGCAGCAAGGATTCAGACGCCCAAACTATTTCATCATCACTCATTTGTTGGCGCCGCCTAGGCAGCGCCGTTCCAAAATTTGCGGTTAGGCATATTTAGGCCACGTCTTTCAACGAGCCAGATCGAATCTTTACCTCAAACTTGGGTAATTAAACCGACGTTGATGGTCCGCTGTGCGTGATATCGCCTCACCACTGGGTGTACGAGTCGGGGTTAGGCTTGGATCGACTATTATACCTATGCCCTGTCACTGAAAAAATGCTACTAGTCAATTGGCGTTGGAGCAATACTTTATTTCTTTATTTTTTATGGTATCTCTGTTGATTTCGTACAATTTCTATCCTTTCAATCGATTGTCATTCACGGAATAATGAATATTTCGTAAAATAAGAAAGTGAAATTCTGTAAAAAAAGAAAAATGCCCCGAACCCCCTACTTCGACAACTGAAGCCAGAGGCTCGGGCTACCCGAGCACCCTGCAACACCCGCCGAACCCCCCCCCGACATCGTGCTGCAAGGATTCAGACGCCCAAACTATTTCATCATCACTCATTTGTTGGCGCCGCCTAGGCAGCGCCGTTCCAAAATTTGCGGTTAGGCATATTTAGGCCACGTCTTTCAACGAGCCAGATCGAATCTTTACCTCAAACTTGGGTAATTAAACCGACGCTGATGGTCCGCTGTGCGTGATATCGCCTCACCACTGGGTGTACGAGTCGGGGTTAGGCTTGGATCGACTATTATACCTATGCCCTGTCACTGAAAAAATGCTACTAGTCAATTGGCGTTGGAGCAATACTTGATTTCTTTATTTTTTATGGTATCTCTGTTGATTTCGTACAATTTCTATCCTTTCAATCGATTGTCATTCACGGAATAATGAATATTTCGTAAAATAAGAAAGTGAAATTCTGTAAAAAAAGAAAAATGCCCCGAACCCCCTACTTCGACAACTGAAGCCAGAGGCTCGGGCTACCCGAGCACCCTGCAACACCCGCCGAACCCCCCCCCCCCCCCCCGACATCGTGCAGCAAGGATTCAGACGCCCAAACTATTTCATCATCACTCATTTGTTGGCGCCGCCTAGGCAGCGCCGTTCCAAAATTTGCGGTTAGGCATATTTAGGCCACGTCTTTCAACGAGCCCGATCGAATCTTTACCTCAAACTTGGGTAATTAAACCGACGCTGATGGTCCGCTGTGCGTGATATCGCCTCACCACTGGGTGTACGAGTCGGGGTTAGGCTTGGATCGACTATTATACCTATGCCCTGTCACTGAAAAAATGCTACTAGTCAATTGGCGTTGGAGCAATACTTTATTTCTTTATTTTTTTATGGTATCTCTGTTGATTTCGTACAATTTCTATCCTTTCAATCGATTGTCATTCACGGAATAATGAATATTTCGTAAAATAAGAAAGTGAAATTCTGTAAAAAAAGAAAAATGCCCCGAACCCCCTACTTCGACAACTGATGCCAGAGGCTCGGGCTACCCGAGCACCCTGCAACACCCGCCGAACCCCCCCCCCCCCCGACATCGTGCAGCAAGTATTCAGACGCCCAAACTATTTCATCATCACTCATTTGTTGGCGCCGCCTAGGCAGCGCCGTTCCAAAATTTGCGGTTAGGCATATTTAGGCCACGTCTTTCAACGAGCCAGATCGAATCTTTACCTCAAACTTGGGTAATTAAACCGACGCTGATGGTCCGCTGTGCGTGATATCGCCTCACCACTGGGTGTACGAGTCGGGGTTAGGCTTGGATCGACTATTATACCTATGCCCTGTCACTGAAAAAATGCTACTAGTCAATTGGCGTTGGAGCAATACTTTATTTCTTTATTTTTTATGGTATCTCTGTTGATTTCGTACAATTTCTATCCTTTCAATCGATTGTCTTTCACGGAATAATGAATATTTCGTAAAATAAGAAAGTGAAATTCTGTAAAAAAAGAAAAATGCCCCGAACCCCCGACTTCGACAACTGAAGCCAGAGGCTCGGGCTACCCGAGCACCCTGCAACACCCGCCGAACCCCCCCCCCCCCCGACATCGTGCAGCAAGGATTCAGACGCCCAAACTATTTCATCATCACTCATTTGTTGGCGCCGCCTAGGCAGCGCCGTTCCAAAATTTGCGGTTAGGCATATTTAGGCCACGTCTTTCAACGAGCCAGATCGAATCTTTACCTCAAACTTGGGTAATTAAACCGACGCTGATGGTCCGCTGTGCGTGATATCGCCTCACCACTGGGTGTACGAGTCGGGGTTAGGCTTGGATCGACTATTATACCTATGCCCTGTCACTGAAAAAATGCTACTAGTCAATTGGCGTTGGAGCAATACTTTATTTCTTTATTTTTTATGGTATCTCTGTTGATTTCGTACAATTTCTATCCTTTCAATCGATTGTCATTCACGGAATAATGAATATTTCGTAAAATAAGAAAGTGAAATTCTGTAAAAAAAGAAAAATGCCCCGAACCCCCTACTTCGACAACTGAAGCCAGAGGCTCGGGCTACCCGAGCACCCTGCAACACCCGCCGAACCCCCCCCCCCCCCCCGACATCGTGCAGCAAAGATTCAGACGCCCAAACTATTTCATCATCACTCATTTGTTGGCGCCGCCTAGGCAGCGCCGTTCCAAAATTTGCGGTTAGGCATATTTAGGCCACGTCTTTCAACGAGCCAGATCGAATCTTTACCTCAAACTTGGGTAATTAAACCGACGCTGATGGTCCGCTGTGCGTGATATCGCCTCACCACTGGGTGTACGAGTCGGGGTTAGGCTTGGATCGACTATTATACCTATGCCCTGTCACTGAAAAAATGCTACTAGTCAATTGGCGTTGGAGCAATACTTTATTTCTTTATTTTTTATGGTATCTCTGTTGATTTCGTACAATTTCTATCCTTTCAATCGATTGTCATTCACGGAATAATGAATATTTCGTAAAATAAGAAAGTGAAATTCTGTAAAAAAAGAAAAATGCCCCGAACCCCCTACTTCGACAACTGAAGCCAGAGGCTCGGGCTACCCGAGCACCCTGCAACACCCGCCGAACCCCCCCCCCCCCGACATCGTGCAGCAAAGATTCAGACGCCCAAACTATTTCATCATCACTCATTTGTTGGCGCCGCCTAGGCAGCGCCGTTCCAAAATTTGCGGTTTGGCATATTTAGGCCACGTCTTTCAACGAGCCAGATCGAATCTTTACCTCAAACTTGGGTAATTAAACCGACGCTGATGGTCCGCTGTGCGTGATATCGCCTCACCACTGGGTGTACGAGTCGGGGTTAGGCTTGGATCGACTATTATACCTATGCCCTGTCACTGAAAAAATGCTACTAGTCAATTGGCGTTGGAGCAATACTTTATTTCTTTATTTTTTATGGTATCTCTGTTGATTTCGTACAATTTCTATCCTTTCAATCGATTGTCATTCACGGAATAATGAATATTTCGTAAAATAAGAAAGTGAAATTCTGTAAAAAAAGAAAAATGCCCCGAACCCCCTACTTCGACAACTGAAGCCAGAGGCTCGGGCTACCCGAGCACCCTGCAACACCCGCCGAACCCCCCCCCCCCCCCCGTCATCGTGCAGCAAGGATTCAGACGCCCAAACTATTTCATCATCACTCATTTGTTGGCGCCGCCTAGGCAGCGCCGTTCCAAAATTTGCGGTTAGGCATATTTAGGCCACGTCTTTCAACGAGCCAGATCGAATCTTTACCTCAAACTTGGGTAATTAAACCGACGCTGATGGTCCGCTGTGCGTGATATCGCCTCACCACTGGGTGTACGAGTCGGGGTTAGGCTTGGATCGACTATTATACCTATGCCCTGTCACTGAAAAAATGCTACTAGTCAATTGGCGTTGGAGCAATACTTTATTTCTTTATTTTTTATGGTATCTCTGTTGATTTCGTACAATTTCTATCCTTTCAATCGATTGTCTTTCACGGAATAATGAATATTTCGTAAAATAAGAAAGTGAAATTCTGTAAAAAAAGAAAAATGCCCCGAACCCCCGACTTCGACAACTGAAGCCAGAGGCTCGGGCTACCCGAGCACCCTGCAACACCCGCCGAACCCCCCCCCCCCCCGACATCGTGCAGCAAGGATTCAGACGCCCAAACTATTTCATCATCACTCATTTGTTGGCGCCGCCTAGGCAGCGCCGTTCCAAAATTTGCGGTTAGGCATATTTAGGCCACGTCTTTCAACGAGCCAGATCGAATCTTTACCTCAAACTTGGGTAATTAAACCGACGCTGATGGTCCGCTGTGCGTGATATCGCCTCACCACTGGGTGTACGAGTCGGGGTTAGGCTTGGATCGACTATTATACCTATGCCCTGTCACTGAAAAAATGCTACTAGTCAATTGGCGTTGGAGCAATACTTTATTTCTTTATTTTTTATGGTATCTCTGTTGATTTCGTACAATTTCTATCCTTTCAATCGATTGTCATTCACGGAATAATGAATATTTCGTAAAATAAGAAAGTGAAATTCTGTAAAAAAAGAAAAATGCCCCGAACCCCCTACTTCGACAACTGAAGCCAGAGGCTCGGGCTACCCGAGCACCCTGCAACACCCGCCGAACCCCCCCCCCCCCCCCGACATCGTGCAGCAAAGATTCAGACGCCCAAACTATTTCATCATCACTCATTTGTTGGCGCCGCCTAGGCAGCGCCGTTCCAAAATTTGCGGTTTGGCATATTTAGGCCACGTCTTTCAACGAGCCAGATCGAATCTTTACCTCAAACTTGGGTAATTAAACCGACGCTGATGGTCCGCTGTGCGTGATATCGCCTCACCACTGGGTGTACGAGTCGGGGTTAGGCTTGGATCGACTATTATACCTATGCCCTGTCACTGAAAAAATGCTACTAGTCAATTGGCGTTGGAGCAATACTTTATTTCTTTATTTTTTATGGTATCTCTGTTGATTTCGTACAATTTCTATCCTTTCAATCGATTGTCATTCACGGAATAATGAATATTTCGTAAAATAAGAAAGTGAAATTCTGTAAAAAAAGAAAAATGCCCCGAACCCCCTACTTCGACAACTGAAGCCAGAGGCTCGGGCTACCCGAGCACCCTGCAACACCCGCCGAACCCCCCCCCCCCCCCCGACATCGTGCAGCAAGGATTCAGACGCCCAAACTATTTCATCATCACTCATTTGTTGGCGCCGCCTAGGCAGCGCCGTTCCAAAATTTGCGGTTAGGCATATTTAGGCCACGTCTTTCAACGAGCCAGATCGAATCTTTACCTCAAACTTGGGTAATTAAACCGACGCTGATGGTCCGCTGTGCGTGATAACGCCTCACCACTGGGTGTACGAGTCGGGGTTAGGCTTGGATCGACTATTATACCTATGCCCTGTCACTGAAAAAATGCTACTAGTCAATTGGCGTTGGAGCGATACTTTATTTCTTTATTTTTTATGGTATCTCTGTTGATTTCGTACAATTTCTATCCTTTCAATCGATTGTCATTCACGGAATAATGAATATTTCGTAAAATAAGAAAGTGAAATTCTGTAAAAAAAGAAAAATTCCCCGAACCCCCTACTTCGACAACTGAAGCCAGAGGCTCGGGCTACCCGAGCACCCTGCAACACCCGCCGAACCCCCCCCCCCCCCGACATCGTGCAGCAAGGATTCAGACGCCCAAACTATTTCATCATCACTCATTTGTTGGCGCCGCCTAGGCAGCGCCGTTCCAAAATTTGCGGTTAGGCATATTTAGGCCACGTCTTTCAACGAGCCAGATCGAATCTTTACCTCAAACTTGGGTAATTAAACCGACGCTGATGGTCCGCTGTGCGTGATATCGCCTCACCACTGGGTGTACGAGTCGGGGTTAGGCTTGGATCGACTATTATACCTATGCCCTGTCACTGAAAAAATGCTACTAGTCAATTGGCGTTGGAGCGATACTTTATTTCTTTATTTTTTATGGTATCTCTGTTGATTTCGTACAATTTCTATCCTTTCAATCGATTGTCATTCACGGAATAATGAATATTTCGTAAAATAAGAAAGTGAAATTCTGTAAAAAAAGAAAAATTCCCCGAACCCCCTACTTCGACAAATGAAGCCAGAGGCTCGGGCTACCCGAGCACCCTGCAACACCCGCCGAACCCCCCCCCCCCCGACATCGTGCAGCAAGGATTCAGACGCCCAAACTATTTCATCATCACTCATTTGTTGGCGCCGCCTAGGCAGCGCCGTTCCAAAATTTGCGGTTAGGCATATTTAGGCCACGTCTTTCAACGAGCCAGATCGAATCTTTACCTCAAACTTGGGTAATTAAACCGACGCTGATGGTCCGCTGTGCGTGATATCGCCTCACCACTGGGTGTACGAGTCGGGGTTAGGCTTGGATCGACTATTATACCTATGCCCTGTCACTGAAAAAATGCTACTAGTCAATTGGCGTTGGAGCAATACTTTATTTCTTTATTTTTTATGGTATCTCTGTTGATTTCGTACAATTTCTATCCTTTCAATCGATTGTCATTCACGGAATAATGAATATTTCGTAAAATAAGAAAGTGAAATTCTGTAAAAAAAAGAAAAATGCCCCGAACCCCCTACTTCGACAACTGAAGCCAGAGGCTCGGGCTACCCGAGCACCCTGCAACACCCGCCGAACCCCCCCCCCCCGACATCGTGCAGCAAGGATTCAGACGCCCAAACTATTTCATCATCACTCATTCGTTGGCGCCGCCTAGGCAGCGCCGTTCCAAAATTTGCGGTTAGGCTTATTTAGGCCACGTCTTTCATCGAGCCAGATCGAATCTTTACCTCAAACTTGGGTAATTAAACCGACGCTGATGGTCCGCTGTGCGTGATATCGCCTCACCACTGGGTGTACGAGTCGGGGTTAGGCTTGGATCGACTATTATACCTATGCCCTGTCACTGAAAAAATGCTACTAGTCAATTGGCGTTGGAGCAATACTTTATTTCTTTATTTTTTATGGTATCTCTGTTGATTTCGTACAATTTCTATCCTTTCAATCGATTGTCATTCACGGAATAATGAATATTTCGTAAAATAAGAAAGTGAAATTCTGTAAAAAAAGAAAAATGCCCCGAACCCCCTACTTCGACAACTGAAGCCAGAGGCTCGGGCTACCCGAGCACCCTGCAACACCCGCCGAACCCCCCCCCCCCCCCGACATCGTGCAGCAAGGATTCAGACGCCCAAACTATTTCATCATCACTCATTCGTTGGCGCCGCCTAGGCAGCGCCGTTCCAAAATTTGCGTTTAGGCTTATTTAGGCCACGTCTTTCAACGAGCCAGATCGAATCTTTACCTCAAACTTGGGTAATTAAACCGACGCTGATGGTCCGCTGTGCGTGATATCGCCTCACCACTGGGTGTACGAGTCGGGGTTAGGCTTGGATCGACTATTATACCTATGCCCTGTCACTGAAAAAATGCTACTAGTCAATTGGCGTTGGAGCAATACTTTATTTCTTTATTTTTTATGGTATCTCTGTTGATTTCGTACAATTTCTATCCTTTCAATCGATTGTCATTCACGGAATAATGAATATTTCGTAAAATAAGAAAGTGAAATTCTGTAAAAAAAGAAAAATGCCCCGAACCCCCTACTTCGACAACTGAAGCCAGAGGCTCGGGCTACCCGAGCACCCTGCAACACCCGCCGAACCCCCCCCCCCCCCGACATCGTGCAGCAAGGATTCAGACGCCCAAACTATTTCATCATCACTCATTTGTTGGCGCCGCCTAGGCAGCGCCGTTCCAAAATTTGCGGTTAGGCATATTTAGGCCACGTCTTTCAACGAGCCAGATCGAATCTTTACCTCAAACTTGGGTAATTAAACCGACGCTGATGGTCCGCTGTGCGTGATATCGCCTCACCACTGGGTGTACGAGTCGGGGTTAGGCTTGGATCGACTATTATACCTATGCCCTGTCACTGAAAAAATGCTACTAGTCAATTGGCGTTGGAGCAATACTTTATTTCTTTATTTTTTATGGTATCTCTGTTGATTTCGTACAATTTCTATCCTTTCAATCGATTGTCATTCACGGAATAATGAATATTTCGTAAAATAAGAAAGTGAAATTCTGTAAAAAAAGAAAAATGCCCCGAACCCCCTACTTCGACAACTGAAGCCAGAGGCTCGGGCTACCCGAGCACCCTGCAACACCCGCCGAACCCCCCCCCCCCCCCCCCGACATCGTGCAGCAAGGATTCAGACGCCCAAACTATTTCATCATCACTCATTTGTTGGCGCCGCCTAGGCAGCGCCGTTCCAAAATTTGCGGTTAGGCATATTTAGGCCACGTCTTTCAACGAGCCAGATCGAATCTTTACCTCAAACTTGGGTAATTAAACCGACGCTGATGGTCCGCTGTGCGTGATATCGCCTCACCACTGAGTGTACGAGTCGGGGTTAGGCTTGGATCGACTATTATACCTATGCCCTGTCACTGAAAAAATGCTACTAGTCAATTGGCGTTGGAGCAATACTTTATTTCTTTATTTTTTATGGTATCTCTGTTGATTTCGTACAATTTCTATCCTTTCAATCGATTGTCATTCACGGAATAATGAATATTTCGTAAAATAAGAAAGTGAAATTCTGTAAAAAAAGAAAAATGCCCCGAACCCCCTACTTCGACAACTGAAGCCAGAGGCTCGGGCTACCCGAGCACCCTGCAACACCCGCCGAACCCCCCCCCCCCCCCGACATCGTGCAGCAAGGATTCAGACGCCCAAACTATTTCATCATCACTCATTTGTTGGCGCCGCCTAGGCAGCGCCGTTCCAAAATTTGCGGTTAGGCATATTTAGGCCACGTCTTTCAACGAGCCAGATCGAATCTTTACCTCAAACTTGGGTAATTAAACCGACGCTGATGGTCCGCTGTGCGTGATATCGCCTCACCACTGGGTGTACGAGTCGGGGTTAGGCTTGGATCGACTATTATACCTATGCCCTGTCACTGAAAAAATGCTACTAGTCAATTGGCGTTGGAGCAATACTTTATTTCTTTATTTTTTATGGTATCTCTGTTGATTTCGTACAATTTCTATCCTTTCAATCGATTGTCATTCACGGAATAATGAATATTTCGTAAAATAAGAAAGTGAAATTCTGTAAAAAAAGAAAAATGCCCCGAACCCCCTACTTCGACAACTGAAGCCAGAGGCTCGGGCTACCCGAGCACCCTGCAACACCCGCCGAACCCCCCCCCCCCCCCCCGACATCGTGCAGCAAGGATTCAGACGCCCAAACTATTTCATCATCACTCATTTGTTGGCGCCGCCTAGGCAGCGCCGTTCCAAAATTTGCGGTTAGGCATATTTAGGCCACGTCTTTCAACGAGCCAGATCGAATCTTTACCTCAAACTTGGGTAATTAAACCGACGCTGATGGTCCGCTGTGCGTGATAACGCCTCACCACTGGGTGTACGAGTCGGGGTTAGGCTTGGATCGACTATTATACCTATGCCCTGTCACTGAAAAAATGCTACTAGTCAATTGGCGTTGGAGCGATACTTTATTTCTTTATTTTTTATGGTATCTCTGTTGATTTCGTACAATTTCTATCCTTTCAATCGATTGTCATTCACGGAATAATGAATATTTCGTAAAATAAGAAAGTGAAATTCTGTAAAAAAAGAAAAATTCCCCGAACCCCCTACTTCGACAACTGAAGCCAGAGGCTCGGGCTACCCGAGCACCCTGCAACACCCGCCGAACCCCCCCCCCCCCCCGACATCGTGCAGCAAGGATTCAGACGCCCAAACTATTTCATCATCACTCATTTGTTGGCGCCGCCTAGGCAGCGCCGTTCCAAAATTTGCGGTTAGGCATATTTAGGCCACGTCTTTCAACGAGCCAGATCGAATCTTTACCTCAAACTTGGGTAATTAAACCGACGCTGATGGTCCGCTGTGCGTGATATCGCCTCACCACTGGGTGTACGAGTCGGGGTTAGGCTTGGATCGACTATTATACCTATGCCCTGTCACTGAAAAAATGCTACTAGTCAATTGGCGTTGGAGCGATACTTTATTTCTTTATTTTTTATGGTATCTCTGTTGATTTCGTACAATTTCTATCCTTTCAATCGATTGTCATTCACGGAATAATGAATATTTCGTAAAATAAGAAAGTGAAATTCTGTAAAAAAAGAAAAATTCCCCGAACCCCCTACTTCGACAAATGAAGCCAGAGGCTCGGGCTACCCGAGCACCCTGCAACACCCGCCGAACCCCCCCCCCCGACATCGTGCAGCAAGGATTCAGACGCCCAAACTATTTCATCATCACTCATTTGTTGGCGCCGCCTAGGCAGCGCCGTTCCAAAATTTGCGGTTAGGCATATTTAGGCCACGTCTTTCAACGAGCCAGATCGAATCTTTACCTCAAACTTGGGTAATTAAACCGACGCTGATGGTCCGCTGTGCGTGATATCGCCTCACCACTGGGTGTACGAGTCGGGGTTAGGCTTGGATCGACTATTATACCTATGCCCTGTCACTGAAAAAATGCTACTAGTCAATTGGCGTTGGAGCAATACTTTATTTCTTTATTTTTTATGGTATCTCTGTTGATTTCGTACAATTTCTATCCTTTCAATCGATTGTCATTCACGGAATAATGAATATTTCGTAAAATAAGAAAGTGAAATTCTGTAAAAAAAAGAAAAATGCCCCGAACCCCCTACTTCGACAACTGAAGCCAGAGGCTCGGGCTACCCGAGCACCCTGCAACACCCGCCGAACCCCCCCCCCCCCGACATCGTGCAGCAAGGATTCAGACGCCCAAACTATTTCATCATCACTCATTCGTTGGCGCCGCCTAGGCAGCGCCGTTCCAAAATTTGCGGTTAGGCTTATTTAGGCCACGTCTTTCATCGAGCCAGATCGAATCTTTACCTCAAACTTGGGTAATTAAACCGACGCTGATGGTCCGCTGTGCGTGATATCGCCTCACCACTGGGTGTACGAGTCGGGGTTAGGCTTGGATCGACTATTATACCTATGCCCTGTCACTGAAAAAATGCTACTAGTCAATTGGCGTTGGAGCAATACTTTATTTCTTTATTTTTTATGGTATCTCTGTTGATTTCGTACAATTTCTATCCTTTCAATCGATTGTCATTCACGGAATAATGAATATTTCGTAAAATAAGAAAGTGAAATTCTGTAAAAAAAGAAAAATGCCCCGAACCCCCTACTTCGACAACTGAAGCCAGAGGCTCGGGCTACCCGAGCACCCTGCAACACCCGCCGAACCCCCCCCCCCCCCCCGACATCGTGCAGCAAGGATTCAGACGCCCAAACTATTTCATCATCACTCATTCGTTGGCGCCGCCTAGGCAGCGCCGTTCCAAAATTTGCGTTTAGGCTTATTTAGGCCACGTCTTTCAACGAGCCAGATCGAATCTTTACCTCAAACTTGGGTAATTAAACCGACGCTGATGGTCCGCTGTGCGTGATATCGCCTCACCACTGGGTGTACGAGTCGGGGTTAGGCTTGGATCGACTATTATACCTATGCCCTGTCACTGAAAAAATGCTACTAGTCAATTGGCGTTGGAGCAATACTTTATTTCTTTATTTTTTATGGTATCTCTGTTGATTTCGTACAATTTCTATCCTTTCAATCGATTGTCATTCACGGAATAATGAATATTTCGTAAAATAAGAAAGTGAAATTCTGTAAAAAAAGAAAAATGCCCCGAACCCCCTACTTCGACAACTGAAGCCAGAGGCTCGGGCTACCCGAGCACCCTGCAACACCCGCCGAACCCCCCCCCCCCCCCGACATCGTGCAGCAAGGATTCAGACGCCCAAACTATTTCATCATCACTCATTTGTTGGCGCCGCCTAGGCAGCGCCGTTCCAAAATTTGCGGTTAGGCATATTTAGGCCACGTCTTTCAACGAGCCAGATCGAATCTTTACCTCAAACTTGGGTAATTAAACCGACGCTGATGGTCCGCTGTGCGTGATATCGCCTCACCACTGGGTGTACGAGTCGGGGTTAGGCTTGGATCGACTATTATACCTATGCCCTGTCACTGAAAAAATGCTACTAGTCAATTGGCGTTGGAGCAATACTTTATTTCTTTATTTTTTATGGTATCTCTGTTGATTTCGTACAATTTCTATCCTTTCAATCGATTGTCATTCACGGAATAATGAATATTTCGTAAAATAAGAAAGTGAAATTCTGTAAAAAAAGAAAAATGCCCCGAACCCCCTACTTCGACAACTGAAGCCAGAGGCTCGGGCTACCCGAGCACCCTGCAACACCCGCCGAACCCCCCCCCCCCCCCCCCCGACATCGTGCAGCAAGGATTCAGACGCCCAAACTATTTCATCATCACTCATTTGTTGGCGCCGCCTAGGCAGCGCCGTTCCAAAATTTGCGGTTAGGCATATTTAGGCCACGTCTTTCAACGAGCCAGATCGAATCTTTACCTCAAACTTGGGTAATTAAACCGACGCTGATGGTCCGCTGTGCGTGATATCGCCTCACCACTGAGTGTACGAGTCGGGGTTAGGCTTGGATCGACTATTATACCTATGCCCTGTCACTGAAAAAATGCTACTAGTCAATTGGCGTTGGAGCAATACTTTATTTCTTTATTTTTTATGGTATCTCTGTTGATTTCGTACAATTTCTATCCTTTCAATCGATTGTCATTCACGGAATAATGAATATTTCGTAAAATAAGAAAGTGAAATTCTGTAAAAAAAGAAAAATGCCCCGAACCCCCTACTTCGACAACTGAAGCCAGAGGCTCGGGCTACCCGAGCACCCTGCAACACCCGCCGAACCCCCCCCCCCCCCCCCGACATCGTGCAGCAAGGATTCAGACGCCCAAACTATTTCATCATCACTCATTTGTTGGCGCCGCCTAGGCAGCGCCGTTCCAAAATTTGCGGTTAGGCATATTTAGGCCACGTCTTTCAACGAGCCAGATCGAATCTTTACCTCAAACTTGGGTAATTAAACCGACGCTGATGGTCCGCTGTGCGTGATATCGCCTCACCACTGGGTGTACGAGTCGGGGTTAGGCTTGGATCGACTATTATACCTATGCCCTGTCACTGAAAAAATGCTACTAGTCAATTGGCGTTGGAGCAATACTTTATTTCTTTATTTTTTATGGTATCTCTGTTGATTTCGTACAATTTCTATCCTTTCAATCGATTGTCATTCACGGAATAATGAATATTTCGTAAAATAAGAAAGTGAAATTCTGTAAAAAAAGAAAAATGCCCCGAACCCCCTACTTCGACAACTGAAGCCAGAGGCTCGGGCTACCCGAGCACCCTGCAACACCCGCCGAACCCCCCCCCCCCGACATCGTGCAGCAAGGATTCAGACGCCCAAACTATTTCATCATCACTCATTTGTTGGCGCCGCCTAGGCAGCGCCGTTCCAAAATTTGCGGTTAGGCATATTTAGGCCACGTCTTTCAACGAGCCAGATCGAATCTTTACCTCAAACTTGGGTAATTAAACCGACGCTGATGGTCCGCTGTGCGTGATATCGCCTCACCACTGGGTGTACGAGTCGGGGTTAGGCTTGGATCGACTATTATACCTATGCCCTGTCACTGAAAAAATGCTACTAGTCAATTGGCGTTGGAGCAATACTTTATTTCTTTATTTTTTATGGTATCTCTGTTGATTTCGTACAATTTCTATCCTTTCAATCGATTGTCATTCACGGAATAATGAATATTTCGTAAAATAAGAAAGTGAAATTCTGTAAAAAAAGAAAAATGCCCCGAACCCCCTACTTCGACAACTGAAGCCAGAGGCTCGGGCTACCCGAGCACCCTGCAACACCCGCCGAACCCCCCCCCCCCCCCCCCGACATCGTGCAGCAAGGATTCAGACGCCCAAACTATTTCATCATCACTCATTTGTTGGCGCCGCCTAGGCAGCGCCGTTCCAAAATTTGCGGTTAGGCATATTTAGGCCACGTCTTTCAACGAGCCAGATCGAATCTTTACCGCCCAAACTATTTCATCATCACTCATTTGTTGGCGCCGCCTAGGCTGCGCCGTTCCAAAATTTGCGGTTAGGCATATTTAGGCCACGTCTTTCAACGAGCCAGATCGAATCTTTACCTCAAACTTGGGTAATTAAACCGACGCTGATGGTCCGCTGTGCGTGATATCGCCTCACCACTGGGTGTACGAGTCGGGGTTAGGCTTGGATCGACTATTATACCTATGCCCTGTCACTGAAAAAATGCTACTAGTCAATTGGCGTTGGAGCAATACTTTATTTCTTTATTTTTTATGGTATCTCTGTTGATTTCGTACAATTTCTATCCTTTCAATCGATTGTCATTCACGGAATAATGAATATTTCGTAAAATAAGAAAGTGAAATTCTGTAAAAAAAGAAAAATGCCCCGAACCCCCTACTTCGACAATTGAAGCCAGAGGCTCGGGCTACCCGAGCACCCTGCAACACCCGCCGAACCCCCCCCCCCCCCCCCCGACATCGTGCAGCAAGGATTCAGACGCCCAAACTATTTCATCATCACTCATTTGTTGGCGCCGCCTAGGCAGCGCCGTTCCAAAATTTGCGGTTAGGCATATTCAGGCCACGTCTTTCAACGAGCCAGATCGAATCTTTACCTCAAACTTGGGTAATTAAACCGACGCTGATGGTCCGCTGTGCGTGATATCGCCTCACCACTGGGTGTACGAGTCGGGGTTAGGCTTGGATCGACTATTATACCTATGCCCTGTCACTGAAAAAATGCTACTAGTCAATTGGCGTTGGAGCAATACTTTATTTCTTTATTTTTTATGGTATCTCTGTTGATTTCGTACAATTTCTATCCTTTCAATCGATTGTCATTCACGGAATAATGAATATTTCGTAAAATAAGAAAGTGAAATTCTGTAAAAAAAGAAAAATGCCCCGAACCCCCTACTTCGACAACTGAAGCCAGAGGCTCGGGCTACCCGAGCACCCTGCAACACCCGCCGAACCCCCCCCCCCCCCCCGACATCGTGCAGCAAGGATTCAGACGCCCAAACTATTTCATCATCACTCATTTGTTGGCGCCGCCTAGGCAGCGCCGTTCCAAAATTTGCGGTTAGGCATATTTAGGCCACGTCTTTCAACGAGCCAGATCGAATCTTTACCGCCCAAACTATTTCATCATCACTCATTTGTTGGCGCCGCCTAGGCTGCGCCGTTCCAAAATTTGCGGTTAGGCATATTTAGGCCACGTCTTTCAACGAGCCAGATCGAATCTTTACCTCAAACTTGGGTAATTAAACCGACGCTGATGGTCCGCTGTGCGTGATATCGCCTCACCACTGGGTGTACGAGTCGGGGTTAGGCTTGGATCGACTATTATACCTATGCCCTGTCACTGAAAAAATGCTACTAGTCAATTGGCGTTGGAGCAATACTTTATTTCTTTATTTTTTATGGTATCTCTGTTGATTTCGTACAATTTCTATCCTTTCAATCGATTGTCATTCACGGAATAATGAATATTTCGTAAAATAAGAAAGTGAAATTCTGTAAAAAAAGAAAAATGCCCCGAACCCCCTACTTCGACAACTGAAGCCAGAGGCTCGGGCTACCCGAGCACCCTGCAACACCCGCCGAACCCCCCCCCCCCGACATCGTGCAGCAAGGATTCAGACGCCCAAACTATTTCATCATCACTCATTTGTTGGCGCCGCCTAGGCAGCGCCGTTCCAAAATTTGCGGTTAGGCATATTTAGGCCACGTCTTTCAACGAGCCAGATCGAATCTTTACCTCAAACTTGGGTAATTAAACCGACGCTGATGGTCCGCTGTGCGTGATATCGCCTCACCACTGGGTGTACGAGTCGGGGTTAGGCTTGGATCGACTATTATACCTATGCCCTGTCACTGAAAAAATGCTACTAGTCAATTGGCGTTGGAGCAATACTTTATTTCTTTATTTTTTATGGTATCTCTGTTGATTTCGTACAATTTCTATCCTTTCAATCGATTGTCATTCACGGAATAATGAATATTTCGTAAAATAATAAAGTGAAATTCTGTAAAAAAAGAAAAATGCCCCGAACCCCCTACTTCGACAACTGAAGCCAGAGGCTCGGGCTACCCGAGCACCCTGCAACACCCGCCGAACCCCCCCCCCGTCATCGTGCAGCAAGGATTCAGACGCCCAAACTATTTCATCATCACTCATTTGTTGGCGCCGCCTAGGCAGCGCCGTTCCAAAATTTGCGGTTAGGCATATTTAGGCCACGTCTTTCAACGAGCCAGATCGAATCTTTACCTCAAACTTGGGTAATTAAACCGACGTTGATGGTCCGCTGTGCGTGATATCGCCTCACCACTGGGTGTACGAGTCGGGGTTAGGCTTGGATCGACTATTATACCTATGCCCTGTCACTGAAAAAATGCTACTAGTCAATTGGCGTTGGAGCAATACTTTATTTCTTTATTTTTTATGGTATCTCTGTTGATTTCGTACAATTTCTATCCTTTCAATCGATTGTCATTCACGGAATAATGAATATTTCGTAAAATAAGAAAGTGAAATTCTGTAAAAAAAGAAAAATGCCCCGAACCCCCTACTTCGACAACTGAAGCCAGAGGCTCGGGCTACCCGAGCACCCTGCAACACCCGCCGAACCCCCCCCCCCCCCGACATCGTGCAGCAAGGATTCAGACGCCCAAACTATTTCATCATCACTCATTTGTTGGCGCCGCCTAGGCAGCGCCGTTCCAAAATTTGCGGTTAGGCATATTTAGGCCACGTCTTTCAACGAGCCAGATCGAATCTTTACCTCAAACTTGGGTAATTAAAACGACGCTGATGGTCCGCTGTGCGTGATATCGCCTCACCACTGGGTGTACGAGTCGGGGTTAGGCTTGGATCGACTATTATACCTATGCCCTGTCACTGAAAAAATGCTACTAGTCAATTGGCGTTGGAGCAATACTTTATTTCTTTATTTTTTATGGTATCTCTGTTGATTTCGTACAATTTCTATCCTTTCAATCGATTGTCATTCACGGAATAATGAATATTTCGTAAAATAATAAAGTGAAATTCTGTAAAAAAAGAAAAATGCCCCGAACCCCCTACTTCGACAACTGAAGCCAGAGGCTCGGGCTACCCGAGCACCCTGCAACACCCGCCGAACCCCCCCCCGTCATCGTGCAGCAAGGATTCAGACGCCCAAACTATTTCATCATCACTCATTTGTTGGCGCCGCCTAGGCAGCGCCGTTCCAAAATTTGCGGTTAGGCATATTTAGGCCACGTCTTTCAACGAGCCAGATCGAATCTTTACCTCAAACTTGGGTAATTAAACCGACGTTGATGGTCCGCTGTGCGTGATATCGCCTCACCACTGGGTGTACGAGTCGGGGTTAGGCTTGGATCGACTATTATACCTATGCCCTGTCACTGAAAAAATGCTACTAGTCAATTGGCGTTGGAGCAATACTTTATTTCTTTATTTTTTATGGTATCTCTGTTGATTTCGTACAATTTCTATCCTTTCAATCGATTGTCATTCACGGAATAATGAATATTTCGTAAAATAAGAAAGTGAAATTCTGTAAAAAAAGAAAAATGCCCCGAACCCCCTACTTCGACAACTGAAGCCAGAGGCTCGGGCTACCCGAGCACCCTGCAACACCCGCCGAACCCCCCCCCCCCCCCCGACATCGTGCAGCAAGGATTCAGACGCCCAAACTATTTCATCATCACTCATTTGTTGGCGCCGCCTAGGCAGCGCCGTTCCAAAATTTGCGGTTAGGCATATTTAGGCCACGTCTTTCAACGAGCCAGATCGAATCTTTACCTCAAACTTGGGTAATTAAAACGACGCTGATGGTCCGCTGTGCGTGATATCGCCTCACCACTGGGTGTACGAGTCGGGGTTAGGCTTGGATCGACTATTATACCTATGCCCTGTCACTGAAAAAATGCTACTAGTCAATTGGCGTTGGAGCAATACTTTATTTCTTTATTTTTTATGGTATCTCTGTTGATTTCGTACAATTTCTATCCTTTCAATCGATTGTCATTCACGGAATAATGAATATTTCGTAAAATAAGAAAGTGAAATTCTGTAAAAAAAGAAAAATGCCCCGAACCCCCTACTTCGACAACTGAAGCCAGAGGCTCGGGCTACCCGAGCACCCTGCAACACCCGCCGAACCCCCCCCCCCCGACATCGTGCAGCAAGGATTCAGACGCCCAAACTATTTCATCATCACTCATTTGTTGGCGCCGCCTAGGCAGCGCCGTTCCAAAATTTGCGGTTAGGCATATTTAGGCCACGTCTTTCAACGAGCCAGATCGAATCTTTACCTCAAACTTGGGTAATTAAACCGACGCTGATGGTCCGCTGTGCGTGATATCGCCTCACCACTGGGTGTACGAGTCGGGGTTAGGCTTGGATCGACTATTATACCTATGCCCTGTCACTGAAAAAATGCTACTAGTCAATTGGCGTTGGAGCAATACTTTATTTCTTTATTTTTTATGGTATCTCTGTTGATTTCGTACAATTTCTATCCTTTCAATCGATTGTCATTCACGGAATAATGAATATTTCGTAAAATAAGAAAGTGAAATTCTGTAAAAAAAAGAAAAATGCCCCGAACCCCCTACTTCGACAACTGAAGCCAGAGGCTCGGGCTACCCGAGCACCCTGCAACACCCGCCGAACCCCCCCCCCCCCCGACATCGTGCAGCAAGGATTCAGACGCCCAAACTATTTCATCATCACTCATTTGTTGGCGCCGCCTAGGCAGCGCCGTTCCAAAATTTGCGGTTAGGCATATTTAGGCCACGTCTTTCAACGAGCCAGATCGAATCTTTACCTCAAACTTGGGTAATTAAACCGACGCTGATGGTCCGCTGTGCGTGATATCGCCTCACCACTGGGTGTACGAGTCGGGGTTAGGCTTGGATCGACTATTATACCTATGCCCTGTCACTGAAAAAATGCTACTAGTCAATTGGCGTTGGAGCAATACTTTATTTCTTTATTTTTTTATGGTATCTCTGTTGATTTCGTACAATTTCTATCCTTTCAATCGATTGTCATTCACGGAATAATGAATATTTCGTAAAATAAGAAAGTGAAATTCTGTAAAAAAAGAAAAATGCCCCGAACCCCCTACTTCGACAACTGATGCCAGAGGCTCGGGCTACCCGAGCACCCTGCAACACCCGCCGAACCCCCCCCCCCCCGACATCGTGCAGCAAGGATTCAGACGCCCAAACTATTTCATCATCACTCATTTGTTGGCGCCGCCTAGGCAGCGCCGTTCCAAAATTTGCGGTTAGGCATATTTAGGCCACGTCTTTCAACGAGCCAGATCGAATCTTTACCTCAAACTTGGGTAATTAAACCGACGCTGATGGTCCGCTGTGCGTGATATCGCCTCACCACTGGGTGTACGAGTCGGGGTTAGGCTTGGATCGACTATTATACCTATGCCCTGTCACTGAAAAAATGCTACTAGTCAATTGGCGTTGGAGCAATACTTTATTTCTTTATTTTTTATGGTATCTCTGTTGATTTCGTACAATTTCTATCCTTTCAATCGATTGTCATTCACGGAATAATGAATATTTCGTAAAATAAGAAAGTGAAATTCTGTAAAAAAAGAAAAATGCCCCGAACCCCCTACTTCGACAACTGAAGCCAGAGGCTCGGGCTACCCGAGCACCCTGCAACACCCGCCGAACCCCCCCCCCCACCCCGTCATCGTGCAGCAAGGATTCAGACGCCCAAACTATTTCATCATCACTCATTTGTTGGCGCCGCCTAGGCAGCGCCGTTCCAAAATTTGCGGTTAGGCATATTTAGGCCACGTCTTTCAACGAGCCAGATCGAATCTTTACCTCAAACTTGGGTAATTAAACCGACGCTGATGGTCCGCTGTGCGTGATATCGCCTCACCACTGGGTGTACGAGTCGGGGTTAGGCTTGGATCGACTATTATACCTATGCCCTGTCACTGAAAAAATGCTACTAGTCAATTGGCGTTGGAGCAATACTTTATTTCTTTATTTTTTATGGTATCTCTGTTGATTTCGTACAATTTCTATCCTTTCAATCGATTGTCTTTCACGGAATAATGAATATTTCGTAAAATAAGAAAGTGAAATTCTGTAAAAAAAGAAAAATGCCCCGAACCCCCGACTTCGACAACTGAAGCCAGAGGCTCGGGCTACCCGAGCACCCTGCAACACCCGCCGAACCCCCCCCCCCCCCCGACATCGTGCAGCAAGGATTCAGACGCCCAAACTATTTCATCATCACTCATTTGTTGGCGCCGCCTAGGCAGCGCCGTTCCAAAATTTGCGGTTAGGCATATTTAGGCCACGTCTTTCAACGAGCCAGATCGAATCTTTACCTCAAACTTGGGTAATTAAACCGACGCTGATGGTCCGCTGTGCGTGATATCGCCTCACCACTGGGTGTACGAGTCGGGGTTAGGCTTGGATCGACTATTATACCTATGCCCTGTCACTGAAAAAATGCTACTAGTCAATTGGCGTTGGAGCAATACTTTATTTCTTTATTTTTTTATGGTATCTCTGTTGATTTCGTACAATTTCTATCCTTTCAATCGATTGTCATTCACGGAATAATGAATATTTCGTAAAATAAGAAAGTGAAATTCTGTAAAAAAAGAAAAATGCCCCGAACCCCCTACTTCGACAACTGATGCCAGAGGCTCGGGCTACCCGAGCACCCTGCAACACCCGCCGAACCCCCCCCCCCCCGACATCGTGCAGCAAGGATTCAGACGCCCAAACTATTTCATCATCACTCATTTGTTGGCGCCGCCTAGGCAGCGCCGTTCCAAAATTTGCGGTTAGGCATATTTAGGCCACGTCTTTCAACGAGCCAGATCGAATCTTTACCTCAAACTTGGGTAATTAAACCGACGCTGATGGTCCGCTGTGCGTGATATCGCCTCACCACTGGGTGTACGAGTCGGGGTTAGGCTTGGATCGACTATTATACCTATGCCCTGTCACTGAAAAAATGCTACTAGTCAATTGGCGTTGGAGCAATACTTTATTTCTTTATTTTTTATGGTATCTCTGTTGATTTCGTACAATTTCTATCCTTTCAATCGATTGTCATTCACGGAATAATGAATATTTCGTAAAATAAGAAAGTGAAATTCTGTAAAAAAAGAAAAATGCCCCGAACCCCCTACTTCGACAACTGAAGCCAGAGGCTCGGGCTACCCGAGCACCCTGCAACACCCGCCGAACCCCCCCCCCCCCACCCCGTCATCGTGCAGCAAGGATTCAGACGCCCAAACTATTTCATCATCACTCATTTGTTGGCGCCGCCTAGGCAGCGCCGTTCCAAAATTTGCGGTTAGGCATATTTAGGCCACGTCTTTCAACGAGCCAGATCGAATCTTTACCTCAAACTTGGGTAATTAAACCGACGCTGATGGTCCGCTGTGCGTGATATCGCCTCACCACTGGGTGTACGAGTCGGGGTTAGGCTTGGATCGACTATTATACCTATGCCCTGTCACTGAAAAAATGCTACTAGTCAATTGGCGTTGGAGCAATACTTTATTTCTTTATTTTTTATGGTATCTCTGTTGATTTCGTACAATTTCTATCCTTTCAATCGATTGTCATTCACGGAATAATGAATATTTCGTAAAATAAGAAAGTGAAATTCTGTAAAAAAAGAAAAATGCCCCGAACCCCCTACTTCGACAACTGATGCCAGAGGCTCGGGCTACCCGAGCACCCTGCAACACCCGCCGAACCCCCCCCCCCCCCGACATCGTGCAGCAAGGATTCAGACGCCCAAACTATTTCATCATCACTCATTTGTTGGCGCCGCCTAGGCAGCGCCGTTCCAAAATTTGCGGTTAGGCATATTTAGGCCACGTCTTTCAACGAGCCAGATCGAATCTTTACCTCAAACTTGGGTAATTAAACCGACGCTGATGGTCCGCTGTGCGTGATATCGCCTCACCACTGGGTGTACGAGTCGGGGTTAGGCTTGGATCGACTATTATACCTATGCCCTGTCACTGAAAAAATGCTACTAGTCAATTGGCGTTGGAGCAATACTTTATTTCTTTATTTTTTATGGTATCTCTGTTGATTTCGTACAATTTCTATCCTTTCAATCGATTGTCATTCACGGAATAATGAATATTTCGTAAAATAAGAAAGTGAAATTCTGTAAAAAAAGAAAAATGCCCCGAACCCCCTACTTCGACAACTGAAGCCAGAGGCTCGGGCTACCCGAGCACCCTGCAACACCCGCCGAACCCCCCCCCCCACCCCGTCATCGTGCAGCAAGGATTCAGACGCCCAAACTATTTCATCATCACTCATTTGTTGGCGCCGCCTAGGCAGCGCCGTTCCAAAATTTGCGGTTAGGCATATTTAGGCCACGTCTTTCAACGAGCCAGATCGAATCTTTACCTCAAACTTGGGTAATTAAACCGACGCTGATGGTCCGCTGTGCGTGATATCGCCTCACCACTGGGTGTACGAGTCGGGGTTAGGCTTGGATCGACTATTATACCTATGCCCTGTCACTGAAAAAATGCTACTAGTCAATTGGCGTTGGAGCAATACTTTATTTCTTTATTTTTTATGGTATCTCTGTTGATTTCGTACAATTTCTATCCTTTCAATCGATTGTCATTCACGGAATAATGAATATTTCGTAAAATAAGAAAGTGAAATTCTGTAAAAAAAGAAAAATGCCCCGAACCCCCTACTTCGACAACTGAAGCCAGAGGCTCGGGCTACCCGAGCACCCTGCAACACCCGCCGAACCCCCCCCCCCCCACCCCGTCATCGTGCAGCAAGGATTCAGACGCCCAAACTATTTCATCATCACTCATTTGTTGGCGCCGCCTAGGCAGCGCCGTTCCAAAATTTGCGGTTAGGCATATTTAGGCCACGTCTTTCAACGAGCCAGATCGAATCTTTACCTCAAACTTGGGTAATTAAACCGACGCTGATGGTCCGCTGTGCGTGATATCGCCTCACCACTGGGTGTACGAGTCGGGGTTAGGCTTGGATCGACTATTATACCTATGCCCTGTCACTGAAAAAATGCTACTAGTCAATTGGCGTTGGAGCAATACTTTATTTCTTTATTTTTTATGGTATCTCTGTTGATTTCGTACAATTTCTATCCTTTCAATCGATTGTCATTCACGGAATAATGAATATTTCGTAAAATAAGAAAGTGAAATTCTGTAAAAAAAGAAAAATGCCCCGAACCCCCTACTTCGACAACTGATGCCAGAGGCTCGGGCTACCCGAGCACCCTGCAACACCCGCCGAACCCCCCCCCCCCCCCGACATCGTGCAGCAAGGATTCAGACGCCCAAACTATTTCATCATCACTCATTTGTTGGCGCCGCCTAGGCAGCGCCGTTCCAAAATTTGCGGTTAGGCATATTTAGGCCACGTCTTTCAACGAGCCAGATCGAATCTTTACCTCAAACTTGGGTAATTAAACCGACGCTGATGGTCCGCTGTGCGTGATATCGCCTCACCACTGGGTGTACGAGTCGGGGTTAGGCTTGGATCGACTATTATACCTATGCCCTGTCACTGAAAAAATGCTACTAGTCAATTGGCGTTGGAGCAATACTTTATTTCTTTATTTTTTATGGTATCTCTGTTGATTTCGTACAATTTCTATCCTTTCAATCGATTGTCATTCACGGAATAATGAATATTTCGTAAAATAAGAAAGTGAAATTCTGTAAAAAAAGAAAAATGCCCCGAACCCCCTACTTCGACAACTGAAGCCAGAGGCTCGGGCTACCCGAGCACCCTGCAACACCCGCCGAACCCCCCCCCCCCCACCCCGTCATCGTGCAGCAAGGATTCAGACGCCCAAACTATTTCATCATCACTCATTTGTTGGCGCCGCCTAGGCAGCGCCGTTCCAAAATTTGCGGTTAGGCATATTTAGGCCACGTCTTTCAACGAGCCAGATCGAATCTTTACCTCAAACTTGGGTAATTAAACCGACGCTGATGGTCCGCTGTGCGTGATATCGCCTCACCACTGGGTGTACGAGTCGGGGTTAGGCTTGGATCGACTATTATACCTATGCCCTGTCACTGAAAAAATGCTACTAGTCAATTGGCGTTGGAGCAATACTTTATTTCTTTATTTTTTATGGTATCTCTGTTGATTTCGTACAATTTCTATCCTTTCAATCGATTGTCATTCACGGAATAATGAATATTTCGTAAAATAAGAAAGTGAAATTCTGTAAAAAAAGAAAAATGCCCCGAACCCCCTACTTCGACAACTGAAGCCAGAGGCTCGGGCTACCCGAGCACCCTGCAACACCCGCCGAACCCCCCCCCCCCACCCCGTCATCGTGCAGCAAGGATTCAGACGCCCAAACTATTTCATCATCACTCATTTGTTGGCGCCGCCTAGGCAGCGCCGTTCCAAAATTTGCGGTTAGGCATATTTAGGCCACGTCTTTCAACGAGCCAGATCGAATCTTTACCTCAAACTTGGGTAATTAAACCGACGCTGATGGTCCGCTGTGCGTGATATCGCCTCACCACTGGGTGTACGAGTCGGGGTTAGGCTTGGATCGACTATTATACCTATGCCCTGTCACTGAAAAAATGCTACTAGTCAATTGGCGTTGGAGCAATACTTTATTTCTTTATTTTTTATGGTATCTCTGTTGATTTCGTACAATTTCTATCCTTTCAATCGATTGTCTTTCACGGAATAATGAATATTTCGTAAAATAAGAAAGTGAAATTCTGTAAAAAAAGAAAAATGCCCCGAACCCCCGACTTCGACAACTGAAGCCAGAGGCTCGGGCTACCCGAGCACCCTGCAACACCCGCCGAACCCCCCCCCCCCGACATCGTGCAGCAAGGATTCAGACGCCCAAACTATTTCATCATCACTCATTTGTTGGCGCCGCCTAGGCAGCGCCGTTCCAAAATTTGCGGTTAGGCATATTTAGGCCACGTCTTTCAACGAGCCAGATCGAATCTTTACCTCAAACTTGGGTAATTAAACCGACGCTGATGGTCCGCTGTGCGTGATATCGCCTCACCACTGGGTGTACGAGTCGGGGTTAGGCTTGGATCGACTATTATACCTATGCCCTGTCACTGAAAAAATGCTACTAGTCAATTGGCGTTGGAGCAATACTTTATTTCTTTATTTTTTATGGTATCTCTGTTGATTTCGTACAATTTCTATCCTTTCAATCGATTGTCATTCACGGAATAATGAATATTTCGTAAAATAAGAAAGTGAAATTCTGTAAAAAAAGAAAAATGCCCCGAACCCCCTACTTCGACAACTGAAGCCAGAGGCTCGGGCTACCCGAGCACCCTGCAGCACCCGCCGAACCCCCCCCCCCCCCCCGTCATCGTGCAGCAAGGATTCAGACGCCCAAACTATTTCATCATCACTCATTTGTTGGCGCCGCCTAGGCAGCGCCGTTCCAAAATTTGCGGTTAGGCATATTTAGGCCACGTCTTTCAACGAGCCAGATCGAATCTTTACCTCAAACTTGGGTAATTAAACCGACGCTGATGGTCCGCTGTGCGTGATATCGCCTCACCACTGGGTGTACGAGTCGGGGTTAGGCTTGGATCGACTATTATACCTATGCCCTGTCACTGAAAAAATGCTACTAGTCAATTGGCGTTGGAGCAATACTTTATTTCTTTATTTTTTATGGTATCTCTGTTGATTTCGTACAATTTCTATCCTTTCAATCGATTGTCATTCACGGAATAATGAATATTTCGTAAAATAAGAAAGTGAAATTCTGTAAAAAAAGAAAAATGCCCCGAACCCCCTACTTCGACAACTGAAGCCAGAGGCTCGGGCTACCCGAGCACCCTGCAACACCCGCCGAACCCCCCCCCCCCACCCCGTCATCGTGCAGCAAGGATTCAGACGCCCAAACTATTTCATCATCACTCATTTGTTGGCGCCGCCTAGGCAGCGCCGTTCCAAAATTTGCGGTTAGGCATATTTAGGCCACGTCTTTCAACGAGCCAGATCGAATCTTTACCTCAAACTTGGGTAATTAAACCGACGCTGATGGTCCGCTGTGCGTGATATCGCGCGCGTACGCCTTACGCGCGCCGGGTTGCCTCTAGCTAGCCCCGTCTCGCTTAAAAGGGGGTAGTCAGCTAAGTGGCGCGCGGTGGTGGCGTGCTGGGCGACGAAACTAGGCGGAATCTGACTCCCTACGTCCCTTCCGCCCATGTCGGCGGGTACTGGGCTCGAATATGAGACTGATCGGCCCACCGTCCCTCCCCCTACAGCCCCGGCCGCACACCGCCCTCCGGCGCGACGTCGCTTCCTGGAAGCGACATCCTCCTCCTGGAAGCGACATCGTGCAGCAAGGCTTCCGCGACCCAAACTATTTCATCATCACTCATTTGTTGGCGCCGCCTAGGCAGCGCCGTTCCAAAATTTGCGGTTAGGCATATTTAGGCCACGTCTTTCAACGAGCCAGATCGAATCTTTACCTCAAACTTGGGTAATTAAACCGACGCTGATGGTCCGCTGTGCGTGATATCGCGCGCGTACGCCTTACGCGCGCCGGGTTGCCTCTAGCTAGCCCCGTCTCGCTTAAAAGGGGGTAGTCAGCTAAGTGGCGCGCGGTGGTGGCGTGCTGGGCGACGAAACTAGGCGGAATCTGACTCCCTACGTCCCTTCCGCCCATGTCGGCGGGTACTGGGCTCGAATATGAGACTGATCGGCCCACCGTCCCTCCCCCTACAGCCCCGGCCGCACACCGCCCTCCGGCGCGACGTCGCTTCCTGGAAGCGACATCCTCCTCCTGGAAGCGACATCGTGCAGCAAGGCTTCCGCGACCCAAACTATTTCATCATCACTCATTTGTTGGCGCCGCCTAGGCAGCGCCGTTCCAAAATTTGCGGTTAGGCATATTTAGGCCACGTCTTTCAACGAGCCAGATCGAATCTTTACCTCAAACTTGGGTAATTAAACCGACGCTGATGGTCCGCTGTGCGTGATATCGCGCGCGTACGCCTTACGCGCGCCGGGTTGCCTCTAGCTAGCCCCGTCTCGCTTAAAAGGGGGTAGTCAGCTAAGTGGCGCGCGGTGGTGGCGTGCTGGGCGACGAAACTAGGCGGAATCTGACTCCCTACGTCCCTTCCGCCCATGTCGGCGGGTACTGGGCTCGAATATGAGACTGATCGGCCCACCGTCCCTCCCCCTACAGCCCCGGCCGCACACCGCCCTCCGGCGCGACGTCGCTTCCTGGAAGCGACATCCTCCTCCTGGAAGCGACATCGTGCAGCAAGGCTTCCGCGACCCAAACTATTTCATCATCACTCATTTGTTGGCGCCGCCTAGGCAGCGCCGTTCCAAAATTTGCGGTTAGGCATATTTAGGCCACGTCTTTCAACGAGCCAGATCGAATCTTTACCTCAAACTTGGGTAATTAAACCGACGCTGATGGTCCGCTGTGCGTGATATCGCGCGCGTACGCCTTACGCGCGCCGGGTTGCCTCTAGCTAGCCCCGTCTCGCTTAAAAGGGGGTAGTCAGCTAAGTGGCGCGCGGTGGTGGCGTGCTGGGCGACGAAACTAGGCGGAATCTGACTCCCTACGTCCCTTCCGCCCATGTCGGCGGGTACTGGGCTCGAATATGAGACTGATCGGCCCACCGTCCCTCCCCCTACAGCCCCGGCCGCACACCGCCCTCCGGCGCGACGTCGCTTCCTGGAAGCGACATCCTCCTCCTGGAAGCGACATCGTGCAGCAAGGCTTCCGCGACCCAAACTATTTCATCATCACTCATTTGTTGGCGCCGCCTAGGCAGCGCCGTTCCAAAATTTGCGGTTAGGCATATTTAGGCCACGTCTTTCAACGAGCCAGATCGAATCTTTACCTCAAACTTGGGTAATTAAACCGACGCTGATGGTCCGCTGTGCGTGATATCGCGCGCGTACGCCTTACGCGCGCCGGGTTGCCTCTAGCTAGCCCCGTCTCGCTTAAAAGGGGGTAGTCAGCTAAGTGGCGCGCGGTGGTGGCGTGCTGGGCGACGAAACTAGGCGGAATCTGACTCCCTACGTCCCTTCCGCCCATGTCGGCGGGTACTGGGCTCGAATATGAGACTGATCGGCCCACCGTCCCTCCCCCTACAGCCCCGGCCGCACACCGCCCTCCGGCGCGACGTCGCTTCCTGGAAGCGACATCCTCCTCCTGGAAGCGACATCGTGCAGCAAGGCTTCCGCGACCCAAACTATTTCATCATCACTCATTTGTTGGCGCCGCCTAGGCAGCGCCGTTCCAAAATTTGCGGTTAGGCATATTTAGGCCACGTCTTTCAACGAGCCAGATCGAATCTTTACCTCAAACTTGGGTAATTAAACCGACGCTGATGGTCCGCTGTGCGTGATATCGCGCGCGTACGCCTTACGCGCGCCGGGTTGCCTCTAGCTAGCCCCGTCTCGCTTAAAAGGGGGTAGTCAGCTAAGTGGCGCGCGGTGGTGGCGTGCTGGGCGACGAAACTAGGCGGAATCTGACTCCCTACGTCCCTTCCGCCCATGTCGGCGGGTACTGGGCTCGAATATGAGACTGATCGGCCCACCGTCCCTCCCCCTACAGCCCCGGCCGCACACCGCCCTCCGGCGCGACGTCGCTTCCTGGAAGCGACATCCTCCTCCTGGAAGCGACATCGTGCAGCAAGGCTTCCGCGACCCAAACTATTTCATCATCACTCATTTGTTGGCGCCGCCTAGGCAGCGCCGTTCCAAAATTTGCGGTTAGGCATATTTAGGCCACGTCTTTCAACGAGCCAGATCGAATCTTTACCTCAAACTTGGGTAATTAAACCGACGCTGATGGTCCGCTGTGCGTGATATCGCGCGCGTACGCCTTACGCGCGCCGGGTTGCCTCTAGCTAGCCCCGTCTCGCTTAAAAGGGGGTAGTCAGCTAAGTGGCGCGCGGTGGTGGCGTGCTGGGCGACGAAACTAGGCGGAATCTGACTCCCTACGTCCCTTCCGCCCATGTCGGCGGGTACTGGGCTCGAATATGAGACTGATCGGCCCACCGTCCCTCCCCCTACAGCCCCGGCCGCACACCGCCCTCCGGCGCGACGTCGCTTCCTGGAAGCGACATCCTCCTCCTGGAAGCGACATCGTGCAGCAAGGCTTCCGCGACCCAAACTATTTCATCATCACTCATTTGTTGGCGCCGCCTAGGCAGCGCCGTTCCAAAATTTGCGGTTAGGCATATTTAGGCCACGTCTTTCAACGAGCCAGATCGAATCTTTACCTCAAACTTGGGTAATTAAACCGACGCTGATGGTCCGCTGTGCGTGATATCGCGCGCGTACGCCTTACGCGCGCCGGGTTGCCTCTAGCTAGCCCCGTCTCGCTTAAAAGGGGGTAGTCAGCTAAGTGGCGCGCGGTGGTGGCGTGCTGGGCGACGAAACTAGGCGGAATCTGACTCCCTACGTCCCTTCCGCCCATGTCGGCGGGTACTGGGCTCGAATATGAGACTGATCGGCCCACCGTCCCTCCCCCTACAGCCCCGGCCGCACACCGCCCTCCGGCGCGACGTCGCTTCCTGGAAGCGACATCCTCCTCCTGGAAGCGACATCGTGCAGCAAGGCTTCCGCGACCCAAACTATTTCATCATCACTCATTTGTTGGCGCCGCCTAGGCAGCGCCGTTCCAAAATTTGCGGTTAGGCATATTTAGGCCACGTCTTTCAACGAGCCAGATCGAATCTTTACCTCAAACTTGGGTAATTAAACCGACGCTGATGGTCCGCTGTGCGTGATATCGCCTCACCACTGGGTGTACGAGTCGGGGTTAGGCTTGGATCGACTATTATACCTATGCCCTGTCACTGAAAAAATGCTACTAGTCAATTGGCGTTGGAGCAATACTTTATTTCTTTATTTTTTATGGTATCTCTGTTGATTTCGTACAATTTCTATCCTTTCAATCGATTGTCATTCACGGAATAATGAATATTTCGTAAAATAAGAAAGTGAAATTCTGTAAAAAAAGAAAAATGCCCCGAACCCCCTACTTCGACAACTGAAGCCAGAGGCTCGGGCTACCCGAGCACCCTGCAACACCCGCCGAACCCCCCCCCCCCCCCACCCCGTCATCGTGCAGCAAGGATTCAGACGCCCAAACTATTTCATCATCACTCATTTGTTGGCGCCGCCTAGGCAGCGCCGTTCCAAAATTTGCGGTTAGGCATATTTAGGCCACGTCTTTCAACGAGCCAGATCGAATCTTTACCTCAAACTTGGGTAATTAAACCGACGCTGATGGTCCGCTGTGCGTGATATCGCCTCACCACTGGGTGTACGAGTCGGGGTTAGGCTTGGATCGACTATTATACCTATGCCCTGTCACTGAAAAAATGCTACTAGTCAATTGGCGTTGGAGCAATACTTTATTTCTTTATTTTTTATGGTATCTCTGTTGATTTCGTACAATTTCTATCCTTTCAATCGATTGTCTTTCACGGAATAATGAATATTTCGTAAAATAAGAAAGTGAAATTCTGTAAAAAAAGAAAAATGCCCCGAACCCCCGACTTCGACAACTGAAGCCAGAGGCTCGGGCTACCCGAGCACCCTGCAACACCCGCCGAACCCCCCCCCCCCGACATCGTGCAGCAAGGATTCAGACGCCCAAACTATTTCATCATCACTCATTTGTTGGCGCCGCCTAGGCAGCGCCGTTCCAAAATTTGCGGTTAGGCATATTTAGGCCACGTCTTTCAACGAGCCAGATCGAATCTTTACCTCAAACTTGGGTAATTAAACCGACGCTGATGGTCCGCTGTGCGTGATATCGCCTCACCACTGGGTGTACGAGTCGGGGTTAGGCTTGGATCGACTATTATACCTATGCCCTGTCACTGAAAAAATGCTACTAGTCAATTGGCGTTGGAGCAATACTTTATTTCTTTATTTTTTATGGTATCTCTGTTGATTTCGTACAATTTCTATCCTTTCAATCGATTGTCATTCACGGAATAATGAATATTTCGTAAAATAAGAAAGTGAAATTCTGTAAAAAAAGAAAAATGCCCCGAACCCCCTACTTCGACAACTGAAGCCAGAGGCTCGGGCTACCCGAGCACCCTGCAGCACCCGCCGAACCCCCCCCCCCCCCGTCATCGTGCAGCAAGGATTCAGACGCCCAAACTATTTCATCATCACTCATTTGTTGGCGCCGCCTAGGCAGCGCCGTTCCAAAATTTGCGGTTAGGCATATTTAGGCCACGTCTTTCAACGAGCCAGATCGAATCTTTACCTCAAACTTGGGTAATTAAACCGACGCTGATGGTCCGCTGTGCGTGATATCGCCTCACCACTGGGTGTACGAGTCGGGGTTAGGCTTGGATCGACTATTATACCTATGCCCTGTCACTGAAAAAATGCTACTAGTCAATTGGCGTTGGAGCAATACTTTATTTCTTTATTTTTTATGGTATCTCTGTTGATTTCGTACAATTTCTATCCTTTCAATCGATTGTCATTCACGGAATAATGAATATTTCGTAAAATAAGAAAGTGAAATTCTGTAAAAAAAGAAAAATGCCCCGAACCCCCTACTTCGACAACTGAAGCCAGAGGCTCGGGCTACCCGAGCACCCTGCAGCACCCGCCGAACCCCCCCCCCCCCCCGTCATCGTGCAGCAAGGATTCAGACGCCCAAACTATTTCATCATCACTCATTTGTTGGCGCCGCCTAGGCAGCGCCGTTCCAAAATTTGCGGTTAGGCATATTTAGGCCACGTCTTTCAACGAGCCAGATCGAATCTTTACCTCAAACTTGGGTAATTAAACCGACGCTGATGGTCCGCTGTGCGTGATATCGCCTCACCACTGGGTGTACGAGTCGGGGTTAGGCTTGGATCGACTATTATACCTATGCCCTGTCACTGAAAAAATGCTACTAGTCAATTGGCGTTGGAGCAATACTTTATTTCTTTATTTTTTATGGTATCTCTGTTGATTTCGTACAATTTCTATCCTTTCAATCGATTGTCATTCACGGAATAATGAATATTTCGTAAAATAAGAAAGTGAAATTCTGTAAAAAAAGAAAAATGCCCCGAACCCCCTACTTCGACAACTGAAGCCAGAGGCTCGGGCTACCCGAGCACCCTGCAACACCCGCCGAACCCCCCCCCCCCCGTCATCGTGCAGCAAGGATTCAGACGCCCAAACTATTTCATCATCACTCATTTGTTGGCGCCGCCTAGGCAGCGCCGTTCCAAAATTTGCGGTTAGGCATATTTAGGCCACGTCTTTCAACGAGCCAGATCGAATCTTTACCTCAAACTTGGGTAATTAAACCGACGCTGATGGTCCGCTGTGCGTGATATCGCGCGCGTACGCCTTACGCGCGCCGGGTTGCCTCTAGCTAGCCCCGTCTCGCTTAAAAGGGGGTAGTCAGCTAAGTGGCGCGCGGTGGTGGCGTGCTGGGCGACGAAACTAGGCGGAATCTGACTCCCTACGTCCCTTCCGCCCATGTCGGCGGGTACTGGGCTCGAATATGAGACTGATCGGCCCACCGTCCCTCCCCCTACAGCCCCGGCCGCACACCGCCCTCCGGCGCGACGTCGCTTCCTGGAAGCGACATCCTCCTCCTGGAAGCGACATCGTGCAGCAAGGCTTCCGCGACCCAAACTATTTCATCATCACTCATTTGTTGGCGCCGCCTAGGCAGCGCCGTTCCAAAATTTGCGGTTAGGCATATTTAGGCCACGTCTTTCAACGAGCCAGATCGAATCTTTACCTCAAACTTGGGTAATTAAACCGACGCTGATGGTCCGCTGTGCGTGATATCGCGCGCGTACGCCTTACGCGCGCCGGGTTGCCTCTAGCTAGCCCCGTCTCGCTTAAAAGGGGGTAGTCAGCTAAGTGGCGCGCGGTGGTGGCGTGCTGGGCGACGAAACTAGGCGGAATCTGACTCCCTACGTCCCTTCCGCCCATGTCGGCGGGTACTGGGCTCGAATATGAGACTGATCGGCCCACCGTCCCTCCCCCTACAGCCCCGGCCGCACACCGCCCTCCGGCGCGACGTCGCTTCCTGGAAGCGACATCCTCCTCCTGGAAGCGACATCGTGCAGCAAGGCTTCCGCGACCCAAACTATTTCATCATCACTCATTTGTTGGCGCCGCCTAGGCAGCGCCGTTCCAAAATTTGCGGTTAGGCATATTTAGGCCACGTCTTTCAACGAGCCAGATCGAATCTTTACCTCAAACTTGGGTAATTAAACCGACGCTGATGGTCCGCTGTGCGTGATATCGCGCGCGTACGCCTTACGCGCGCCGGGTTGCCTCTAGCTAGCCCCGTCTCGCTTAAAAGGGGGTAGTCAGCTAAGTGGCGCGCGGTGGTGGCGTGCTGGGCGACGAAACTAGGCGGAATCTGACTCCCTACGTCCCTTCCGCCCATGTCGGCGGGTACTGGGCTCGAATATGAGACTGATCGGCCCACCGTCCCTCCCCCTACAGCCCCGGCCGCACACCGCCCTCCGGCGCGACGTCGCTTCCTGGAAGCGACATCCTCCTCCTGGAAGCGACATCGTGCAGCAAGGCTTCCGCGACCCAAACTATTTCATCATCACTCATTTGTTGGCGCCGCCTAGGCAGCGCCGTTCCAAAATTTGCGGTTAGGCATATTTAGGCCACGTCTTTCAACGAGCCAGATCGAATCTTTACCTCAAACTTGGGTAATTAAACCGACGCTGATGGTCCGCTGTGCGTGATATCGCGCGCGTACGCCTTACGCGCGCCGGGTTGCCTCTAGCTAGCCCCGTCTCGCTTAAAAGGGGGTAGTCAGCTAAGTGGCGCGCGGTGGTGGCGTGCTGGGCGACGAAACTAGGCGGAATCTGACTCCCTACGTCCCTTCCGCCCATGTCGGCGGGTACTGGGCTCGAATATGAGACTGATCGGCCCACCGTCCCTCCCCCTACAGCCCCGGCCGCACACCGCCCTCCGGCGCGACGTCGCTTCCTGGAAGCGACATCCTCCTCCTGGAAGCGACATCGTGCAGCAAGGCTTCCGCGACCCAAACTATTTCATCATCACTCATTTGTTGGCGCCGCCTAGGCAGCGCCGTTCCAAAATTTGCGGTTAGGCATATTTAGGCCACGTCTTTCAACGAGCCAGATCGAATCTTTACCTCAAACTTGGGTAATTAAACCGACGCTGATGGTCCGCTGTGCGTGATATCGCGCGCGTACGCCTTACGCGCGCCGGGTTGCCTCTAGCTAGCCCCGTCTCGCTTAAAAGGGGGTAGTCAGCTAAGTGGCGCGCGGTGGTGGCGTGCTGGGCGACGAAACTAGGCGGAATCTGACTCCCTACGTCCCTTCCGCCCATGTCGGCGGGTACTGGGCTCGAATATGAGACTGATCGGCCCACCGTCCCTCCCCCTACAGCCCCGGCCGCACACCGCCCTCCGGCGCGACGTCGCTTCCTGGAAGCGACATCCTCCTCCTGGAAGCGACATCGTGCAGCAAGGCTTCCGCGACCCAAACTATTTCATCATCACTCATTTGTTGGCGCCGCCTAGGCAGCGCCGTTCCAAAATTTGCGGTTAGGCATATTTAGGCCACGTCTTTCAACGAGCCAGATCGAATCTTTACCTCAAACTTGGGTAATTAAACCGACGCTGATGGTCCGCTGTGCGTGATATCGCGCGCGTACGCCTTACGCGCGCCGGGTTGCCTCTAGCTAGCCCCGTCTCGCTTAAAAGGGGGTAGTCAGCTAAGTGGCGCGCGGTGGTGGCGTGCTGGGCGACGAAACTAGGCGGAATCTGACTCCCTACGTCCCTTCCGCCCATGTCGGCGGGTACTGGGCTCGAATATGAGACTGATCGGCCCACCGTCCCTCCCCCTACAGCCCCGGCCGCACACCGCCCTCCGGCGCGACGTCGCTTCCTGGAAGCGACATCCTCCTCCTGGAAGCGACATCGTGCAGCAAGGCTTCCGCGACCCAAACTATTTCATCATCACTCATTTGTTGGCGCCGCCTAGGCAGCGCCGTTCCAAAATTTGCGGTTAGGCATATTTAGGCCACGTCTTTCAACGAGCCAGATCGAATCTTTACCTCAAACTTGGGTAATTAAACCGACGCTGATGGTCCGCTGTGCGTGATATCGCGCGCGTACGCCTTACGCGCGCCGGGTTGCCTCTAGCTAGCCCCGTCTCGCTTAAAAGGGGGTAGTCAGCTAAGTGGCGCGCGGTGGTGGCGTGCTGGGCGACGAAACTAGGCGGAATCTGACTCCCTACGTCCCTTCCGCCCATGTCGGCGGGTACTGGGCTCGAATATGAGACTGATCGGCCCACCGTCCCTCCCCCTACAGCCCCGGCCGCACACCGCCCTCCGGCGCGACGTCGCTTCCTGGAAGCGACATCCTCCTCCTGGAAGCGACATCGTGCAGCAAGGCTTCCGCGACCCAAACTATTTCATCATCACTCATTTGTTGGCGCCGCCTAGGCAGCGCCGTTCCAAAATTTGCGGTTAGGCATATTTAGGCCACGTCTTTCAACGAGCCAGATCGAATCTTTACCTCAAACTTGGGTAATTAAACCGACGCTGATGGTCCGCTGTGCGTGATATCGCGCGCGTACGCCTTACGCGCGCCGGGTTGCCTCTAGCTAGCCCCGTCTCGCTTAAAAGGGGGTAGTCAGCTAAGTGGCGCGCGGTGGTGGCGTGCTGGGCGACGAAACTAGGCGGAATCTGACTCCCTACGTCCCTTCCGCCCATGTCGGCGGGTACTGGGCTCGAATATGAGACTGATCGGCCCACCGTCCCTCCCCCTACAGCCCCGGCCGCACACCGCCCTCCGGCGCGACGTCGCTTCCTGGAAGCGACATCCTCCTCCTGGAAGCGACATCGTGCAGCAAGGCTTCCGCGACCCAAACTATTTCATCATCACTCATTTGTTGGCGCCGCCTAGGCAGCGCCGTTCCAAAATTTGCGGTTAGGCATATTTAGGCCACGTCTTTCAACGAGCCAGATCGAATCTTTACCTCAAACTTGGGTAATTAAACCGACGCTGATGGTCCGCTGTGCGTGATATCGCGCGCGTACGCCTTACGCGCGCCGGGTTGCCTCTAGCTAGCCCCGTCTCGCTTAAAAGGGGGTAGTCAGCTAAGTGGCGCGCGGTGGTGGCGTGCTGGGCGACGAAACTAGGCGGAATCTGACTCCCTACGTCCCTTCCGCCCATGTCGGCGGGTACTGGGCTCGAATATGAGACTGATCGGCCCACCGTCCCTCCCCCTACAGCCCCGGCCGCACACCGCCCTCCGGCGCGACGTCGCTTCCTGGAAGCGACATCCTCCTCCTGGAAGCGACATCGTGCAGCAAGGCTTCCGCGACCCAAACTATTTCATCATCACTCATTTGTTGGCGCCGCCTAGGCAGCGCCGTTCCAAAATTTGCGGTTAGGCATATTTAGGCCACGTCTTTCAACGAGCCAGATCGAATCTTTACCTCAAACTTGGGTAATTAAACCGACGCTGATGGTCCGCTGTGCGTGATATCGCGCGCGTACGCCTTACGCGCGCCGGGTTGCCTCTAGCTAGCCCCGTCTCGCTTAAAAGGGGGTAGTCAGCTAAGTGGCGCGCGGTGGTGGCGTGCTGGGCGACGAAACTAGGCGGAATCTGACTCCCTACGTCCCTTCCGCCCATGTCGGCGGGTACTGGGCTCGAATATGAGACTGATCGGCCCACCGTCCCTCCCCCTACAGCCCCGGCCGCACACCGCCCTCCGGCGCGACGTCGCTTCCTGGAAGCGACATCCTCCTCCTGGAAGCGACATCGTGCAGCAAGGCTTCCGCGACCCAAACTATTTCATCATCACTCATTTGTTGGCGCCGCCTAGGCAGCGCCGTTCCAAAATTTGCGGTTAGGCATATTTAGGCCACGTCTTTCAACGAGCCAGATCGAATCTTTACCTCAAACTTGGGTAATTAAACCGACGCTGATGGTCCGCTGTGCGTGATATCGCGCGCGTACGCCTTACGCGCGCCGGGTTGCCTCTAGCTAGCCCCGTCTCGCTTAAAAGGGGGTAGTCAGCTAAGTGGCGCGCGGTGGTGGCGTGCTGGGCGACGAAACTAGGCGGAATCTGACTCCCTACGTCCCTTCCGCCCATGTCGGCGGGTACTGGGCTCGAATATGAGACTGATCGGCCCACCGTCCCTCCCCCTACAGCCCCGGCCGCACACCGCCCTCCGGCGCGACGTCGCTTCCTGGAAGCGACATCCTCCTCCTGGAAGCGACATCGTGCAGCAAGGCTTCCGCGACCCAAACTATTTCATCATCACTCATTTGTTGGCGCCGCCTAGGCAGCGCCGTTCCAAAATTTGCGGTTAGGCATATTTAGGCCACGTCTTTCAACGAGCCAGATCGAATCTTTACCTCAAACTTGGGTAATTAAACCGACGCTGATGGTCCGCTGTGCGTGATATCGCGCGCGTACGCCTTACGCGCGCCGGGTTGCCTCTAGCTAGCCCCGTCTCGCTTAAAAGGGGGTAGTCAGCTAAGTGGCGCGCGGTGGTGGCGTGCTGGGCGACGAAACTAGGCGGAATCTGACTCCCTACGTCCCTTCCGCCCATGTCGGCGGGTACTGGGCTCGAATATGAGACTGATCGGCCCACCGTCCCTCCCCCTACAGCCCCGGCCGCACACCGCCCTCCGGCGCGACGTCGCTTCCTGGAAGCGACATCCTCCTCCTGGAAGCGACATCGTGCAGCAAGGCTTCCGCGACCCAAACTATTTCATCATCACTCATTTGTTGGCGCCGCCTAGGCAGCGCCGTTCCAAAATTTGCGGTTAGGCATATTTAGGCCACGTCTTTCAACGAGCCAGATCGAATCTTTACCTCAAACTTGGGTAATTAAACCGACGCTGATGGTCCGCTGTGCGTGATATCGCGCGCGTACGCCTTACGCGCGCCGGGTTGCCTCTAGCTAGCCCCGTCTCGCTTAAAAGGGGGTAGTCAGCTAAGTGGCGCGCGGTGGTGGCGTGCTGGGCGACGAAACTAGGCGGAATCTGACTCCCTACGTCCCTTCCGCCCATGTCGGCGGGTACTGGGCTCGAATATGAGACTGATCGGCCCACCGTCCCTCCCCCTACAGCCCCGGCCGCACACCGCCCTCCGGCGCGACGTCGCTTCCTGGAAGCGACATCCTCCTCCTGGAAGCGACATCGTGCAGCAAGGCTTCCGCGACCCAAACTATTTCATCATCACTCATTTGTTGGCGCCGCCTAGGCAGCGCCGTTCCAAAATTTGCGGTTAGGCATATTTAGGCCACGTCTTTCAACGAGCCAGATCGAATCTTTACCTCAAACTTGGGTAATTAAACCGACGCTGATGGTCCGCTGTGCGTGATATCGCGCGCGTACGCCTTACGCGCGCCGGGTTGCCTCTAGCTAGCCCCGTCTCGCTTAAAAGGGGGTAGTCAGCTAAGTGGCGCGCGGTGGTGGCGTGCTGGGCGACGAAACTAGGCGGAATCTGACTCCCTACGTCCCTTCCGCCCATGTCGGCGGGTACTGGGCTCGAATATGAGACTGATCGGCCCACCGTCCCTCCCCCTACAGCCCCGGCCGCACACCGCCCTCCGGCGCGACGTCGCTTCCTGGAAGCGACATCCTCCTCCTGGAAGCGACATCGTGCAGCAAGGCTTCCGCGACCCAAACTATTTCATCATCACTCATTTGTTGGCGCCGCCTAGGCAGCGCCGTTCCAAAATTTGCGGTTAGGCATATTTAGGCCACGTCTTTCAACGAGCCAGATCGAATCTTTACCTCAAACTTGGGTAATTAAACCGACGCTGATGGTCCGCTGTGCGTGATATCGCGCGCGTACGCCTTACGCGCGCCGGGTTGCCTCTAGCTAGCCCCGTCTCGCTTAAAAGGGGGTAGTCAGCTAAGTGGCGCGCGGTGGTGGCGTGCTGGGCGACGAAACTAGGCGGAATCTGACTCCCTACGTCCCTTCCGCCCATGTCGGCGGGTACTGGGCTCGAATATGAGACTGATCGGCCCACCGTCCCTCCCCCTACAGCCCCGGCCGCACACCGCCCTCCGGCGCGACGTCGCTTCCTGGAAGCGACATCCTCCTCCTGGAAGCGACATCGTGCAGCAAGGCTTCCGCGACCCAAACTATTTCATCATCACTCATTTGTTGGCGCCGCCTAGGCAGCGCCGTTCCAAAATTTGCGGTTAGGCATATTTAGGCCACGTCTTTCAACGAGCCAGATCGAATCTTTACCTCAAACTTGGGTAATTAAACCGACGCTGATGGTCCGCTGTGCGTGATATCGCGCGCGTACGCCTTACGCGCGCCGGGTTGCCTCTAGCTAGCCCCGTCTCGCTTAAAAGGGGGTAGTCAGCTAAGTGGCGCGCGGTGGTGGCGTGCTGGGCGACGAAACTAGGCGGAATCTGACTCCCTACGTCCCTTCCGCCCATGTCGGCGGGTACTGGGCTCGAATATGAGACTGATCGGCCCACCGTCCCTCCCCCTACAGCCCCGGCCGCACACCGCCCTCCGGCGCGACGTCGCTTCCTGGAAGCGACATCCTCCTCCTGGAAGCGACATCGTGCAGCAAGGCTTCCGCGACCCAAACTATTTCATCATCACTCATTTGTTGGCGCCGCCTAGGCAGCGCCGTTCCAAAATTTGCGGTTAGGCATATTTAGGCCACGTCTTTCAACGAGCCAGATCGAATCTTTACCTCAAACTTGGGTAATTAAACCGACGCTGATGGTCCGCTGTGCGTGATATCGCGCGCGTACGCCTTACGCGCGCCGGGTTGCCTCTAGCTAGCCCCGTCTCGCTTAAAAGGGGGTAGTCAGCTAAGTGGCGCGCGGTGGTGGCGTGCTGGGCGACGAAACTAGGCGGAATCTGACTCCCTACGTCCCTTCCGCCCATGTCGGCGGGTACTGGGCTCGAATATGAGACTGATCGGCCCACCGTCCCTCCCCCTACAGCCCCGGCCGCACACCGCCCTCCGGCGCGACGTCGCTTCCTGGAAGCGACATCCTCCTCCTGGAAGCGACATCGTGCAGCAAGGCTTCCGCGACCCAAACTATTTCATCATCACTCATTTGTTGGCGCCGCCTAGGCAGCGCCGTTCCAAAATTTGCGGTTAGGCATATTTAGGCCACGTCTTTCAACGAGCCAGATCGAATCTTTACCTCAAACTTGGGTAATTAAACCGACGCTGATGGTCCGCTGTGCGTGATATCGCGCGCGTACGCCTTACGCGCGCCGGGTTGCCTCTAGCTAGCCCCGTCTCGCTTAAAAGGGGGTAGTCAGCTAAGTGGCGCGCGGTGGTGGCGTGCTGGGCGACGAAACTAGGCGGAATCTGACTCCCTACGTCCCTTCCGCCCATGTCGGCGGGTACTGGGCTCGAATATGAGACTGATCGGCCCACCGTCCCTCCCCCTACAGCCCCGGCCGCACACCGCCCTCCGGCGCGACGTCGCTTCCTGGAAGCGACATCCTCCTCCTGGAAGCGACATCGTGCAGCAAGGCTTCCGCGACCCAAACTATTTCATCATCACTCATTTGTTGGCGCCGCCTAGGCAGCGCCGTTCCAAAATTTGCGGTTAGGCATATTTAGGCCACGTCTTTCAACGAGCCAGATCGAATCTTTACCTCAAACTTGGGTAATTAAACCGACGCTGATGGTCCGCTGTGCGTGATATCGCGCGCGTACGCCTTACGCGCGCCGGGTTGCCTCTAGCTAGCCCCGTCTCGCTTAAAAGGGGGTAGTCAGCTAAGTGGCGCGCGGTGGTGGCGTGCTGGGCGACGAAACTAGGCGGAATCTGACTCCCTACGTCCCTTCCGCCCATGTCGGCGGGTACTGGGCTCGAATATGAGACTGATCGGCCCACCGTCCCTCCCCCTACAGCCCCGGCCGCACACCGCCCTCCGGCGCGACGTCGCTTCCTGGAAGCGACATCCTCCTCCTGGAAGCGACATCGTGCAGCAAGGCTTCCGCGACCCAAACTATTTCATCATCACTCATTTGTTGGCGCCGCCTAGGCAGCGCCGTTCCAAAATTTGCGGTTAGGCATATTTAGGCCACGTCTTTCAACGAGCCAGATCGAATCTTTACCTCAAACTTGGGTAATTAAACCGACGCTGATGGTCCGCTGTGCGTGATATCGCGCGCGTACGCCTTACGCGCGCCGGGTTGCCTCTAGCTAGCCCCGTCTCGCTTAAAAGGGGGTAGTCAGCTAAGTGGCGCGCGGTGGTGGCGTGCTGGGCGACGAAACTAGGCGGAATCTGACTCCCTACGTCCCTTCCGCCCATGTCGGCGGGTACTGGGCTCGAATATGAGACTGATCGGCCCACCGTCCCTCCCCCTACAGCCCCGGCCGCACACCGCCCTCCGGCGCGACGTCGCTTCCTGGAAGCGACATCCTCCTCCTGGAAGCGACATCGTGCAGCAAGGCTTCCGCGACCCAAACTATTTCATCATCACTCATTTGTTGGCGCCGCCTAGGCAGCGCCGTTCCAAAATTTGCGGTTAGGCATATTTAGGCCACGTCTTTCAACGAGCCAGATCGAATCTTTACCTCAAACTTGGGTAATTAAACCGACGCTGATGGTCCGCTGTGCGTGATATCGCGCGCGTACGCCTTACGCGCGCCGGGTTGCCTCTAGCTAGCCCCGTCTCGCTTAAAAGGGGGTAGTCAGCTAAGTGGCGCGCGGTGGTGGCGTGCTGGGCGACGAAACTAGGCGGAATCTGACTCCCTACGTCCCTTCCGCCCATGTCGGCGGGTACTGGGCTCGAATATGAGACTGATCGGCCCACCGTCCCTCCCCCTACAGCCCCGGCCGCACACCGCCCTCCGGCGCGACGTCGCTTCCTGGAAGCGACATCCTCCTCCTGGAAGCGACATCGTGCAGCAAGGCTTCCGCGACCCAAACTATTTCATCATCACTCATTTGTTGGCGCCGCCTAGGCAGCGCCGTTCCAAAATTTGCGGTTAGGCATATTTAGGCCACGTCTTTCAACGAGCCAGATCGAATCTTTACCTCAAACTTGGGTAATTAAACCGACGCTGATGGTCCGCTGTGCGTGATATCGCGCGCGTACGCCTTACGCGCGCCGGGTTGCCTCTAGCTAGCCCCGTCTCGCTTAAAAGGGGGTAGTCAGCTAAGTGGCGCGCGGTGGTGGCGTGCTGGGCGACGAAACTAGGCGGAATCTGACTCCCTACGTCCCTTCCGCCCATGTCGGCGGGTACTGGGCTCGAATATGAGACTGATCGGCCCACCGTCCCTCCCCCTACAGCCCCGGCCGCACACCGCCCTCCGGCGCGACGTCGCTTCCGACCTAGTGGAGACTGATGCGTACGTCTACCTCGGTCGAGAGCTTCGATGCAACGGATCTATCGACTCGGAGCTACTCCGATGGAAGCGAGCTGCATGGGGCGCCTTCGCCAACATCCGCGAGGTCACCTCCCAGTTGCAAGATGCGAAGTTACGAGCATCTCTTCGATTCACACGTGCTGCCCGCCCTGTGCTACGCCGCTGAAACCTGGCATCTCACGCAGACGACGGTCTCCTTCATCCGGACCAACCGTGCCCTGGAAAGCGCGCTGATTGGAACTACTCTATTCAAGCAGCAGAAGAAGGATCAGTCATGTGCCGACATCCGCCGCATCTCTCTCCTATCGAACCCGATTAATCACATCACAAGATCGAAGCACCGATGGGCAGGTCACGTGCTACGAAGAGAAGACGATAGATGGTCTACCCGTGTCACGCAGCAATTCCCCCCTCCCAACCTGACCCACCCACAAGGGCGACCGCCGGCTAGATGGAGGGACTCGATCGAGGAGTATGCCAAGATGCCCTACAATACAGGACGATCTACCCGATCGTCTTCCCAACGAGCAAAGAAGCAATTGGAGGAACTGTGATCCACGCGGCTTCGCCGCTGAAGATGGATCTACTAAGTAACTAAGTAAGTAAGTAAGTATGTATAACGCATAGCACACTCCTAACACACTCTGCGAAGTTTACTATTCAAACTCTTACTGATGTACGCTGTAGAACTCGATAAAGCGGATAGGCACCCACACCATTCGGCAGAGAAAATGTGTTCTGAGTCTCTCCTTGGCCCTCTTGCACATTGTCTTCTGTAGCGCAGTCGGTAGAGCGGTTTGCTACAGACGCCAGAACCAGAATGCGCTTGGAACACAAGGTCAGGTAGCGCCCTATAAGTATTTCCATTATTTATCTTTTCGAAAATGAGCCATAGTTTGTGTTCAGAATTTTTCGATGGAGGCAACGGGTATCCAGATACAGCAAGAAAATAGTAAAATAGTGGGATCTTTGGAGCTCCAGATTGAGCTCCACATGAATTTGCATACCATGTCGTTACACCAAGTTGATAAGCACATCAAATAGTACCGAAAACCACTGTTTCCTCAGACATTGACTTTTCGTCTGTACCGAGCGCTGTTGCTGTTTGTTCGACGTTTACGCAATCGGCCTCATATACTAGTGTTGCCCACTAGAAATTACATTTGTTCTAAAACAATGGAAAGTTAACATCGAAACTGAGAACTGTTCCGAAACTGAGTCGAAACGCTTTGTTCTTTTCAATTTCAACTTGTCGAGTGGTCATCTTTAGTGTGTACACATAATTCCCCTCATTGCAACCAACTTGGAATGGTGAAAGTATTGGTAGTCATGATGAGCTCGACGTTTGTTGCCCCTCTTTTCCTGATAAATTCCTTCAGATACGAACTGAAATTTAATAAGTTACTATTGATGGCATGTGATATCCTTTTTTTAAATGTGAAATGATAGATACTCACGGGTCCATTCCGCAGGGGATCCACTGTGTCAGAAGGAGTCTATAGCACGAATGGCGAAAAGAAGTGAGCAGATCCATCAGTTTCCTTGCCTCTTCCCACTTAGTCCATTCTACTTTGAGTTCATCGATTTCGCAGCCGTCGAAAATATTATTGAGCGTTCCGATTAGTTTCACAAGGTCGTCGAATTCCACAATAACTCCTAAATACTGAAAATACAGATGAAAAATTGTCCCAGTAACTGAAAATTGCAAGATTATCACAACCAGTGCACTCCCATGCACGCGTGTTGTGCCTATCTACCGTATGACGACAAATAGTGTTTGATACAAAGGAAAAGTCTCCCCAAAATCAACAATAGAAGGTGCGCGGGGCAGTACGATATCTTTTTGTCAGCGTCATGATACTGCGTAGATGTGTAAAGTAACTTAATTATAATTCATTGATCAGATATTTCTATAACAGGATTATGGACAATCATTTTGATGCAAAAATCGCACATAAAATATGAATTTTATGACGGCTTTTCAAGCGGCCTTCGGTTGAGACATGGTTTTTGCCATTTATTCTTTTCAATTTCAACAGGAAACGTTGGGGGGTAATTTTTTTAAAAGTTTGTATTTGGAGTTTGCATGTACAGATAAATCTGTTCAACTGTGCACGTACAGAATTACGCAAACTGTTTTCCCCTTAAAATTGTCATTAAAGAAAGTTATCATTCTTACCCAAGCGTTGTGTACATTGTTGCGATGATGTGATGGAGCGACGGACATCCAGTGACATAGATCTACAGCGAAAAGGATACTCTCGTTGCTATCAACGGCACAATAAAACGAAAAACGGCCGGAAATCTGAAATATTTTTTTTCTAAATTTAAGATAATCGAATTTCGTGCTTTCCTTGTATATTACACTATTGAAATGATACATGTATGATGTGGACTATTGGCGTTTACCCTCTCTTTCTACACCTGACTCTGGCTTTGTAATGCTCTCTTGCCAGCGGAACATGTCTTTATCAGCGGAACGTTTTATTATTTTGTGAACAAGTGTTTGTGAATTGGTAATTAAAAATGCACTCACTTGTTGTACGAACTTGATTTCGTGGATGTACGGTTTTCGCAGAGCAGCTGCTTTGTCGGCAAAGCTTTTCGCTTTTTTGCAGACCTGAACAAGTATGAAATGCTATCTCCAGATGATACCTTTGGTTGACAGCCAAAAGATATTTTTGAAAAATATTTTGCCTTCTACAGTCAAAATGACATATTATAAACAAAATGATATAACTTTTTATAAGTTATTATAACTTTTTATAACTTTTCAGTTCAGCATGTTCCCCGTGAACGAAATTATCTGTTGTTTTGGGAAAAGGTTCCCGTTCAGAATCGAATAACTTCTGTCCAAGGAATTATCGAAATATTTATTGTGAAGAAAGTTATCGTCGATAAAAATTATAATTACGAAAAAGGGAGTAGAGCCGGGGCCGGAAAATCTGGCCGGGAACCGGAATAAAAAGTCTTATTTTTTCCGAGGAATACTAATTCTTACCGTAATCTTAAAGACCTTTTCCGGTTCCAGGCCAGATTTTCCGGCCCCGGCTCTACTCTCTATTTCGTAATTATAATTTTTATCGGCGATAACTTTCTTCACAATAATTATTTCGATAATTCCTTGGACAGAAGTTATTCGATTCTGAACGGGAACCTTTTCCCAAAACCACAGATAATTTCGTTCACGGGAACATACTGAAATGAAAAGTTATAAAAAATTATAATAACTTATAAAAAGTTATATCATTTTGTTCATAATATGTCATTTTGACTGTAGAATGTATCCCAAAGATGCCACAAAAATATATTCTGCTTTAAAAGATAAAAATAGGTTGCTTTGATTGCTGTCCACATCGTTCCAAACAGCCAGATAGGGGTAGTTGGGGGGAAGGGAGCTACAGTATCCCTCCTCTCTCCTCAGTTCGCTGGGTCAGACTTTCTGACCCAGTTCACTGGGTCAGGTTTTCTGAGTTTTGTTTAGAGGGAGAGGGGGAATGAGAGAGTTCAGTCTCTGGGAAGGTTGAAAGGGATAGGTTTGTGTGAATATCTTTATGCCGAGACAATAAAAGAGTGCAAAATTCAAGAACAGTATCAGGCATAGAGTTCTCTCCAGGGGCCCAAAAACTGGATCAGTTTAAAAGATATGTTTATCACATAGAATTCTGCATTTAACCATTGTAAAATGACATAAATAAAAGTAATCAATCGTATTCCTCTTTTTTAATGCTTTCCTTTCTCTTCTACCTCTCCACGATATCGACGCCAATCTCTCTTCGATCGATAAACTGCCTGCAAGAGTCCCACATTTGGCATCAATGAGATCGGGGGATTACGGTAGGTCACCGTATCTTGCTCACCTTCCCTATTCTCCATTCAAAGCCCGACTTCGCCACTGTAATCGCCAATCGCCCATCACTCATCGGATCTGAACATGAAATATAATAAATATAATCATTTTCCCAATCGATAGGTAGGTCAAAGCGTCTACTCACTGCAATTTTCTCTCCTCTCTCTTCAATTCTCATCTCGTCTCCACGATATCGACGCCAATCTCTCTTCGATCGATAAACTGCCTGCAAGAGTCCCACATTTGGCATCAATGAGATCGGGGGATTACGGTAGGTCACCGTATCTTGCTCACCTTCCCTATTCTCCATTCAAAGCCCGACTTCGCCACTGTAATCGCCAATCGCCCATCACTCATCGGATCTGAACATGAAATATAATAAATATAATCATTTTCCCAATCGATAGGTAGGTCAAAGCGTCTACTCACTGCAATTTTCTCTCCTCTCTCTTCAATTCTCATCTCGTCTCCACGATATCGACGCCAATCTCTCTTCGATCGATAAACTGCCTGCAAGAGTCCCACATTTGGCATCAATGACATCGGGGGATTACGGTAGGTCACCGTATCTTGCTCACCTTCCCTATTCTCCATTCAAAGCCCGACTTCGCCACTGTAATCACCAATCGCCCATCACTCATCGGATCTGAACATGAAATATAATAAATATAATCATTTTCCCAATCGATAGGTAGGTCAAAGCGTCTACTCACTGCAATTTTCTCTCCTCTCTCTTCAATTCTCATCTCGTCTCCACGATATCGACGCCAATCTCTCTTCGATCGATAAACTGCCTGCAAGAGTCCCACATTTGGCATCAATGAGATCGGGGGATTACGGTAGGTCACCGTATCTTGCTCACCTTCCCTATTCTCCATTCAAAGCCCGACTTCGCTACTGTAATCGCCAATCGCCCATCACTCATCGGATCTGAACATGAAATATAATAAATATAATCATTTTCCCAATCGATAGGTAGGTCAAAGCGTCTACTCACTGCAATTTTCTCTCCTCTCTCTTCAATTCTCATCTCGTCTCCACGATATCGACGCCAATCTCTCTTCGATCGATAAACTGCCTGCAAGAGTCCCACATTTGGCATCAATGACATCGGGGGATTACGGTAGGTCACCGTATCTTGCTCACCTTCCCTATTCTCCATTCAAAGCCCGACTTCGCCACTGTAATCGCCAATCGCCCATCACTCATCGGAACTGAACATGAAATAAAATAAACATAATCATTTTCCCAATCGATAGGTAGGTCAAAGCGTCTACTCACTGCAATTTTCTCTCCTCTCTCTTCAATTCTCATCTCGTCTCCACGATATCGACGCCAATCTCTCTTCGATCGATAAACTGCCTGCAAGAGTCCCACATTTGGCATCAATGACATCGGGGGATTACGGTAGGTCACCGTATCTTGCTCACCTTCCCTATTCTCCATTCAAAGCCCGACTTCGCCACTGTAATCGCCAATCGCCCATCACTCATCGGAACTGAACATGAAATATAATAAATATAATCATTTTCCCAATCGATAGGTAGGTCAAAGCGTCTACTCACTGCAATTTTCTCTCCTCTCTCTTCATTTCTCATCTCGTCTCCACGATATCGACGCCAATCTCTCTTCGATCGATAAACTGCCTGCAAGAGTCCCATATTTGGCATCAATGACATCGGGGGATTACGGTAGGTCACCGTGTTGAGCTCAGCACTCGTCTCCTCCTATCACAATTCCTCCTCATCGGTTGAGTCGATTAATTCATCAACATCACTGCTACCTACAAGACATTATGAATTGCAATGTATTAGGATATTTGCAACTTGCCTTCACCTCCTTCCTCTCCTTCTCCTTCATCCTCATCTTCGCTCTCTTCTTCATCTTCTGTTTCGATGTCGCCTCCAATCACAGAACGAGGTTTGAATGAACTTTCTTTCCCTAAAAATAAATAATGTTGAAAGAGCAATTGTTGAAACACTCACTCAGTAGTTCGGTCAGAACTTCGTGCTCTACTATCGACCGGAAAAGTCGATCAGTGAGATCTGAAATGTTAGTGAATCTCCTCATGAGTTTTTTCAACCAACTGTGACAATGTTCGAGTGCTTGTTCACTGAATAACCCAAGCGTCCTATGTTTTCTCGCAAAGGGTACGAAATGGGTGGTAATGCAGTGGAAGAGCACTTGCTCGTGAGCGTTGGGGACCACTAAGGGGTAGTGGAGTGAGAATGTGGCCACCTCTTGTTCTACTTTATCTAATTGGGTATCCGTTAGAAATCTAGGGCCACAGAGACGGAGGAGCCTGGAGAAGGACCCCAGTGCTAGCCAGAGAGATGGAAATTGCTCAGCCTCGTCTCCAAAGGCCTTTTTTAGCTTCTTCAGATTCTTTTTGCGTAACACACGTTTAACCTGTCTGCCATTAAAGGCCTGAAACCCTTCACTGCGGAACACTTTCCACACTTTAAAAAGGTCGCGAACTCGACTGTAGACACCAGACCCCCCTCCTTTCAGAAGGTCTCTAAATCTCTTCCTCTCACTCGTCCATTCCTTCTCTCTCTCAGCTGCGCTCTTCAACTCCACCTCCATAGATTTCAATCTATTCTTCAACCTCTCAGTCAACGCTTGATTATTCTCAGGCATGCAAGTGGGACAGTTGTACTGATCAGGTTGTTTTTGTGCTTGCAAATCTGCGCTTTGAACACAAAAAGAGGTGCAAATGGCGTGAATTTGGGATGGACAATTTACGCAATTGACTAAAGTATTTGCTTGTTTCCATGCAAACTTGTGGCCAGCAGCAATCGCGCAATGCTGGTGACCACATCCCATTCTGCGCCTTTTTGGTGCAAGTTGACCTGTCTTTTCACTCTCAGTCCATTTTATAACCTCCTCCAAATCCTCCATCTCTCTAATGCACTCTTCCTTGTACTCCCTCGCCTCTCTCACAACCGCATCGTACTGCGCGAAACAATTCTCCTTCTCATCCACATTACTAAGTTTCACTCTGAAACGTTGTGAGGCAAAGTCGATTTGGAGTGCCGCAGTCTCAAGTGCGCCCAGCATTCTGCTACCCGGCCCGGTGCAAGAGTGGACGAGAGCTGGCCACAGTTGATCAGGTTCGAGTGAAATTAATGGCTCTCTCACCGATCCAAAGGCAGTGGTAGCGAGTTGCTTTTTTGCCCTCTCCGTAGCACAGGCGGGATAGTCTCGCGTGTACTGCGCATATGCGTCAAGGAGCATGTTGTGGGTTCTACTCTCGCAGTTAGTACTCGCACTCCCCTTCCTCCATTTACATTCTGCACACGGAAATGTGGCAGAACAAGCCTGTATTCCAAATAGAAGATTAGCCATTTTTCTGTCAACCACAATAGAATATTTCACAGGTACATCGACTCCTCTCACTTTTACACTGACTACACTGAATACGTCATTGAATATGTTTGCAAAGGCGAGTTGCAAGTTGTGATAACTCTCAGTACCTATGTAGGCGCCTAGAATGTTATTGTACAGTGGACTATTACCGTTTCCCGTGTTAACCACTGTGAACATTAATTTAACTACATCTCCTCCTCCGTCACACGACAACCCTATCCACACACTCCCTCCCCAATCTCCAGACAAGTCACACGCATCACCTAACTCCTCTATCATTCTCTCAAGTTTCTCCTTGTACCCCTGCATGATAACAGAGTGTAGTGAGTATGTATCACCTGTCTCAGGGTCGGGAATGGAATGGGTCTGTTTGGCATAATCCTGACTGTGCTTATCTACAAGTATCTTGTTCTCATCAAAAGTGGCAGTCCAACGGGGGAAAATGTCAACTCCAGCGGATTTCAGGAATATGTCTGCATTTCTACGCTTTGTCCAGGTGAGATTGGCCATTTTAATGAAAAGCAGGTCAGAAGAGTGGTCTAACGTGGGAATTAGTGTGTCGTGGGTCAAGGAGTCTGACACTATTCTACGTACGCTAGTAATGCAAATATTGTTGTCATTATCAAGGACATATGGGGTCAAAAGTGCAATCACTCTGTCTCTCTTACGTGCTCTCTCGTCTGTTCTACAATCGGAATATTTCTTTTGTTTGCGACCTGCACTAAGGATACCTCCCACCTTTCCAGATACACTCTGCACTCTTTTGGACTTATCACTCAATTGGGCAATCAATGTCATAATTTTCCCATCTTTCTCTGTACTCTCTTTAACATGTCTGTCTATACAATGTTCCAATACAGCCACTTTGTGCTGTAAACTACCGATCTTACTTGTGAGTGAAGCAATTGTATTATCCTTACTGAGACAGCCCGAACATTGTGCTTGCCGCTTGAGAGACACTAAAAAATGGTTTTACTTGTTTTTTTTAAATAAGTGATTTTTTAAAAAATAATTACGAATGACATCCAACACAGTCCAGCTCAAACCTACCCCTGAACACACTGACAGACTCAATGGTCCTCAACATTTACAATCAATCATTTCATTTCATATTGTGCTCAAAATATAAATTGTAACTAACCGAGAGAACTCGAAGAAAGTGAAGTAGGTCGCTGCGAGAACGAATCACTTCCTCCCGCACTTCTTCTCACAAATGCATTTACTCCTCCTAAACAACCAATCGATCGATATTTGGGTAGTGAAATTGACAAGAACCACAAACCTTGAGGGAGACAGTTCGTGGAGGAACGTTGCTCAGCCCGTGGTCGCACACTCAAGGAGGCAACTCCTGAACAACCAATCGATCGATATTTTGGTAGTGAGAGTGAGAATAACCACAAACCGAGAGTAGATGAGGAAGTTGATGATCCTGCTGCAGTCAGCGGTCGCACACTCAAGGAGGCAACTCCTGAACAACCAATCGATCGATATTTGGGTAGTGAGAGTGAGAATAACCACAAACCGAGAGTAGATGAGGAAGTTGATGATCCTGCTGCAGTCAGCGGTCGCACACTCGAGGAGGCAACTCCTGAACAACCAATCGATCGATATTTTGGTAGTGAGAGTGAGAATAACCACAAACCGAGAGTAGATGAGGAAGTTGATGATCCTGCTGCAGTCGGCGGTCGCACACTCAAGGAGGCAACTCCTGAACAACCAATCGATCGATATTTTGGTAGTGAGAGTGAGAATAACCACAACCCGAGAGTAGATGAGGAAGTTGATGATCCTGCTGCAGTCAGCGGTCGCACACTCAAGGAGGCAACTCCTGAACAACCAATCGATCGATATTTGGGTAGTGAGAGTGAGAATAACCACAAACCGAGAGTAGATGAGGAAGTTGATGATCCTGCTGCAGTCAGCGGTCGCACACTCGAGGAGGCAACTCCTGAACAACCAATCGATCGATATTTTGGTAGTGAGAGTGAGAATAACCACAAACCGAGAGTAGATGAGGAAGTTGATGATCCTGCTGCAGTCGGCGGTCGCACAATCGAGGAGGCAACTCCTGAACAACCAATCGATCGATATTTGGGTAGTGAAACTGACAAGAACCACAAACCGAGAGTAGATGAGGAAGTTGATGATCCTGCTGCAGTCAGCGGTCGCACACTCAAGGAGGCAACTCCTGAACAACCAATCGATCGATATTTGGGTAGTGAAACTGACAAGAACCACAAACCGAGAGTAGATGAGGAAGTTGATGATCCTGCTGCAGTCAGCGGTCGCACACTCGAGGAGGCAACTCCTGAACAACCAATCGATCGATATTTTGGTAGTGAGAGTGAGAATAACCACAAACCGAGAGTAGATGAGGAAGTTGATGATCCTGCTGCAGTCGGCGGTCGCACACTCGAGGAGGCAACTCCTGAAAAACCAATCGATCGATATTTTGGTAGTGAAACTGACAAGAACCACAAACCGAGAGTAGATGAGGAAGTTGATGATCCTGCTGCAGTCAGCGGTCGCACACTCAAGGAGGCAACTCCTGAACAACCAATCGATCGATATTTGGGTAGTGAGAGTGAGAATAACCACAAACCGAGAGTAGATGAGGAAGTTGATGATCCTGCTGCAGTCGGCGGTCGCACACTCGAGGAGGCAACTCCTGAACAACCAATCGATCGATATTTTGGTAGTGAGAGTGAGAATAACCACAAACCGAGAGTAGATGAGGAAGTTGATGATCCTGCTGCAGTCAGCGGTCGCACACTCAAGGAGGCAACTCCTGAACAACCAATCGATCGATATTTGGGTAGCGAGAGTGAGAATAACCACAAACCGAGAGTAGATGAGGAAGTTAATGATCCTGCTGTAGTCGGCGGTCGCACACTCGAGGCGACTCCGCCATTAAATAACCTTGTTTCCATATATGACCAGTACTGTAAGTAATTAGTCTGAAGGGTAACCAATTAGGAATATATATTTAAAGGTTAGAGTAACCTCAGAATTGCAAACTGAATCAATAAAAATAAATATTCTTTATCCGTCTCTCTCTCTTATTCACAATATATAATCTTTTCGACCTAAAATAGGTTTAATATTTGCATCCATCGAAATTATTTTACAATAGCTTATTCTATCTACATGCCTATACTTCTAAGGAACATACAGAAATTGAAAAGGAGTACACTTGGTGGCATATAGCCATATCGCTCACTCGAATTGGGGATCAAAGAGGGGATGGGATTGACAAAGGAGGGACTATACATTGGATACGAATAACCATCTATCGCTTGACTGTGCTCATAAGAAGGAGGAAAGACAAGAGGAGGAGGAGGACTCATCGTGGTGGAACTATTGAGATTCGGAATGAATGTGCATGGACTAACAGTGAATGTACGCGTGGGTAAGTGAGACATCACAGATGGAGGAGAAGAACTACCAATCCAGGATCGTGAGTAGTAGGGGGGCGGTGAGTACGGATAAAATCTCAAAACATGCAATCACCATTCGTCGAGGTTTTTACTAAGATTTACCTTGGATTGGGCAGCAGAGGAGGTCTCCTAACAGGACGATAGTCAAAATTGGCATCTGAGAGTGCAGTGAGGTGGGAAAGGTGTCTTACTTAACAAAAATTATGACTTACCGTTCTCAGCAATCACGATTTCCTCTTCGTCTCCATTGTGCATCATTGTGCATCGTTCGTCCTTGCCCTCATCACAAGTTTCTTCAACTTGAGCGCCTGAACACACTTTTATTATTTCTTAAGACCTACTTTCGCGTACCTCTAGTCTCCTCCACATTGACATCATTGACTTGGCCATGTTGTTCTTCTTCATCTTCTTCTTCTCCTTTCAATTTCTCCAATCGTTCCAATTCTTCCTCATCGTCTGACAGACTCATAATACATGTTCCGTCGTTGCACAGCTTTCTGAATCTAGCAATTACATAAACTGAGACAAATGAGGAGTAAATAATAATGAAAAGAGATTCTGCTGGGGCGTGGAACGATGTGTGTCCCTCCGTTCCGAGTACATAACGAATAAACTTAATGTTCTCACTATGAAAAGCTCGGAGTCTTCGACAAAAGTGAAAATGCGGTCGATAATCTCGGGAGGAAATTCCATGAGTAGAGGAGTTTTCTGAAGGAAAAAAATATCTTTCGATGGCAAAATTTTTTTATAAAGTGTTTACGCTCACGCCAGAAAAATCAATAAACTATAGAATTATGTTACCTTTATAGCATTTTCGATAGGCGTATCGGGGAAAGGACGCTTGCGTCCAAACATTTTTTGTCCTCCGATTTGCATTCTGAATTTTTAAATAGTTTGACTGTTATTAGATTTTAGATTTTGCAGTAGACTGTACCTGCTGTTGCGTCTGAACAGTTTCTGCTTGCCTATCTCTGTGAAAGTGGGGCGTGCGATCTCAAATTTGTTGATGAGACGATTCAAAAAGTTTTTAATACAAAAAGGTATTTATATTTTGTGTAGAATCATTTAATTGTACGCAGAAATTAAAATGTCGTGGTATTATATTTAAAATTCATTCCGATGCCGAAAAGAAAGAAAAGGGAGTATGAACAATTCTTCGGAGATGTCAACATGTTTTCAATGTTAAAGCCATTGAAAACTAAAGTAATCGAAATCCTAGAAAACTTTAGAAAAATAGCTTCTATCGAAATCAAATTTTTCAATAATACTCACGATTCCATTCCAGATCCTTGTCGAAAGGCATTATGGTAGCCTCGGTGGATTGAAAAGGCAGTTTGCCCTTCATTCGAAGTCTATCTGCATTCAGACACTCCACAAGACGGGAGTGGGAGCAAGCAATGGGGCGGAGGGAAGCGTCGGCTTGGATTGAGATTGCATCAGAGGCGACGGTGAAGATATCTCCAACGAAGGCAGAAATGGTGACGTTGATCACGTTCATCACGATCATGGTGATCACGTTGGAGAATGATGAGTGAGAGGAAGATTCGCACTTATATGGGAAGAGAACGGAAGGCGTCCTTCCAATATCAGCTAGGTTCTGCTCGTTTCATGGAAGTCATAACGTGTTCTGCCACTGGGTAATTGGAACTAAACATATCTAAAACACGCAAATGTGCTACACTCGATTTTCTTTTTTAAAAATGTGATTTTGAAGAAAGACATATTCCTTGTACTAGATTTATAGGAAACGTTCGGGGCAAATTAAGACCGATATAGAATTTTTGTGGAAGTGCTCACTTATTTTGCTTACATGAAATACGTATTTTGGAAAGAGTACTTGTCAGCAGCTACTAAAACACTAGCTATTGAATTAGTCCCTTAGTTTAATATGAAATCGTACTTCAAATGAAGGGGTACACTTCGACATCCAATATTTACCGCTCAGAAGAAGAAAACAGAAGAAGTCTTCAGACCAATTTTCGCATCTATTGGAATAAGAGAAAAATGTGTTACTTCTAATTGCAACCTTCCGATTTACTGACTTTCCGCTATCGTGTTTCCATCCAATACTTATCTATATAGAGGCATACTATACTCTAACTCCCTAACGATACACAAATTATAGATAAAAAATATTGTCTGCAATGGGTAGCCACGTAACAGCACATTAATAATATTTTCCCTCTGGCAATTATCTTTTTTATTCATTTTGTGAGTGCGCTAGTTTACGAAATTTGGCAAAGTTAATCATGTTTTCACTCTAGCTATCCTCAATTTAAGAAATTTCGGCACTCTTGGTGCGAGATCGGAAGCGCGAGATGTGAGCCGACGGTCTCTTTATTTCGAGCCTCTCTCTCATAGCCGGTCGATGGATGAGAGAGTGTGCGAAATGAAGAGACCGGCGTCTCAATCTAGCTCTCTGATCGGGAGAGAGGTCGGAAGACCCCGATTCCAATTGCAACGAGACGCTTTATAAGAGCAAATCCTCCCATTCGTCCATTCTCGTTTCGTTCATTTCTTTGCTTGTTGTCTTTTCGATCGTGTTTATTCGTGTTTTATTGCAGAGCTCTACACGTTCTCCAAATATGTTTCTACCTAAGATACTTCTTCTTGAAACTGCATCTAATGCAGCAATGGACACAATTCTGGCGAAACGACCCCATTTTGCAGAAGAATTAGTAAAATTCATCACAAGTTATGAAAGAACTGGTTAGTTTTTTTCCTTTTATTTTATTTTATATTCATAAAACTTTAAAATATATTTCGTTATTTATTAATGAATTCTGCTCATTCTTATTGAATTTGTTAATTACTTGTATTACCGGAACACTTTAATTTCAGCCACTTCACGCTGGTTCTCGAAGGTCATCGGAGTACACACAACGGATGTTTCTGATTCGGACGGTAAATCAGCCACTGCAAGTACTATAAACACCGCAACGCTATTGCAAAATGGATCAACCGCCCGCCTCCCGAACTCTCCCCAAGGGATGATCACGATGGTGTTCATTGTGGCGAGCAGTTGTTTTGGGACTATTCGTCAATGTCATCTGAGCCGAAAGTCACTTCTGCATTTGCTTACGATTGTCCCATATGCGATGACCCATCCAAGAGCGGCGAAAGAGTCTGCACACCCCTCAGATTTGATCAAAGCATCTGAAATGAGCCCGGTATGATCCCCGAGCGTGATATCGAAATATTGAGCCATTTAATTACAACCATTATTTGCATTATTTATTATGTATATAGTCTGTATTATGATAAACCAATTCCTCAAAATAACGTCACTTCTATAGAGAATATTCATTAATTCGTTCATTGACTATTGAGAACGTTAGTTGCCTTTTTATTTCTTCCTTACAAATCACATGCCACATACAAAACCATGAAAAGTTTTTAAACAAAATGTTATTATGACGCGATATGCCACTCCCTCTTCTACCCCCATCAATGCCTCCGAAAGCGACTGTGTATATTCCAAACGAGTTTGCGAATAAGATTCGAGAGAGTTCCCCGGAAGCTCAATATCAATTTCCTTCGATAGCTACTGTTACGCCTAAGACGGGACGTCGTCTTATCGTAAGTTGTTTGGTAGGAAGAGGTGACTAGGAAGAGAAGTTCTTTATCTCATTGGCAACTGACTGACCCTGATAGCAGGAGAGGGCCGCATTTATAGCGTCCCTCGTTCTTTCATACATTAGCAATGATCATTCTCTCTAATGTGAACATTACAACGATTTTGAATAGGCTCAATGGGTCACAAATAGATAAAAATGGTAGATCACTGCCGTGACAATTCTTCGAACTTTATATATTTACTTTAAATTTAAATTAGATGATAATAAATGACATCGTGACCTACTTGATAATGCGGGGGAATAAAAAATGCCAAAATTGAATTTAATGTAAGAGAATTGAAATCGCGGTGAGACCATCACCCATTTCTACACTATTTCAGCTATGTCTAACAGTATCGTCTAACAGTGACCATCACCCATTTCTACACTATTTCAGCTATGTCTAACAGTATCGATTTGCGTAGATTAATCAGAATGCCGTGCAATTGTAGAGGCTGCGATATAGACCCACCGCACATTTGCACTACGTTCTGCCAAAAATAAATTCAAACACCCGCCAGGGGAAATGCTCCGTGCGAGACCAATCGAGACAATCGCGCGCGCATCGTCGTAATCGCGCGCGCACGTCGTAATCGCGCGCGCACTTGGTTTTTGAAAATTCGGAGCAGTGTGATTTTCTTGTTTTATTTATCGATTTATTACTTTATTAGGTGCTCAATATTATTCATTTTCATGTAAAATAATCTTTATTAACGCTAGCTTCACATTACGAAGCGGCAGATTGCGTAACATCTCTGTTGAAGCTAGCAAAAGTAGAAAGTGTATTTGCTCATTTCTAGTGATGTTTTTGTCCACTTCCTGTACTTATTTCGACGTTCAGAATTGTTTCATCACTTGGTTATACGAGGGGAGTGTACAACCGGGACGGATAAGTCGGCGGCAGGCAGGTAAGCATATTTATCTTTCACAACATGCAGGTTCATTTACGGTTTCGTGCTCAATGTTTCGGACGACTTTTCTCGATTCTCTTAAACGACTAATTTTCTTGCAGTACACGTCTAAAGGTCTATTCGAAGAGCAATCTTTCTTCGGTCGACTCGATCTTCTCACATCTGTCAAAGCACTCAAGACCAACGACCACAACAGTGAGACATTTCATCTTTCATCTTTGATTTTTGGGCGGTCGAAGACCAAATACCTTCCAAAGAAAATATCTTTGAATGAATTGCGAAGTAAGAAGGAGAATAATGAGCCGAACAATTAAATAAGTAACTTATCAACGATTCGCAGGAATCGTAGAGGATTGTCGAATCGCCTGGTTGAACATTCTGTTTGGACGTCGTCTGTTGTCACGCGTTCTCTCCTCCTCCGGCTTCAACACTGAGTTCTTCAATGCCAGGTTAGTTATAGCTCAACACAAGGGAAAAGCTGTTGGTATCGATCTGCGCCCGTTGACGCGATACGAGTGTGGATTTAGCAAATCACCTTGCTTGCTCCGGTGAGCGTAGATTAGGTATCGACGGCTATGGCGCCTGTGTTGACGATCCCTTTCAAAGGCACCCATATTCAAGTGTGTGTTGAGAGAGGGCTGGATAGGTGTAGTGAGTGCATAGTGCTTCGTGGAAAGAATGGCAACTTGGAGAAAGAGTTGGCAGAGTGCAAAGAAGAAGTGACATTGCTGAGGGAGCTTAACCAACAGTACATTGATAGACTAGGACTGAACGGGGCTAATCGATATCATGTTGCTCGGTCCGACCACCACCCCCGAAGAGAGCAAAACCAATAGCGATAGAATGAGAACGGCCTACCAAAATTGGCATGAATTCGGAGGTGCTCCCATATTCGAGAAATCTATTGCTGAATTGAAAGGGCGTGACAGAGATGAGAGGTTATACCGCACCAGTCAGTTCCTGAGAATGGCCATTTACGGCGCTTCCACCTCCTTTTCCGTATCTAATGACTCCGTCCGTTCTTTCATGAGAACTGTATACATATCACTAACATCGTGTGATATGTTCCCTGTACTCTCGATTGATGAACTGTATTCCTTTATGAAAAGAAATCAGCTGTCCTGGCGAAATCTACAGGCATTATGCAACCTTCTTAATAGAGCGGATGGCCTGCCTCTAGGACCCTCGAAAACAGCACTTTGGGATTACGACCAGAAATTCAGAAAAGGCGCATCAGGATTGTATCACATTTTCGAAGCCAAAGTAAGAGTGCATGCAAATCAGCCCATGACAATTGCACCTGTCATTCGTAGCAACGAGACCAGTCTTTTGGACTACATATTTGCGTGCCCTCGTATCCATCACAACTACGGTACCCCACCACCCATGTTTCATACCGAATTGTGGATGGTCGTAGGCTTCGATAGGGGTGGAGGAATTTCGAAGCTGCTGATAGGCCGAGCTGACAGGGGCAACGCGAATAGCCCCCTGAGCTTGTTTCCCGTAGTTCTGCACTCAGGAGATGAGTCCTATGCCACCTGTTACAATACCATCCGAAAACCTTTCCGTTCCCTCATGCGCATTAGAGAATTAGCGATAGGAGGTATAAAATACCCCATTCGAATGTTCGTGACCGCCGACGCTAAGGCTAATTCAACCATGACAGGGCACACGGGGGCATGCTCTAGATTCAATTGTTATGCCTGCTACCACACTTTATCGATTACAGACCCTGCAATCCTGGCATCGATAAAAGATCTTGATGGTGAATTCAAACCCAGAACGGTCAAGGAAAATATTAAGTATGCCAATTTGTTTCACAAAGAAGTTAAAAAATGTCGAACTGCTAGACTACTAGAAGAACTGAACATTCGGTGCCGATCCATCACAAACAGACCATTCCATACCATTCCATTTTCACAAATTGTTGTCCCCTTCCTTCACTGCAAAATAGGATTAACAGCCGACCTCGTACAAGCGCTAGACATCTTTTTCCTCAACACTCTGCTCATTGCTGCGAACCTTTCACATCTCGTAATCACTACTGACACAGAGGGGAAAAACTCTTTGAAAAATTTGAGTGAGAAATTTGTATTGTCTCAGAATCAGTTGGACCAGGAAAGAGTGGAATTGTGTGATCTGAAATCCATTAAATTTTTACTCAATCCCCCTGTAACTGTGGTTGCACCTCAAAAGAAGGCATACAAAACCAGGGCAAGGAGTCTCCCTCCCGCCCCTTTATCCTCATCCAATTGTGACGCCGGTTCGCATTGCCTCGGAACTCTTGTCTTGAAGCTGTCGTGGGTAGCGAAAAACAAAGGGACGATACAGTGTAAAAAGTGCAAGAAAACTTTTCATGCCCCATGTGAACACATTTACACCCCACTGTGCATGGAAAAAACTAAGGCACTCGGCGATTACCTGTGTGAATTGTGCCAGAACACTGTTCTAAAACGAACCCCCGCCAGTAAAACTGCGAATTTCGCCAAGATTGAGAAAATGATGAAAGAGAGAGAGGCAGAAGTGACCAGATTGATCGATGTCGTTAAAAAGGATAAACGTGAATATGATACATTCAGATCACTCTGGGATGGTAGAGATAATAGCAGTTTCCGACAGGCACTAGCATCATTGGGATTCCCCATTCAAAACTATTCCCAGTTAACTCAAATGACGGGCGCCCAGTCGGACAAAATCCTTAATGGAGTTGATAGAATTGCATCAGTGACTGGACCTTGTTCAGCTGTTGATGCGCTGACTGCCCTTCATGCGTTGAAAAAATATTACGAGGCCCGATTTCTGACAGATAAGGAAATGCGTGAATATCCAGTGAAATTTGGAGATTTGTGAAACTCTATCGAGAAGGGGCGCCAACAAAAACCAAGAGTCTAAAAATTCATCTCTTAGAGAAGCATTCCGTACCCTTCATGAGAATGTTTCACACTCTGGGTCTCATGCTTGAGGATGGAACGGAACATTCCCACAAGAGACAGAGAGAGAGGGCAGAGAAATTTAAGAATTGTTACAAAGACGGGGACCTACTTCTACGCGCAGCTGAAGAATGGGCAATCGAGAATATGGCCACAGCATGCTGAGTCCACAAAGTAAAATAATCCAGCAAATTAGTAAATGTATTGGGTTATTGCAGGAGCCGACGACAATTACGACTCGGAATTGGACTACGGTAGTGACGAGGGAGAGAAGAAGGTGGAAGACGAGCAAGATGGTGAAGAGACTGGAGAGGAGGACAGGTTAATAGTTTTATGAGCTTTGAAAATTAATCATAATTATTGTTATTAAAAAATTATTTAGCAAGTCTACACAATAAAATCTTTAATTTAGAATTGACCCCAAATCATCGGAAAGAGTCCAACGCAATATACGTCCAAGTCATGACTCGATCGTTGCTTATGGACTACGTCGGGAGTTGGAGAACACTCGGTAGGTGACGGTTTTAAGAGAAAGGGAAACCACCATTTCCTTTTTCGCACATTTTTGATGCAAAATTTAAATAAATTTATCGCAGAAGTTCCGCTGATCCATCGTCTCCATGTGCTAAGAATCGACACATTCCTTCTCTCCTCTCTCTTCACATCGTTCCGCCTAATAGGTGAGAGTAATAGAATGGAAAACATTCTAATTTAAAATTTTGCATAATTGTCAATACACGACGCCGCGTCTGAATAATTTGAAATTATGTATTATCAAATATCTAAAATATTATATATTGCATCGAAAACTAACGGACCCGACATTCATAACTAAATACAATAACGTTAAATATATTTGATACATTAATAGTATTTTTAATTTCTAATAGTGGCCTATTGACAAGTAAAAAATACAACAAATAATGCGTAAATCATGTTCAGATACCGCTTCCATCCGTTCCTGCAACGCCACCCTCATCCTCAACACACCCATTTAAGGTAGGTGAATTGCCACAAGTATATCTGCTGTTTAAATTTAATTTTGCCTATCACCAATGCTAATGTGTTCATTTGTCAGGACTACCTCGACTCCTCGTGACTACAACCAAATGCCCTACACTCCTCGGCGTCCCCTTCATCTCCCTCACGAAGAGCGGTTTGTGTACGAAAATATCGCGCTTAGATACGCTTGAACGAACTTTTTGCTCTATTCATAAGGCGAACTCAATATGTGTGGGAAGTAAGTACGGTATTCAGATAAACGTGTAACGGTAGTACGGTAGTCTCGACTAATTGATATTACGTTGAACGATGCGAAATGACTACGGTATATTTTGGATTACGTATACAGTAATCATTTCGATACAGACCGACGACGCCCAGTGATGTCCGAGTTGTACTCGATGTAAAGAAGGAGAAGTTCGCGCGCATTGCACAAGCGTGCAGTGAATTTCCATCTGTGTTAGTTTGATTAATAAAATTTAAGCCAAAATGCTGGTAAAAAGAGGAAATCTATCATTTATATTACCTCAAATTGCACGATTCTTGATATTACGTTGAACGATGATTGGGATACAAGTTTTACTATATTCAGAACAACATTCATACACCGAATTTTTCTGTTCAGCTCGTGGGATGCAGTTGAAGCAGCATTCTTCATGAATATTGAAGTACTAGAGATACGGAGCAAAGGCAGGCGCGGCTACTCTCCACATAAACAGATGATGAAGAAAGTATTGAAGATGCGAAATGACTACGGTATCCATAACCCATAGATTACGGTAGATTGATATCAATTACGGTCGCCAATTTACAATTGGTTGATGTAACCAATTGTCTTAACTATCTTTCCCTCATAGTTGTTAGTTGTACGTTTTATTCCAATTGTTATCAGAATACTTGAGTATCAGAAATCATCGTTCTTTTTCTCTCTTGTACGCACGCTTCGAGTATAGCACCATCTGACATGATTTTAATGTACATCAGTGATCAAAATTTCCTCTGAAATGGATGTATCAATTTTTGCGATTTTTTTGTTATTTAGAGAACATGCTTAGAATTGTCTGTTTTGTTTGTCCACAAAGTGGTGTTCCATGTCTTTTTAGGCAAGGTGTGATTGAGTAGAATGGTATCTCTCCGGCCCTTCCGTTCTCGTTGTACACATTAGATATTTTGAGTTAGACAACAGAGTATTTCGCTAGATTATTCCATATTTATTGATTGTTCAGGTTGTTTTATTGATTACGGTTTAGATTCTGGTTGTACGGATGTGTGAGGTGTAATGTACGCAATTTCGGGTGGATGTATTTCAGCTTGATATTGACATAGAGAAGAAAGTAATTGATAAATTGTGTTTCACGCGGCTATTTTTACACTGACCACAAAATAAGCGGGGTCTTAATCCAAATTTCTAAAAAATTGGCAAAATGCCAGGATTACGGTACTCTCAGTTCTCTCTCTTTCTCTCTGCTCTCTTTCTCTCGCCCACCCCCCTGCAGAACGTAGTGATTTGTGTTTCACTCTCTTCATAGATACAAGAAGGTGAACAGTGTGTAATAGCCTGATAGGTCCGAAGTCATATACATAATCAACTTTCTCCACTTTTGGAGCATGACATTCCACAGGCCGGCCAAGCCTACAGAAAGAGGTTTGCAGTGAATGCGCGTGTAAAACTTTTATTTTGCTTATACACATATTCTCTCGCCCTGATTCCAGTATTTATAATAAGTGGAGATTAATCGCAAAAAATTCTGTTGCCGGGTATAGTTTGGTCCAGATAAGGTTCGGGTTGCGTACACAGTTTGGTCCAGGGGGTAGTCCAGTTGCGAGGGTTATACAGTAGTATGGTGTCCACATCGTAGTTGCCCGCGTCCAATTTATCTTTAAGGCCTGCTTTCCTCTTGATTGCCTCCTTATTCCAGTCTCGAATTCGGGTGACCTCTCACATGCGATCGTTCCTCATTCGAGCCAGAAGAGTGACTCCAATCACCCCTCGTTCTCTTCCTCAGGGAAAAGCGGCAGATAGACATTCTGAAATAATAGTCTTCAGGAAAAAAATAAAAAGAGAATTGGCGTTCTAGTAATTTTCCACGCGTAGCAAAGAGACCCCATGGTGCCGCATGGAAATGTTCGAAATTAATAGCATCATAACGCCATCTGCATGGTCTCTAATGCTGAAGCCACTGTTGTACGGTAGACTCGACAATTTTTCATTGATCACTTCAAAATTTTATTTCACTGGTGTCTACCATCAATTATTGTATTTCCTAGAGAAAAGGATTGAAAAGGGAAAAAAGAAAGGAAAAGTATAGCCAGCGAGTGTACTCTTTACTGTACGGTTTACTGTAATGCGTCTAATAAAATGACGCACATTTTCTCGCTGGAAACATTCGCATCATACTGTATGATACTTCGTACATCCCTCACTAATTATTAGCAGAATAAGTGTGTAGGTCAAACCGACTTTGTTTTCGATAGGACCTGTCGGTTCTATAATACGATAATGCGCATGTTTTATTCGTATTTTTTGTTGAACCACTCATTTTTTATTCTCACGTTTCAAACATTCCTTTAACAGAACATGATTCTTCAATTTCGAATCGAGATCATCGACCACATGTTCACGTTTGTCGACAAACACGGGAGGTTGAAACTAAGAGAAGTGAGTATGCCTTAAAAGTTCGAAATAGTGAAAGGAATAAATAGCTTTAAATAAAACACATTTTATTTTGTAGGTTTGCACAATAACAAAAGCTATTGTGGACAAAGCTGTAGCGGCTCGTAAGCCATATGTCCGTGAAATGGGAATCACGGAACAGGTTGGCATTTCCTCGATTATAGCATGCACTAAATAGATCGTATTTGAGTTCAATGGTACTTTTCGTTTCCTAATGCGTATCAATAATGAAGATAGTTTTTTGTTCGCTCTGGATATATTTCACGCTGGGATATCCGCATCAATATGGAAGGGTCTTAGCGTAAGTCAAAATCACTGCTATAAAATAAAAGTTTTTCGCGAGTGTGAGTCCGAAATGGGCCCGCAATGTCGATCCTTTTTTTGTGCCGGTTCCCGAGAGGGCAATGTTCACATTATAATTTTTAAATAATAAATATACATTCATGAAATGACTACTGATGTTTATCCTCTCTTTCTGTACCTCGCGTCTCTTGTTTGGTAACACTCTCTCGACTATCATTTCTTCGTTGAGCAGCGAAATAACCACAGAACGTTTTATTATTTTCTTTGCGAATTAGTAATACCACCACCCTAGTTTGAACATTTACCATTTCTTCAGGTCTTACACTTCGAAATGACTTTTGACAAAGATGAGAAAGTAAATGGCACTCTTGATGCTGTCTTGCATGGCTGTGAGATCGGAAGTATTCGTATTGCTTGGATATCCCAACATGGATCTGAACTATTACATCTTCTCTCGAATACTTTTCACTCGACCAGCAAAAAGCTCACACTGGTATAAAATACTGCTCATGAAGTTGACCGGTGGGTTTGATATTTTTTCTGGAAATATTCGACATCGTATATTTAATGCAGGTTCATGAATATGAACACAATAAGTAATTTTAAAAAGAGAATCCGTAATTTTAGTATATGGTTTTCATCAAAGAACTAAGCGCGGTCTTGTCATGAAGAGATTCACGAAAAAAACGAATGTCCACCGGATACGGCCGAGCAAAGTTATTAGCGGTTGTATATTTACCATTTTTTTCGCACTGGGAATACAAAAAAATGAGAAAAGTGATGAGGAAGATGAAGAGAGAGGTAAGGGATATACATAGGGGCCACAACGTCGTCAGCGGAATTGACTAGGTGGGGTCAATTTTAGTGTCAACATGTCCCTACATGCCTTATTAAGATGATTCTTTTGGATTTAGGTCGATATCTTATCTTTGAACCGAGTTACAGCTTCAAAACCACGCGCGCTTCGACTGTTGTGAGAGGGGGGAAAGCCGCGATGGGGAGAGGGGGAGGCGGAGCCTATTCGCCCTTCTTTTCAGGGGCATAGCGCTCTTAATTGGAGATATTTTGATGTTGTGTCAAAAGATAAGTAGTTTGTGAAGGTATGGAGAGTACATTGGCGTCTCAATTTGGAGGATTGAACATGTCAAAGAGGGGCGGGAGTGGAGGAACATAGCACGGATTTGCAGAGAGGATGTAACTGCCTGTATGGCGCGGTGGGTTGAGCGTTTGCCTAGTGATCGCACACCCGCAAGTTCAATTCCCCTTTTGCGAAAACCGTTGCTATTTACAGTAAAACGGAATGTCGATGCTCTCGTACTCGTATTCTCGCACTATTTTTGCAATCGAGAGCACAATTCAGGATCGCCGATTTTGACTTCTTTTTCTCTTGTAATATTCCTTTAAAAATCAAGAGAATAGAATGCGGGTCTATCAGGAGTTGTGAGTTCAGTGATAAGCCCAATTTCGACAATTTCGAAATTAAATTTCACTTTTTCGACACCTCAACGTACGTTGTGGACCCTAGATATACAAGTGAGAAGGGAATATTCACGGTTCATGTTTGTCTCACAAATATATTATCTCTCCCTCCCTACCGTTTCCCAATCAGGATTATGGTAGCTTTCGCTGATACACATCCTTTAACTATTCTTATCACATATCAATCTCATTTTATCATTTGCATATTTTAGGAAATGTCTGCGTAATTTTTTGAAGAATATTAATTCCAAACATGTCGGATACATTATTTACGCCAACGGTTTCACAATGATTCGTAAGTTTTTTTTTCGACGATGGAATGATCAAGAAAGATTAGCTCATTTTCTCTTTCAGTGGATTTCATCATGTCATTTGCTGATTACGTGGACCGCTTCCTTGTGTTGGCACGACTTGGTAATTACGAGGATGTCAGCAGCAACCACTTTGACTACGAATCCTTTGTTTTGGAGCTCTTGAGCAAGCGATGCAGGGCATTGCGCAATGAAGCGATGATAGTCAAGCCACAGGTTGCCGAATCTTTAATTAGAGGGAGCTCCTTATCATATGACTACTTATGGCATTGGCGTAACTGGAAACTGCGTTGCGCTAGAAAAGCACATTCAATTGCGAACTTGCAAGCGAGAAAACCGATTTATTTACTACTTTCAGAAATTTTCTAAAATGAGAAAGCCCATCGAATTCTCCGCACGGACGACGATGGAGGAGTGGAGACTATTGAGACTGCAGAAAGAGTTCAAACATCAACTGCAAATGCGTGTCCAACAAAACATATTTAGACCTGATTCGGCATATTTCGAATGCATTCGTTCTGTTGAATAGCAGATGTTGAGTCTAGTGTTGACCAATCGAACAGTCAAAAATAAGAAAAAGAACAAAGTATTTCAACTCACATTCAGTTTCGGAACAGTTCTCTCTTTCTCTGTTAATATTCCCTTCGAAAAAAAATTATTTCGAGTGGTCAACACTAGTTGAGTTCGACAAGGAAAGTCTTTGAGAGGAAAATGACCCTTCTCTTACAACGATTGAAAAAAATTGTATGAAAGTAATAATTAAACAAACAACGTCCATCCCTACTCGTGACTTTAATTCTTTCATCGTGAAGAATTTTTTGTATATTTTACACTAAATTCATCTGTTTCATCTCTTTGTTTTGTCTCACACAAACAATTAGAACGACAAAAAAGTTTCCCTTTCATTTTCATTCAATCACAGGACATGTTATTTAGAAAAAGAAAATCTTTGTGATAGCACCAAGAAACATGAGCATTGATTGTTGTAATACAGAACCGTGTTTACTTTTTTGTTGCTTTTGCATCAACTACTAAGGAATCGTGAAAGTTACTCATTTGTCCATTTCTAATCGGTTTTATTTGACACAGTAGAGTGAGTGTCCTCTTGATCTTCCAATTCAGCTTGGTGAAGTTCATGTCTCAAATAGGTATCCAACGCCTCCAAATGGGGCGGGCACAACTGTCCTCTGATATGACAAATCACCTGCAAAACGATCTTTATTATGATTTATGGCGACAACAGCTGCAAAATTATTTGGTGAAGTTTGATAAAAATGTTCTTCCCATTTGCCTGAAACATCTCAGAGACTTTGGTGGAGTGCCAGCAAATAATCTCTCTCATTTGTGTATTCTCCCGATATTTCGAGTAGTTCACCGTCCTGTCTTTATCCCTTCCAAGCCTCCTGTAGAAATGAACGGAAATGAACTCACCTTGGAAAGAGTTGTTTCCATGTCGGGGCTGAGTGATAGGGCAGACGAGTCTTCCCCCCTTGTCTCTTCTCCGTCGAATAAATCATTAATTGTAGAAAAGGGTGAAGGAGTATCATGGACTGGAGAGGATTCAGGTACAGTCGACAATCCAGCCAAAGTATCCTTGTTTGTGTCAGTGGTGAGGGTCGCTACCTGGATTCTTTTATAAGAAAGAAACCGCAGAATATTGAAAAATTAATCATAAATGATATTTTGGGAGCGATGAATAGATTTTTTTGGTCATTAGCTGCTACACACCGTAATTCAGGGATATACAATTCATACAATATATGACGCCGTTTGCGTTAGGATCAACAAGGGTCAGGAAACAGGTCAAAAATCGAATTCGCTGAAAACATGCTCCTAGGGGTAACTTTCGATGTTGAACACGCTGGCGTCATCGATTTCGCAATAGGACGCCGTTGGACGCCGGTATGGCGCCGCGCCCTTTGGGCGGTAAACGCGTTTTTCGATAATAACTTCTCAGAAACTCGTCAGAATGGCGGGAAAACTAAATGTTTAGATCAGAATTTCGCGCTCTATCAAATGGCGCTAATGCCACATCATGAAGATTTTTCATTACGGAGAAAAAGTCGATTTTTGACTCAACCCCTATCGCGGGCGATCCGGGTACGAGTTTATAGAGCACAATTTTCTGATCATTTTGGTATATAGCATGAGGTAGTTGACCCCGTGGAAAGTTGTTTTATAAGCATTAACAAGATTTTCACGCGCGCGGAACGCGTGTACACACGCGGCACCCGCATGGTCGATGCGGTAGTGGTCTAGAACTTCGATCCAAAGGAACTTCAATCCAAAGAGCCCTTGTTGATCCTAACGCTATTTGCATTGAAAATGAACTTACTCTGCGTTCTCCAATATTGTGAGAAAAAAGAAGATGTACTTCCATGAAACATGATTGCACGATCTTTCCACAGAGGCTGCATGTCTTTCTGAAATAACCACCGATTGTGTTGGGTTTAGTGTTTGTGATTTTAAAATTTGGAGAAAAAATGGTTACTCTGGTCGTAGGCTGTTTCTCCATATCCTCTGGTCGAATCTTTCGCTGCGCGTACGACGAGCGGTCTTGAGTGTCTTGATAAGAAGACTCGCATCTTCGACCCCCTTGAGAACCACTGATTCTCCTCCAATAATTCTTATCACAATTGCAATCACGTGTTCAGATGGATCGATGATCATAACTTTTGAGAGTCCCTGAGATGGCACACTTTTTTATTTTATTTTTTTCTTCATTTCTATTGACAGAGAAGGATAATATGGGAAATGTCCTGCATTAACATTTATTTCTCACGATCAATGTATTGGGGGGAAATAAAATTTATTTTTTCTGGAGTACTCACACATTTGAAGACTCTGGATAGAATTGCAGAAAGCACTTCCGAGATGAAAAGACGATGGTTCGCATGGAGAACACCAGTGAAGGGTAATTGAAGGGCCTGGAAACAATATGTTTAAAACTAGAAGTAATGAAAGTTAATGGTGGGATCTTCCAGTGGCCTGGTTTGACACAGGTCTGTGAACGCGAGAGGGCTGGAATTGGACTCGGAATTGGAGTGTCACGCTTTAAATGAGCCTCTTTAGGTATCAGTAGTGTATTCAAATCTAGTAATTCGAGATTCTATTCATTCCCTGTTTGTACTACTCGATGGCATTCCATGTTCCCAATTGAAGCACCCAATCATCGAATATTCTAGATGATTGAAAAAAATCACACAGCCGTCAAAGATCCATCATCTCGTGAAATTCGGAGAGTCTCCTCCCCCCGCTATACCTTCCCCCTATTTTTTGTCAAGTTTCAAATCCTGTTGCGCTTCGGGCGTAGATACAATACTATTTAAATTATTAGTTTTTAAGGCGAGCTTCAACTCACAACAGATTTTTATCTCGAAGATTTCGAGCAATTCAAAGAGGTCCTTGTATTCTCTTCTGATCTCAATGAGTTCTTGACGAGTGGGAGAGAAGGAATCAGCAACATTGCAATACATTACAGTGGTTTCTGAAAGGAACTACCCATATATCAGATTGAGTCTTGAGCAGTCACTGAAAGAAGGAATATCACGCACTCCTTCTGCCTTGCTTTATTTCCCCCGATTTTTCATTTCTGTAGTCAGTTGGAGAAACACAAATGAAACGCGCGCTTTACTTTCTCGCACCTTGCCCCTTTCCCATATCTCTCAGCTTTTCTCCTCCTAAACTGTGTTGACCACATATATGTTCGTATTATATTCGTAGAATTAAATGCACGAAAAAAAAATGAAAATGTATACTCACCTTTCCAATCGTGTTTCTTTTCGGGGAAAAGTTTTCTCATGAACGTGGCTATCAAAGGTAGTAGCATCCTGGGTCTAAGTGCACTTATTTCTTCCTTCAGTCCCGTATGAGAGCAATCCAGGGGAGTGAAGTCGGAGTCGACTTGCAGTAAAATGGAATCGGATGAAACGGTAGAGACATCTCCGACGATGGCAGAAATGATGACTACCAGTGGAAAGATGGAGACTGCGAGTGATGAATGAGGAGAAATTAGCCCTTTTGTAGGAGAAAAACGGAGGTCCTTCCAATAGTAGATGAGACTCTGGGACCAAAGACTTGCCGGCTCTTTCGGCAAGGTCGGGAGTCTGTGAGATTGAAAATTTCGGCGTCTTCATTTGAACCTCAATTGCCAATGGGCATATGGAGATAAAGATACCGAAAAAGTGTATACTCCGACACGATTTCTTTCTCTCAATTTCGTTTATGTCTCTCATTTCCCTCTTTTTATAAAGAAACAATCATCTTTTATCACAGCTGAACAAAGTTGAACAAAAAATTATTAGGGGAGACACGAATTGCACAAATGATGAAATTGTGTGAGTATTGAAGCCCTGTGGATTTGTGAAGCAAAAGTGAGGATGAGTGTTGAATGTTGCACCGTATGAGAGGAATACATTACATTTTAGGAAAACCGTGAACTGTTATCGGGAAGCCGGGAACCGGGAAAAATTTCGAAAGCCGGAGCCGCAGATTAGAGGCGGATGTCGCGGTCGATTGTTTGCCGGTCGTAGTTTCGATCGATAATCAGTGGCGTGAGGACGGGCGGCTGCAATAATTTTTGAATATTTATTCGTATTTTAAAGAAAGTGTCCCACGAATATTTGGTCAACTGAGTTCTCACTGTGGGGCAATGGGGATCGAATACCCGATGTGAGCCTCGAAAATCGGATGTTTCAGTTTTTAGTTTGAAGAAAATTATGTTTAATAAACTGTCGAAAACGACCAGAATTCTCACAGTATCTCACATTGAACCTGCAATCTTTTCGCGGTGGGAGTTGGAATTTTGGGAAAAGAAGTCAGAGTAAGGGAGAGAGATTACGGGAAAAGAGGAGAGTGCACGAGAGAAACCGCGCGTGCATTTGTGTTTCACCATCTCCTGATAAGAGAAATGAAACGTCGAACATCGGGGAAAGATAAGGTTGTAATCATTCGTGGGACGCGTTCTTTAAACGATAACGTTTCTGTCAATTTAGATGTTTTTTTAAATAAACGTATTGATTATTCAAATTCCGGTTCAACCAACCTTGATCGGGGAAGGTCTGATGCTGAGTCTGGAAGGGCTTCTCTCTCCCTCGTGAACAATCTTCTCGCCACCAATCAAACCAGCCACCTAAGCAACAATATTGCGAGAGAGAAATATAAACAAGGAAGCAATGGCAAATGGACAATATATATTATCTATTTAAAGTAAGAATTTTAGTTTCTTTCACACTTCGATCCCACCTCAATAGCGCCCGCGGGAACACTCGGGTCCGCGTGTACGACAGTCAGTCGGCGACGGCCAGCCGCTCCGGCTTGTCCCTGCTTCTGAACGAGGAAATTCAATTCGATTCAATTCATCGGTGGGTACTGAGACCGCAGTACAATTGCAGGGTACATATATATTTATTTGAAACACCCGCGAAGGTGAGATAGCAATTAAATATACGATAAAGAAAGAAAGGAGATTATTATCGATTTTCACATTTATCTATGTTCGTATCTCGTTGCGCTCTCGGGCGTCGATAAAATATATATATATAAAGAATAAAAAAAAGAGTTCATTTAAATTTGTATCATTGTAGTATTTCCAATCGACTTACGTATCTCCGTCTCCTCGAGATTCCCACCACGTGCTTGTTGCGACGATTTCGGATCTGAAGAACATATATATTTCCGCTATTCTCCGAATCTATCAAGAAATCATCGATCGGTCATCTGGATCACGGCATTCTGGCGCGTCCACACAAATTGAGGCAGACAGTGAGAGAGTGCAAAAAAAAGCATGTAAGTGGGCTGTTGTCTCACGACGATTTCAATTTTGGCATTTTGCCAGAGCGTCGTGTGGATTACGATCGAAAGATGAACTCATTCCCACCTTGATTGTTCTCGGATCAACCGTTTCCGCTGCAATTTTGCTCGAGTCCACAGTGTTTTTGGCTGCGAGATGAACAGCCGACGGCCGTCTTCCGATGCGAATTGTGTGCTTGGGAGCGAGAGGAACGGGACGGATGGGTTGAACCTTTGAAAATAATTTCTTTAAACATATGTTTTAACACTTTCTACAGCGAGTTTTAAGTTATTTCATAAAATTCCCTGATTTTACGGGGGGATTAGAGTAGGATGTTTTTTGTTAATGTATATTCACCTGCTCCGGTTGCGCCGTTGTGGGGAACATCTTCTCGGCGATCTGACCAGCAATCTGTAATTTATTTCATAACTTTATATACTTTTCAATTGCGTTTAGGTTCATTATGAGAAAGCAGATACTCTTTGCATGACCAAGTCATTCTTTTTATCCTCAATAAGGTATATCTGACTAGAAGAAAATGTGTGATTTTTTAAAATATTTTCAATATGTAATGTACCCTCTGCATGTCGTGGTCTCTGGCTCTCGCGGATCGGGGACCGCCCGCTCCATTGTGCGCTCGAACGGGACGGATGGGCTCTACCTGCAATCACCACAAGATTTGTAAGAAAAAGAGAAAAGAGAGGATAAAAATGACTAGTGCGCGAGCATTTTATGGTTGGGATTACCGTAATAAAACATTGTTTCGCTAAAGAGGTTATTTTCCTCTCATCTGAAACAAAGAATTCTGCCGAAGACAGGGAAAACTTACCACTGTACTTCTGATCTTGATCTTTGGTCGGACGATCTCTGGTTGAATGGCGAGATCATCGGCGAAGAACTTGCGGACGGCCATGGTTCCGTCGGGCTGAGAGATATTTTTTTGATGATTTTTGTCATATTTCTCAATATTATTTTGAAAACAGTTTTAAACCATATTTCACTTGTAGTACACTTGAAATAGCTACAGTTATTGTATCCAAATTCAATGTCATTATATTTCACCTGTGGCTGCAGTTGCTGCACCTGTGTGCGAGAGTTGGCGTTAAAATAGGGCCTGCAAATTAGCTTGTTTTCAGTACTAAAATCAAGACATCATAAAGTTATAAAATCAAAATAATTATACAAAATCGAACCTGGAAGTGATGGCGACAGGTTGAATGGGACCGGGCGTCGTTCTTAGTGAATTTGGATTGCCAAAAGAGAAGGCGGGAGGAGGAGTTTCCTGAAATTTGTTGATCTAAATGCAGTTGAGGAAGAGAGTATTGACATTAAAGCATCCGACAACTTGTATGAATTTCCCACAACTTTTGTAACGGTGGGAAATGTAAGAAGATCACTTACCCGTTCACCGCCTTTCAGTGGAGGCTGCGCGGCCGTGGGCAGCTTAGACAATCTGCAAACTACTTTTTATACCAATGTGTCTAGCAGTTGTAGTATGTTTGTATCTTTTAATTATTTAATTAATTAATTAATTAATATTTGTTAATTGCCCCACCGTGCCTTCTCCTCTGCCTGTACCCACTTTCCAATCTCCTCCTCCTCCGGAATCAGCACCAGTCGCTTTTGAGTGCGGACAATCTGAAATGTGACTTTTGACATAATTGCCCAATTCTCCAGCGTGTCCGTGTCAGGATGTTTCAATTCAGTTGATTCAATTATCTATCATGTGAGGCAATAGTGTTCAGATGAAGATGTGTCGATGCAGGATGCTCCTAATGCACATATGTTTGGGTGTGAAGAGAATGATCAATCTGCTCACTAATGTTTGCATTTACCTTCTTAGTTTCAGAGTAAATCTGTAATCTCTACTCTGCTCACCCTAGAGTGCTTGCCGAGTTCTCCCTGTTTCTGTCGCTGCAGCTGCTGCAACTGTCCACCCTTGCGACCCTTGATGCGACGACGACGATGACCCTTAATATATTACTCTTTTAAAATAAATTTTAAAATTATAACAAATACTTTACTATTTTATGTACAATTAGCAGGAGAAAGCCGGGCCTATCACCGATGTTATCCGATTGTTAGCAATGTGTCATGGTTGTAAGTTAACATAAATTATTAATGAAGTAGTAAATCCCGGATTCACGAGAGGTTGGGCTTACCCCAACGGTGGAATTCCGAGGATGCTAGAATGGAATTGTCATTGAAAATTTACTTGTAAATTGGGAAGTCATCTTATAGAGACTCAAACGAAACAGCGAAAATGCTTCTTTTTAGATCACTTTTTCTCTCTGAATAAAAATGAATTTTAATTAATATATTCAAAATAATACCACACGTCCGGCCTTTCTCAGTTTCTCATCGGCAACATTCGTCCACTGTGCATCGTTGAAGAATTCATCAACCTGCATTTTTCTCTCGTTTTTTTCGCGATTTTTTAAAATTTATTTTTGTTCGTTTGAGTCATAAAGCACCTCATTAGTAAGCGTTCCATCCAGCCAGGCTTTTGTGGTACTCGGGGCAGCGGTGGTCGAGGACAACTAGACGAAGCACAAGTTAGAATAGCACAAACGTACTAAGACAAGGTATTACAAAAGTTATTACAAATGTATTATAAAGTTATATGACCAAGTCACAATTCCCCATTTTAGTTATTTTTAAAATAATTACTGCTGGTTTCGGCGACGTGGCGCTGATCGACTGTTGGGCCTCGAGTTTGAGCTAAAATGTGTTGATTTCTCCGTTTTCAGGAAACTTCGGATTCTACATAAATGCAACGTAAGGGATGCAGATTTGGCCATCGTTTTACGGCATCATGAGCGATGCATCAGAAATACGGATGACGTGGACGCCAGATCAGCAGAGTGTTCACACTCATTATCAATTCGAATGACAAGGAAATGCAATAGATTGTATTACCTGCTTCAATAGTTGTTCCTGCTCCTTTTCTCCTTGTGCTTCAGTTTCGAGATCTTCAACTAGAGCTCGGAATGCCTTCGGAAGCCGCTCTTGCTACAAACTATTTTTTAAACACCATTCGAAAATATCTTTGAATTATAATTGCAGAATTCTGAGCGGTCAGCAAATGCAATTTGGATATCTTGAAAAGTCCGCCAAACTCTTCTGGGCAAAATTGAGAGATAGCAAACCTGTAGAGACGGTGCTTTGGGCGGAGCGAGAGTGGGTACTCGCGGACGACGGGTAGGCTTAAGAAATTGGGAATTTAAAAATAAATAAATAAAAAATAACGACATTTGTTTGTCTCTGTATTCCACATTTTTATATCATGTTGCCTAGTTGTTCATTATATTTGAATGGAAAAATAATGCTATTTTTAAAAAAAATACAAACTTGGTTATTGGCGCCGATCGCAGCTTCGAGCGCGCCAATTATAGGATCTTCCGTCTGCAATAGTACAGATTCACAATAAATTGGAGCGAGTGATGTCATCGAATTCATCATACCGGTTCACAATATTTTTTTTGTTTTGCATAAAAAATATGCCAACTTTTGAACCGCAATCCATGTCTTCCTTTCCAATGGTTTTGACATATTTTCTACCGTCGAACTTTTTTTTCTTTAAAATGAGGTAGATCAGTGTTGATGCCTAATAGTAAGTTGAACCAAGAACCTCTACCGGTCATAGTCGATTTAAATGTTATGTGTAGAAACTGACTGGTAGAGGCGGCACGGGAGGCGGTGAGAATGGTCTTGTGTGCGAGGGCAAACGAGAGGCCAGCGTTGAGAAAGTGATAGGCTCGAGGTCTGTAATACACAATTACAGTTCATCATGTGGAGTAGAGTTCCGAAAACAAGCGAGCACTCGATAAAATTCACAAACGAGGCCTCGTTTACTCCCTCTTTCGAGGCCTCGTTTTCGTCGAGTGGTTGGTGGGGGATAAAATGAGTGCTCGTTGTCTCAACGAGTGTCAAATTTCGCGAGGCTTCGGCACATTTCAACTTTTTGGTGGTCGAGTCGAGCGGTTGTTCTGACACCGTCAATGGGTTGATAGGCCTATTCCAATCATCTTCCAACCACTCAGTGCAAGTGACGTTGTAGTGGAATGGTTAGGAGATTGGAATTGTGAAGACGAGGTTGAATGTTCGTTGCCTATTTTTTTGTCAATCGTTTTGCCAATTATTTTCAATAAAATTTGGTAGTTTACTCATCCCAGAATATAAATCAAATGACTTTAGGTTAACATCTTATCATTTGAGCAGTTTTTATTGGTCCATCTAACATTTTTTTGAATTCTTGGCAAAACGATTGACAAAAAATAGGAATAGAACCAACAACCTCGTCTTTACAATTCCAATCTCCTAACCATTCCACTACAACGCCACTTGCAACGAGCGGTTGGAAGACGATTGGAATAGGCCTATCAACCCATTGACGGTGTCAGAACAACCGCTCGACTCGACCACCAAAAAGTTGAAATGTGCCGAAGCCTCGCGAAATTTGACACTCGTTGAGACAACGAGCACTCATTTTATCCCCCACCAACCACTCGACGAAAACGAGGCCTCGAATGAGGGGAGTAAACGAGGCCTCGTTTTCGCGCAAACACTCGTTTTCGGAGCTCTAATGTGGAGTACATCTCTTTGACCTCTTCTATTTTCACGTCATCTGACCGATCTATCACAATTTGATTTTATTATCGTGTTTTTTAATCTTCTCAATAGTTTCGGTGGTGATCTACCTCCGCTCTCGGCGATTTCGTCAAAGATATTGGCTCCGAATTGGCTCTCCTTAATTCGCTTCTCGATAGCCTCCTTCATCACATCCTTCTTCTTCTCCGTTGCCGCGAATGACTGAGAAGACTTCAATTAACGAGAAATATCGAATACGCATTCGACAAACATCACGAGGGGTAATACCACCAAATTATTGAGACATGTGGGCATTTCGTGCGGTCTAGTAGTGTTCATGTTTCAAAAAGGTAAAGGTAAAGGTGTTCCATGTCAAGCGATTTTACAGTAGCAAGCTACCACGCTAGATGGGGCAAGCCGGTAAGCCAGCTGCAACGTGGGATTACGTAACCCAAGCTTTCCCAAGGCATCTAGGGCACGTTACCTTTCGCAATCAAAGTTGCTACCAATTTACCGCCCCGGGGTGGATGGAAGGCTTGGTTGGCCTGGGCGGGGATCGAACTCGTTGTTTCAACGTTTGCATAATATTACAATTCGACTACATCACTCGTTTTGAATAAAATTCGAGCTACCTGCATCACCAGATTCTCCTTGGGAGGCGGCGCTGTGGACGTCGTGGTAGGCTGAAAATATTTCCTCCATACAGATTCTTTGAGAATCAGTGCGAGATTGTCACCCGAGAACACCAGTAAATTTCATAAAACTCTTCTATTGCATTGTCCGCGAATCAAGGCAAAGGGAGCAATAGACCCCCGGGTATCTTTTTCTCTCCGGGTAACTGGGGGGGTCAATATTTCCAATCAGATCATTATTTTACCTCCTGGGTAGTAGTAGTGGTAGTCGTTGCGGCTGTCGTGGTAGTGAGTGAATGGTGATTGTCGGCGAACACAGACAGATCCAGCCACGAGGGACGCTCGCCCGCACTGCACAGACGATTTTATAGTATACACACAACTAAACCGCAATGTCTGATGCGATCCCGATGGTTTTGATCGGAACTTTTTTTGGTACTTGTACAACACAGTCTCTTACGGCTACCTGGTCATTGAACAACGGAAGAGATAATTTACCAGGCATGTTACCGTTTCTCGCAGATGCTATATTGTATATTTAAGGAATGTATCTGTTCAGTAGTTGCTGTATAGAAGTTAGCCAACCTCAATAATTCCTCACTGCCCGTTCCGCTCTTCTTAGCGGTCGTTTCAACTACCGTCGTTGTTGTAGGAGCAGTGGTGGTGGTGGTGGGTACGGTAGTTGTCGTGGCGGGAGCCTCCGTCGTGGTTACGGTAGTTGTCGTCGGCGCGATCGATGTGGTGGTGGGCACGATTGCCGGGCTGATTACTGAGGAGGCATCGACCTCCGATGAGGAGAGCTGAAAGCATGCCAATATTTACTGCGGCTTTTCCACATGATACTATTCGGGCGGGGGAGTGTGTGTGTACGTGATGTTCTCACTATTATACACACTCAAAAAGTCCTTTCTGTAGAATTCACTGTAAGGTTAACCATTCGGTTTCCCTTTCGGTGCAACTGACGCTCTCTTACTCCCTGCAGTGTCGATCGTAGAAAAATCCAAATCCAACTGGCCTTTTTCCGTGAAACGACCCGTTTTCTTCCCTTTCCCGTTTCGTGGTGACAGACTGCCAGAGGGTAAACGAGAGTCCGTGCAACCCTAATTGACTTGCATTTGGAAAGCTTACCTCTCGTCCATCCTCACTCCCATCCTCTTTCACCAGCTGCCGAATGCGTCTGAACGCGTCCTTGATGTCCTGCAAGTTACTTTTTTAAAAATCTTTTAAAAAAAAAAGTACATTCGATTCTATCGGCATGTTTCAAAATGAATATTGAAATTTAAAAATGGTACATTCATGAAATGGACTACTGTGCGTGCTCTCTCTTTCTTTGTTTTTTGCTTTTTTCCTGCTATCTCGCAAGTCATTTCTGTGTTTAGCAGCGGAGCGCTTTACCTTTTTGGACGACTATTTGTGAAATATTTTGTCGAACCTTGAGACTCTCCTCGATGCTCTTCTTCTTGTCAATATTTCTGATTTTCTCGGGTACAGCAAAGGGAAACTTGAAGTCGTTGGCAGCCTTCGCAGCCTGAAACGAAGTATCCGTATGTGTAAACCAGGAAAACTGCAAGAATCGGATATATGTACCTATGTATTTAGAATCGTTTAGGGTAATCATCACACAAATATTAATTATTTTTCGGAACTTGAAAACCGCATCTGAATGAATCGATGCATCATTCCCGCAATTTCATTACTGGCTGAAACTCAATCCCACCTGGGTGGTCGTAGTGGGAGTTGTACTTGTTGTCGTCGGGGTCTCAGTGGTGGTGGTTGTTGATGTGGCAGGCACAGCAAATTCGGGAATGTGCACTGTAAATTAATCAGATTCTTGACACCGCAAGCAAAATTTCTCGATAGCACCATGTTGCAGGAGCCTCGCTCTAGATAAATACGAAGATTCAGAGTACAGACATTACATAACAAGTGACCCTGCGGTTACCAGAACAGACAACATAGGATACACCGTGGCAATGAGTAAAAACAATTTCTAGTTTTCTTTCATGCGGTCATATCTCCTTTGCACTTTACGGCATCTCACCGGGAAGATCCAGGTCGACCATCTGTCTTCCAATAAGCGGGCGCGCGATGGCAGGGGCTATCGTAGTCTGCGAGACTTGCGGAATCGCCATATCGATCATCGCCTGAATCGATAACTGATTTTTGATCCCCAAAAAATTGCACATACCTCAATGCCAGTCTTGGGCTTCTCGAAGATTGTGCGTGGCACGAAGTTGCGGCCCACCTAAAATATTATAATTTTTACAGCATAATTAAAAGCAACACTGCTGCCAAATAAATTTGACTATTATTTGACTATTTGACTATTCCGAATTCTTTCCTTCGTTGCGAGTGGTCGGTTGCGCCCTCGCTCCCTCTTCTTCCACAATGAACCAAGTGGAAGAACCTCCTTCCCTTCCGCCCGAGTCTTCTATACCCACCATAACCGGCCACTACATGGAACTCAAGGAACTCCTACTCGGACTACACGAGAAAATCGACGCCGTTCAACCCTGTGAGTGTTCTTCTCTCAAACTGGAACTCGCTCAGATCAAGTCGATCGTCTCATCTCTCTCTTCCACCCCTCCCCCAACTGCTCCTTCCACCTACACTGCAGTCAAGAAAGGTATGGAAGATGCCGCTCTCTATGCAGACAAGCAGAAACGGGCGGTGTGGATCGGAAAGCCTGAAGGATCGTCACCTGAAGAAACATTGGAGAGCGATCAGCTGGAATTGGAAAAGCTTGTGATCGAATTGAAGAACGATGAGATCTCGTCCGCTCTGGAGAAGAGTGAGATTACTCATCACAGACATCCCAAGGAAAAACCCGGAACAAGAAGGATTCTGAAATTCGGGTTCACGAGTCAGAAGATCAGAGACATGTTCTTATTCGAGATTCGGAAGATTCACCCCAAGACCATCACCGACCTGAAGGGAAGCTTCATGAGACGAGATCTGTGCCCGATGGAACTGGAACTGGAAAGACAGGCGAGATATGAGGCATTCAAACTCAACCTCAAGATGAACTGTCTGGCTTACGGAGTATGTGATGAGAGACTGATTCAGTTCAGACAACCGTACCGTGCACTCCCTCTCAACTACGCTGATCGTGATCCGTCCCGCAAGAAATGGAAAAAGCAGGCAACTACTCAAGACGATGGGAACAACGGAGAAAACGGAATGGACGAACACATCCCTGAGGAGACTGGTGTACTCGGAAATGACTCACTCATGGGCGATAATCTCGACACTTCCATCATGGATACCTCTCTGGACACTACTATTCCTCTGCTCAATGTCCCTCCTCCTCCTTCTGTCGTCACTGCCACTCCTCCTCCTTCGGCTCCTCCCGTCACTGTCCCTCCTCCCCCCTTTCGTATCACTCGATCTCAGACTTCTGGTGCCGTCGCCGCTTCCGTCATCTCCACCTCCGTCAGCAGCAACGGGATCTAGGTCGGGTGCAGCAGGCAGGTACCACTCCCGTCTCTCCTATCCTTACCGTCTGTCTCTCCTCCCTTGGTCTATCCGTCTTCTCCGTCTCATAACTCTTCTCGTATCTCTCAGTCCTCTCGAAACAATGATCTAATCTCAGTTTTTCTGGCGAATGTGCGCTCCATCCGAAAAAAATCCCATATTCTCTCCTTTATAAAATCCCTCGATTACAGTATGATTTTGTTAAACGAGACTTGGCTTAGTGAAGATGATAGTGATGCGTTCCTTCTTGGGTCTAATGCAAATTACGTTTCGTTCAGAAAAGATCGTCCAACCAATGCTGCGAAATCTCGCGGCGGCGGAGTAGCAATCCTCTGTTCTCCATTGCTTAACCCTATTCTAATATCATCATTCTCTACTGATGATATTGAAGCAATTACAATTGACATCCACATCTCTTCTTACTGTAAGTCCATACCATTCTCATCTGTCCGAGTATGTCTGATATATCGCGCCCCCTCTTGCACAAATGCGTCATTAGAGTCCCTTCTTACATACTTAGAATCCATTGTAGGAAACTCCCCACTTCTAATATCTGGGGACCTCAACTTTCCCGATATCGACTGGTATACTCTCACTTCCCCATCCCAAAATGACTTTCTTTCTTTTGTCGCCGATTACCGTTTTTCACAATATGTAAATTTTAAAACACGCGCGCAGAGTATTCTCGATTTGGTACTATGCAACTCGAATATTATTCGGAACGTCAGGCCTTCCATCCCAATCTCTGACCACACAAGCATCTCATTCTCTTTAGCAGTCTCATCATCCCGTCCGCGACCTTTTGTACCGTCTCGCTTATACCATCTTGCAGACTGGGTTACGATTAACTCCTTGATCTCGGATTACAATTGGACAATGTCCCTGGCTCATCTAGATATGAATTCATCGTACCAATACTTTTGCGACTTTATGAACTCAGTGCTTGACACATACGTCCCAAAAACAACCCGATCCTCATCTTCACCGTACCCCCGTCACTTGCGAATACTGTACAATAAGTCCAACCGAATTGCAATGATAGCTCCAAACAGCACCCTAGCGCATAAACTATCCCATCGTTTTGAGAGAGCGTTGAGAGAGCATAATGTGAGAGTTGAAAATAAAATAGTAAATTCAAATAACGCAAAAGCATTTTTTGCACTCTGTAAGACGCGTCTCAAATCTACGAGTAATGCATCTCCGGGAATTATTGATCTCACCGGAAAAAGCATAGTAACTGACCGAGACAAGGCACATGCCTTCTCGCTGTACTTTGCTTCCGTTTCTACCCCACCCCTACATGCACCTCTCCTCCCTCCTACACCTCCTCCCCACCAAACATCACTTTTTGATCTCCCTTGTGTCAACCCTGCCCAGATTTTTCTCTCAATCCAATCACTTGCACCTAAAACCAATTTCTCGCCTGATGGTTTGCCTAACATTTTCTACAAAAAATGTAAATACTCATTAGTTACCCCATTAATGATTCTATTCAATAAAACTCTTTGTACAAATTCAGTTCCAGATTTATGGAAAAAGGCAATAGTGAAACCTATTCCAAAAGCATCCTCCAATTCTATTAGCATGTTCCGCCCCATTAGTCTCACATGCTCAGTTACCAAAGTTTTTGAGAAAATTCTCATTAAAGAAATTACTGAATATCTAGATCAGCATCAATTATTTGATACTAGACAGGCCGGTTTCCGTCTAAAACGCTCTACTTGTACCCAACTTGTCGAGACTCACTCGGAATATCTAAAACTAAAATCACAGAAAGCATCATTTGATACAGTATATTTCGATTTTCGGAAAGCGTTTGACAGTATAGATCATCGCCTTCTCCTTCATAAACTTTCCAAATTAGGCCTCTCGAATCACATTGTCTCATGGATTGGAAATTATCTATCTAACAGATCTCAATCTGTACTTATTGGTGATACAATCTCAGTACCAACAACAGTCTCCTCCGGGGTTCCTCAAGGATCATGTATTGGCCCTCTCCTCTTTATATTATTCGTAAATGACATTTCAAAGGACTTTCCTCCAGAAGTCAAATATGGCATTTATGCAGACGATTTAAAAATATACGCAAGCGTCCCTCTTCATTCCCACGAACTCCAGCTAGCAATTGACACTGTCTTTTCATGGTCGCGCGAATGGAATCTCTCCCTCAACGAATCCAAATGCACAGTAGTAAATTATGGGTCCTTAAAGCCTAGAACACAGTACACCATTAATGGCAATGACCTAATACCGTCTCCCTCAATGAAAGATCTCGGTGTCATTATGCAGCCTTCTCTTAAATTTAGTGACCATGTATCCAAACTTACATCAAAAGCTAGATCCAAAGTAAACATTATGTTTAAATGCTTCTACTCTAACGATCCACTTCTTTATTTGCAAGCGTTCAACGCCTTCATTAGACCGCTACTTGAATATTGCACTGTTGTTTGGTCCCCGCGTACTGTAAAACTTGCCAATTTCGTTGAGAACGTTCAACGGAACTTCACCCGTAGAGTCTTCTTCCGTTGCGCCATACCATACTCCCCCTACCCGGATAGGCTAAACTTCCTCTCTATGTCAACACTAGAGCAACGGCGCCTCATTTTTGACCTCCTTTTCCTTCATAAGACGATACATAATTTCTATTCCCTCAATTCCAACCTTCTTTTCAAAATATCCCCTCTAACACGTAATCTGCGGAATACCCATAAGTTGCGCATCGCTCTTCCCTTCGCTGTGCCTAAGTCTCATTCTACGTTTGCCACTAGAACCGTACAACGATGGAACGCACTTCCGGGAGAAATTGTGAATAGGTCGCCAAATGTCTTCCGATCTCATATCTTGAACTTGCCGTCTATCTCTTTCACGTCAGAGTCTCTCTTACGACTCTGATTTGCCCTGCCCCGCTGCACCCCCCTAAATCCTGCCTCCTCTCCCACAACAACCGAATCGTCTGGAGACGACGGACCTCTGCCAACTACTATAACGACGATCAACGACACATAAACGAAGCTAATAGCCCTCTGGCGGAATAAAAAATTGTAAATTGTAATTATATGTATTGAGTGAAACATATTCATTTCCGATCCCTTCTCAGCTGACAGTTCTCCTTTTTTTCCTTTAGAACATTCTTGCGGGAGCAGAACAAATCGCGGCGCCTTGGCTAATCTACACGCGGATCTATAGCATGAGACCATCTTCCTTCTCTGCTCCTCTCACTTTCACACGATCCCTCGTCCTTCTCTAACCAATCGGCGCTCGATCCGACAAAAAATCGCCATGAATTCCGCACTGATTCATGAGCGGACTCGTAATGCTCTTTTGTTTGCATTGAGAGCGACAATCCGATAGTTTATTGCGCAATTAAGTTCCCCTCCTAGGAAATCGACCCAACCAGAAGGGCCACCCGTTTAGGCATATAAATATCCACAATTATAAGAGGGCATCTCAATAACTGTCACAAGTTCGTGACGGGTCATGAATAGTGTTCAGTCGGGATTTAATTGGTTGAGAAGAATGCGAAAGAAAAACTTGCCTGGAAAGTGAAAGAGTCAAAAGTCTGCGGCATGTTGCGGGCAAATTGATTCGCGGGCACCTGAAAATGGCGATTGGATTCAAATCTTCAGGGCGAATATTAAAGTAACTTTGCTATTATCGATTGTATAAGCATTTCCCAGCCCGATATGCTCAGCTCTAGCTAATAAGCGTATGCTTTCCCAATGAGATGGAAGCACATTGTTGCGTAGGCATGACGCGATTTCTCACCATGGTTGTAGTTGTGGGTGGCTTGGTTCTGAGTTGGACGACTACTGGGTCGGGACTCATTCTGTCGAGCATGTCCATGTCTTCCGACTGAAATCACAGCAATATGGCACTTCGTCGGTTCTTTTTTAGTGACAGAGAATATCGAGCGTGATAGGTGGAAAATACGAGTTTCCAGATAAATTCCGAGAGCCAACGGCTCGGGTTTTCCTCCCCCGGATACCTTTTTGACGGCCATCTTTCCCTTCTCCTCAGCCTCATCGCCCATGTCGTTCAGTGCGATAACCGTCTTGGCAGTCTCGACCACTTTAGGAGGAACAACCTCGTCCTGTAATACTCAATAATTGATTATTTATCCCGCAGAGGAAAAAGCATAAAAGAAAATGAAGGGGGGGGCAAGAAACGCATGTCCGTCGCGGAATATTGATTACTTTTTCTTTGTTTTCCTGTATACAATTTTACATAAGACCTAGCTGTTGTGGTTTCATGCCTTTTTGTATTTTACTTCTGTGAAATGCAACGGAAAAGAGAAATAACAGGATCGATTTGACTGACCTTGCTAACAGTCTCTGCCTTCTCCACCGTCTCTGTCTGCTCGGTCTCGGAAAAGGCGAAGAAATTCTCCTCATTCAACTTCATCTTCTCCAACTTTCGCTCGGGAAGCAGTCTGGAATTTGTATAGATATATATTTCACCCGGTTTCCCTCGACCTTCTCGGCAATTTAACCCACGCAAAAGTCGAACATTGCTCTTATAACGTAACTAATAAGTTAGTGACTTAGTACTTAGGCTAATTTAGGTTGTAAAACACTAACTTGAGTGCACTCTGTAGCTCCTCGTCCTCCTGTTTCTCCTGCAGTTCGATTTCCTCGGAGGTGAGCAGTTCACGTGGAATTCCACTGCAAAATTTCCGCTTTTTGCAGCAGTTTTACAATTTATTCAGAGCTATTCTCATTGTTTCGGGCTAAATTTCGATAAATAATATTGAAATACTAATTAACTGTATTCTCACCGGAAGTCAATCTTCAGATCCTTATCGGGCAAAGGCGGCGTGGGAACGGGACGAGCGGTGGTGGTGGTGGTGATTACGGTAGTCGGGGCCCGCGTGGTGGTAGATGTCGTGGTGGGAGCCTGCGTCGTGGTTGTGGTTACGGTAGTCTTAATAGTAGTTGTGGTCGTCGGGGCTACGGTAGTTGTGGTGGTGGGAGAAGTCGGAGGGGTCTGAAATCGATTTAATTCTGCACAATTTGCGTCAACGGTGGAAATGTTTCAAGTTGTATTTATTAGATCCGAATGATGTTCAAAAGTGATCGTCATCCTATACGGTTTGAGAAAACAATTAATATATTATACGCAGAAAAAAAGTACCTGAGTAGTGGTGACGTCACCCGTGATCTTGACCACTTCGCCCAAATCCTCATCGATTCTCGACTCGTGCGAAGAAGTCTCGTTGAGCTGCAAAATACTTTTGTTTAAATTTCGCCATTTTCATCTTCATTTTGCGTCTTTTCTTTCACAATTTAGAAGTTTTCCCACAATAGCAGAGGTTTAATGTAATAACTATAATAACAATAGAAAGGAAGCAATTCAATTGTTTTTCCACTCTCCCTCACGTTTATCTCTCCCTTCTCCAACAGTTCTTCCACTGATTTCAGACTCGGCCGAGGAGCGGCGAACTCGGAGATCTGATCGACTTCCTGCGAAATTACGCTTTCAATCACTAACATCCCGCAGATTCCCCGTTTCCATAATATCTCATAGCTCGTTTATTTCGTAGTGGACAGTAATATTAAAGGGATCAGATCGATGGTAATATCGTAATTTCGCTGTCAATTGTCAATTGAAATAGTTCATTGTCCACAAAAAATTTCGAGCACTACACCTAAATGTCAATGTGTATAAGAAGAAACATAGTAAAAAATGATAAATGTACGTGTTTCGTTCCTTAGTGCCATAAACCGACAGTTGAAATGCGGGTCAATAGTTAGATCAGATCTCTCCATATTACACGCTCTCTCACCAATCAGTGGGCATAGAGAGTGTGCGAAATGAAGAGAGCTGATCCAATTATTTACCCTAATTTCGAATAATGCATGGACTCACTGGTTCAGCAGTGCTCACAACCGTGATGTCTTCCGAATTGTCAAACATCTCCTGTGATTTGGAGCCTTCCGATGCATCAGTCGTCTGTCAATTTTTCAAATTCTCGAAAATAATATACGATATTTAAATTTTAAATTTGAAACTTGCAAATTGGCACGATCGGCCAAATTTTCGTTCTTATGGAATTGACATATTCTTTTGCTATCGTGCACTTTCCCCTGGTGTTTCGCTGTTTCACTGCTTGCTGATATTTCATATCAATGATATCGACTTGACTGGCAACACAAAAAACGAGATGTGGAGACAGGAGAAAAGGGATAGATTGCGATAAAAAGCACAGGAGAGACGAGAGGGGAAAAGAAAGGGAAAATGGGAGAAATCGGCAGGATCTCGATAGCGAAAGTGTGTCAAAAGATTAGAATGGACAGATAACGAGGGAGCTGGGATAAAGCCGTTCGCATACTTACATAGCACACGATTCTAAAAGCACATAAAGGGATCTGGGGCGAGAGAGTGTGTCAAAGTGCGAGAGTGCCTCTGGGTTTTACTCATTCGCTAGCAAATGACCCCTTTCTGGAACTATGTATACTCAAACAGACAAGGGGATTGATGAGAGACGCAGAATGCAAGAGCGCGTGCGAAATTCCAAAATGAGATAGGAAAACTAAGGGGGGAAAGTGTACTCACCGATTCGACAAAATCAGGGGGCAAATCATCAAACGGTTGGAGAGTGCTGGCCGAAATATGAAAATCTGAAACAGGAGGAATTCGATCACCCGGCACTTTTGTGTTTCATTGGGTATTGAAAAGATTGTTCTTTGCGAATTTGACAATTCAGTCGTTGGTACACAGTTAGAGCAATACCGAAAGCTCCGATTACTGCTTGTGTCAGTGTGAGTAAGAAGATGACGCCCCGGAGCCGGGCGGCGGGTCCCATACCTGTAACGTGGCACCACACATGATTTCACACCTGCAGGAAGGGCTCAGGGCGAGAGAGTGTGCAAAGGTGAGAGAGTCCCTATCAATTTTACACGCTCTCTCACTCGAAACCTCTCTCTGTATGATTGAACGGCCTGTGAAATGGCCACCAATGGACTCAAGAACTGAACCACAAAATATAACAAGTTATACTACTCTGCCTACAAATCACGCAACAATGACTGTGGGCAAGGCAGGATCGGTTACGTTAGGAGCCGGGTAAGGATGAGAGAGAGGAGGAGCGAGGTATGCGAAATTAGCCAAAAGGAATGGGAAGATGAGTCGATTTCGGGCCGTAGGCGGATACGCGCAGAGATTGTGCAAATCGTGGAGGTTCCGGGTGCGGGAGAGACAACGATAGATCGTGCGATTTGAGGAGAGTGCAGACAGCGCAATAGCTTCGGTTTAATTTTAAATGCCAGACGATAATGGCTTTGACCCGTCGGACGCCCCCACTCTAACTCCCCTTGGCACACTCTCTAATATCATCATCCGGTTCCATAACTGCACATCAACTCTTATTTTCGTCTCCCATTCTCATTTTCATAATTATTCCTCGTATTATTACTGCCTCTCTGTTGTTCTCAACACATTTCGCATAAAATTGATTCGTTTATCCGGTTGGGAGGAGCCATTACAGTATGCAAAAACCACGTAAAAAAGTTGAAAGATGAAGAAGAGTATTGATTGGATTCGGAAACGAAAAAGTGACAGGCACAAGTCTCGGATCCGACTCAAAGTACGAGGCAAAAGTTGGGAGAGAAAGGGTAGGGGAGCTTCTTGAGGGAACGCAAGAGAAAAAAACAAATTCACAGCATCGAATTATGAAAGAAAATCGATCAGGGAACGAGCAACAATTGGGGAGGTGTGAAAGATAAATGGAACAAGGATCGACATGAAATGTGTGAAGAGGCAAATGGGAACAGGAGTAATCAGTGATCTACAGAGCGGCCAATCGATATCAGTGAACAGCTACCGTATCCCTCCAGACTACTGTAGATGGGTCTCGAGTGTGGATCTACTCGTCCTTCTTCTCGGCGGGAGCCACGGCCTCCGACTCCTCGCCGGTCTCGGGGTAGTCCTGCAATCAATACCCGTCATCTACCGTAATCTACCGTATGCTACCGTAATCAACGAAACAAAAAATCGTGTTCCAGCAAAGTGCAGCGCTGATATTTTGGAAGCAGTGCTAAATGATATGTCCATGAAAAGTGACTACTGGAATGTGTACACTCTTTACCTCGGAGTGCCTCTTGCTTTATAATGCTCTCTCGCAGGTTTCGCTGTTGTTTAGGAACGGAACGTTTTATTATTTTGCACGAGTGTTTGTGACTTTATAATAGGCCTAATTCCAGCCACTCGTTGAATAACCAGTTCTCGATCGTACCGTACCCCACCCATACCGTACCTCATCGCCGGAGGGCTCGGACTCGGAGGACGAGGCGTCCGAGTCGAACTTGGCGCACGCGAGTCTGTCCATGAGCGCCTCGGTGCTCAGCTTCTGCAAACAAATGAATGATTAGAAACCGAATATCAACCCACGATGAAACCCCAATCCGACAAGTTCCGCATAGATCACCATCAAGCTTGCCCATCTCCCTATATCAGTTCCTATATCTCGTCAACACGCTTCGTCTCCCCCGTTATCTCAATTCTTCCCTCTCTTATCACATATCAAAGGCAGACGTCGGCCCGTTGTAAAAATAAGCGTCGGGCCTTTGATAATTTTGCAGGTGCTGTTGCTCTCCAATCATAACAATTTGTCTTTCTTTCCTAATTCGCTTTCTCTTTTTTCACACCTTGTAGAGACGCCAGCCCGCAATGGAGACAGCAGAGATAAAGAGAGATAATGGACTAGAGTTGACTCCTAACGACGAGGGTTCCATTCCCTCCTCCTTCCATTCCCCCTATCCATGCGCTAATCGAGTTCATAATAGCAAGCGCGCGAGAGACCAAGAGGGAGGGAGCCAACTCTCCTCCTTTCGCACAATATCTCGCCTTTCCAGCCAGGCAAGAGAGCGTGCAAATCTGAGAGAACGTTGGTGTCTCCCTTTCACTGAGAGGGAACCCGAATACCGCAAATCTCGGTCGGTTATTCGGCAGCATTTTGCCACCCCGTTGGCATAATGCCTAGGAAGCAAGTCGGGAAGGGAGAGAGCGAAGAAGAGACAAAAAAAAACCCATAAACCAGTGCGGCGATAGAAAGATTGATGTTCGTCATTAGCCGAACGCCACACTAATTGGCGATTTAAGATCCTTGTTTGGGAAATAATCAGCCAAAATTGCGCTGGTATTTTTGCGCGGACCTAGCCATTTTTCCTTTGATCATCTTTTTCAAAGATGTTCAGTTATCATTCGGTACGTCGCCTTTGATAAAACATATATCCTCGGAGGGAAAGCCAAAGGCATTTCAGGAATTTGTGATCAACACCCTGGGCGCGCACTAATTAAAGGTGGTCATTGCAGGGAAAACGACACGACAATTTGCAATCGCTCAACACCATCTCCGAAATCGTTCATACATTATCGGCTTTTTGCCGTGTACGTTTCGAAAGAAACGTAAAATAGGGAACACCCAAGCGGTTTCGTGTTCCCGTTCCCGATTTACCCTTTGCATCTTACAATCGCACTGATTCCGAGTACGGAGAAAATTTGAATAAAGTTTTTTTTTTCAAACTTAAAGTATTGATTCGTAACTAACAAGGTATTGTAAGTAACATCCATGCAATGAGCGCCAACTTGAACGCCCACGATTCGACTGCATCGCAAGGCGAGAAAGGACGCAAATGGAGTAATTATTTTATGATGTGCATCGCAAGGATCGTAACTGTTTCATGATAGCGTGTCCCCATGAGACACTTTGAAGGAAACTGTCAAATCGTCATGCTCCCCCCCCCTCTGTAACAACGCAAACTGGGCTATAGTATCTGTACTGTATCTGCCCGAACCCTACGATATCCACACAAGACGTTCTACCGTAATCCGCCCACTATACAGTAATATGCCCCAATCCAACCGTATCTACCCCAGTGCTGCCGTATCTACACAAGACATACTACCGTAACCTTCTGACCTCGGGGACGACGAATTCGTCCTGGTGGTCGAGGGGGAAGTGGACGGTGAAGACGGACGAGTCCAGGGAGTACAGCTCCATCGAGGACTTGGTCGACAGAGAGTGCGACTGCGATAGTTATTTAATTATTACAAACTAATTAATATTGTTTATTATTAGCATTTGATTATTCGTATAACATTTTGCCAACATAAGTATATATTTTGCACTACGATATCGAATTACTCTGGCCCACAATATCAAGTGCGCAGCGTGCAACGGCAAACTGCCGGGCTAGAGTCACTCTCCACCCACTTCCCCTATTCCCTATTGATTGATTTGAAAATCACAAATCGCATCCATCAAGCTAGAGAGTGATTAAATAACAAGTATATATTTCAAATTATTAATCCATTGGCGCAATTCTGCTCTTCCAATTAAAGTAACCTAGTGGATCAAGCTCATGTAGACATCTCGAAACCCCCAATATGTCAGGTTCACCACCTGTATATTCCTTCCATTCCCACCGATCCTCATACCACATTCTCCCCCCCTACGCTTCTCAAACCCGGCTCGCGTGAACTCTACTGCGCCCTCTTCCCCTCTCCCGCTCACCTTGGCGTACTCGTTGATGGCGGTGTACATCTTGACGATGGGGTTGAGGGCTGCGGGCAGCAGGCAGGCAGTGAGAGAGAAGGAGCGAGACGCCGTGAGGGAACGGGCGATGGCGGGGATCACCTGAAGTTAAGAAATAGTTCACAATAAATACATTGTTTTCAAATAAGTAGTTTTTTTTTAAATATTATTTTGGACCAGATGAAGAAAAAAACAATTCTCTCTCGCCCACTACAACAACTGCGTGTATTTATTTATTCAAAAATATGGAATCGCACCCATTGACGTGTATTTCATTGAGAGAATCATTGATTGGGTACATAGACCAAAAACGTTTGTTCCCGAAAGTTCCAAATGAAAATGATGTCTGATTTTTCAATTTTTCAGGCGCTGCCGCGCCTGGATGACATGAAATGATGTCTGATTTTTCCAAATTTCACCCCAAAAAAGTCCAAAAGCTGCCTGATTTTGTTCCCTAGAACGAACTTTTTGGTCTATCTTTTTGGTAAGGCTGGTCAATTGGAAAATCAGAATTCATCGAAGTTAGCATCCATTCTAGAAACGCGAAAATGTCGGGTGGACAAATGCTGACGCACGGTCTTTTCTCGCAATCAAACCTCGCACATGATTGGTAACCCAATGAACACCAAGCATCAGAAAATGATAAAACCTCAATGTTGTGGCAAAGTGCGGAAGGCTTCCTTGCCGCAACATTGAGGTTCCGCCGGAAACGTGAAACCGACGGGATTGCGCACATATCCTACCCCATAATAAGACCAGCTCAACTCGCCTACCGCCACTCCTATAAACAGTACTCTTCTCAAACCTCTACCCTACTCCTCTATTTCGCTTCTACCGCACACCTGCTCTTTATGTACCGTACGCCTCTTTAAATACAGTACTGATCTCTTCCTTCTACCGTACCCCTCCCCACTCACCATCTTCTCGAGACCTCTTCTCTGCAGCTGCTCGACGACGATGGGCTGCACCAGCTGCTCCTCTCCAGCTGCAAAATCGAGTATTTATTGATTTTATTAAAATCAATAATTAGCGAAAAATCAATAAAAACTGTAAATAATACTAGATACTGTGTGGTATGTGCATGTGGAACAAGTCCTACATTCCTACACCTAATCAGTCATCGTAATTGGCAATCAATAAGAGTCAGCTACCGTACCCTGGACGATGACGCCGACGGCCGACTGCAGGAGGTGGGCGGGCACCTGAGCAGGAGGCAAGTTATCGATTGACTAGATTGTAGATGTCTCCCTCGACACTACCTGAGGATGCGCGTGGACAACTATCAAGCGCCATCGAAACATCGACCACGCAGGCAGTCAACATATGGCAGAGGTAATCGTGGATTACTATTTTCATTTTTTACATTAAAAAATTATTACCTTGGAGGGATCGTCATAGTAGATGCCGAATCCACGGGCGGTGCCGCTGGGAAGGAGCTGCATCAGCTGTAGAGGAGCAAATGATAAATAGTTATTCGCTGGCAGAGAATTTCTACGAAGTGCCTTCCGCCGACTGTCATATGCACGTTATGAAACATTAACCGTCGGGGTGAAACGAAACTGAAGTTTTAGACAACATCGATTGTTCCCAATTATCAAGGTGCCGAATAAACTTAGTTTATGATTAATTCTACCGTATCCCCATCTACCGTACCTCTCTGCACACTCCGTAGGCGCCCGAGTACGTGCCCACATGGTACTTGTAGTAGACGGTGATGCCTCCGGCGAAGACGGACGGACTCTCCGAGACGGACACCTGCAAGTATATCCATGCAATCAATTTGACTCGCGACGTCGGCAACAACTACCAGTGGTTCACACGGCTACCGAAAATTTCAGATTTTGAAATTTTGACCCCCCTCGAATTCCCTACGCCTAATTAATTAAACTAATGCAGGAAATGGGAGCATAAGTCATTGCACTATTTTCGATAAAATCTATCGAACCCAGTGTTACTTTAACTTCCGCCCCTTCGTGACCCCCTCAAAGACAATATCCAACTAGGCAATTTACTACTTCCCCACCCAAAAAAATCTTCAATTTACACAAAAAAAGAGATGCGATCACCCCCCCCCCCTCTTTGTTCACACAAAAACTTCCTTGACACCTTCGTGTTTCACAACTTGCTGGCACTTCTCCACTATGTTTTTTCCATTGTGTCACTTTCCCGCTCAATTTGACAAGATCACGAGAACAGACAGACAGACAGAGAGAGAGCACACGACAAGGTCAGAGGCGGCTTGAACTTTCCTACTTACCTAGCACTTTCTGCTTCTCTCCACTCTCCTCACTTTACTCACTCTCTCCCTCCTCTTCTCTGTCTCTCCTCGATTTGCATACTCTCTCATCCCCTCCTTCATTTACTTCCTTTCTATCATCATCTGCCCTTCTCATGAGATCACGAGCCTTCCCCTCTCTCTCCCCCCCCTCTCTCAGCCGGAAATAAAGTGGGGCCAACTAGTTCGTATGCCATCGGGGCGAATCTGCAAGCATACGAGAGATCGAGCAAATAGCGGAGAGCGCCAGACAGTAAGAGGGACGGCGAAAGAGCGCTCCGATCGAGGAGAGTGGGGGCGAGACAGCACGAGAATTTGAGAGAGGCAGGATTCAGAGGGTGGTGAGAGAGCGGGGCTATCTAAGAGACAGCACGTCGAAGATCGCATGGCACAAAGTTTATGCAGAGTGAGAGGCGCGATTACACTTTGAATAGAGCCGCGATCGCATGACCTACCCGGAGTCTAAAGATACACTAAAAATATATATATATATTAGAAACACTTGTCCCATCAATGCACATCAGAGGGAATACACAAACCTTTTCATTTCTATATTTTTTAAACCAGCCCGCATTGTGCTACAGGTGTTCGTTATCTATCAAATTGTGATAGTACATAGATACCATCAGTGTGGGGAAGAGCAAAACAACATTATAAATAAGCAAATCTCACTATCTCATCTCCCAATCCCTTCACTTCCGTTTCCTCCACTGATAACTTCCTATCACCACCTTTTCTTCAGCACGCGTAAACAAATGTCCGCCATTGTGCCTACTATGCACAAAACATGATCCACTCTGCTCATAATGAATTTCAATTATACTACTTCCGATCGATAACTGACGGTTCACCGTATCTCACCAACCAATAATCTACCTTACCTCGGTGCTGTCGAAACAGCCGAGCAGCTTGAGCAGCACGGCGAGCACGAACACGGCGGCAGCCAACTCCCAGATCATGGTTACTGTAATGCGGCAGGCATTATCGATTGATGGAGATCAGTATGTTGGTAGAGCGAACAATCCTATTCGCGAATAACAATGCAGTATTCGCGAATAGCCTTTGTAATTCGTGAATAGAAATAGTCGATCTTACACCACTAGTGGTTAGAAAGACGAAAATACGACTGGCAATGAACGGAATGAGATGGAGGAACAACTACTGATGGAAGAAGAGATGGGGGAAGGCGAACAGTGACCGCGAGCTAAAGGTCATCTATCTTACTCCTCCTCCTATCACCCTTGACCAATCTCTTTCTCTCCCGTGCCTAGATTGGTGAGTGGTCAGCGAAAACAGTGGCACCCACACTGTCAGATGAGATACTATTACTCCCACCACTGAAAGAAGGCCAGATGTCTCCCCTAGTGAGTATACAACCAAGTTGAAACAAAGGAAAAACCGGCAAGCAAAATGTGGCCTACAGAGTCACAAAGTGGCCAACCCGAGGTCATCTCGCCCAAAGAAACTAACTAAATGCAAAATCGGGCGGGGACGCGGGTGAAACAGAGAGGAAAAGTGAAAATGAAGGGAGAAGTAAACAACGTCTCTCCATTGCATGAGAGGAGAAAGATCACGAGACATCAGGAAGAAGAGGAGAAGACACTAAAAGGAGAGAAAGAGTAAACAAGCGTAATTTAGAGGAGGAAGCGAGCTAGCAACTATGTGAAAAATAGCTGACACAGGCGAAAATGTATAGCGCTCGCGTGGTTTCGGAAAGCGCAAAAACGTCCCTCTCCTCTTGCTTCTGTGTCCATTGAGCGCGAAGGGACAGAGAAGCACGAGATAGAGAGGGGGGGGGGGAGAAACAGCTATGCAAACGGGGCGATTGTATTGCCGAAGTATCCCTATCTTCTCTCATTCAGTGGCGCGCTGGTCAATCGATAAATTGTTGTCATCGTTGCGGGATAAAATCGACAACAATCAATCGATAAAGTCGATCAGCTGAGTGAATAGAAGGGGAGGGGGCGAGAGGGGAACATAGAGACAGCCAGACACACAACTCTTCTGCCGCCCCTCTACTCCCTTCCCCTTTCGCGAGAAGAAGAGAAGCCAGAGAAAGAGAGAGTGAAGGAAGGGTGACAGAGGAGCGCCGACTCTCTGACACCCTCTCTATCTTTGTTCGACACATGCGGATAAGGCGATTGACATCTCCGGGTTTTCAGCGCAGCTTGCGCTCCAGATTTCGCAAGCTGCGCGCCTTTCCGTTCGGGACCTTTCACCATGCGCGACGGATTGTTGCAGGGTTCGCGCGCGATGCATCGAGCCCTAGAGCAACCAGTCACGCATGCTGCGCTGAAAACCCGGAGATGGGGCAGATGCACAGAGCACGATCCGGAATGACTGCACAAAAGCAGATGTGACAGAGAAAAGAGCGGCTCTGATCTGTTTGAAAGACATCAAAAGGGATGATGAGGAGACAGATTAAGCTGTAAACGACTGAAGCAAAAGGAGTGAAGAAGAAAATACGAGGAAAACTGACAAAAAAACGAAAAATGGCAAATTCGAGAAGACTCTGCTAAACATAGAAAGTGCACGTAGCACTAATATGTCGATCGCATTCGTATACCGTAGCTTCACTAACCGCAGTAATTCTAGAGAAATTTTTCTTTATTTTATGGGGTTCTCTTTTGTTTTTTCATTAAAAATTTTACTTTGAAATACTGTGCGCATCATATCCGCTGTTTCTTATTGAGTATCTTTAGCCGATCGCTCCAATGAAAAACACAACAAACTTTCTTGCTTTACCATGCTAAATTTGAATCTATTTTACAGTATGCTCCAAGCTAATGATCTGTGCTCTGTTAAATATTCATGCTTTATCATTTAATCTTTCCTTCGTCGATCGCTTATTATTGCACTTTCTTGTCATGCATACACCGATTCTTCTTATTGTAGCTTCTGTTTATTCAACGAGGGGAAACAAGAACGAATTCAACATCAAAACAACGAGATAAAACAAAAACACAAGGTATTTACAGCAACAAAAACAATGAATAAAGAATAACTTCTCAACACAAAATAATCAGATCAACATTTCGCAATTTTCAGACGACACGTATCATCGTCATTAAATCCGTGGTTGAGGGAGAGAGTGAGTGTCATCAGCATGCCACTCTTGAGCAATTCCGCCTTGTGGACGACCCCACCCGACGTCGAATCGATCTGAGCAGGAAATATTGATTACCGTAATCTGCTTATTTCCATTAAGCATCTCACTACCCTTGTCCTCTTCGCTCAATTGCGAGATTCATTACCGTAATCCTCTGTTTTCCCCCAAATCCACTACCGTAATCCAGTCGTGTCGATATTGAGAACTAAATGAGATTGATCTACCTTGATGTCCTTGTCGGCAGTGATAAACTGCTTGGCAGCTCTGATCAGATTCACTCCGACCTTCTCGAGGAAGGCCACCGCAACCTTGAACTTGAGTCTAACGGAGAGCGAGTGACCGGACGACTCGACGACCTGGGATACGGTATCCACAGTGAGCAACCTGATTACCGTAATCTCCGTAAAAGGTCCACTACGATGAATTTTTCGTTGGCTACGCATATCATTTCGCAGCCCGGTCAAACAACCAGAACGGGGTGATAAACAGAAAGCTCCGCAAAATCAACTGCGAATCTCTCACTTTCCCATGCTCTCTCCTACCATACCCCTTTCTGGAGGCTGGGCAATCATACAGTTTAACGAATGCGCACCTCGCGCGCTTTCTCCAGAGTGCTCTCGTCCATCTTCTCAACGCCTACGAACAGCTCCAGATTCTCATGCTTCTGCAGCAGCTGCAGCACTTCGGCACCAGCCAACTCGAACACGCCCTGCAATCAATAAGTGATCTACCGTACCTCATTCACATACAGAAATCCCTGTTCCATAGCAACCATCTGAGATCAATAATTGATCGAACGTACGTAGTGTGCCTACAGTAATCCATGTCTACGATAAACTAACTATGTACTTAAAATCGATAATTGTTCGACTGTACCTGGTGTGTCTACCGTAATACCTATCCCCGGTAATGGCACCATTTAGCATCAATAATTAATCGACCGTACTCATGTGCCTACTGTAATCCCTGTCCACGGTGCCGGTACCATTTGAGATCAACATTTGAACTACCGTACTTCATATACCTACCGTAATCCTCCTGTTCCGCACTAACCTTCTTCTGATCATTGTAGGCCTCGAGAGTGAGCTTCTTGAGTGCCTTCATCTGAAGCAGCACTCTCTTGGTCACTACCACCTTCTTGTCCAGCTGGAGTCTCACTGAGGTAGCAGGCGACTCATTGATGAACGTGAAGATGCTGCAACATCGCATAATTTCAATCCTCCAGAAAGGGGTCTGGAGAGATGATACATCCAAGTTTCGATAGTGCACCCAATACTCAAGTTTCCTAACCCTGACCCCTTTCTGGAGAAATGCAGATACGGATTGACCGAATCATACTAGATTGCCGTATGCTTTCGACATTACAGTACTCCTCTTGTCAGGTATATCATAAATCACTAATCGATAATCTCTCACTCCACACTGTATCTCTCCCCACGAAGCGTCATGGTGAGTCGCTGGTAGTGGAAGTGACGATGGGCGAGATTAAGGAAGATTCGGACGTTGCCGAATGCATCCCTGTTCGTTTTGTGGCTGCCCTGCATAGCGCACAAACGGATTACGGTACCCAAGTTACGGTATTTTACGCGTTACGGTACACCGCCCAGTTAAATCTCCAAAGAGAGAAAAGGATGGACACTCTAACTTTTACATAATCTTTCACAACTCATCCCTTTCTGGATGGTTGGACTAAAACAGGATTCTGTGATTTTTCAATTGAATTCTTGCTGTTTCCATTTGGTTAAGGAATTAAGGCGGAATAAGTCGAAAATGAGAACTGACATCGATCATTAGATGGTGGAATGAGATGGAGTTAGAGAGCTTCTCGAGAATCTTCATGTACAACTTAATCAATTAATTAATGAATATTTCGTGATTTCAAAATTCTTAAAGCAACATTTGTGAAATATTTCTGGGGCTAAAATCATACGATTCCACTAATTTATTATAGGTAGCAAAGTACATGATTCCAAATCTACTGATAGGGATTGCGATGAGGGAGTGTGCAAAAGTCACGGGGGCTCAAAAATTCAGATCCTCTACAAGAGAAATGAACAGAGAATGGTCACGAGCGCAAAGCGTAAAATGTACATTGCGTACTACGGTATTGCGATGAGAAGTGTGGACTACATCAAGCATTATACCGTAGTAAGTGCAGCTTATTCTCGGACCGCTTTTTTATCCGCCTTTGAGCCCCCGTGAAAGTGAGAGAGTCACTCTCAATTTTGCATGCTCTCCCACTCCAAACCCCTTTATGTTGAATTGCTCGGATTGTTTAATGCTGAGAAAAATCACATCGAACTCCTGCTCCTCCTTCAACAGCGTCCAGGTCGCGCTCGTATCTTTCTTGTCCTTCTTGCTTCGGGACCTCCCGTACAGCCCGGTTACCGTAACCGACTTGGACGTCTGAACTACCGTAATCAGTCGCACACATCATCCCACGTGTAGTGTTGGCATACGGTATAAAGTACCTGGTGTCCCATTAAAATGGCCGAGTTACTGTAGGTACCGTAATGTTACTGTAGACAGAGCTGTCGGGTTACTGTATCTCACCTGACTGTAGGAGACAGTCGAAACCGGCTTCTGTGCAGCGTCGAGTCGTCCAGCTTCCATTGGCGTAACAGCAACGGCCGACGCCATTCGCGTGCACGTCACGCCGAGTCGACGGCGGTCCTTGAAAATTCATCATCCTTAGTACTTAATCCTTAGCACTTAGTCCTTAGTTTCACGATACTTTCTTCCAGATCGGGGTGTGTGAATTGTCGATTTTCATATCAATCACACTTTCCAGTCAAGCGTCTCTCATTGCCACAATTGTTATCGAATACCCTAGAGGAAAATCAGATCGATACCGTAATCCAATACGATTACTGTACTTGACAAAAAAAGAAATCATGTTTACGTACGTGGGTCGAGAGGAGGGAGACGATCTTTGAGAGCAGCTCCTGAGGGAGCGTCAACATGTAATCGGCCTCCTGTAAAACACATCTACACCTTCTGAGAGGGGCCAGAGGCGAAATAGTGTGCAAAAGTGAGAGAGCCAGACGCACACGGCTGAGTGGGCTGTGGAATGCCGTGAACGACTATCAAATGTGATAGTGTTATTCGAAACACAATTTTAGCATAATTGCGCTAATTATGCCGGAATCTAATTTATAACCCGACAAATCACAGTTTCAACGGGTCTACATTATTGGCTGCGAGGGATCTCTGCCGATTGTTTGGGCAAGATTCAACCAGATTTGTCAAACCTCATCCACTGCTTCCTTCGTGTCCATATCAGAGTGCGAGTCTCCCGTACTGTCCGACGACTCCGAGCTCCCATCAGCCTCCGATTCCTGCATGCAAACATGCAAACATTCCAAACCGGCATGGGTGAGGGTGAGAGACTGTGCAAAAGTGAGAGAGTCTCTCTCGATTTCACACGCTCGCTCACTCTAAAGCCCTTTCTGTAAGTTCTACCGGCCTGTGGAATATTGTGACATCCTTCCAGTGAGGGGTCAGGAACGACAGAGCTTGTAAACCGACCGAGAAAACTCTCACTATCAATTGATCTCTACCCATGCCCCTTTCGGGAGGTCTGGAATCGCATCTTTTTCCACCTCTTTTACCTCATCTTCCTCCTTCTCTTTCTTCTCTTCATTATCATCTTCTTCCTCCTCTTCTTTCTTTCCCTCCTCCTCCTTCTCCACTTTTCTCTTTTTACTCAGTGGAGAGACGACACGGACAGAGGAGCTCATCTGAAGCGGCAATTCAAATTTATTGCTAATTGAGTATGCGACCCCAATTGTGCGATCCATCAGGATCGTGTAGGTAACATTCGGATTTTTCTCCCATAAAATTGAGAGAACAAACCGGTGTGCATTCGGCAATTATCGCTCATTGGACAAAAAACTTTTATCGATTGAATAAACATCGCAGTATCCTGATTCAACATCTCTTTGTAATCGTATATTTCAATTTATCTGTTCTCCTTTAGGCAAATTGTATTATTGTTGCTGACAGTACACTGGATGATGTAACGAACAATCTATTATTCGGTTTATTAGCGAGTTTTAAAAAATAAATTATACGCTTTTTAGTTTAGTGGAAGTCTATTTATGCGAGAAAACAACTGTAACAACTGGTACTGTAAACAAAAACTACCGTAGAACGGAAACTTGGCGAGGGGAGGGAAAGATACTGTAAGAGCGCATGTTTGATTTCACAGGACACGGATACATCATGGAGAGATACGGTATTACTGGGGAATATGATATGCGTAGAGAGACAAGTTACACGAACCAATCGATAATGATGGAAGTACCGTAGTACTGTGGGTGGAATTATCGAATTTAGAGTGAAGGGGAATTATCGAATTTAGAGTGAAAAGAGGGGCGATGAGCAACAACCACAGGGTACTGTATCGTCATGGATAGGCAGAAAGATAATTTTCATAAGATGGAAAAGTGATCTGACAAAGGACGAAAAACAGACAACAATTTCAGAACGATCAGACTAACCTGATGAGAGGGGATTACGGTAGCAAAAAATGAGTCCTAGAAAATACTTGCATACTGCTTATGCAATTCTGATGAGGGGTCGATCAATTTAGCGAATCGATCGGCAATACAGTTTGTGATAGGTGTCACGGGCTGTCAAACTTATTAAAACGTTAACAATCTTACAATTAGGGAACTTATAGGGGGTGGGATCCTAGGGGGATTCAGGCCCTCTTCTCAACGACCGTCTGTGGGTTAGCAATGCCTTCGTGGGATCTCACTGGGTGGTCCACAGTCTCATATGGGTGGTCTATGGTCGTCGTCAACTCTGCTGCAGCTGCTGCAACTTCATGGAAGGAGGGCGGATCTACGACCGCCGTGTGCACCCAAGTCGGCGACTCGCCCGACTGCAGCAACAATCTCTCGAAGGAAGTTGCAGCACGAGTCCCTTGCGGAAGGGAGCGCCCTCAAATAGGAATATTACTTATCGACCTTACATGAGAAGTTCTCTTATTCTTTTAGAAGAACTACCGCAGCTTCGAATATTTTCAAGAAGCCGAATAGCACATGCACTAAATTATATTATGATATCTTGAACAGCACTAATTATTTCATCGTTACCGCCTAAAAATTTCCAGCACATACACGATAGCAAAGGTGAATGCCGGTTTCACAGATCGGTTAAAATATGGTTACTTGAACCACGCTTCTGAGTTCTTTGGATACCCAAAAATTTCCAATTATAAATAAATAAAATCAATTAGCACATCTACAGTACCTTCGAGTAAAGCACCGCAAGTGTTATGTACTGGAATCCTGTTACGAGAAGCAGCGAAGTTCCCTCGAAGGACGGAGTCTGATCGTTGTCCGGCTCCTGATGGAATCCCAGGCTCCTGAACGGATCGATGGATTCGTAGAATACGGTAGTGACAAACGTAAGATTCCATCGATCATCATTTTTTTTACATTTGAACAACTTTATCAGCTGGTTTTGGGTGTTAAAGCTGGGTTGCCATGAGAGATCTCCATTGCTTGCGATCGTTTCTTGAAATTATATTGAAATTAAATTTTATTCGATCATCACCACCGAATAAAGAGTTATCAAACTCGGGCGTAACCGGCTAAATATCACATACCACTGAAACAAGAATCTAGCGTGATTTTCAAAATTTGACGAGTTTTACCGGTTCAAATATAAATATTTGCTGTCTCTCCGCCCCGGCTTACCCAACCAAGTACCACTCAAAGCAATCGATAGTTGCAATCATCTCACACCTCGTTTCCCCTCTTTCCCTCCCTCCTGCTCATAACTCCTGAGCTCGGTTCCAGAAGAATACGCTCGTCTGGATGGTGAATATGATTATGAGTTGGTCGACCACAGAGATTATGGAATTTTATTACGTAGGTAGGCAATATCATCCTTATACCATATCCGAAATAGGATTACTAAATATCAGATACTCATGAAGCAAGAATGTTATAGGAGGTTCTCCAACTCACCAGTTCATACATACATTTTCAGCAGTTTCGATAATCTCAATTTTCTACAAAACTTCGAGTTAGAGCAATCCATTACTGTACCACCATTTACTACTACCGTAATCTACTACCTTACCGCAGTTTCTTGCACTAGAGTGTTACCGAGGAAGAGAGCGACGAGAGTGACAGGAAGAAATCGATCTAGAGGAACTGCAAGGATTGATTATTTAATATAAATTAAAAATAATTAAATCGCTAATTCTCCCGAAGGAATTTTGTTTCATTTACATTACGTGTTTCACTCGAAAACGCGACTTTCAATCGAAGAAGAGCGACTTTCAATCAAAGAACAATAGACATATACATCGCCCTAACTATTTTCTAAATATAATTTGATGAAACAGTGTCGGCATAAGCCACAATTATCCCCGACCAATCACAGTCTCAATCCGTCTACATTACTGGCTGCGAGGCCATGCTACAATTCATTCAGCTGTTGCCTTCGTATATTATAACCAACAAATACAAAATGGCCCGCCCTCACCTGCAAATAAAGCAGCTTCGTTGGCATTGTCTTCAGGAAGGGGACAGTCTTGAACTGCATTATGTATCACGTCATGTATCTTGGCCAAATAAATTCATAGGACTGTTCCAAACACTGTTTATTATCAACCTAACACAAATTGGGAATGCATCGAAACTCAACAATCGGAAAGATCAGTCAAAACCTGAGAAAGACAATTTAGAAAGTAAACAACAACAAGGAACTATACTCGACTACCGTAATCTCACGTCAGTCACTTGTCGATAGTCCTTGTACCGTACTCCTCCACTTCAATCTATGCCTCTCCAGCAGCAGCCTTCTTCTGGAGCAGATCAATATAGGCGCAAGTGATCAGATCCTGCAAGAGTGGCGTTTCAAAATTATTTGAAAGAAAGTAAACTCTCCCATATTCGTTAATTTCCTCAATTTTGGGTGATGGTAATCCAATATAGTGATATTACAAATGCAACCATTAAAAAGTAATCGATAATTCACTCGTATCTCACCTTGATTCCCAGTGTCTTCATCAATTCATTCGCAATTTCCTCTCCTCTCTCGATGGGTTCATCGTCATTGAGAACAACCTGGAAATTGAGTAGAAATAAAATATGAATAAATGAACAGGGAAAACTATGAATTGTGTTATTTTTTTAACAAAGCGAGTTTCTTGAGACGATTACTTGAACAAAATGCACCAGATCCTTCTGTAAATTTCATGAACCGCCAATCATCCTTGTTATTATTACGAGTAGAAATGCCGCATCTCTTCTATGGTTTCAATTATATCCCCATTACCTCCATCGCACATCATACCCCTCACTCAACAGTATTCTTATCTTAGTCAATATACCGTACTCCTTACTTATTGTTAGCTATCCATCCGTACTCCTTTCACATATTACAGCGACGTATCTATCTACTGTACTCCTATCTTAGACACCGATCTGCTATAGTCCCATGGTAGACACCATTCTACAGTAGCCCATATTACAGTTAGTCATCGCCCGACCGAACTTCCAACCCAAGTATTCCATCTACCGTACCTCCAACTCAGCGAATTGTCCCAATCCCTCTACTTGATCACAGTGAACTCTCGTTTGTCCGACGAGAAAGAGAAGTCGGGCCTTTCTCACTTCTCCTCTCACTCCATTAGAATGACGGAGAAGCAACTGAAACGAGAAGAGCGAGATTGCGTAGGGCTGACGGAAGATGGCTGAACACATTGTAGTGTAAATACCGATTAGTTTTTTAGAGACTGTGAATAGGAGGGCAAAAATTTATTAATGGGCTAGAATTTCTGTGCAACAAAATCAAGAGTTGAAAAAAAATCAAGAGTATCAACTGTTGATACCTCAACCTGCCACCACCAAATTATATGGAATTCACAAGACGGATATTTTAAATTAGCAATTCATCATCTGCTCAAAGGCCAATCAGGTAATTCCTATTTTCTTCAATTTTATTACTCTTACGAAACCCAAACCTCCCTCAAAACTCAATCAACAATTCTTCAACTCACAGTCATCTCATCACATCTCTTCTGGTCCATCTCAATCTTATCGTAAGTGGACAACTTTGGTCCCTCCTGATCATTGCGAGAGTACCAAATGAGTTCGTGAGACTCCTGAGATTTCGTCATTATTAGGTAATTTTACAATAAATTATCACAAGAAAAAGCTAGAAAACTATTCAATCCACGTATTTACCGTATTGCTGAATATATAATCAAAGAACTACTGAGATCATCGATCATCATTAGGCAATCATTAATTTCCCATGGGAAAACTTGACAGCTGTGCATAACTCGTACCGTATAGCTGAGTAGGTAATGAACGAACTAGAATGATTTCTCCCTCACTAAATAGTCTATCAATATTCAATAGAATTCAGACTAATCCTACCTTTCCGTCAGTCTTGAGACTTCTCATCTTGAGTCTTCCATTCTGAGAGTGGAAGAAAACGTCAACCTGCTCGATCAGAGTTCCATCGGTACCTCAAGAAAAGAAGTTAATTGTGATTTCGTTACTCGTAACTTTCAATCTATATCGTAACAATAGAAAGATCTCACATGTAAAATCAGAATAAACTCGGTTAATTTCCCGTTTCGAAATCAACCGAAAAATTTGGCTTTAAAAGATACTTCAAATAGTAATTAAAATTAACCGGAAGCATCCTTTGCTCTCCTAATCAATTCATCCCAATTCTCGACAGAAGCCTTGATCTCGACGTTTCTCATTGCTGTTCGGAAAAATAGTTTTGAAAAATTTGGGAAAATCGGATTTCGGAAAATTCCGGTCCTGCTTAGCATGTGACCTTTAAAGGCCAAAATTTGCATAACTAGAATCAGCTCAACGATATCTTTCTGGTAGATCTACCATAAAACTAGCAAAAAAGTTACTTTTACAAATTTAAAATGAACTTTATCGATATTCCTGTGGCGTACTAGAGACCGGCGAATCAATAATAGCGGCAAAACATGAGCCCGTGTTAGGAGATTAACAGAGGAAAAAAGCAACAAAGTTAGCTATTATCGAAGTGTCTCTCCGCTAAAAGCAGTACCGTAATGAAACAGACGCGTAGGGTTACGGTAGGAATCGGGAGGCAAACATTCAATAATCAATCGATAAAATAGGGGTCAGTGGGGTGATTACTAGAATTGTCCGTGTGATAAAGAACAAAACTGGGAAATCTTCGGATATTTTACACTCGACTTTGGAATGGGACCGTGTGTGTATGAAATATGGAAGGGCTGTATAAAATATACATAAAAGCCGCTCAAAACAAGAAATCAGATAATAATAAATTGAGACGCTAATTAGTAGAAAACTCAACAAATGGAAATTGATGAATGTGTGAATAATTCATGCAAAAAATATGGTAAAAGTACTCCTAAGTAAACATGAAACATACAACAACTATTTTAGAAAAGTCTATGTTTTAGGATTGGATATTTCATAATTGAAATCATGATGGAATGGAATGCTAAAAAAGCAAAAAAGTTGTAATCGACCAGTCGATAACTCAGTTTCGGCTACCGTACTCCTCAGGATGCCGTGGTGGGAGCCACCTGTTGACACTTGTCCTTGAGCGCTCTGATCATTCGAAGACGAGCAATCGACATTGAGAGATACGGTTGGCCGGGATTTTCCTGAGAGAAGACATGAAAATTATTAAATCATAAAATGTTCACACCTAAAAGGACTCATTTCTTACACCCCTATTTATGTAGTAAGGTTTCCACATCATGGTAGTTATACAGTGCACAGCATTTCGAGAGCGGACGTAAGGGCTAGACGGCTAGACAAAAGCTAGAGAGCGTTCGCTCAAGAGAGAGGGCCAGACGGAGAAGCGAAAGAACGGGCGTTTTATATCGGGAGAACGCGCGTTACCCGAGACGGGGTGGAAAGGTCTCTCCCCCTTCGAGCGAGACAGAGATGCAGAGCTGTCTGTGTGCCGCAGTCAAACGAGCGGGCGGGACGAAACGAGATCGATCATGCGAGGGGGAGGGGCAATACGCCGCCTTTCGACTCGTCGTCAAACCCGGTCAGGACCGCTACCTCAATACACTATATAAGCTGCGCGCGCTCGATCAATAGTGCGAAAATTGGAACTTTCCTAGATCCATGCCAGGCCCCGCCCCCTGTGCTCCACCCCCCTCGAGAGAGGGTGGAGCCGACCTCCCGCCCATCCAGAGGGAAGAGCGAGAGGCAGTTCAAAATAGACGGGCAATCGGCATTCAATCGGGCATGGCTGCGCCGAAGAGTTCCAGTACGCACTGAACTGCCTCTTAGCGGGCGAGCAGTATGTCTAGGGAACGCGCGCTTTACGCGAGACGGGGTTGACAGGCGGGGAGAGCGCGCTTTACGCGAGACGGGGTTGACAGGCGGGGAGAGCGCGAGAGGGCGGAGTTTGCGCAGCTCCCTCTTTACCGCCCCTCCCCTCTCTCGCCTGTCAAACCCGTCTCGAGTAAAGCGCGCGTTCCCTAGACATAATGCTCGCTCGCATCAATGATGTGCGGCGTGTACTGCAACAAAGCAGCGAAGCTATCGCCGATTGGAAGGTGATTGCTCGGCTATTTTGAATGTCTCTAGCCCCTCCCTCGGGTTGGGCGGGAGGTCAGCTCCTCCTCTCCTCTGGAAGGGGGCGGGGCCTGGCATTGATCTAGGAAAGTGCCCGAAAATTATCGTACACGCCGCACCCTTCCTATCAGTGGTCTGATGCGCAAGATAAGTTCAAAAGGGGATTTCCCCAGGCCCACTCTCCCCATACTCGTGAAACGCTGTGCAGTGTTCATCTAATCAATAAATCAGTAACCTTTCTCACCTGCATTGATCTGTACACATTCACTGCGAGATTGGCACGGATGACAACTTGGCGAACGATTCTGCAAGAAGTATGGGTTTAGAGGATTGTAGAGGTACATGCTACGGCCACAATGCAAAACACAAATAACTTTGAATAAGGAAGACTAGCGAAACATGGAATCCATAGCTTTTGCAAGACTGGGAGAAAACATGATTTAAAATTTATTCCGTGAATCATTACCCTTTTTCTTGATAAAAAAACAACTTACCTCGCCGCTAGTGCATCCGTGAGAACCACCTTGCGGAGACCGAGCCAGCACATAATCTATAACAAAAAAAAATTTCGGAGTAGAAGCATCACTTCACAGATCAACAATATTCCCACATTCAATAACTACAAATTTGTTGCGAAACCATGATTCAGCTAGTTGTTTTTGGAATGAAGCATAGTGTTGAAAAATAAAAAAAAATCAGAGATCATAGATCAACTACTTACATCCGGCCTGGCATGCACGAAAACCATGCAGTTGATGGGATCGACAGGGGTGATCTGGAATTCGTAACACATCATTTTACACATATTGTATATTGTATATTTATGATTGTAAATCATGAAGCGAACGGAGGAAACATTTCTCCCTACTTTATTAAGAGCTCACTGAAACCCTGAACTTCCTGGTTTCTCAAATCTCATAATAATCGAACCTCAATGGTTGCGTGGACGAAAGAGTTGCTCTGCAGTCTGTAGGGAGCGCCCGATTCGTTGAAGAGAACCTGATGGTGCAATAAATTGTTCTTATCTATTTCATTAATCGTATGCGCATTTTTTCACATATCGAACGGTAGTGAGTGAGTAAGGGAAACTAAAAAATCAACTAAGCAAAGCAGCACAGAAGTGAACATTGTTTCACTTAATGATGACAGTAAAATATAAATCCACCGGGCTGGTCTTCAACCTATCTATCCTTTCTCGTATACCAAACGGTAATCGACTTCTCTGCTTACTCACCATCACATAATTGTTTCCAATCAATTTCTTCTTCTCATTGCACTGTGGATCATTGGCTGTAGTTGGCATGAGAGATGCGATGAGGAAAACCTGAACAGGAGGAAAATATCGAATATATTAATAAAATTCAATCATACCGAAATTATACAATACTCCGACTTCCCTTGCCAAAGTTCGTGACCTTCCCATTGCGCGTTCTACCACCATTGGTAGAAACAAGAAAACATTTCATAACTTTGGTTGGTCGCCTAATTTTACAGATATACCACGTTACCATCATTTGCCGAAACTATTCAAGCGGTTACGAAGTAATTACGAATCACTTATTCACCGGCTTCAATTATGACAGTTGACGGATAATGTAAAAAGACTGACCACTCTACTGATGGGATCCTTGTATTCGTACGTGTATTTGCCATGTTTTCCTTTGATCAGACCGCCCGGACAGTTGGTGAGAGACCGAATGTCACCCAGAAGTCTGCAAAATTTATTTATTTATCTATTTATTTGATACACCCGTGAAGGATGTGACGGCAATTAAGAAACCATAAAGAAAAAAAGAAATATCAAAAGGGAAATTATGGAAAAGCACACTTGTTCACATTTCAAGTTTTGAAGAAGAAGAAAAACTATTCTTACTTGATGAATCTATTGTATCTCTCCGATCCGTAAACATTCTTGAGATATTCAGCTTCTGTCGATTGACCAACGCCCTGAAGAGAGGAATATATTGAATTGGAAAAAATAAAGGAATCGACGGGGGATTGTGATAATGAAATAAACTGAGATTTGTCATCGTGATGAAACACGAATCACAATGGAATGACAAAATCGGATAAGATAAGAAATTGATGACATACAACTACGAAATTAACACGCGAAATCGTCAAGGAATCAGAGAGAGAGAATCGGTGAATTCGAAGGGTGTCGTGACCCCACGATATATTAGTAAATATTCCACGTATGCTTTCCCTTGTACTTCCATAGTTTAAAGCCACGTTGACTAATGCCATTTCCAGTCTAACGCCCCTCCCTCCTTCTACAAATTTACGATTGTGATCCGTATATTTGCTTATGCTAACGTGTGGCAACATCCCTCTTTCCGAGGCGGCCTCTCCTTTTTTTGGCATTCCTTGGCAGTTAATCCAGCGAGAAACGGTCATGGACGAAGAGCATAAGCAAATATACGGATCTATACATACATTGTGAATGCAATATTTTTGGGAATCACGACAAAGAAATTCACGTCAGAATCAATAAGTAATCCCCCCCCCACCTTATACAGTACTCCAACAGCGAACAGTTCGAGACCGGGCAATCGATCGAGATTTCGGAGACGAGTCGCCACTTGGTCGTCGTTCTGTGAGAATAATGGAGAGTATAGTTCGATCCAATCAGGCAGAATAGTAGCATTCATTCTGGCCATCACTAATCTTGAAACAGTAGCGAAACGCCAAATCGCGTGTATTTTTAATTTTCTGAGAATAATAAATAATTGTATTCAGCTCAGCGAAATGGGACGGTAGTACTCATTCCAGGTATCCCCTACTTTGAAGAAGTGGTGAAACTCAAAATCACGAGTATCTTTCAACTTTGCTATTCAAACTCTAAAAAAAATCACAACTAGTTCCGATCCTCGAATCACTGTCTCATATATTTCGTCATCCCTATGCATTCTCCCCTCTCTTTTCTCACCTTCTTTCCCACAACACATGCAGTCGGCAGTCCAGCCACGTGCTGCATAAGAGAAGTCGCGTCTTCGGAGATACCGCGGACTCAAATAAATTGAATATTCCTCCAAAAAATGTTGTGAATCTTTGCGTCTAGGATTTTTTTGGTTCCCTATTCCAGGAGATTCCTTGCTTCTCCAAACAGATATTGGTGATATGAACTAGGGCAGAGATTCTGTTTCTCTTACGTGAGTTGATGTGACCAAATATTTGAAAAAGTCTGCGTACATTTTTTACGCTAGCAATTGGCGTGTTTCATGTCCACAATAACGGTTAGTTATTGATATGTACATCAATTCTTCGCAAAGTTCAACTGAATTAGTAAAACTCGCCCATTTCAAAGTCGAGATGCACCAATTCCAAGCTGCGCATCAGCCAACTGCGTCTGAAATATGAATACATTGCTTTCTTTATAGTTCAGTTTATAGTCGATCTAATCCGTCGATCTGATACATTTTTCATGATAAGCTGGAATCTTTGATTTTTAATTTGATAGTACTTACCTTCCGTACATACTTCGCACGATGAGTTGAGTGTACGTTACTTGAGGCATGGAAACTGAAGAGAATGACATCAACATCTTATTTATGTGATTGCGTAATCAATGAGATAGTAATCGACTTAATGATAATAGCTAGCTTGCAACAACATGAAATGATAGAGTGAAGCCGGGCATTGGAGCCGATAGTGATGATAGAGTGAACCATTTTGCGTCACACCATTTTGCGTGCATTTAATATTCCAATACCGTGATATCACTTATTGCTGATGTAATGCCATACACTTACCCTGTCTACTCGCAGTCGAACTCCTCTCTCTTCTCTCTGCATCCATGTCATCCATCGCCCTATAATGTACATTATCACAACCTATAGTAACCGTAAAATCACAGAGATGATCGATAATCCGGTACATAAATGATTCCCGTAAAAAAAGATAATCGTTGGAGATTTGTATTGTACGACGATTGTCATGCTACCAGAAGCAAATAAAAATTAAATTTGTTCCATCAATCGATAATCTCCTCTCCTCACCTTCTTCCCTCCATCTGTCGATTCGCTGTTGTCTGAATTGCCGATTGATAACGACGACGTTGATCAGCGAAAGTCTGAAAATGAATACGCATTTACTAAACAATTGAGTGGTTCAGTTTTTTTAAATCAAAAAAAAGATTGAAACTGAAGTATGTCAGTATCCAGACGGTAATAGTGACGGTGAAACACAAATTCTCAAGGAAGATTAAAATACCAAAAATTTTCCCCACAGTTAAGAAAACTAGATATTTTTGTACTACGACCTTTGTCCTCTTCCTACACTCAACCATATTGATTTTTTTCACCTTGGGAGTCGCACTTCCATCGAATTCCTTGCTCGAACCAGGTGTTGTAATGGAAACAGGCGATTGATGAGTAAAAACGTCATCTTCCTCTGAAAGACACGAGTTCAAAAGTGAATTGATTCAGAGTATGAAATGATGAAATACAGAAATGTAATTCAGAGTAAAATCCAGAAAGAGAAGTATACTGAGGTATCAGCATTGGAAATAGTATATCACAGTAGACTAATCAACCCGAATTACAAATATATAATTTCAAAATAACCTTTCTCCGCCAGAGTTCTCACACTCAAAATGTGATCGTTGACGAGGAAATGCTCCTGCGCCGCAGTTTCGACCATCCTGAATGAGAATATTCAATAATAGCACAATAATACTGGAGATACAGTCAAAGAAGTGTTGAGACAAGTAAACGCCGGCCTAATTGTCTAGGGCTAAATTCATCAATAGTAGAGATATTGTATTTTACTACATACATAAAACTGATGCATAATGATAGAAGACTTATTAGTAACTACATACTGAAAATAGTAATCCATGAAATATAGCATTTGTGGCGAGCAATCACCAGGCAATCCTTCATCTCTCTCAATATTCCCATCTTCACTCACTTCTCAGGTGTCGTATCCTCGACTACGTCATCAATCTTTCCCAACCAGAAGAAAGCTGCGAGTGCACGACCAATCTCCTCCGAGATCTAAATAGTCCGCATTTAATTAGGAGGCTATTATACCATTAAAGTCAACATCGATAGAAAATCACAGCGTACATGAATTTCTCAACTAAATGGGATAGCAGAAACACAAGATGGTCTAGATAACTATAATTTTCGAAACAAACTTTTCAAAATGAAGTGAACCACCGAAAATGGAATCCTTATTTTCAACAATTCGAATGTAATCAAAAACTGACAAATACCCTTTCACAGTGTTATTTCACACGATAATATCATTTCATCATCACTACTCCATCCCCCCTTTCACTTCTCTTTCTTCTCTCACCTCTGCTCCCACATTCGCTTTCGTCCTCTCTCCTCCTCCAATTGGGGGCGGAGTGTCCGGTGCACCTCCCAGAAGATAGATCGAGTTCACTTCCTGAAATAGATAAATATTGTTTCGTGATAAGCAATTGGGCGGGTACTCCGGTTTTTTTTGCCCCACTGGGGCCCCAGTAAAAAGGGGCGTGGTTTTGCTCCCCCAGTAGGGCCCCACTCTGGTTTTTCTGCCCCACTGGGGCCCCAGTAAAAGGGGGCGTGGTTTTGCTCCCCCAGTAGGGCACCAGAAGAAATATAGGGGCGAGAGTGGTCTCATTTCTCCCGCTACGGCCCCAAAATTACCCCCACTGGGGCCCCAGAGAATCAAATGCGTCACCAAAGTGGATTGACGCACTCCTTGAGTGCGCCGGAGAGCTGTTTCGAAATTCGAGAGATTTTTACGTTTTAAGCTGATTTTAAAGTTATGTTCAGTATATTATTGACTTGTTTAACTCGTATTGTGAGCGTAGTTGCTATGCCCTTCTCGCGGTGTTGTTGCTGCTTCATTATAGTCCGCCAATCTGTTAATTTCGTTACGCTTACGAAACTCGTGGTTTCAGATCACTTGATATGCTTCGATCGTTCTTAATTACTTCGATACGATATATCTAGAAGTGATACTTTCTGCTACGAAAGGTCTGGAAGAGGTACGTCCGTTCTGTTTTGTGAAATTTGTATTTTTCAGAGGAGGGAACTCACCCGAACGTCATCTACGAAATTTTCAAATACATCTCTAAACAACCTCGAAGATTGTGATTGTTATCCATCTTCATCATTTCGATTGTAACTTCTCTATGACCAAGATACCTACGAGCTGTTGTTCTCTTGTACTCAAACGGATAAACCAGCAAAATTTTCTCATTCATACCTATTCTACTATTCACAGTGCAACAATCGCCGATGCCCCACTGGGGCCCCAATATTCCCCCAGCACAGCCCTAAAATTTCCCCCAGTAGGGCCGCAGCGATTATTTTGCCCCAGTGGAGCCCCAGAGTTAGCCCCACTAGGACCCTAAGCTGCCTCCCAATGGGGCGAACTCTGGGGCCCCAGTGGGGCAGAAAAACCAGAGTACCAACTGGAAAAGAGTCGGACATTCCATACTCAATGCACCATTGAAACACTAATCTCATAAGATTCTTTCAGATTTTTTCCAAATATATTTGCAATCGTCACTAAATGAGTCAGCATTTACCGTAACCCCTCAATCATCGATCGATATTTGTACTCACACTCCTTCCATCTCCACTTGGTTGTCTACTCATTCCCTTCGGATAGTAGTACTCTCCCGCCTTCTGCACGTGTTCCACCATGTGTCTACAAAAATATTAGTTAAATTTAATGTTTTTTCATCACTTATTTTATAACTACAACAAAAATCACCACCAAACTCCTAGAGATGCATTGCTCAAAAGTGTGAACCGAAACCCCAACTCACCTTCTCATTTCGGGCCGTGATCTTTCGGGGACGAGTGAATACCACAACTGAAATGAATTGACGATTGCATTAATATTGAAGATTAATGTGATTCGTGAAATAATATACACGTGAGTAAAAGTACCAAACAAGAATTAAATATTGCATACTGATGACGCAACCCACCATAAGTGATCGATGCGCTAGGGCCACGATGAATGGATTGTAGTACTCGGCCACAGTGTAGGGAGCGAGACAATCCGTCACTTGCTTGAATTGACTCTCCTGAAAGAGAAGGAAAACAGGTTAGATATTTCCATCAGCTATGCTATAATAAATATAAATAAAATGTCTGAAACTAATAGATTGAGTAACCTCTCACTGCTCGGGTTCAATTAAACAAAAAGTTGATAGAAACTTTAAATTTGATACTCAGGAGTCTATGTTTCAAAACAAAATAACTACTTGAAAAAAATGAACCCACATCGAAGAACTTGAAGAATGGTTCGACGTGAGCTGCATCAGTGAAGAATTCGAGTACCGGAATCGCCCTGAGCATTCGAGTTTCAGCGATGGGATAAGGTTAACGTGACATGAGTATCAGCGATAGTTTCAACGATATAATTTCAATCGATATCATCTGCAACAGTGCCCCCTCTCTTCCCTGATCTCCCTGAATCTACCGTACCTTCCATGAACGGGTTCGTGAGACGCCAGCAATTCGAGGAAAACAATGGCGAATTGGGAGAAACTGACGGGAACTCGTTGGAGGGCGATGGAAGAAGCAACGATCGCCTGTGCAGGAAATATATATTTAGCTTATTTCCCGTCGGGACTTCTACAGAATAATATTGAAATGCCCTCTGTTTCATATAAGGCAGATGAAAGGCACATCTCGCTGGTATAATGACTCTGTTAAAGGGACCTGGCACTGCAAATTAAGTTATTTTTATTTTGAAGAAAATTCTTTTCTGATTAGAATGCAAAAAACCGCATATTGCGCGCTAGTTATGATTTTTCAAAGTTCCGAATTTGTGTTGATGTACCGGGCGCTACGGTGTTTAGCGCGCTAAACACCGTAGCGCCCGGTACATCAACACAAATTCGGAACTTTGAAAAATCATAACTCCTTTCAAAAAAATCGTAAAAATATGCGGTTTTTTGCATTCTAATCAGAAAAGAATTTTCTTCAAAATAAAAATAACTTATTTTGCAGTGCCAGGCCCCTTTAAGATATCACCAATTATGCATTCTGTTCACTTAACAAAATAGATTCAAGCAAAAACTGATAGGACAAACTCATGATGCAGTCAGCTCCAATCTCTACATTCTACTCAATTGGACCCTATTCTTTTTCAACATCCCTACTCAATTTCTCTTCAACTCACCTCGACACTTCCTTGTCTCGCATATTCCACTATTTGTCTGCACAATTCATGACTTCTATTCTCCCATTCCATATCATAAGTAAACCCAATCATCGATGCGAGCACCATTGGAAGCAGTCTGAAATCATTGAATTTAATAATTGTGTAAAACACTAAAATTAAAGTTAATGGACATGATATGATGTTGGGATCAACTGAATAACAGTACCGTGCGTTATTTAAAAGTTCCGAAACTCGAACCCGCCGTGTCGTGTTAGCCAAGCAAGTCACCCACACATCCACTTTTCCCACGGTATTCCTCTCCCTAACAGCTCAAGTGCCCATCGTACTCTTCACTTAGTGTTTCAGTATTTCTTTTCACCTAGTTACCTCCCATCCCCGAGTTACCTTTACAGTTTCCCCAGCTAGCCCTACAGTACTTACCGTCCCCTCTCCTCATTTGCCTCCACTCTTCTCTTCACTCTCAATTCCACATCAAAGTCCTTGTAGAAGTAGTGATCGTTTGACGCGCGCTCCGTGACGTGTAGAAGTGCCATCACCAGCGATTCTATCTGAATGTTGGCGGAATTGAAATAGGAGGAGAATGAAGAACGATACACTTGTTTGGTCTTGGTATAATTTTTTGTTGTTGATAAACGCAACATAATTACAGGCGGGTTATTGGTTCATCCTCTCCATAACATCCAACCAAATATCAAATTATCAATGAACTTCCGCATAATATCAATGATTTAAATGATAATGCTAAGAACAAAATAATAACATACACTCTTGATTCCCGCAGTTCGAATCATATCCGTGTATTCGAGAACTCGGCTGAGTCCAGAAATGATGGCAAGTGTGACTGGCCAACTGAAATAGGAAATAATAGGAGGTGGAAGGGAGAAGTTTTTTTTTTTGTGTAAAGGAATATTCGAGAAAACAGATGATATCCCGTTTCATTGATTCTTTTTCCTTAGTACGTGAAATCTATGTAAAATTTGATCTTTCGGTGACGTGTGCCAAAACCACCAAAAATGTATAAAAAATATTTCTTCTATGTAGGCTTGATTTTTTCCTAGCATCCACTCATATTTTATACTTGATAGGTCTATAACTTTCCAACAACGTAATTCGAGTGTCAAATAACGAGTAACAATAACCACTTTTAAGTTAAAAGTTGATTAGCGCATTTATACAGCAGGGGCAGGTAATAGCTCTATACAGTAGTACTGTACTCACGATCGATCCATTTTGAGTGCCATCACAGTGACATCTGCAATGTCCTTCCACGAGAAGTCGCCTTCTTTTCCATCGTAGAGACGAATGAACACATTGGAGACTGGGAAGGAAGGAGTGCCGTTGTCATCCTCACGATGACGAACTCAAAACAGCATTATTAATGTATAGGCATGATAAATTTACTGACTAACTCCCATGTGATATGCAGTTTCATCCATTCATTATCTCAATAGTGTTTACACAATTATTGATACAGTACTAATGGACAAAACTAACCGAGTCTCCTTGTGATGGGGCAGGCTTTAACGGCGAAGAGCACGTTGAAAGTCGCCGCTCGAACCTCACTTCCAGCCTCGTGGAATTGATTGAGCGCGTACTGCAATGGATTGCATCATTGCTACTCAAAACAAATATTTGCGTACTAAAAATCTTCGCAGAATGAGGTAAAACTTAAAGCGTGAAGCAAACAGAAATCGAAAATGTTACTAACTCTACAATTTACAAGTTGCTCATGAAACCCCAAAATGGCAAGTCTATAGGGTGGGGCAAAAGTCTTTTGACACACTGCTAATCCTCATAACTGTATTTATGAATGTGCGATCGCTCTCAATTTTATGCCATATATTGCTCATGCCTTCGCAATTATATCATAACCATGTGACATTTTGTCTCGAAGGTTCACTGGAGTTACATAATTTTAATAAAATTAGTTGCTCTGCGATTCTGGTTTACATCTATTTTTGAGGTGCAAGTTCACTGAACTCGGAGTCTAGCCACGCGCACTGTGAGAGCAATATAAACCCAGTATTTTTTTGTTAATATGTCTGTAGTATGTACAATACTGCAGTCTTAATGGCAAGCTCCGGTAACCTTTGTTGACTTATTTATAAATATTTTTATAAAAATCCAATTTTCGGCGCGCAAACAAGACATATTTGCGAATACGGATAATTTTCAAGATGAATTGCGATGTTTGCTATACTCCTACGAAAACGATTTGGCAGTGCATCCGACTTCATGGAACTGGCATTTCCGCGATAAATTATCAAAATGATTTTTGCTTTTGATTATTCTCATTGTACGTATTCCGTCTAATTTTACTGATGGCAAGCATTGGTAATGCCAGATCATTCTAAAAACGACTAGATGAGAGCATTCGACTACTTTGTAAGAAAATCGAAAAAGTCACTTTTCCGGAATTTAATTCTCAGTGCTTAGCGCCAAGAGCTGTAAAATTATCAGTTGCTGTACTGAACTGGATCTGGTATAATGGGTAATAGAGCTATGTTTTGCCTTGTATTTGGTTGTTTGCTCATGGACATTCATCGCCAGATATTGTCTGGAAAAAATAAAGAGAGCCAAAATGAGCAGCGGCGCGGAGGCTAGTTTTGGAATGGCGGGTTTTCGGATGAACCGATCTTCGCATTGTACGAAATGGCGTCCAGCCTTTGTGAATAACTGATGGAAGACTGTGTTGGTTCCCTGTCAAATGTAAACTCGTACGGTTCACTGATGGCCGAGTTATGATAGGTCAAACTTGTCAAAAGACTTTTGCCCCACCCTGTATTTTGAATTGCGAAACAAAGAACCTGCTTGGCCACGTTCTGCACGAGCATGTCGATTATCGATCTGAACGTGCCCGGAGGAAGGATCTGCCACCTGGAAAAAAGCAAAGGATAGTTTTCCGGGAAATTCATAATGAAAGATGAGTGGACATTGAATGAAACAATTACCCCGAAAATACTACCAGCAGGTGTATGTTTTCATTTTAAACGAGCTCATGAAACAAGGAATAACCTAGTATTAAAATAAAAACATCAACCTACTTCTCCATTAGCAGATCGTCCAGTTCCCTCACTACAATCTCCTGATTCTCCATGCAGACTGAAAATATTGTAATAAGATTAGCGAAATTATTAAATAATTATCTCCCATAATTAATAAGCTAAATTAATTAAAACTCGACTCACATCCTCCCCACTGTCTGTTGTCCTGATGGACACTTGCGTAGTTGACCGCGCCGCCTGGAACTAATTAGAACAGTTATCGATTGGTACGTCGATAGATATTAGTGATACCGTACCCGTATCAGTCGGAGTCGATTCGAAACATTTTGAGAGACCGTCCACGAACATACGACGAATCACTTCGAGAATCTACAAAGAAAAAAACATTTGCTACAAAAAAGGCATTAGTTGCTACATCAAGAGGCTAGTGTTTCTGGTTATAGCCCATACATGACCATACCTGATCGAATAGCGCCGATTCTCCTGGCCGCACAGAGACGGAACGAGCAATGTCGAGCAGCGTGTTCAGCATCTGAATGGGAGTGATTCATCTTCAGAGGGCCTATAAATTGCTATAGTAAACGAGAAGCCAAAATGAAAAATCAATGAAACCGCGATTCCACTGTGACCAATGTTGGGTTCTAGATAGGATGTGAAGCGCGATTAACTAATATGCCATTTGTCAATTATAAAGCGGAAACGATCGGAAATAAATTAGTTCTAATGCTAAACCGATGCGCAGAGTATAGCATCATTCGATATTGAACTACTAATTGTAACGTTTCCTACAGTCCACCCGTATTCAATTGTTTTGATGCGGAAAAATTAACTGCGACAATTTGCATTCTTAGCTAAACTTTTCTTCTTCAAATATTGTGTAAAACCGATGGTCCGCGTTAGGAAAATCTGTCAAAGAGAATCGGCGGTGACACACTAGTTCATGATTTCTTCATTCGATTACACCGTTTTCTACAAAATCATAAATTTCCCACCTGATACTGCACTTCGCAGTCCTCTTCCACTGGAATCAACTGCTCTAGGAGAGGAAGCAGAAGAGTGGTGACGATTTCGTGCTCCGACACAGACTTGCACTGGTGGTAGAGAGACTGCATCGAGGCGATTGCCTGAGATTATAGTATTATTATTATTATCATTATTATTATTGTTATTATCGCCAACAAGTACAAATGTCACATAATCCGGCAGAATTAGATTGAATGTGAAGCAGTCGTGAATTATTGGTACATCAGCAGATGCCAGTCATAATGAAACACCGACTAATCTTCCCTAGATACGACACCAACGAATCAGCAGAACGCCAAGTTGTTTGGTGTTACAAGTAATATTCTTAAGCATTACTGAAATACATCAATCCCTCACCTGTTTCCTGACCGACTTGGAGAAGGTTTTGTCGCCGTACTTCAGCACGAGATCCTTCGCTCTCTGCAGCCAGTCAGGCTGCAGCTGCGACAACTCCTGCAGCAGAGATTTATTCCGCTTAACTAGTACTAAGGAATAAAATAATCAGACATTTATGTTATTCTGTATTTTTTATTCCATTAAAGGAATACGCAATAGCTGTGAACGGAAAATGAACCAATACGCCGACAACTCGATGATTTCGCTTTCCCAGGAAGAGTATAGGAATAGGGAAAGAAATTGAGGGGTATCACACTCACGGGAGATCATTCAAGACACAATATACACTAGCCGCAGCATGTCTATTACATTCCAATCATTGGCCAAAATAAATGTCTTTTAAAAAGCGCGAAATCGCCTAGACCATACATCCATATGATTCGAAATAATACCGCGGCCCGATGGAAAACAACGCCACACCACCTGGAATCAATAAAAAAATGCACCGTACCTTTCCCCTGTACTTCATAATGAGCGCGATTGAGTCATCGCAGCGGCAGTCGAGACACAACTCAAGCAGCTCGAATAACTCGTCTACAAAATACAATTGTTAATTATTTAAACGCTTCTAAAATTTTTATTGCAATGAGTCGAATAGGTTGTTTCCGCAAAAATCGTAGTGGGAGTAGTATAGTTTATGATGGGGCAATGGACACGTTTACAACTTTCTCATCTAGGAACCATCAAATCGCCAAGTATTCAATTCAATTATTTATTCCGCCAGAGGGTTATGATCTTCGTATTGCGTGTGCCTTTGATTGTCGTCATAGCAGTTGGCAGAGGTCCGTCGTCTCCAGACGAATAAATAATTGAATTCAGAGAACGCGTATAAGCACCAGTGTTGCCAAGAACATCGTCCACTAACCCGCACTGCCCGAGTACTGGTAGTCGAGATAGAGTTGCTGTAGATGATCGAGAAGAGCAGTGAGAACAGGACGACAGATCTTGTACGACTCCTCCTGTTGGCACAATTAAATATTTATTGACCCGTGATATTTGTCCGGAACGATACCCCCTCCCATTTTTGTCAAGAAACGTTATCAAAAGTATATCTGTCAAAAGGTGAGAGCAAAATGGTATGTGCCAAAATTACACTCGTCAATTGCTTGGTAAAAAATCACATGGTGGTCACATTTCGTAGGGGAAAATAAGTACAAAATATGAGAAAATAGACTGTCCATTGACGGCACTTCATGATCAGTGGAAACACGGCACTGCCATGTTTTAACCATACCATAACCACTAATGTCAACTGACACTAATTCCATTCACAGTTTTCTCGATTCATATAATATCATCCCTACAGTACCGCTTCGTAAGCGGAAGCAGAAATTCCATAAACACTAATTTCAACTGGCGCCTTAATTCCATCCACGTACATTTAATTGTATCAAACCCATGCAAAACCTCCACTCACCACTTTGGTCAGCTCGTGCATTTCGCAGATAGAAAAAAGGCACAATAAATTGCTCTTTCATAGAAACACGTCGTGTTCACGTTTCAACCGTACCATAAACACCAATAACAACTGATGCTCTTATTCCCTTCATATAGCGATTTTTATTATGACATGCCTACCCAATCTCTCCACTCACCACTTTGATCAATTCGTGGACGACATGGAACATTCGGACGATTCGCTGCCACGTGATGTGCTGCAGGTCGCGGCCGAACTTCATCACGAGCCGCTTGATGCCCGCGAGCACGTCGCTTAAAGTAAGGATGATTGTATGTATGCAAATGTGCTGCAACACAAATCCACCACTGCGAAGAGCAGCGCACACAGTACAATAATATTGCCCAATTTTTTAAAAGTACACAAACATTCAGTGATTGCTCTTACGCTAGATATGGAACACGAAACCGTCTACTATCTGCCAATATTAGAGCAGAAGAAAGTGATTAGCAATCTTGAAAAAAACAACTGAACTCAACTTCCACTTGAAACTGGAAATGGTCATGTCCCTCAAATAACAATCAACTCACTTGCACACAACTGGGTCCACCGCGACCGCATACTCGAGGGCGTCAGTGACGAAGATGGGAGAGGAGCGGACCGACTCGATCTTCTGCAATTATTACTAATTAGCTCTTAATTAAAATATGGCTAATTATTAGTTACTTATTCGTTGTCATCGACCATGATAATAGTTTTCTCATCTCTACCGCACTACAAAGCACTATTGAAATGGTCGATCACTAGATATATTACATCTACGAAACCCCAAACAACCCGCCTGCGTTCCCCACGTGCTCTGCACCAGGAAGTAGACGGCGCCGCGGATCGACCGAATCACCTGAACTTCAAATAAAATTACATTATTCCACAATGTAAAATACAGTAGTACAGTACATAAATTCGGGGAGGAAAAATAATCAATAAACGACCGTACCCTTCCCTTGTCCGTTCCCAGTATCTGCAGACTCGACTGTCCGCTCTTCAGAATTTCCACGAGCACATTGCGAGTACGGTGGCCTGACATCGAATGCACAATCAATACTATCACGAACTGACGACAATATGCAACTTGGACCACGTAAAATTCGATAAAATATCAATCCCACGTAATACTCATTTATTTTTTTGTGTTGGGACCCAGTCTGACCGCGCCTTCTGCTATACTTCTCCTCCACTACCGTAACCCACCGAGCTGAGAGTTTAGCAGATTGCGGGCGACTGCCCATGATTGCTCGCAGAATGTCTTGAGGACGACGAGGCAGCAGAGGGTCGTCACGATGAGGGGAAGTTCGGAACGGGGCAATTCACTGTAAAGAACACAATGAACGCATGATAATAGCTTCAGAAGTATGGAAGCTCCATCCACCATACTTACTTGTTACATACTAGTATAATAATCGCTACAGCTATTTCTAATTGTACTAAAGAATTTTAATTTTTAGAATATCAGCACACCACTGATTTGCAACTAATAGCACAGAACATGTAAGCCACTTGAAACCCATTTCTCATAAACTTTTCGGAACATCGTAGTACACAATATCGGCAAAAGTTTTGTACGATCTCGAAATGCAATACTCATTTTAAAAATAGCCCAACGATATTTCAGACTGTTAAGAACGGTGGAGGAAGGTGGAAGTTAATGAGGTTTTTAATTTTGCTAATAGCACAGAACATGTAAGCCACTTGAAACCCATTTCTCATAAGCTTTTCGGAACATCGTAGTACACAATATCGGCAAAAGTTTTGTACGATCTCGAAATGCAATACTCATTTTAAAAATAGCCCAACGATATTTCAGACTGTTAAGAACGGTGGAGGAAGGTGGAAGTTAATGAGGTTTTTAATTTTGCAACCCGGGACAAGAGAGAGAACTAATTTCGAACTATTACCAGAGCCTATTACAATCTAGTGCTTCCTTGAATTCATGCCCACCTGTACTTCTGGATGGTCACTAGCAGGTCGAGGCAGGGGCTGGTGAGTGGGTCGCCCAGTCGCGCACATCGACCACACGAGGTACGCACCTGAGTGGAATATTATATTATAATTATATTTACACTGTAAGTAACAATTAAGAGTAATTAGTATATCATCAATGGCAGTACTAATTATGCTCTGCATGGAATTATACAAGTTCAATCATAATTCCGAAGGACCGACTCACACTGATTTTATTTTCCCTTTGTGAGTATTTTAATTAAGTTTAAAAACAAATATGTGAAGCAAGTATCCACCAACCAGTGTGATCATGCTCTGCTCGCACACGAATGCCGAGTTGTGCATGATGAGTTGCTGCGCGAGTTGGATGACCTGCAATTGCAAAATGATTTATTTTTCAATTACAGTAATCTAGCACGAATACGGTAATGCTGCGACTGTTTCACATTTGGAATGTCGCACAAGAGGATGGAGTAAACGTTGGAATAAAGCACATTGGGTTCTTTGGACAAAACAGTTTGCGTAAGTCATACTGATTTCGTTGCTTCTTCCCATATCAGGTATGCCTGCGAATCCTGCAGCATTTGGGCTTCATGATCACTATTACCTCACTCCCACTACCCCATTCGTATTAGCAATAATATAGATTGTGGAATATCACAAGTAAGTGTATCAGTACCAACGTGTGATTGAAAATATCACGTCCACCTACAGTAGCATTGCCGTGGTGTAATTACCGTACCTTGAAGTCTTCCAACTACAATATGATTGTCGTGTAATTAACGTACCTTGATGGCATCGGGGTGGTCGTCCTTGTCCAGCACAGTCTTCATCCAATCGGCAACGAGGAAATCCATCGCCTGGAATTAACAATTATCTTTTTTTCAACATATTTTACGCATGCGGATCATTCGTGTGCTCTGTAAATACTCGTTTTTTTTATTCAAAAGTCATACTTACCGTATATAATGTTTAAATATCTAAAACCAGGGATAAAAGTCAGTGTTGAAACGCCAAAATCACTGGCTACTGTTTACACTCTTCAAGAGGCCGGGGAACACACGGCGTTCCGGCCAAAATGCCTGCGAGTGAAATAGTTGTGAGTTCATCGCCCGAGGGGAATAAACTTCCCCCTATTTGCACACTCTAACTGCCTGCCTTTTTCTCGTCGGGGGCACCCAGGGGGAGGGGGAGGGGGGCGTACCTTCTCGAATCCGTTGACGTTCTTGCAGTTTTCCGACAGCGCATTCAGCCACCGAATCGTCTCCTCCTCACATCCGAGATCGCGGATTTTCTGGAAATTCCAATTCGATTACTCGAAATAAGTGAAATTCTCTTTTCAGGACCCAACTAACGACACCGAAGATTCGGTAACCACGATCGTAGTAGACATTTTGAGAGAGAAAATAGTAACTAAAACCAAAATCATACAACTCTGGAGGTAGCTTGGAAATGCGAACGACTACTGTATCATACCTCAAAGAAGGTGTGTCTCAGCGCCAGTCCCAACTGCTGATGCTGCGTCACAGTGAGCTCGATTATCGCACTGTAAAAGCCGTTTTGTCAATCGATATTCGTACCACTACCGCAACCGAGCTGTACAGTCCAGTTATCGATAACCTAGACGAGACTACCGTACTTGATCGTGGATAATCTCGTCTCTGGCTCGTGCAGCATGTCCTGAGTCTCGTGCCAAATTCCCTCAAGCGTCGACACTTGCAGGTTACGGTTCTTCATTACCTTCAAAATCGATTTACAGTAAACCATCGTCGCTACCGTAGTCTGCAGTATATTGATTTCCTCCGCTACCGGAATTCACAAGAGTTACGTTTTGCGTGCAAAGCACAACCAGCACAAAAGCGTGTGAGTGCCGAATGAGTAAGCAAGGTGCTTAGGTATTGGTGCAAAGTACAAATTGACAGTACGTTGGATTCGAACATCCTCGCAATGCGATTCTTTAATGTTGGCTGCCTTCTCACGGGACGTGGCGATGCCGAGGGCGACTGAAATATGCACCGCACACCATGCACGCACGCACCGTCACACCACACCAGCAGACAATATGATACACAGGCACTGCTTCGCAAGACCCAGACCACTGATCGTCTTCGCAAGAGTTACCGAATAAACCCACACTTTCATGTCTTGAATATTATCACAACCAGGTCTTGTGAAGAAGTGCAGGAATATGCAAACGAAACCTCCGTAGCCTACCGTACTCAGATGAAAAAAGCACAATCGGGAGCAAAAAGCGTGCATTAAACCATGATTACAAAGGCAGATAAGTGCATAAGCTTCAATCGCACGTCAATCAATAACCGTGACTACCGTACCTCTTGGATGTTGTTGAGGGTCCTGGTGCGCGTCTTGCTCGTGTTGCCTCTGCTCAGCAGCGTCCACGCCTCCTTCTTAATCGATCCTTCTTGCGTCACAAGATCCACCATCGAGTTTCTCTGCCAATGTAAATTGCAATACTATTGCATTATCCTTACTCAACATCATCAAACCATTTCATCTCACAACCGTCACAATTCACGTTTCTCGACTACAGAGAGTTATGACTAACAAATACAATTTTATGTCACAACCAGTCACATTCACGTTTCTCGGAGAAAATATAGCGCTTCGCAATAGACTTCGATGATAGCTGTACGGATTCGTTTTCAAAAACGATTTTTCATACCTCTGATCGCTCCCGATTGCCCGTTCCGAAGATGTTTCTTGTTATCGAACTCATGAGTCCTGCAAATCGACGCGACCATTTCTGACACTCTCATCTCCTTATCTCTCCCGTGTGCACAATTCCAAACACACTGATACGGTCGCACTGGAGATCGAGTGTTTGGTAAGCAGTTCATAGGCAAAAACATTCTCAGCAAATGCACACTTTGACCTCTACTCTAGGTGCGGGGCGAACCCCGAGCTTTTCCGAGCCTAAGGATATGAATCATAGCCAGAATCGAGTTGGGTCGCGCTCATAATGGGGCCTGGCAACAGCTTCTAACTACACTCTAACCCAGACGTCAACAACATGAAAGTAAGCAAAAAGAAACGGGAAGGAAAAGGGGGTGTCAGACATCTTTCATACCTGATCTAGTACCTATCTGCTCCAAATTTTAACGCCGACTATAAGCGTTTTGGCAATCATTCGCTCAATTTTCGAGTAATCTCAATCCTTGCAAACTTTGCAGCGGCCGTAACCATATTATGACCTTCTTTATAAATAAAATGGGGTTCTCACAGGTATATAGTGAAGACACACTAAACACCTCGTGTTGAAGTGTTTACTACCCAAGTTTCTAAAAATTCGTTTAAAATAGGTCGATATGCACGAAGAATTGAAAACATTTTCCGACGAAGTATAGACGAAGTAAGTGCTTATCCTCGCTGGCTTAAACCTATTTTGACCAACGACCTACCCGGTCGTCGGGCGGGCGACGCTTGCTGCGGCGCTGCAGCTGCTGCAGTAGCTGCAGTAGTCGTCGTCGAGGTCGGACTGCCGACTGAAAGGGATCGGTATTTCATTGCTGCCTGAAAGTAATCGATTCCACCGCAAACAACCACAGTCACACGCAGGCACTCGAGTCGATAGAAAAGTGCAAAAATGGGGCGAAAAAGCGCTGGAAACGAGGGGTGAGAGAGTAAATTCGCAGTGCCGACGCGCGTCGCGCGCTCAATGATAACTGATAACGGGTGATATGCGGGCGATTACTTGTGGGTTGACACTCTGATCTTTGCAGAGTCTCCCTCAAGTTGAGAAGAGCAAACGAGTGGAGTAAGGTCGATGAATGCGAGCTAATAGTAAGAAGAAACTGCGATTTCGCCTCCGTCGACGGATACAATTTGTACTTTGCCCCTAGCGCAGCGTACCCGTTATCGAATCATTAGTTAGCACACGGTAGTAGTTTCCGAATCTATTCGCTCCTGTGACTTTGGTGCTTCAATACGAGTACATTACTTGCAAATTTTATGAGCTCGTACGAGGTTTTATGGACGTACCATTGCTTCTAGTCACCGTGTCGCCTGCAGAGGACATGACCGTGTCTCGGTGGCTGCCAGACGTCGAAAGAGCGACCGGCACTGTCTGAGAGCGAGTGGTCATCACCCTACAGTTGGATTTGATCAGAAAAAATAAAGACCTGTCCAGCTTTGCCACGTTTCTCGGGGTTAAATCCAATTCACACCCTGAATATCGATTCACAGTTGAGAAATAAGACATGGGCAGTTGATTGGTTATCATTGAAACGCGAAATAAGTTCAAACAAACGCGAAACTTAGAAGCAAAAGCTAAACTAGCCAGGAAAAGATTGAAAACGGAAATGCCCACCGTAATCGGTGTGCGCGCTCACCACGGCAGTCGAGCGAGAACTGATGATTCAACGGGAAACGCCTGTAATTAAAATTACATTTAATCAGTCGCGAAAAACATAAAATAAGATGAATAATAGAGTAATGTCGAAACGCAAGGAAGGCGGTTCGGCCAAAACAACACGTGAGTTTGATTGATAAGAAAATGGGCGCCGAATGGTCATTTCCCCGCTCGTGCGTACTCAAATCCCCGCCGGAGAAGATCGATCAACTATGGGAGAACAACAACAACAACAGGATGATCATTGATCAGAGAAACTTGAAAATACCTCTAGAGAAAACATTGAACTGATGTCATGCCGCGCGAAACTCACTAAGTTGGAGGACTAATCTATTATCACTTCCGAGCACCACGCGACCAAGTTACTGGTACATGAAAATAGCAAAATAGACTTGAAAAACAAGTAGGATCACGAAAGGAATTTAAATTTGAAAAAAAAATCAATATAATTTTGAATAATTCGAAATCGGGTTTTCAGTGCGAGACCTAATACTACTTTTGAAGAGTATCGTAGTCAACGAGCTCAACTCGTCAATCTGACTTTTCCTATTTCGCAGTTTCACGTCGGTTTTCTGCGTAAATACTTGGTTATTGCTTATTTTCTTTTGTCCACCGCGATGTACTCCTTCTCTGGCCCGTGCCAACCCTCATCGGCTCCCTTGATACCCGATGATCCGCGCGGACGGCTTGGTTGATTGTCCTTTGCTCTCGAATTCCCATTTCGCCCGTCTATCTCTTCCGCTCCCTCCTCTCTCTCTTCCTCCCCGCAGTTTAGTTGCACATCTGTACCAATCTGTTCTCTCTTTCCGTAAACCCACGTCGATTTAAGTCGGCTTGTTTTGCTTCAATTGAAAAATACTCTGACGTCATTAGCTTCGGCCACTTCATGAGCAAACAATATTCGACTGTCTTCACGTCTTTTACCCAAATATTCCCCAGAATGTGGGGGTGATTGATATTCCGCTTCGTGCCTCTCTGATCCACTTATTGCATTCAATTTCGCACAATGTCATTGTATTGCATTGTTACACGGTACAGCGACGAACTTTCGTATCGATTCACGATGCACCGGAGAATGTGCGTTCCAGATAGAACAGCGTCGTCATGTTTTGTCTCGCTATACCTCGTGCTTGAATGCGACGAAGAAACAGTGCCATCTGATAGCCGATGATTCATCTGATTCATCCTGTGACATTTTTTATTCACTATATTATTATATTTTTTTATCTTTCCCTCTGGCAATCAACTTTCGCAACGTACATCATCTCATATTTCACCATAGCCACTGTTTACTCGTAGTAGAGCTCTAGGCGTGTTTCTCGTTTCCCACGCGCTACTGAGATCATTAGTATTTTCCCATAGCTCCTCATTCACAATCACGATATTTCATAACCAGTCAACAATCCAGAAAGGGTCAGGGGCAAGGGAGTTAGTATAAGGGGGGGGGTACTCTTACACTCATGTCTCTTTCTTAACCCCTTTCTGGAAGTGTGTGAAGTCATGTGCGATGGGACAAATCTGCCATTCTGTCCTTGGCTTTTGCACTTTCTTTCCCTGCAAACAGCCCCTTTCCTCTCCAGAGATGCCTTCTTCAGTCAGAGACGGGTAGAGTGTCCGCCAAATGGACTTCTGTGCATCTCTCATTTCTCTCCGCCCTCTGACTATCCCCCTTTCCCCCTCCCACTCGTTCTATCCTCCCGCGCGCGGCGCTTCAGACTCTCACACAGCCCGCCCTTTATTCACCCCCCCCCCCTCTCGTCTCTTTCTTCCTCCTCCTCCTCGTCCCCCTTCTTCTCTTTTTCTCTATCCAATGTCCACTCACACTAGACGAAACCCTCGTGCCAGCTCCCAGCCATTCCCCCACCAGAATTTCGACAGTTTTCTGATTGAAAATAAGAAAATTTAAAAATGACGTCTCCATATTTTCCTTGAAGCCTGTATGACGCAATCCCAGTCTGTCTGTTTTTTTCTCGCTTTCTAACGCAGACTTCCTACAGGATGACTCATTGTTGTTTTGACAGAGGTTTTCCGCAAGGTATTAGCCAAGTTTTGCGTTTAAACCCCCTTTGTCGGGAGAGAGACCGTTTACTGTTTGGGTACCATTCCGTGTTCTCTATTCCCCTCCTACCTATCACTAACCGCCTGCGCGCGCCATAGCGTATGTAGTATTGTACACTGCCGCGCTAGCCATGGCGAGGGTTGAATTGATTTCACCCATCAATTTCACACATGCGCGTAACTGTAATCACGCGGGTTTGCGATTGTTTAGGGTATACCCGATTTTAACGTTCACATGATTAGGGACACGGCTTACCCGATTTGCGCGGCTATATCAGCCTCCTGCGGTTCCACCCCCACGCGGTTTCGGGTTGCAGCCCCCGCCCATATACGGACAATTCTCCGTCGAGTTTCCATGCTCAATGGCCATACATCGCAGCAGTAAAACAATGAGAGAGTGTGTGTTGAATAGTCGATGAGTTGGTCCACGAGTTTCCTTTCCTTCCACCCTCGCCCAAGACTTGCACAATGATCCCTCTCCTCCAAATAGGGGCCAGAAGCGAGAGAGTGTGAGGAATTGAGAGAGTTTTCGAAACATATTCTCGCTCCTGACCCTTTTCACTTCATTGCACAGGCCGGTCAGCCCTACAAGCAAGAGCTTGGCGTGAGAGTATTTGGATTCCTTTTTTAAAGTCGAGCTGCGACTTGTTCTTTTCAATTTAGCAGTTTTTAAACCTTTGCGACCCGGCCATTATCAAATTTTGCGATCCGCCGTTCTATATCGAGTATCTAGCCCATCACTGGTGTGGAAAATCAAGTGGGACTCTGCATCCTTTCTGTAGGGTTGGAATCATGTGTTTTCTGGCGATTTGACAAGGAAGGTGGATGATGCTCCCCCTCTTTCTCCCTATTGCGAACTATGTACCGCGAATCCTGTTGTTGTTATCATTGCTACGTTCATATATCGCCTCCGTTCACTATATCTTTGATCTACTCCCCCTCACGCACCATCTCTCCATTTCTATTATTGCATTTTTTTGCCTTCCTGTTTACGCGTATCGCGAGATAGTGTGCGAAATGGAGAGGGTGTCGTTGAATTTGATCAATTTCCTGTATATACACAGAGCCCTCGTTCGGGTGACGCGAGTCCCTCTCCCTCGTCCTCGTCCCCCTCTCTTCGACTCGCTCGATGGGGCCCCCTCCGGGCCACCACGCGCTCCTCACTTCTGGTACCATTTCTGGTTTTTAAAATTTTATTTTAAAAATGAAATTTCGAACCGAACTTTTTTTCGGTTCGGTTCGGTTACCGAACCGAACCGAAAAAAAGTCTAAGCTGGAGAGCGACCTCTTTCAAAGTCTAAATGTCTCGTGCAACCGGCGTTATTAGATTTTGAAGTCGTCGCTGGCCAGCATAGACTCAACACTTATTCCCCGTGAGTTTAAAAGTTCTGAAACATTGAATGTGGATTGTTCAGCAGCACACGCGGTGTAACGTCGTGACCGAAGGTCAGGACGAGAGTGTGGGCAGATTGGAGAGAGTGCAGAGACAGGGGAGAAGAGGGAGTGCGAGGATGAGAGAGACGCCAGAGAAGGAGAGAAAAAGGGGATCGGGACAACTGGTGGTTCCACTTGGGGGTAGAGTGGGAATTTGAACTTTGTGTGGTGCGTAGTCCTGCAAAAAAAAACAGAGGAAGATAGTAATCAAAAGTGCTCAAGATCTGTCAATGGGGAGGGGAAGGAAACGGAACATTGGTAGACAGGTACCTAAAAAAACAACGACGCCTACCCGTACTTTTTTCATTTTCAAGCCAATTTTTAAAAACCGTACCAACATTATTTTATTTTTATTTTGAAAGACAAATAGAAAACCTATCCCACATTTTGGCATTTTAATGGCTAATTTTTAAAACCCTATTCACATTTTCGACTCTTTCCAACCCAGCTTGTCGACCTATGAAACGGGATGAAGAGTGGAACGGTTCCGTCCTGCATTAGACGGCTTATTTATTTGACCACTTTGAGATCTCCTGGAATCCCGGAATAGCGACGCATTTAGCATTACCGTTTAGACGATGTATAACGACCGTTGGGAAATTCCGAAAATTCGGTTGATGCAATGCATACATATTTATACTGAAGCCAGGAAATTATATTTAAATATATCTATTTTTAAAATTATTTAAATTTAAAAAAAATGTTTTTCTTTTGCAGGCGATGAGTCCCTCAACTTGTATGGCTATCGCAAGATTCGGATCCGCACGTATCTCTTCTACGTGCTGTCGGTCCTGACGCTCGGTGTGTTTCGCCTGCTCTGCCACTGGAAGGTACGGTAGCTCTAGATTATCGATTTTGCTATATTCTACCTTTTTTTCCTTACGTAGGCACCAACTTGTGGATGTTGTGTGCGTCTTGCGGTGCTTCAAATCTTTTCGTAAGCGGCGCGCGCGCGCAAGTTGTGCAATATTGAGAGAAAGAACGCGCGGCGGGGCTTATTGAAATTTCCTGAAATTTCCCCACCCTCCCGCCTCGCTGCGCATTTTTAATGCCCTGCGAGGGTAGCAATGAGAAAAGAAACTGCAATAAAGCGGAAGGAAGGAACGTGGTGATGTCAGTCAGCCCCCGGTAGTTTCATGATGCAGGGGATGTACTTGAGAGTTGCTGATATCATGCTTTCTGCTGGGTGTAACTTACGTCACATAATGGTTACAATAAGAAACGCCCACGGACCGTCTTATTAATGTAGAATAGGACACGCGATATCCCATAACCACTGCGGCATAAATAAATATTAATCGTAATACGGAAGCACTTTCGAAAGTCATCTTGGGAATATTTTTCATAACGTTCGCGGGAAAAGTAGAACGATTTGTTGTTCGCAGGTCGACTGGCTTCTCCACTTCCGAGCTCGCAAATCCTCCCTCGAAGATGCAGACTACATCCTGGTCATGTGAGTTGGTCACATTTATCGATTGGTATACATGCAACTCTATCTATTTTCGCCTGTGGAGGCTGTACAGATCCTAAAGAAAGGGCGATTTCATCATTAGGAATCCGCTTCTCGTTAATACTGACCAGTAGATTGTTTGCTTAGTGCCTGGGAGTTTGCGGTTTCTCGCTACTCCGAAGAGCAAGGGATATTGCGTAGTAGGTATTTTGGCCTGTTAGGCAACGCTTCACATTTCGAAAGGCGGCGTCTGGTGTATCTTTCCCTTTCAATCAGTAGATTTCCCGTTGAAGATGCGTTAAATCGACGACAATTAGTGTGCAAGGCTAGGGAAGAAGGAGGAAGGGAAGAGAAGAGAAACTCGTGAGATTTCTTGTGAAAGAAAAGCGGGGAATAAACAGGAGGGGAGAAACAGCTGAGTCGGCCTTCTTTCCTCTATAAGGGAAGCAGAAACAGGAAACAGGCGGGATGTCACGTGTGCGGGGGCGCAGAGTTTGAATAAATATAGATGTTATATTCCTGCTGAAACGTCAAACTGCCGAGTACTTTGAGCGTATGAATAGGGCATAGTTGAATGCCCGGAATTGTATTCGTGCTTTTCTATCGAGGACCAATTGGTTGTCTCGGCACCAGTCTTTTTGTGAGGGGGATGAAAGAGAGGATTGAGAGGGGGGGGGGACAAGAACCACTTGCGTCGTGGGTCCAATAGAAACACGCTGCTGTATCCTTTCCGCTCGTCGGAAGTTTGAGATTGGTCCTGACTAGAAGAAGAAAGAAGAAGAAGGGGGATTCGAGTTTGTAGTTGGAAATAAAATACAGTGGTTGAATTGGCGAATGAATAACTGTAGGGGTGGTGGCTAGTCGAGCGAGGAAATAATGCTTGGGTGGAGGTGAATGCAGATTGCATGATTGGATTAATTAATTTTTTTATCGGAGCTTTCATCCGGCATAGTGGTCGCTTGTCAACGTAAAGTCCTTTCGATTCCTTTAGTAACTTTACCTGGATTTCGTAAAACATCATCCAATCATAGGTCAAAAGGTACGTAAAAAACGACGAAGCCAACCCACATTTCGGCATTTTCAAGGACAATTTTTGAAAAATCCCACCCACATTTTAGGATTTTGAGGGAAAAAATTGAAAAACCAACCCACGTTTTCAATTTTAATGCTTATTTTTTGAAAAACCTAACCCACATTCTAGACTTTCCCCAACGCACCCTTTTGACCTATGCATCCAATATGGCGATCCCGGTAATATCTTGCACTGCTGCAACTTAAAATCGCCAAGTGCAATTTGCGTACATGCAGCCACTGTGGTGTACGACAAATCATGATTATTTATACATTTCCCAATATATGTATCATATTTTAGCGACGAGCATCAGACGGAATCGATACGCGAGGTGCGCACGCTGCGGAACGAGAAGGGAATGGCGATGCCGCGTGCGGATGGATCCATGGAGACTGTCAGGGCAATGAGGTATACTGTAGCGATTAGGGGTACTGTAGTCATGAGGTATACTGTGGCGATTAGGTATACGGAAGAGAAGGGAAAGTACTGTAGCACCACCATACGATTTCAATTTCCGGTTGGAAATTTGTTAGCCTTGAAGAACGAGTCGAAATCGATCTGTTCGTCTTCAGGAGTTTTAGCCGAAAATGTATGAGTAGCACTTGAAACTGTGGTATGGCCTGGTGATGCTCTGTTTCACCCTGCTCCTATATTTAGATATTTGGCATGCCTCTCAATTCGACGTAGTGTTCGCTTGCAACAAATATCTGTTTATTCCTGCTTGAACACGCTTTGATTGCAGGACCTTCTCCTTCCGCAAGTGTGTCTACGTTTGGGTGGCAGAACGTCAGGCATTCACCCTTCCCTCCGATCTCGCTTCCAAGGTGAGGCTAGCTCTTTCGTGAACCTGTCCCTCGGACTTGTTTCTTGACGAAGAGTGGCGGTCAGTGTCTAGACCATCTCTTGTCTACTGTTGACTAGGTATCGTAGACTTTCGAAACAGTATCACGTAGTATATGATGTCTTGTTCTCGAAATGGGGTTAAATGGCGAATTCAAAATTCAATAATATTTGTCTGTCGCAAGATTCTGATCTTGTTGGACAAATGCGCGGCTATTTTGATACCGTATCTTCAATAGTCCTTCATTGTGCAGATCTTTTATACATTTAGTGTAAACTTATTTGGGTGCAATTCGGCGATTAGAAATTGTTTGTGAGTTTGGACGAATTCTTGCAGAATAAGAGGGAGAGGGTGATAGTGACCGGTCACACTAAATAGAGAATGGAGGGGAAGAGACCAATTAGAGTATTGCCCCCTATTCAATGTGGAACGGATTCAATGAAATGAAGGAGGGCGAAGAAAGAATGGGATTGGTTAAGGGGATAGATCGAACCTCATGATTGCGGTACTACCGCAAATAAAGAATATGTAATAGTAACAGATATTTCGGGGAGGATACAAATTTGTGCTTATGGGTGGTCATTCAAATTAATTTATTCCAGATGTCTCTCGGTCTTCTTCACGATATCGCCGATGACAATGAGTGCGGATTGAGTGGAGATGAGGTGAGAAAATGGAAGGAGGGGAAGGGACCTGGTGGAGAGGCGTTTCAAGAGAATGGTATAAGTAGACCTAATACGTGCCAGACAATTCATGTGGCGTATAGAAATCATTAAAAAAGATGAATGAAAAAAAAGGGAAGCGCAGTATTCGTAAATTCTGAATATCATTGAGATTTCTTCTCAGGTCGATCGTCGTAAGGCAACATTTGGTCCCAATCTCATCGATGTCAAGCTCCGCCCACTATGGCTGCTTCTGTTCAGAGAGGCCATCTCACCCTTCTACATATTCCAGGCGTTTAGGTGAGGGATGGGATGGCGTAGGCAGGGATCCACAATTTAAAAAAAAACTAGGATGTTCACGGTTTCTGGCGTGTATTGTATAGTTAGTTAAGCGTAGTTTTCACTTTTAGGTTGCGATACGGACAATAAGAAACTATATATCGCTATATTCAGGAAATTGACTGGTTGTTGAGTACTTTCTTATATGAGGCCGTTTGCGAGAGAATCAAACAATGTCACAATAGATAGATCGGACAGGTGAAAATACAAAATCTCAGTTAAACATGGTTTCCTAGAGATTTGAGGGTAGCGATCACGATGGCGAATATGCCATGTTATACAAATCGATCTTCGACCTGATATTTAAATTACAAAATTCGGCTGATTTCGCGTGTTTTTGTGCTTTCAAAAGATAGAGTCTTCAAACCACGTCGTGTAAATATTCAATTAGGATGAAATTGCATGGAGAATCTCATGGAACTTCAGAAATGCAAATTTCCGTGTATTTCACTTACCTTGTGTCTATTTCTCTATGTTAAACTCAAAAAAGGAGTCTGGGATTAACACAGTATGTGGAGAGTATACACACCGTACTGCCTCTTTAATTTGTACGCTGTTGACCTCCGGAAAATAGAGTTATGAATTTTTAACTGAGTGAAAAAGCACTGATCTGACGAGAAAAATGGCCAATTTGCATCTAATCACCCTCTCACTTCTCATTTGCCCGCTCGCGCGGTGTCTGAGAGGGTGAGCGCATGCTAATTGAGCAGTTCTCACAGCAGGTCAGGTTTTCCACTCTGACTCACTCAGTTAAAAATTCATAACTCTATTTTCCGGAGGTCAACAGCGTACAAATTAAAGAGGCAGTACGGTGTGTATACTCTCCACATACTGTGTTAATCCCAGACTCCTTTTTTGAGTTTAACATAGAGAAATAGACAAAAAGTAAGTGAAATACACGGAAATTTGCATTTCTGAAAGTTCCATTAGATTCTCAATGCAATTTCATCCTAATGGAATATTTACACGACGTGGTTTGAAGACTCTATCTTTTGAAAGCAAAAAACACGCGAAATAATCCGAATTTTGAAATTTGAATAACAGGTCGGAGATCAGTTTGCATAACATGACATATTCGCCATCGTAATCAGTACCCTTGAGAGTACCTAAAGCCATGTTCTCCTCTGAAAATGATTTTTCTACTGTCCGCGCTTTGCTCGATTCTATTGCAAACGGCCTCATATAGTGATTAAATTAGCCTTGTTTGTGAGAAAAATCTACCGGCCCTCTGACTACTGTATACAGTATTCTCTTTGATTTCAGCGTGACCGTGTGGTTCCTGGACGAGTATTACTACTACGCCGCTGTTATTGTTATCATCTCTGTCACTTCCATTATGGTCGACGTCTGGCAGATACGATCACAGGTATACTGTAGGAGGCGTGCTGTAAGCAGATATCGATTGAAAGACTGCTTGGGTTACTTCATACGATGGGAATACGATAGTTCTATTCTATTTACCGGCTCTTTCGTGTCAGGAGAAGAAACTGCGTGCAATGGTGCACTCGACAGAGATGGTGGCAGTGATTCGGAACGGAGGAGAGGTCGGTTTGCAGTTTCAACCAGGGAATAAATGCTGGGATGTTGGAATCAAGTGGTTGTTCCTGTATGACGGAGAAAAAATAATGCAGCTATGTTAGTTATCGCTGCTCAATTATTGTCAAAATAGAAGAGGTGATTTAAGTCTGAAAAACTACCGTAGTAACCACAGTAGCCTACATCGTATCTCTCCTCTGTTCAGGTGGTGCAAGTCTCATCGGACGAGCTCGTGCCGGGTGACGTCATGGTTATTCCCCGTCACGGCTGTGTCCTTCCCTGTGACGCCGCTCTTCTCAATGGAACAGTGATCGTGTCGGAGGCGATGCTGACGGGCGAGAGTGTACCGGTGACTAAGGTGAGCGGCAAGAGATACGGTAGAATGCAGCTTAGATACTTGATTCTTCTATGAGCATAGTAGTCGGTAGAGGATGCACGGTAGCGGTGCTATCGACGTGCATAAGAATGACCATGGGATTTTGCGCTCCAGAGAGTGTAGATCAATCAGCGAATTCTTGGGACAGATGATCGTTAGGAATTTACGTTCGGGCGAGGTGAAATTCATTGTCGGACCATTCGGAATACTCCGACTTTTCTTGTTACAGTCTTTATGTACGGTGCTTTTGTGCTGCAGAACTTCCTTATGTGTATTTTACATTCAACCTGTCTTGATTCACGCTCGATCCTATTTACAAAGCTATAAATAGCACACCTTTCATTGTTCCCTGTTCAGGTTGCTGTATCAGTTCACGATTCCGAGCGAAACCTCCATTTCGACCTCGAAACTCACGCCAAACACGTGCTATTCTGTGGAACGAACGTCCTCCAGACCAGATACTATGCTGGACACCATGTCAAGGTACTGTAGCTACAACTGAACAGAATCCATAGTGAAAGATCTATTGGTTTCTTGTTTGTTGTAATTTCTTTCTTTCTTCCGGTGTGAGAAAAATTGGAACTTATTCACGAAGTTTCAGTTTCAGATCGATAGTTTCTTTCGCAAACGTAAGATCTACTACATGGGCGAGGAGGCTAGGGTAATTCTAAGTGTCGTGGTTGAGTCTTATTGGTTCTGCGATGAGCGAACTCCTCCGCTTTCCCCACTATGTGATTGATTACTTTTGAATGTGCATCCAAGCTCATGAAGGCATGCTAAATGGAGAGGTGTCCTTACACTTCATGTCCCATTATGCCTATCATTTAAAAAAATGAAAACAAAATGAATGTGAAGTGCGGATCCTGTTCTCTGATTGGCATGCCTACCGTATCTATCGATTACAGTAATCGATAATCTTCCCAAATTCCAGGCAGTCGTTCTCCGTACAGCTTTCTCCACTCTCAAGGGCCAACTCGTTCGATCAATCATGTATCCCAAGCCGATTGACTTCCGATTCACGAGAGATCTATTCAAAGTAAGGAGATATATTAGTCTGAATAATGTATTACCGTATTTAGTATGTCTGTATTAGCTGTGTCTAAAAAGGGACCAACGGAGAAGAATTCATTGGCGATGACATTATAAATGAGACTCATACTGATACTGTGACACGAATGCCACTGGTCATCTATTGGTTGTCGTGCCCCTTACGAATTGTAACCACTGGCTTACCCATTACCTTTGTTCGACCTTATAGATACTGACATGTTCAAAATCTATGTTCCATACGAACTCAATGTGCATTGGGCATTTAGGCAAATATTTAGAGATTTAAAATATATTTTCTGACACTCCCACTTCAGTTCGTCGGTTTTCTCGCTTGTTTGGCTGCCGTTGGATTCGTCTTCACTATCGTTGTCATGATGTACAGACAAGCGCGTATGTTTACATTATTCATTAAAAAAGATTATGGTCCAGATCGTACTGTTAAGAAACCGAAAACTAGACTCTTATGAAGCAATGTAAATGTATTGCATTGATTGCAGCCGCTCACACCATCATCATCCGCGCCCTCGACATTATTACAATCGTCGTCCCACCAGCATTGCCAGGTATACTGTAGAGAAAAGTGAGAGTACGGTAGACTATGGTATATGATGTGATTGTACGGTAATGAATGATATTCCTGCTGACTCAATGCCAATGTCAATTTTTTAAACGTTTGTGATGAAAACAGCCAAATTTCACTAATTGTTGTAAACGTATTAAATAATTAAATAACCCTTGCAGCGGCCATGTCTGTCGGCATCATTGCGGCCAATCTGCGACTGAGGAGAAAGAACATTTTCTGCATCTCGCCATCGGTAGGTCAAAATAGAGAACAGAAAAGGAATACATTTTTTGGGTACTTATCCCAGAAATATTTACGAAACACCCAATATCCTAACCCCTTACCGAAATACTGTTTCATCGGTTCGTTGAAAGTATATAATGGTGGCTAATCCTCGCCGCGTTGTCGCTTTGTTTTACCCCCCCCCCCCTCAAAGAATTATGAAGTAGAGAATGCGCGAAAAGCACATGTGCCTTCGCAGTTTTTTCTGCTCACAAAATCCCACTCATCTTTCTCAATGGCTCACGCGCGCACTCCACACCGCTGTGAGATTTGCGTCCTACAGCGCTTTGAAATTGTCAGACTAGTACCAACCCGGATTCTGCCCCGATTTGAGATACGAACAAAAATATTGCATAGCATAGTCACTATCTCTCCTTGTCAGGTGATCAACACTTGCGGTGCGACAAATGTGGTCTGCTTCGATAAAACGGGAACTCTCACAGAGGATGGATTGGATTTCCATCGAGCGAGGGCGGTTAATAGGAGGTGAGATGAGGGAGAGATTGCGTCATCCAAAGGCAATCGATGAGTATATTGAAAATCTAATGATAGATTCAATATATCGTGCGATCTTTTCAGATCAGAAGGGAAGGTTCCTCTCTTCTCTGCTGAGGCGGGCACTCTCGACGTTGCCCTCCACAAGGAACTCATTCGGGCGATTGCATGCTGCCACTCACTGACGAGAATCGATGGAGTCCTCACGGGTACGGTAGAATGAGAGAGGAGGTATTGGAAACTGATTCGAAAATGGTTTTATTCTATTTTGGAGAGTTGCATGTGTACAAGGTGAATTGGAGTGGCAAGTTGACTTCATAAAAAAACATTTGTTTACAATAAGTATGTGCCATCCTTACAATCGATAATGCAGGCGATCCGCTCGATTTGATTCTCTTCGAGCAAACTCGCTGGTCGTTGACTGAGGGAGGAGATGAGATGGCAGAGGATGAGAATTACGATACCATTCAGGTACGGTATAAAGGACAGAAGTGAGGGTACGGTAGTTCATGCCTCAAGGCAGTTTTGTCAACTTAAATTCTTCCTTTGTTTCTCTGGTGGTTTTCTGGTTCAAATAAATGGCGGTTGATTCTTGTTTTTGGTGAATTTTATATTCTCAGAGTCTAAAACTCGAGTGATGTTCCCGAGATTCACTCATAAAGAAACTGGCTAAATCCAATGTGCGTATTTGCAGCCTATGTTGCTGCGGCCTCCGCAATCCCATCCGACCTACGGCGGCTGCACCGTCATACGGCAGTTCCCCTTCAGGTGAGGCGTTTTGACTTTCAGATAATGCGTATGTCGGGGTGTCGGGGAGTTTGTTTATGCAATCCGTCTCAGATAGATTTGGAAAAAGGAGATAAATGATAATTTTCAGCTCGTCCCTGCAGCGAATGAGTGTGATTGTGCAGGCACCGCAGGAGGCAGATTCGACCCACGATATGACACTATACGTCAAGGGTACGGTAGATGAGGGGAGGGAAAGGGTACGGTAGGCGAAGGGATGGAGAATGGGGTTACAGAAGATTACGAGGAAACAGTGCGGTTTTTGGGGGAGTACGGTAGATTAGAGGAGTCGTGAATGGAGCACTGACTTTATTTCAATTTACAATAACGTTATCAGAGAAACACATTCGGTGCTAGGTTCTACCCCTCTGAGCTTTCATCTCTCTCAGGGTCGCCCGAGATGATTCGATCGCTCTGCCATCCTGAGTCGATTCCCATGGACTTTGATGACGTCATCGCTGGTTGGTATTTTTTTCTTTCTTGGATCCGGCACGTTATCGTCATTTGTTCCTAGTCTTTTTCATAGCGATGATGAAACGAACAAAAACATGGTAAAAATGGATTTATCTATTTTCAATTTTTCCAAGATATCAAATAAAATTCCATTAAATTCTATCATATTATAGGCTACGCCCGTCACGGATTCCGTATCATCGCCGTTGCAAGAACTGACGTAGAAATGACGTATGCAAAGGCGCACAAAGTGCCCAGAGAGGAGGTAAGGGGGGTACTGTAGATCTTATGTGTTTCTTGACGCGGGTGTGCAAAGAAAAGTATGTACAGACGTAATTTCCGTGTCCTCCATTGAAACTCAAGAAAATTGTTGGGCAGCTGTGACAATACCAGGCAGTTTGGTGTTTCCGCACATAGTTACAGTCGGATAGAACGAGGGCTAATACATTCAGTTTGTGGAATTGTATTGCTGCATACATTACACCACGTATCAGTGCCGTGGTCCCATTTGCATTATATTTTATTTATTTTCATCAGTGTTATTATTGTTTTCTCAGGTGGAGCACGATCTCGAGCTCGTTGGCGTGATTGTGCTGGAGAACAGAATCAAACCACAGACGACCGGAGTCATTCAACAACTAACGAAGTGAGAATTTCACGCATTTGTGGAAATAATCATATTATCATGAAAAACTACCACTGCTCTCGTTGCTACTCAGGCGTAGGGGTGGTCGAGACCGCTTTGCGTGTAGAAGACCTAACACCTTTACCTTTAACTTTTTACTAATTTAGAGATGCCACTTTCACTGCCATGGTATGAATAGTAATCTAGAGTGGCTAGCAAAAATGCACATTGAATCGTAACTTAGTGAATCAGTGTTTCTCGGTTCGCTAATGTTCGAAGATTTTAAAACTGAAACTGCTTGCAGTTTTATTGCGGAATTATTAATACTTCTATTTTTACCGGCAATTAGCGGTCCAGAGGAAATTGTGTAATTGATTTTAAAAAAAAATAAATATAAATAACTTTTTTTTCATCAGGGCGGACATCCGTTCCATAATGGTGACGGGCGACAATCTTCTGACTGCCGCGAGTGTTGCAAGGGAATCAGGCATCCTGCATCCCGCCAAGAAAGTGTACGCCCTCGAGCATACGGTAGGTTGGGTACTGTAGTCGAGGAGCATCTGTGGAATGAGTTAGGAGTACTGTAATTGATTCTGTGATTCGTTGGTTTAAATAACATATACTGTATTACAGCACGATAAGGATGAACATGGACGGACAAAGTTGACACTTCGACTCGAATTTGATCCCTCTGATGGAGGGGAAAATGGAAGTGGAAGTGGAGTCAATGGGAATGGATCGATTGCAGGCAATATGGGCATACGGTAGGTGGAAATCAATTTGCTTCTGGGAATATTCTGGTACCGAACTGGTAGAGCAGGAGAGTAGGTGTTTTATGCTCATACTAAGAAGCGCATGATGTCCAATCGACTAATATAGTCTCACTTGTCTGTGCAATTAAAACAAAGAAAAAAGGACTTCTACCGTAGTGCTACTCACATCTCTCAATTGCAGATTACTCGGCAAGAATGGGAAGGACTTGGAGCGAGCGAGCAGTCCAGTGATTGGAGCAATTGCTGCACGATATCAAATGGTGATCACTGGTGAGTAGGCTTCACATCCTTCATATTACGATTGGAAATGTTGCCGAATACTTGTGTTGCAGATGCAACAAAAAAAGTGTCTGGTGATGCCTGCTTGTGTAGATAGTAAACCTAGTCTTGTTTTGTCTTGACGATGTTTCTAGTACTCGATTACCTAGTGATGACGTCACTCTTCCCTCATCTCCCTCTTCATATCAGGTCCAACCTTCGCTGTCCTCACCCACGAATATCCCGAACTGCTGGATCTTCTCGTGTGCAGTTGTGCAGTTTTCGCCCGAATGTCGCCTGATCAGAAACAGGCACTCATCCATCACCTACAGGTATACGGTAGTTGAAAGGGATACTGTAGGCGATTGGGTTACGGTAGTTGGAAGGGATACTGTAGGCGATAGGGTTATGGTAGTTGAATAGGATACTGTAGGCGATAGGGTTACGTCAGTCGGATAGAGGAGTACGTAAGGGATAACCTACAGTAATCCGAATGATTCAGGCGATCGACTACACGGTGGCCATGTGTGGAGACGGTGCGAATGACTGTGCTGCGCTCAAGGTAAGGAGGGTGAGGGAAATTGTTGGGGACGGACTGGGTTTACTGTGCGGTTGAACTGATTATGCTATTTATTTATTCATTATTTATTATATTTATTCGATTGTTGATGAGGGGCAGTAATTACAACGTGATTCACCGATTCTCAATGTGCAATCACATTGTGGTTTCATGTAGTACGTATAGTTTGTGGGGAAAATTGCTGGTACTTCTTTGAACAATCTTTCTTCAATAGTTATATTTTTAAAAATACAGAGATTCATCTAACTCATCTTTCGATTTCAGGCAGCACACGCGGGAATTTCTCTGTCCGAGGCTGAGGCCTCAATCGCCGCGCCCTTCACATCGAAAACTGCAGGTAAAAAAACTGCAAAAAAAAAGATTTTTTTTTTCATTTTCGAAAATCAATAAAATTCCTGTCAGACATCTCGTGCGTGCCGGCAGTAATCGCCGAGGGCCGCGCCGCTCTCGTGACGTCGTTTGGAGTGTTCCAGTGAGTGTGGTGGGGGAATACGGTAGTGAGTAGAGTGGCGAGAAGTGCGAAACGTCGACGTGTTGAGAAAAGAGGGAGAAGGAGAAAATTCGAGACCGTTGCATCCACTCACTCAGAGTACGGATATCGGATTACCGTATCTAGCTATCGATTATTTGATTTCCTAATCTTAAAATCCATGATATAGGTTATTATTATTAAATTGCAGATACATGGCGTGCTACTCGATGACGCAGTTCATGACCGTCCTCTTCCTGTACACAATGCCTACGAATTTGCTGGATTTGCAGGTGAAGACGGGCGATTTTTCGTTTTTTTGTTGTAACAGAGTTGGGTTTCAAATGGGAATCGTAGCATGGTATCGCAGCCAATAGTGTAGATACGTTGAAGCTATAATTTGTCCGGTTATAATTGTGGGCCGAAAATTTTTAATACAAAATATATTAATTAATATTTGCAGTTCCTCTACATCGATTTCTTCTTGATCACTCTCGTCGCTCTCTTCTTCGGTAATACACCCGCGTGCAAGAAACTGAGGTACGGTAATATATGACGGTAGTGTGGAGTGGGGGATACGGTAGCGGATTACTGTAACTCGACGTTTTATAAAAAAATACGATTGTCAAAACTGCTCTAGACTTTCAAAAATGGTAATTTGAATATTTGATTACATGACATGGTGAGCTGTGGGAAGATCCTGTACCATTCTTGCTTCAGTAATTTCTTGTATTTGAAACTTTTATTTCGAATTTGATTCACATTCCTTGTGAGTGAAGACAGAGCAAATTAATTTTTTCGTTCAGCATGCAAGCTCCGCCCACTCGTCTTCTCTCTCTCCCCACGATAATCTCTGTGGTCGGCCAACTCGTCATCATATTCACCATCCAGACGAGCGTCTTTTTCTGGAGCAGAGCACAGGAATGGTGAGTGATGTGAGGGAGATACAATATTTATCAGTGTCGCTTTAGGGGCGTTGATCAAGATGGGGTTTCGTACTGGTTTCAGACGTGGTCGATGGTCTTCTTTAGAATGAGTCATTTTGTCCAGAATTGAACTTCGGGATCGGTCTTCTTTCCATATCACAGACCCAGGGTTTTGGCTGGAGAAAGAAGAAAACGATCTTACGAGCTTGACATTGCAGATGTTACGTTCGAAGAAAGGGAAACAGTTCCTGATTTCTTGAATTTGCGCCAACTAAACTCAAATCATCAATCTCAGAAAGAAATTCATCGAGTCTATAAACCGAGGGACCAACCATCTTATTTAGTCATACCCATCACCCGGTGACCAGTCCGGCTTGGATGTGGATTCCGATCTTGCTGAGTAGTCGATGGCATAGACAAGGGAAATTGAGGGAAAATCCCCCTCTCCATCAGAGAGAAATAGAGAGGGACCGCTCGCGACGACTGACAGATTCGGGAATCAAGAGAAAGATTTATTTCCGTCCTGGAAAATATGCGCACTATACCGGGATTCATCCTGGAAATAAATTCCAGAGAAGGGGGGGGAGAAGAGCGCATTGTAAGACGATTGTAAGTGTCGATTACTTTTAGTTCTGTAGCGGCTCGGTGGGTAAGATGGGACGGAATGCCAGCAAATATTTCTATACGATCTGGCAAACGGAAAGTAATCTTTGGAAAGCATGCCAGATTCTTCCTTTAGTGATACGTGATATGCGAACGGTTCAGCCCGAGTTTGATAGCTCTGATTACTTCTGAATATACCGCTATCGTTAGCTAGCAATCGCTCCGTTCAGGAACCCTGGATTCCATCAGGAGCCGGACAATGATCAGACTCCGTCATTCGAGGGAACTTCACTGCTTCTTGTGACAGGATTTCAGTACATCACACTGGCGGTTGTTTATTCGAAGGTACGGTAGATTGTTTTATTAACTTTATTTGTTCATAGCTGGAAATTTTTGGGTGGGTCCAAAGAAAGCATTAGTGTCGTTCAAGTTAGCACCATTTGCCTTGAATATGAAACAGGAAGTCACCTTGGGTACCGTGTATGTGCTATTCGGTTTTTCTATAATATTCGAAGCTGCACTAGTTGTTTTAAAACGCGTTCTCTGTAAGACCGCAGTGAAATTTGAGGAATCCGGCACAACTCGTTCAAAGTGATCACCCGGGGCTCAAACTTTTTTTCACACATAGCCCGAGGTGTAAATTAAATTTTAAAAGTGAAAAATTAATGAAATGTCAAAATTTGGAAAATCGATAATTTTTTTACGAAAAAAATTTTTTTTTCAATTTTTTTCTTTTCCTGTTGTGTTACATATCATTTGAAAGAGCATCAAAAGTTATGTATAAATCAATAATTTCACAAGAATCGAAGCACTCTGAGCGAAAATAGGTGATTGTATACGCAGAAATTTGCCGTTTCTGTGAAACTTTATTTTTGATAAAATTATTCCCATGATTTGCAAGCTTCTATTTTGATATATATTATGTGTTTTCATCGCTGAATATAAATATCATAAACTTATTACATATATCCTGCATAATGGTAGTGGCATCTTCTCCAGACCATGACCACCCAGTTGTCAATTTCAAAAAGGAAATGCGTAAAACTTTTTTCCCCGGAACGTTAGCATCTTTTCATACACGCCATTCGAAAGAGCATCAAAAGTTATGTCTAGAACCATGATTTCAGGAGGATCAAACAACTAGGAGCGATAATCGATAATCCCATTCACAGAAATCGATTTATATGGCTAGGCTTAATATTCACCTCTATTATCGTTCAATGTGATCGCCCAGGACTCAAATTTTTTTCTCATGCAGCCTAAAGTGCTAAGTAAATTTTAAAAGTAATCTGGATAAGAAAATTCAATTTTTGAAAAATCGATAAAAAAAATTTTTTCAAAAAAAATCAATTTTAATTTTTTATTTATTTTCGTGTCGTGTCATATCTCATTCGAAAGAGCATAAAAAGTTATGTAAAAATCCACACTTTCATGCAGATTGGGATGCAATGAACAAAAATATGTGTCTTCGAATAGTCTCAATTTGTGAAGATAGTGTTATCGCTTGGACGTGACGAAACTTCGCGAAATCATGGAATAACACATAACCTTTGATGCTCTTTCGAATGAGATATGACACGACACGAAAATAAAAAAAATTAAAATTGATTTTTTTTTGAAAAAAATTTTTTTTTATCGATTTTTCAAAAATTGAATTTTCTTATCCAGATTACTTTTAAAATTTACTTAGCACCTTAGGCTGCATGAGAAAAAAATTGGAGTTCTGGGCGATCACATTGAACGATAATAGAGGTGAATATTTAGCCTAGCCATATAAATCGATTTCTGCGAATGTGATTATCGATTATCGCTCCTAGTTGTTTGATCCTCCTGAAATCATGGTTCTAGACATAAATTTTGATGCTCTTTCGAATGGCGTGTATGAAAAGATGCTAACGTTCCCGGGAAAAAAGTTTTACGCATTTCCTTTTTGAAATTGACAACTGGGTGGTCATGGTCTGGAGAAGATGCCACTGCCATTATGCAGGATATATGTAATAAGATTATGATATTTATATTCAGCGATGAAAAACACATAATATATATCAAAATGGAAGCTTGCAAATCATGGGAACAATTTTATCAAAAATAAAGTTTCACAGAAACGGCAAATTTCTGCGTATACAATCACCTATTTTCGCTCAGAGTGCTTCGATTCTTGTGAAATTATTGATTTATACATAACTTTTGATGCTCTTTCGAATGATATGTAACACAATAGGAAAAGAAAAAAATTGAAAAAAAATTTTTTTTCGTAAAAAAATTATCGATTTTCCAAATTTTGACATTTCATTAATTTTTCACTTTTAAAATTTAATTTACACCTCGGGCTATGTGTGAAAAAAGTTTGAGTTCTTACAAATAACGCGTTTTAAGAAACAAGAGAATAGGAGAACTTCTCTTGTAATATCAATAAATACAGTACCTATTTGAGGGCGCTCCATTCCGCAAGGGACTCGTCTCTAACAAACCTCTGTGTTTTGTTCTCCTTCTCACTTCGATCGTCCATCTTCTACTCTGCATTTTCCCAAGTTAGTTGGCGATTGAGTAGTGGTGACGAAATTATTATGGCAAAACTCCAGCCGGGTCGTGGTTTCACGGAGTGTCAACTGTTGCCTAGACTATTTCCACAGTTGATGTTTAGGGAGATACCATTCACCACCAGTTGGTTTTGTGCTTCATTTGTATTTAGTAAGTCTTATCGTTTACGGTTTCGTGCGCATGCTGGGTTGACAAGATTGTATTTTTTTAAAAAGTTTTCAGTATATTTTTTTAAAAATTAATTTAATTGCAGTGGACTGGTCTAACTCTGTTCTCTCTCTCAAGCCAATTCCCTCTGGTGCTCCTCGATTCTATCTCATCGGATTTGCTATTGTGTCCGGCATCGGATGCCTCATATTCGAGAAGCTTATCGTCACAAAGGTACGGTATAGAGGGCAGGGGACTATCGACAACTAAGTAGTAGTATACGAATGTCGAACATGCGCTATATATAGCGCTATGTGTTTACGAATTTTGACTATTTTCCACTGCGTATCACTATTAATTGCATATCCCCTCCAAATCAATCTCATCTTCTAATCTCTCTTCTTTTCTCAGGTCTACGAGCACGTTCGTCGTTCTCGTCGTGCAGCTCGTGCCCGTCGCGACCCTTCCCTTGCTGCAACTTCCTTCGAGAGATTGTTGCTGCAATCGGGCGAGTCGCCTACTTGGGTGCACACGGCGGTCGTAGATCCGCCCTCCTCCCCCACCCGAGAGTTTGCAGCAGCTGCAGCAGAGTTGACTACGACCATCGACCACCCATATGAGACAGTGGACCACCCAGTGAGATCCCACGAGGGCATTGCTAACCCACAGACGGTGGTTGAGGAGAGGGCCTGAATACCTCCCAACCCCTTAATTCCCCTAATTGTAAGATTGTTAACGTTTTAATAAGTTTGACAGCCCGTGACACCTATCACAAACTGTATTGCCGATCGATTCGCTAGATTGATCGACCCCTCATCAGAATTGCATAAGCAGTATGCAAGTATTTTCTAGGACTCATTTTTTTGCTACCGTAATCCCCTCTCATCAGGTTAGTCTGATCGTTCTGAAATTGTTGTCTGTTTTTTTCTTCCTTTGTCAGATCACTTTTCCCTCGTATAAGTTCCGATCATTTCTCTTTCTGTCTATCCATGACGATACAGTACCCTGTGATTGTTGCTCATCGCCCCTCTTTTGCCTTCACTATAAATTCGATAATTCCACCCACAGTACTACCGTACTTCCACCATTATCGATTGGTTCGTGTAACTTGTCTCTCTACGCATATCATAATCCCCAATAATACCGTATCTCTCCATAATGTATCCGTGTCCTGTGAAATCAAAGATGAGCTCTTACAGTATCTTTCCCTCCCCTCGCCAAATTTCCGTCCTACGGGAGTTTTTCGTTTGTTCCACTTCCATGAGCTTTGTCAAAACCCGCATAATTCTGAGCTGCTTGATAGTTTTGTAGGTATTGTTTCGGTTGTTTTTCTCGCATGATTAGACTTCCACTAAACTTTGGTATGTTCGCAGCGTATAATTTCTTTTTTTTTAAAACTCGCTAAACCGAATAAACAAGTAATAATAAATACATTCGGTTCTTGGTTACATCGCCCAGTCAAATGTCATCAACAGGAATACATTTTAGATGAAGAAGGAGAACAGAGCAATTTTAAGGACCGAAATAGTTACTTGAAATGTCGTTTCTTATGCCCCCGGCTGCGTGGACTTTCAGCGATAGATTTTATTGGATCAAAATGCTTGCCCACTATCCCCATCTTCTCTATCGCTTCACAATTTGAAAATTTTTGGCACCGAGTTCGAAAAAAGCGCAAGCCAAGCCAGCGTTTTTATTGGTTAAATACTAATAAACTTTATTGAAATCTCCGAAGGTTCTTTTCTTTTCCTCTTTATCAACCAAGAACTACTGTCGCAATCTCTCCCTTCTCATTTCAGTTGCTTCTCCGTCATTCTAATGGAGTGAGAGGAGAAGTGAGAAAGGCCCGACTTCTCTTTCTCGTCGGACAAACGAGAGTTCACTGTGATCAAGTAGAGGGATTGGAACGATTGGCAGAATTGGAGGTACGGTATATCGATAAATAAGATGAGAGTATGGTAGATCAATAAATAAGATGAGCGTACGGTAGATCGATAAATAAGATGAGATTACGGTAGATCGATAAATAAGATGGAGGTATGGTAGATCGATAAGCAACATCCCACAAGTAATAACAATATATTATTCTAGGCAAGGATGACTTGTGTTTCATGAAATTTATATAAAAGCTAAACATATTTTTACAATTATTCTGTTCAAGTGTTCCTCTTTACTGAAGAATAACAATTCATAATATTCGTGTTCATTCATCGTTTTTCTTGATCCACACTTTCAAGTTCCATTTCTACTCAATTTCCAGGTTGTTCTCAATGACGATGAACCCATTGAGAGAGGAGAAGAAATTGCGAATGAATTGATGAAAACACTAGGAATCAAGGTGAGATACGAATGAATTATCGACTACTTTTTTAATGGATATCACAAGTAACGTTGCATGGTATTATCAGGGAACTAGCGATGAAGGCAGATCTTACTGTTTTTCCAATAATTATGAAACGTCATTCTTGCAGGATCTCATCACTTGTGCTTACATTGATCTGCTCTAGGGGCGTAGAGAGAGGAGTACGGTACAACGACTATCGACAACTGAATGACGTCAAAGTACGGTAATCGAGTATCGATCCTTGTTGTTGTTCGCTTTCTAAACCGTCTTTCTCAGGTTTTGACTGATCTTTCCAATTGTTATGTGTTCCTTGATAAGTGTTTATACATTCCTGATTTGTCTAAGGTTGATGATAAACAGTATTAGAAACGATCATATGAGTTGATTCGGCCAAGCAACGTGGACAGGATAGAACAACCTGGAGAATTGTTGTCACAAGCTACCCACTTACGGCTAAATTAATCTATATCTGTAATCCACTCATTGAATCGATCGTAACTCACATCTCGTTATTGAAACTGATCATCGCATTTTTAAAAATAAATTATTAAAAATTAAATGTTGTCTATTCTCAAATATTGAAGAAGGATCGTGTGAATCAGCGGAGGGCACAATACATGAAAGTTCTGTAACCCTAACCCGCCTTTTTTACTTAGAAAGAAGAAAAAGAAGATGTATTTGATTCGAGATGATTAAAAACACCTCAAATTCGAATATCGGGGCATTTTCTTCAAATATCAGGAAATCCAAGGAGACAAACTGAGAGAGAGAGTTTGGAGCATTTCTGGCTGATGAATATTGATAAAGTTATGGATGGAGTATACAATTCTTATGAACTGCATTGAGGAAGAGTGGAGTGAGAAGGGAATAATGAAGCACATTGGTCCGAGCCTTTAGAATGGGGTTAAGAGAGTGCGCAAAAGTGAGAGACCCTCTCATTTGTGTATGCCCTCTCACTCCAAACCGCTTTCTGTAAGGTTGACCAGCGTGTGGACTGATGTGGAGGAGAGCGGCGGGAAAAGTGAGTTTGGCCCGGTGGTTAATTGCTACATCTTAACCAGAACTACCTGGTCTGTGATTGTAGATTCATGGTCAATCAAATCAACAGTATTTACTAAATGTCTTTCACTGAAGCCGGTAAAGGAAGGATTGCCTGGTGATAACTTGTTACAACTTTAAATTATATTAGCTGCTGTGATGAGATTGTAATATATCGTCGAGAAAATAAATAAAAAGGTCAAGGTAAAAGTTGCCTGAAATACCCACTAATATTTTATCGATCACGACTCTCCAACTACATATTCTCTGTTCGTTCATTTTCTCTAATAATTTAGATGGAGATGGTGCTAATTGTCTATTAATAGCTCATGTAAATTGTACTAATTACTTCCATAGAAATTTCCATTTCGAGCAAGGAATTTGTTAGCTCGACTTTCCAATGGACACATTCGACATGTGAGATAGGCGAATAAAATGTCTCCGGTAAATTTTAACGGGTGTTTACTAGGGTTCCTTAATCATACACGAAAAGCAAATTATAAACACGTGAAACAATGAAGATTCTTTTGTTCCCTTTTTATAATTGGATTATCATGTATCATTAAGGAACCCTAGTGTTTACAGTTGGCACATTGGTGTTTCACGGCTGAGGCATCATTTCAAGGAGTGTCGCCTTATTATTCACCGTCCATTGTAGATTTCGTGCAATATAAAATATCGCGATATGTATTTTGATGTAATGTGCACACTTTCGCTGAACTACGCAGTTATCAGTTGGAAATCCAGCGCAAGATTCCAAACCAACAGAAAGGGGCCATGTTGAGAGAGTATACGTAAGAGTCCCTCTCAATTTTACACGCTTTCACTCCAAACCCCCTTTTTCTGTAGAGTAGACGGGTGTGTGTAATGATTTGCGAAACAACGAAATGGCCAGTTGGTGGAATGCGGTGGCATATCGATTGATGCCTTCTTTGAATTCGGCGGATGTATTCATATAGAAAACACGCGTTGAAACTATGGGACTATAATAACCGAAGTGATCAATTTCACAACTAAACGTGCCAGTGATTTATACTTTTAGATGACGATGAGGCCTGCATGTAGCAAGTAAAGTAAAAATGTGTACAGTAAAATAATAATGTGGAACCCGAATAAAAAGGAGAACAAAACGAGTGGAAAATAAATGAGCTACCAATTGTCTCCAGTCTTTCGTGATCTACTTCCGACCAGACGTCAACATTTTACTATCAAAATTCGGCGTAATGGACGACGAGTGAAGATAAGATATCGACGACATTATATTTTTGTAAATGTTTGTGACCTGGTGACCGTAGGCTTAATTCATTCCAAAACTATTTTAAAATATTTAAAAACTCCGCCCCGTATGTGATCTTGATAAAGGCTCGCGCGAAGAATAACAATATGATTTCTTTAAATGCTAAAATTTATTTTACAGTTTACTTATTTCCTGATTGACACGGCCTTCTGTCCCTTGCGTCTCAACCATGCCAAAGCTTGTGCTCGCTGCACCAAGCTACGCTCTTTCCTATTGCCGCCCCAGTGAAACTATGGCAAAAGGAACTGCACTTCCAGTCCTTTTCTATCGGAAAAGAATGATGCGTATTGAGGCTCGATTTATTTCCACGTCGTTTCAGACTCAGGAGAAACATTATAAAAAACTTATTTTTATTAAATTTATTATTATTAAATTATCGGATGAGTGCAAAAATAAGCTTCAATGTTATTTGCATAACCAGTTTGTATACAAATGGAAATAGGATAGATGCAACCGTTGATTTGTACAATTTTAGAACGATCGATAATTTCTAAAATGCTCCATGTTTCAGGGTCGGCGAATTGGTAATCGATGACAGGGCTTGGATACGGTATTTCGACTCTGGTTTATTGATTATCGGAGCGTCAATCGATGGTTGTGTTGGGACACCGTAGACTCGACCGGCCAGTTTGTACCTGCAATTTGCACAACTTATGGTTCTGGTATCATTTCGAGGATTGAGTCAACTTACAGGATTTCTGAGACCAGAATCGTGCTTCTATTATTATTGATGTCAAAAGGTAACAATGAGAGTATTGTTACAAATATCCAAAAGGGATCATGTGCGAAAGATAGCTCAGCTTTCCAAACCCCTCTCTGAACCGGTTTCAGGAAAGATACGAGTTGAAGTTTAAAAGGCTAACCCGTCGGGCAGATTCCACTTGTCGGTGAGATCTTCATGCTTGAGCACTTTATTAGCAGGGGAATTGAGAGCAGTGATCAATTTGTGGTCCTCATGGGATAAGGAAAAGTCGAAAATCTGTAATTTTTCCTTACAAATTTTTAAAGTTGATAGGTATTGCGTCATAAATACGCAATCGTGATGAAATACTTACTCTAGCATTTTCATCGATCCTTTCGATGTCCTTTGACTTGGGAATCACCGGGACACCGTTTTCGATAGACCATCGGAGACAGATCTGACAGAGAGAAAACATTGAATTTTCAATTGATCAAGTTGGTTTGGCGTTTCACTCGGCAAAGAAGAGTACAATCTGCACCTTCCATTTGCTGAGAGGAGGGAAAGCTCTTAGTAAAATACCAAAAAGTTTCTCTCTCCCTGGTCCCTTTCTGCATGTTTGGAATCATGTATTACGATGATTGGGTCCTTCTAATTCTAGTCAATGTGTTACCTGTGCGGGCGTCTTTCCATGTTTTCTCGCTATTCGTTGGATAATCTCGTTCTTCAGTGCTCGACCCTTAGCCAATGGGCAGTAGCCCTGAAAACATGATTATTGCATCATCATTATACAATTTCGGCTCGGGAGAATACGGTAACTCACAGTATCGGAAAGAGTATCGGTGAGATCAATTTAGAGAAAGAGGGAATATTCAAGAGAGAAAGAGAGAGAGAAAGAGAGAGAGAGAGAAAAACGAGAGAGTGAGACAACGAAAGAAGTTCTTGGCATGGCGCCAACTTGACGCTGTGTAACTCACCGTGAACAAAACTTTCTTGTCGCTACAGTACTCCCTGAGCGCGGTGGGATCGTAGAGCGGCTGGTACTCGCATTGATTGATGTGCGGGAAGATGCTGGTGTACTCCTGTAAGTGAGAAGAAATCCATTTGCTCCTTTATTTTTTTCGTAAGATCATAGGAAATAAGAATAAGCAGAATTCATGTGAAAACTTCAAAATTTTGGAAAATGAGAATGCCACCGACCTCCATCTCTTCCATATCGGCAATTTCGAAGTTGGACACCCCGATGGACCGGCATTTTCCTGAATTAAGATATTGATTTCCTTCCCAGATTATGTAGTAAATCACTATACCTTGCTCATAGAGCAGCTCCATACGTCTCCACGTCTCTTCCCGCGCGTTCTTATCATTTCCCAACCATTCCGGGACGTCAGGGAAGTGGAGCAGGAACGAATCTGAATTATTGATGTATTCAGTTTGAAAAAAATCAATTTCCCTGGTTACAAAAACAAGAAATATTATTGAGCGAACCGAGATAGTCAACATTCAATTTCGCCGCTTGCTTCTGGAAAGCCGCTTCCACTCCTCCGCAATAGTCGGTCGGCCACAATTTCGTGGAGACGAACAACTCCTCACGAGGTACGCCGCAATCCTGGAAAAGTATTGGTGAAGCGGACTGCGACCTGAACGCAGCACAGTAGGCCTCGACCAGAGCGACATTAAAGAGTGCTTTCTAGAAGGGCGCTAATCTTTTGTCAAAGCAAAATGAACAGGACAAAATCGTACTCTAATAGCGATGCCGAGTTCTGCCTCCACGCCGTATCGTCGCGCAGTGTCGATCATTCGATATCCCGAGTTTCTGAAATTATATTCTTCCATGTTTTTATTCACCGTCCGACTTTAATAAATCGATAATCGTACAAACCACCGTACCTCAGCGCGTGCAGCACCACGTCATGGTAGTATCCGCCAGAGTGGGTGGTGCCTGAATCAATCGCTACTTTAGACTACCGTAGCCTTATGACTTGCATACTACAGTAATCTGTAGACTACACTATATCTGCGAAATTCTCACCGAGACCAAGCAGGGGCATGCGAACGCCGTTCGACAGTGCTACGGTGGCTTCCGAACGGCTGGTGGAAGTGGAGGGAAGGTCAATGTCACCGATCGATGACGGCTCGTATCTCTTGTAGCTACCGTACTCATTGTCTAATCCCGCCACGAGACCTGGATCAGGCGAATTGATCTCGAGTTATTCGATAGGCCCAGAAATGCGGTTCAAATCCCCACTATCTTTTATGGGTATATAACTTCAAGCAAATAATTCTCCTTCATCTAAAAATGTTACTTACAATTAGACTCACCATTGAACATGGACCGTTTTCTCCTGTCGTTGACCATCGCTTCTTTCAATATCTGCAAAAAATGCTCCCATTATTAGGGTTCGCCTGACAAGGAAAATGACCGCTTTTTTCCTTGGAAAGTGAGAAATGATCTTGGCAAGGAATCGATCGGCGTCATTCCTTGATTCTTCCTTGGATAAACCAAGGAATAAAAAAGGAACCAAGATCTTGTCAGGGAGACTTTTCAAATTTAATAACAATAACGTTCTGGAAAACTTAGAAATTACTAAATGGTACGCCGTGAATCTAGCTATGGTGATAGATTGATGATTTCTTCCTTTACTTTGCGAAGAATACAAAAGAAGTATTAGAAAATAAGAAGCAATGACGAAAATATGCTCCATGTAACTAAAAATATAACTAGTTGAAACACCAGTTGAATATAATTGAAATTTTTGATAATATGAAATCTTACATTTCTGATGCGCATTCCTTGCCAAGGAACAAGATCTTGAAATGATTTACACTATTCTTGCAAGGAGTGAGATAATTGAATTATCTCATTTCAAGGTCCCAAGACCTTGTTTGCCGGGCGAACCCTACCCATTATTACCTTGTTACGAATCCAACAAGTATACAAGAGCGTCGTGAAAAAAGAAATCACGGAGGATCTGCACGGGGCGAATCACGATACCCTGTGGAGGTGCTATGCAAATTGCGGCAGAGCAACATAACATGAGCAAATCGATCGTCCCTCACAAATTCAACTTTGCATATGTGCTCAGAACCCCGTGTGAGTTGCGGGCACAAATTAATTTCAACGAAACGCTTCAAAGCTGTCTCTCTGGCTTGGGCGAAAAAATCGAAAAAAGCGCCGAGGTATCTCTAAAAATCTCCTTCATCTCTTTTAATATCTCCAAAAATTGATTACATTATTGCCTATCTTATGAGTTCAACAAGTATATAAGTGCGCAGTGAAACGACGAATCACGATGTCCTGGAGATGCAACGCAAATTGTTGAGAAAGAGAGCGCGAGATAACAGCATGCTAATTGGAGAAAGTCCCACGACGAGTTCAACCTTGACTTTATGCCTAGACCGCAGTGTGAGTAGCATTTCAACGAAACGTGTCAAAGATGTCTCTGACCGGGGCGAAAAAGCGCCGAGGAGTGTAGCAGCAAAGGAATGCAAGCACAATTTATGACCATTCTGTGCAGAAAAAGGGAGAAAGCAGAGGGCAAATTGACAGACGCGCATGTGAATCGCACCCTTTTCTGGGAGAAGAATGTCGAAATCGGTGGATTCTCAAGCGGATTTAGGGTTTCGCAACAGACAGAAAATGGGGAAATGAGTGATTAATTGCTAACAACAATGATTGGTCAATGGGTAAAATAGTGACTTTTGTGAAGGGGGGGGGAGGAAGGAGTAAGCAAGCGATGGGGAGCTGCACTAAAAACAACCGCGCCTGGCGACGGCAATACGAATACTGAATTAGAGAGTGCTATCTACTAGGAGAGCGCAGACAGTTAGAGAGGCGACGAGAGAGAGTGCGCAGCGAGGAGAGCAGTGAAATGGGAGAAGGCCCACGGGGCGGTGGCGTTCCGCATGTGAACGACACGTGAAGAAAAGGGGGGGGGGGTGGGAGGGAGAAGAAGAAGAGAGAGAAAAGAGAGAGATGGGGACTTGCAAAGGAATGAAGGAAAGGGCAAGGGACACTTTTGCAGAGAGAAAAAGAAATGAATAAAAATCGGGAAAAGATAAAAAAAACAAAGAGGTGTTGCACTTTCGAAAACTTTCGAAAGTACATCGTCTAGGACTGTACATGGTTCCAAATCACCAGAAAGGGGTCAGGAGCGAGAGACTGCGTAAAAACGAGAGCTCCCCTCGTTTACGCACTGCTTTCCCCTGGCCGCTTTCTGGAGAATAAAAGGACTTTGGGCGGAAGCAAATTCAGCGGATCGTTTGCCAAAGCGTATGGTAAATGTATGCAACCACCGACTACTCTCCAGCATTTATATCCCCTCCTTCCTCTTTTCTTTTCTCTCTCTCTCTCTCTCCTCGTTTCATATCATGATCTGTGTTTTCTTTTCGTCCTTCACATGATTCGCCGTTTGATCTTTCGCATCGTTCACACAATCAGCGATCAAAGACGAGACAAACTGGGTGCACGTTGTTCTGCTGGCAAAATGCCAAAATTGAAATCGTGGTGGGGACCAGCGCCCATCAGAATGCCGTTGGCTGCACGTCACACGCCACCCCAAATCTACAGAAAGGGGTCAGGTGCGAGAGAGTGTGCGAAAATGAGAGCGACATCCATTCTGATCACGATCCTGGTTGGATTAATGCCAAAAAATGAGTGACCGCTAAAAAGTATTATTGTAATTTGGATGCGCATTGTGAAAATGGGTTTCAGCAATAGATGATCCCTCGCCGACGCAAAATGTTTTGCATAATGATGAAGGCATTTCTTTCCAAGCCATCCCTAGTACTAGTGCGGACACTATCACAATTGCGGGTATAAGTCAATGCATTTTCGAATTATTTAGAGTGCGGTTTGAAAATTTGTTTTGAAAATGTCAACCCCCACCGACACCGAATCTAATACCTTTCAGGACCAATTTCCTTGATCTCCGGATAAATCTGTGTCGGTAGTAATGTTGCTAGATCGAAGGTTATTCGAGAATAATGCATTGTGATTCGCGAATATACTTTTTGGTATTCGTTGATTGGAATATTCTAAAAAACAGTAATTAGTAAGGTCCGATGATCGACGGCGCCTCCCCTTCACGTGTCTTCTTTTCCCCTCGAACCGGCTCCTTCTAATCTTATCAGTCAACGCCCCCACGTGGTTACATGTTCCCCTCACACTGCCCAGCACACACAGATAAGGAATGTGCTAAAACGCACAAAGAATAGCGATCGTACTAGATACGCGCGGAACGGTTTATTCATTTCCGCATTGCTTGTGTGCATTTCAGGTAAATCGAGAGATCACGCGAAAATGCGAGACGCAGAGAAAGTGCATCGTTGACCTGCAAAGGAAAGTGGCTCATTTTTGTGGACACTCCTGCGCTCTGTGAATCCGCTTATCAGTAGCCTATCATGACATTTCACCTCTATGTCGTCACATCACCGACCACTGCGCATTTGTGGCGCCAAGTGTGCTTAAAGCCTGACTAGCCTGCGAAAAAAAAACACACTCTCTCATCTCTTGACAGACGAGAGACTGTGTGAAATGAAGATACGGTTGTGATCAAACTGATAATCCCGTGGTCTCCTCGTGTCAAAAGGGCAGTTAGAGACCGGATGACGTCATTAAAATGAAAATGAGGTGTGAGCAATGATCAGTCAAAGTCCATAAATGACACGGCGGTCGCCCAAGAATCAACGATTACTACCAATCTATACACCAAACGTCCACTTACTATCATGTTTACTACCTTGCCGAAACGCAGAAATCGTTGTCAACGAAAAATGTCATGTTTTTGCATGAAACATCGTGGGTACGCAATAATTTATCAGTGTGAATAGCACAAATCATCATGAACAAAATGGTTACAAATGCATGGCACGGGATGAATTCAAAGATCGGCGCTGTTGTGAAAGATCAAAGATCAAAGATGGGGGAGTCTCTTGATTTGATGTGGTGCGAATTTAGGCGATGACATCCTTGGCATTGAGCTGCAAAAGAATATTGTTAATATGTTTCAATTATTTTGAACATTCTAATTTCTAAGAAAAAATAGTTCCCTGCCCGCGTGATTTGATGTTTCATCCAATGCTTTTTTACCGACAACAGAGGGAGGGCGCTCATGACGAAACACTGACGGACAAATACGCATATCTTTTGGTTGTCGTCACTTTGTGGGTCTAGCTATTAATTACTCAAATTAACAAAAAAATCAATAATTTTAGAAATAAAATACATTCTACGGAGGGAAGATGTAATTCAGTAGGTAATTAAATATTTTAATTAACAAAAATTTGTGAATTAAGTAATTAGCGATGACTTACCACTCCGAGCAGGGTGCCTCCATTCAGGGCCACAATGTTGTCCGCCACTTCAGACGCCACTCGAAGCTGCGCGTCGATCGTCGAGGCGCCTGTTATTAATTATTTTGTTAATTAGCACAATTAATTAGTTAATTAGCATAATTAATTAATTCCATATTCCAGTAGATCTGCTTGGAATACGCTGACTAGGCATTTCCGTGTTTTATGAGAGATACATGCTCCCGGGAAAATGCAATCAGTAGTTGTGGATCAGGTCTCATGCATTGAAAAAGCAAAAATAGAGTAATAATACTACCCTCTCAAATTTTGCATGCTCTCTCGCAGGTCAGACAGTGAGAGAGAGAGAGTGTGTGCAAAATGGAGAGACACTGGACACAAAAGCAGAGAAAGAAAGACCAACCGAGGTGAGGGGTGGCGAGGACGCGGGGGTGAGCGACGAGAGAACGGTCCTTGGGAGGCTCCTGCAGAAAAATCACAAGATTAGGAAAGATCAAATATCGCTACTATTGTCTTCTGATTCAGAGAGCTACTACCCAATGGATACGTGGTGATGAGATGAAAGTAAAGCTAACGATGAGAGATCAAAGATCATGAAACATTGAAGATCACGCAAGTGAATGATGCGACTGATTTAGTTTCCAATGTCCAGTAGCCCTAGTCAGAGATCAAAGATCACTCACCTCAACGAATACGTCGAGTGCGGCTCCGCCCACTCGTCCGTCTTCGAGAGCAGCCAGCAGATGAGACTCCTCCACGATGCCTGATTATTGATTAATCATAAATCAATCAGAATTACTAATAATTGATTAATCAGTGATTATTCATTCATTTATTAGTCCCGAACGATTTTCGAAGTGACTATCGCGACTTCGCGCCATTTGACTATGAGCAGGAAACGGACATGTTTGGAAAATGAGATCACGCTTTGTATTTTTAACCACCCATTCCCTTCAGAGAGACGGGCAATAACCCACGCAAAATTACTATAGCATGCCGGTGAAACATGCAACCGATTCGTTGTTGTTTTCAACAAAAAATGTAATAAATTACCTCCGCGCGCGACGTTGATGATGCGGACGCCGCGCTTGCACTTGGTGAGCACTGCAAAAATCGATACTTAACATTCTTAGCATAATCATATTTTCTTTTCAAAATCTCATCGTAGCAAAAGCTACTTTTCGTTCTACTGTACTCAATTTGCAACAGTCCTAGATGTGTGGGCATAGAAAATCGATAAAGGCTACCGTACCCTCGTCGTTGATCAGGTTGGCCGTGGCGGGAATCAGCGGCACGTGGACGGTGATGTAGTCGGCGCGCGGCCAGATCTCCTCCAGCGACAGCGACTCGATGTTGAGCGCCGCGGCGTCCTGAGCGGAATGTTGGGCTACTGTAGTTAATTATGGACCGAGAACAGTATACAATCAGTTCTCGATCGGTGATGGGGTGACTACCGTACATGTCTCCACTACTAAGGTTATTGATTCGGTTTAGATTACATTGCACTACAAGTGAATGTTAAAACGGTAGTCGATTATCGATCGGGGACACACTATTATTTAATTAAAATCAGTTTTCGATCGGCGGTGGGGTGTGGCTACCGTACCTCCTTGGAGACGATGGGGTCATATCCGACGACGGTCATGCCGAATGCCTGCATGCGGCTGGCGACTTCGCGACCGATGCGGCCCAGACCGATGACGGCGAGCGTGCGACCGTACACCTGGAGGGGAATACGGTAAGCAATCAATAATCAATAATCAATCGATATCTGTCTCATGACTAGCAGGATTCTCACGTCAAACAGCGCTTCTTGATCAGTTTATAAAGAGCCATCGACAATCCTTCAGAACTGTCATTGGCGAAAGAACACGAGAAAAGTTAGTTCTCGATCGACCATCTACCATATCCCCCTACCGTACCTCCTCTCCCATGTAGTCCTTCCTCGCCCACTTGCCGGCCTTCATGCTCGCGTCTGCCTGCGCCACGTGACGGGAGAGACTGAAATTTTAATTTAATCTAACTTCACATTAATTGTAATTTAAAATTTGGTTTAATGAACGTTAACATGCTTATCTTTTTTAATTTCTATCAGAATGGCTCATCATGAATTTATCAGAGATAAAAGTGGTATTATGTTTACTGGAAGCGCCGCTTGACGAAGAATTAACGAGACAGACTCATTACACATTTGATAGTCTCGTGAAACCTAAATCTCGCGATAATGCAAAAATTGGGGAAAATCAAGTGTTTTTGTGTCAAATTGACTGTTGGGCATCGGGAGTAAATTATTTTTTAAAAAAATTGCTGTTGTAAATTTACCTCATGATGAGTGCGCAAGTGAGTTCGGCGGCCGAGCGAGAGTTTGCCTCTGGAATTTAATATTTAATTAATTAATGACTCAGCATTTTCTTAATGATGACGCAAGACCTTCATTCACTATCCTGACCCTTTAATGGACGTTTAGACACTAGCATCGCACGAGGCGACAATGGCCATTTCATACCCGAAACCATCGATCGATTACTTAGTGATGACGTAATATGCTCATTCAATTTCGTCTGACTGCCTAATAATGACGCAATCTCTGCCAGCTCACAACGTGTTTCAAGTAACTATTATTCAATCTATAACTTCATCACGTGGAGATATTGGAGACCTATTACCTAGTGGCGAAGTCTCAACGTTGATTGCCTAATAATGACGCAATCAATGCAACTCACGAGGGGTGTTCATCACGAGCACTCCATTCTTGCTGGCAGCGGGCACGTCGATGTTGTCCACTCCCGTTCCCGCTCGTCCCACCAGACGGAGACGTCCCTTGCCTCCCGCCTCGAGTAGTTCGGCAGTGATCTGCAAAAACGTGTTGGCACCATGCCAAGAAGGTCTCTCTTTGTCTGACTCTCTCCATTCGCGCGCTATCTCGCCAACTCTCTCTCTTTCTCTTACTCGTTCTCGCCGATTCTGTTTCGACTGATGCGAGTTCCACGCCTCCAGAAAGTGGCCGGGCGCAGGAGTGAGTGACCGCTCACTCCTGACCCCTTTCTGGAGGCGAGACTGGATTATGGAACGATGTGGGGATCTAGAAAGGGCGCAAAGTTGGCATCGGGCCAATTATTCCAGGCAGGGAGTTTTTGTTTTCTAATCATACCGACTGTAGTAATCGTGGGCATGACAGAACGCGCAACGACAAAAGCACAACGGCGAATAACACAGTGTTTCTCAAGCGGACATTCGAACACTTTTTCAATGTAATAGTCATATCCGCAGTGTCCGTTTACGTAAATGGCTATTCATACGTTTCTGGTAACTCCAAGGAAGTAGATCAGTCATAGATCAATAATTTTTCTCTCGCCATACGCTCTGTCAACTAGTGAGATTAGCGAGAACTAGCCATCTCATCACATGTCTACCCCAGTTAATTAGTAAGTGTCTCGGCTTTGAAGACGAAGGGACTGAGTTCGATACCGAGGGCTGCAAACCGTTTTGCCCGCTTTGAAATCAGCTCATCCATTCTCGGCTTGAACATCAATACGCGATTCAAAACGAATGTCCGCAGACTCCCATATGCGAAACGCTGTGAATAACTCTGTTCAAAATTCAAGAATTGATTTGAAACTTCAGCAGTGATTTGTCAAGCTCATTTTAGGATAAATTCGCATAGTGGGTTCGATAGAGATTTCAATTTCGAGTCAAATGAGCTACGATACAAATCTATAAGACTATTTTAAAATGATTTAGAACAATCGGAAAAGGTCGTTGCGTTTTTGTCATTTGCGCTTCTGTCATGCCCCCTAGTAATTACTTCCGAGGTCTACCGAAATTGTTTGATTTTTTAATGATTAATTCTACTTACAAAGGCAGGAGAAACAATCGACACAGCCACTATCATATTAGTGAGATTTGTGAAACATAAATCTCACGAGATGGGAAAAGGCGACTTTCAGGCGATAAGGCGCTCTAAATTTTTAGTATTTCATCGGTTATCCTATTAGCAGTAACTGGCGTTGCGTTTCGTTCTACCTTTTTAGCACTGCGCCAGCTACCGTACCCATAGGTCAAATGGGTTTGGCGCGGGTATTTTGTGCAAGAATGCCTAAATTCGCTTGCCGAAATGCATATTGCACAATTTCCGATAAATTTGTGGATAAAAGAGGTCAGACATGCATGAAACAAAATTGTCTTTTGCCGAAATGGTCTGGACGCCATGCAGAAGTGCCTATCCTCGCTTGAGAGACCCTATTTGACCTATGACCGTACCCCTCTCTTCCGTGCGGGACTCTCACACAGCATTCCACCCCCCGTTATGGCATCCAGATAAGGGTTGATTTCCCAATCTACCATGTTGTGTGCGGCTGACACCACAAAATCTACTGTAGGGAGGTGATAGGCGGCTCCACGTTACTCGAGACAGGGTTGACAGGGCCCACCACGGCCCATTCTCCCTTGAGTCTCAACCCCGTCTCATGTAAAGTGCGCGTTCCCATCACCACCCTGCCCGCTCTCCTATTGTCGCGGCAGTGAAACTATTGTCACATGATATTTCGCTAGCGAAGTCGCCTCCAACCCTTTTCTGTCGGAATGGAACGATGTGTCTCGCCTTGGTGGCGGAGCGAACGATGACGGCGTCGTGCGCGGGCAGCGACACGAGCAGCTGGTCGCGCGTCTGCTTCGTCTGCACCGTCACCTCCAGACCAGCCTGGAACAATATTTCAATTTTTACGCTTCCCGCCAACATTTCGCACAAATCAAAGTCTCCACACAAATGACCAGATTTTTGAAAATCTTAGCAATCGAGCGGGTATTCAAATTTTTAATCAGACCTGCTTGAGGATATCGACGCACTCCTGCTCGATGTCGTCGGCGATGAGGACGCGGGCGATTTTGAACGAGGTCATTGCTGCAATAGGTATACGGTAGGAGTTCGGCGGGTCAGACGGCGGGGCGCGCAAATGATTCGACAACAAAACAACGCATATTGTATTGGGACTGTGGTTAGACTGGCAAGCATTGTCCTTATATAGGGAGCGCTAGTGATGAGAATGATGCAACTAGAGAACGACCAGTGGGGGAAGGTGCGAGATCTGTGATCATGATAGGGGAAGAGAGTGTGGGAACGGGGAGAGCGCAGACTCCGGGGAGGGGCGAGATAGTGCGTGACAGTGAGAGGGCAGACATTGTAGCTTTGTGGCCTACGTGCGTTTTGCGAGCTGAGAAATGGCGAGGTGTACGTGACTTTTGAGCGATTTATAGAGTGCGATGACAGGCCGGTTACAAGGTACAGTGTGGGAAGGGAGAGGGGATGATTAGGGAGATCACGGGAACGAACAGTTGTCTAGAGCATAGGCTACTGGCTACTACGCTTTCCCCTTGAATTAGCCTCAGATAAGTTTTACTTTTGACTTTTTTTGTGTTTCGAAGAGGGAGGAATCTAACTATCAAAGGCCTGCGTTTCGTTTTGGCTGAATCGGGGAGGTGAAACATAGATTCACCTCGGTGTCTACATGCATCATTCCACAGTTCCAGAAAGGGACAGAAGCAAGATAATGTGTGAAAGTGAGAGTGCACTCTTATTTTCGCTTCTGACCCCTTTCTGGAGGTATGCTGGGCACCTATGGGGCATTTCGAGAAAAGGGGATGAAAACGAACTGATCGCACAGCCGAAATGGAATGTGGACATATTTTTTTGCGGATTCCTGCACGACAAAACGAGGTATCACCGATCTGGCTTGCGGCCCGCTGAAACTAAAAGGGAGGGTGAAACTTATAATCAACTAGGCGCCTAACACGGACTGACACTGAGGATCTATTTCTATTTCTATTTGGGGAATAGGAGAAGCACTGATCTAGCCTGCGGTTCGGCATTATTACACGGGTTGTGAAACGTAGATTCACCTCGGCGCCCAACACCAAAATAGAATGTGGACTGTCCGATTCGCGCTCAAATTGACTAATTGATAAGACGATTGATCGCGCGTTCGCACACTGGGGTGATAAGTGATAACAAACGTCTCTCGACAAGGACACCCACTCTCTCTCACTTTCACACGCTCTCTCGACTACCAGAGAACAGTAGTACCTTATCTTATCAGAATGATAAGGTAAATGTTACCTACCGACCAGCGAACTTTTAGCGATCGGCAAACTGAGCGCGCAATGCATTTGGGGGTGAAATTAAGGACAAAAGGAATAGTGGACGACGTAAAAAGGGAACGGCTAGTTGGAACTGGGAAGGGATCAAACGGGTTCTCAACGCTGCCCGTTCGATCTGAGCTGCAAAGCGCGCGCTTTCTCAGATCTCTCAGATCAGCACACTCTCTCGCCTCCCTCGCGCACTCTGCGCTCTCTCCTATCACACTGATCTCTCGGCGCCGTCTCCCTTATCAGAGATCAGGGTAAAGTCCAAAGTGTGTGCGAGCGCGAAAAGGCGCGCATTTTTGAGAAATGGGCAGAGAGGGCGAGGAATGGGCCGATTTCGGTGGACTCTCTTGCAAGGAAGCATACCCAAGTCACAGTGAACTTTGTGACTTTATCAGACAGCACACGGTACTAGAAAGGGAAGTAGATCTGTGACAGAGTCTCTGTCGATTTATCAAGTGCGAGAAGGAGTGAAAGAGCCACACGCACAGCAAAGAATTGGCACCATGCCAAGAGGTTCTCTCGTTGTCTGATCCTCTCGCTTGGCGCGCTCTCTCGTCATCTCTCTCTTTCTCTAACTCGTTATCGCCGACTCTGCTTCGAATGCTGTGACACGTATTTAGCTGGATCCTACAACGATATGGCAAACAAATGAAAGACAATGGCGCCAAAAAGCTGTCATGTGAGAAGTTCACACTGACTCACAGCATTCGAAACGGAGTCGGCGAGAATGAGTTAGAGAAGGAGAGGGATAATGAGAGAGTGCGCCAAACGAGAGGGTCAGACAGCGAGAGATGGTCTTGGCATGGTGCCAACTGTATGCTGTGAGACTACCGCAAAATTGCAATGGACATTCACCACTTGGATCAAGCACTTTACCGACTATTTACCCGTACCGATTTCAAATTACAGACAATTAATTGTAGATCAAATCAGAATCGTTTCTTCATTTGCAAGTTCAGTAGCTCCATAGAATGGTAGGCAGTTCCTGAACGAGAAAAAATAGCCAGAGTGAATTGAGACGAAAACATTCTGTTTTCGCTTTCTTACTTTTTTGACTCACTCTGCAAAAGATGGTCAAAACAATCCGTGTTATGAAACTCAACACTACACAGTGCTAGAAAACGAATTCAAGATTCTTCATTTGAAATTTTCTCAAATAAAAAACTTTTTACAAATGTGATATAAAGTATTTTGCCTCGGCAAAGGTTGTGATAATAATTTTTAAAAAAATGGTTTCGTTTCTCAAATTTGTCTCACCTCGTCGCTCCAATAATCGGTTGTCGCCCTGCGAGCGGTGAGGGTTCAATGTCGAATAGAGCAGACTGAAACATAAATAAGAATTATTTTTAAAAATTTTTTTTGGTTAGTTAACATTTGTTCGACAAGAACAATTCATAGTCGCTACAGTGATAAAGCGTGTCTATGATCCGGACACAAAGTTAGCATTAACTTTCTTTCCTCATCCTCATTTCTTTTTTTCTCGGAGTGCCTTCATAGTTTCCATCTTTTCCCCTCTCTTACTTTTCCCGGTCGAATATTCGAGTTGAGCGAGAATGCAATCAGCGCCAGTGTGAAGATCAACAGGGCGTTGTACCAAACTGAGAAGATATTTCGTAGTGATGAAGCAATATTGGGATGCACTTTCTGTAATCGTTTTACCGATCTATCACTCGAAAAAAGAGAAGTTTTACCGAATTTCGAGTGATAGATCGGTAATACGGCTATAAGAAGGTAATATGGTGATGAACGTCACAGACAAAATGATTGCCAGAGGGTATGCACAACGCCGAACCGGCAACCCTATTGCCTAGTGATTATGCAATCTCCATAAATTCAAAATTTCTCACAATCAGCCTGGACTCGTGCCTCGATCAATGTGCCATCGTCGAATACAATGTCGTTGAGGAAAACGGGAGCCATCGCGGTTTGGTCTACGGCCATTCTGAATGCAAACGATTTTTTTCTGGCAAAATGCCAAGCAATTCGCACTCCTATTTTTTCGTGGACTCACGAATACACAGTATCGATTATATCAGTCCTAACCGTGTACTAGCCAAAACAGATACATTTTGTAGTCCAGACTTGTGTATTCACATACGTAGGGTACTGTGCACAATACATAGAATCGATAAAAATGGAAATTATCGATCGGGGCTGACCTGAGCACGTTGTACATAAACTGCGTAAGATTCGTGCATTTAATGAGCACATCGAGGTGGTAGCGACGGAGATGATCCTGAAATGATTGCATCATCCTTACGCAATCTTGACGGTGTAATTTTGTCATCCTTATGAAATTGTAATCTTTAGCGATACCTATCCGTCGTTGAATTTTTGCGTAATTCAGACGCAATTTCAATTGCTCACTTCCAAGTTAAATTCCATGTTCAAGCATGAATATCCATGGTGAGCAAACGGCCAAATTATTGTTTCTCCCAGTGGAGTCAAACTGGGATACCAGTAGGAGAAAAATACCAGAGAACCTCCTTCTTACGTTCGACATTTTGACGAAAATCGAGGAAGAATAGACAGCAATCAGCGTCGAAGCGAGCCCTCCCCATGACAGGATTTTGGTCGCTCTGAAGAACCATTTTTCGAAATAAAGTCAGTGATCGATGGAAACGAACAGTGTCGTCTCACAGTATGACTCCACTTTGATCGTATTGATCAGCACTACGCAAATCATTCGCACGACGGGGGTTTGCAGAACGAAGAACTTGAGTGTGTCGATCTTTTCACTGAAACAAATAATTACTGAAAAAAAGAAAAAAATTGAATCTTTTTATTTGAAAATTGATCCCTTTGAATGGACTCATTTCCTGATCATCATTTCATATCTCCGGCCAAGCCTGCGAAATGGGCTTCGGGAGTGTAAGAGTTTGCGTAAAACTGAGTGGCGTTCTCTTATTTTTTTCGTGCTATCTCGCTCCTAACCCCTTTAAGGAGGTTTGAAATTATACGTACACGGTCGGTTCGAGTGAGGGCAAACACGGACAGCAGCAAAGAGGAATAGAGTGGAGAGGGAGACGAATGTCACCTACAATTACTAGGCAATAATTGTGTCGTCATTACGTAACCATAATCTAAGTGTAATAAGAAATTCATTATAATTTATACTGAAAAGTGTTATTAATAGTTTATCAGCGCTATATTGTTGTTAACATAATACCTACAGCTTTCTGGTTTCATAAATCAAGTAAATTGGTTTACTCAATCAGTGGAATGATTCCAGAAATATTACCTGTTGTTACAAGCTAACCGATCGTGTCTACGCCGTGCCAACACAACCGTGTATGGACACTCCAATAATTAATAAATCCGAGTGTGTATGCATTGTTCCTAGTCACAAAGCAGTGACATCGTAGTTTTCATGTTAGCCCCGGAAATAGTTCATATTTCTTCTCGTATCAATCGTATTTTTCACTTTGTTATGTTTTCTTGTAAGATCCCTAGTGTACAGTTCGATTTTGGAGAAATGTGATGAATATTGATTGAACATATTTAGACTCACTCTGTATCATTAGCTCACTCATGTTCTCGCTGTCTCCGTACATCCGAAACAGCAGCGACACGCACCTCCACACAGCGAACATCACGTATCTAAATATTTAAATATTTTTTATTTTATTTTTGCCGAGCAGTGGCCATCGAAATCGATTAACACCGACTCATTCTGAGATGGCTGTGAAACACATTCGGAGTTCTCGCTAGAATACGATTGAGGAGAATTGCGTTAAATCACATGGCAAATGTTCAACTTACGCCAGAGAAATGGTGCTCATGCCTGCGACCGAGCGGGGAATGAACATGCCCTGAAGGCAGATTGACGAGACAACCTGGAATCGATTTCAGGTAGAGTTTACTAGGGAAACGGAAAAGTCGAGGGGGGGCGGTCCCGATGAAATTCGTTAACATAGGTGGATGTGGACCCGTGAGGGGACCTTAGAAAAATTTTGAAAAGTTCCGATATTCGATATAGAGTACTGAAAATCAATGGTGAAATTTGTTACAGGAGAAAACATCGGATCTCTTGATTTTGCACACACTCTATTGCACGGTCTTTGATGGAAATGTTGTGTTGAAAGAGGGTAGTTTTAAAAAGTCTAGTTGCCTCTCGAATCTCATATACTGGGCAAATATCAAGAAGAAGCGTAAATTTGACATCTTTTGGAGGTCTAAAGTCTCTTCGCAACTGATAACTCAATTGCGCGAATTCAAACTGCATGAATCTGTCCAACTCACAATTGGCGTTGACAGGCACAGGTAGAGGTCGCTGCGAATTTGCTCGTCCCTGATTTTCGCTGCATTTCGCAGCATCTTAATTTTTTAACAATTATTTTTTAAAAAATCTTTAAAAATGAATTAAACCTTCGTGCTCAGCGACAAAATGACGACATACACGATGGTTGTGATGATTAGCAGAGGTAACATTGTTGTTGGATGAGATGCTAGCACTGGAATATAAAAAAATTACTTATTTCAATGGTTTTGAATAAATTTTGTAGTCATATTTCGCTCGTCATCCAAATATTCAAAGGAAACCATAATATTATTTATTTTTCCCATCACAAAAATCAAGGGCAATCCTTTTTTCATGCACAGGAATTAATTATAAGACTGGAATTTGCACACTTTTCTTGAACTAAACTCAGCTCACTTCGCAAAAAGTCCGCGCTGTCCGGGTAGACCACTGATTTTGCGCCGGGACATCTTCAATTATTATTAAATTTCATTACATTAATCAATAAATAAACTTACTTGTCATACGTGCTTGGTTGAGCAGCCTCCGCGGTATCTGGCGCCATTTGAATTTATGAAAATAGTCGATAAACCTGGCGTTTTCGTGTTTCGCGCGATACTAATAGAAAGAAAGAGCGGGCGCGCTATCGCCGTCTCCAACACGTGAGAAGGGCACATGTTATGTCCACTTTCGGCTGATAAGAGGACGAATAAGACTGTAGTCAAGGGCACAGATCATACACACATGATTCCAAACCGACAGACAGGGGTCAGGGTGAGAGAGTGTACAAAAGTGAGAGAGTCCCTCTCAATTTCACACGCTCTCTCACTCAAAAGCCCTTTCTGTAAGATTGACCAGCCTGTGGAATGATTTATACACAGATAACAAAACGGTGCGTTTTGTATGTAGTCGCTGAGAAAATGGTCTCGTCATTTCACGTTATCTTAATGTAACAAATTCAATAAAAAGTTAGCAAACAATGTAGACATCAGTGCACAGAGAGGTCGTCGCCCCAATATGATAATGTTGGGGCACAAATCCGCCTGGCCCGGCTCTTTTCTTTTTTCACTCCATCTCGTATCACTTTCATAGGCACTACGTTGGATGATCACCGTCGGATGAGATCCCACTGGATGAGAACTTTTTTTTCTAAAAAAAATATTTGCGATCTAAAAAGGTCTCTTTCAATCAGAAACAGCCTTTGATGCTGCGCAAAAATCATGGGTGCAATTTAGTGTGGTGCAAACGAACTCGAACTAAATGAACTCGAACCCCGATTGGTTCGCGACCGCTCGCGAGAAATGAACTCGCTCTAAATGGGCGCCCGCTTTGGAGGGCTAAAATGAACTCGAGGAAAACGAACGTTCGTTTACACCGGGCTTGTCGGGGGTTCGAATTAAACGAACTAGTTCGTTTTCCCCTTATTCGATTGTGATTGCATAAAAGTTTGCGCGTTTTGGATATGTTTCAGCCATATAAACATTGCATTAGGGATAAATTTATGTGCTGATTCTCGTGGTGAGGTTCGCTTTATGATAATGTGTAATCTCAAACGCCTATTTAATAGGCACACCTTTTACAGTAACCCGGATCTCCGAAATTGAATGATCTAGGAGTATTGAGTGTTATTGGGGCAGCGTGTAAGCATGTATCATGGTCCAAAATGGGTTTCGGGTTTGGTCACCAAAGTCAAAGTGGCATACTGTAACTTAACCGCCGGGGTTCCGCAGTGAACACAACCTACCGTAATCCTACTCATATACCCATCTACAGTACTCTCCGATACAGTAACCCTACCGTAAGACGGATTTACAAAATTGTCCCAATGGCTCGGGATTTTTATAGAAAATAATTGTCGAGTAGGCAAAGTGTGTGAAGCATACCGTATTACAGTATAACGAATCAATAAAATTAAGCCAACCGTATACCCTCTAAGTGATGTCTACTAGAGTTCTACCCCCTACAAAAAATTCGGAGTCGATTTGCTCAGAGGGAAATAAGTCTACAACTCTAGACTTATGGGCTGGCCAGCGGTGACTTTCAAAGTCGACTTTCTAGCATTGCCTACTCAGGCCCCTGACCATGGAATTTACATGCTTACACGCTGCCCCAAAGAACACTCAATACTCCTAGATCATTCAATTTCAGAGATCCGGGTTACTGTAGAAGGTGTGCCTGTCAAAAGGGCGTTTGAGATTACATATTATCATAAAGCGAACCTCACCACGAGAATCAGCACATAAATTTACCCCTAATGCAATGTGTATATGGCTGAATCATATCCAAAACGCGCAAACTTTTATGCAATCACAATCGAATAAGGGGAAAACGAACTAGTTCGTTTAATTCGAACTCCCGACAAGCCCGGTGTAAACGATCGTTCGTTTTCCTCGAGTTCATTTTAGCCCTCCAAAGCGGGCGCCCATTTAGAGCGAGTTCATTTCTCGCGAGCGGTCACGAAACCGGGCGTTCGCGAAATGGTTCATTTGCACCACACTAGTGCAATTGCACCAAGGTGCAAAAATCTCGGGGGGTGCAAACGAAAAATTTGAATTCCCGCAATTATCGATTTTTGCTTATATCTCGGCTCACGTTGAAGCTAGGGGTACAAAACTTCGGATGTAAATTACTTTACACATTTCGAACTTGCAAACGAAATTTTTAACCGCTAGGTTCACCGGGAGCCGAGATATAAGCAAAAATCGATAATTGCGGGAATTCAAATTTTTTGTTTGCACCCCTTGATTTTTGCACCCCAATTTTTTTCTTGCACTTTGCACCCCCTGATTTTTGCGCAGCATGAGATGGCAATTTGTTTTTCGAAAAAAATATTAATTCTCATGCAGCGTTCTCATCCGACGTAGCGCCCTTTCATGTAGCACTGACATATGAAAAAAACTAGGGCTTGCAGGTGTCTCCCCCCGCGGATACCCTCATATAACGATATTGGTACTATGCTCTACTAGTGAAAATTCCTGAGAATTTAGTCGAATACGTGAGAAAATGAACTAAATTTGGAAAGTTCAATATAATACGTTTCCACTTGTTTTTTATCTTGTTTTTTTTTGGCTAAAAATAGTGAAAATTGCAATTTGTTTTTGTTGATGTTGTTGTTTTTCTTACCAATTTGCCTCTATTCACTCACTGATCCGTGTTTAGCATTCGATTTCTCCTCCTATAAAAACCCTTCCCTCCTTCTTTTCTCCATTCAGATCGGCGTCTCGCTAGTCGACTGGTCGTCATGAGGGTCGCCCTCGCTCTTCTCGCCCTTGTTGGGTAGGTTACCCTCCACCTCCGAACCCGAACTCCACCCGACCCTCGGCCTACCGTACTCCTTGCAGGTGTACCTACTCTACGATCTTGGAGACGCGGGAGGATGCCGATTACATGCCTCCCTTCAGTACGTGTGAATGCACAGGATTCATCTGTCGGACGTGCCACTTATGCTCTATGTTCAGCCCCAAGAAAAACTGCAAAACGGGTGAGATTACATTATATAAATTACCGTACTCATACCGTACCATGACTGTTTCGCCCACATTACCGTGCCCATTTCAGTGCCCAAATGCCCCAAGCGGTTGTTCGAGCGTAAAAGTAAGTGTGACCTACCGTACTCCCTCCCTTCAGTACCCTACCGTATCCCATATCAGCTCGTTCTCCTGAAGTCGACTTCGCTCGCGTCTCACGTGAAGGCTTCTCGTGCAGCTGCTTTGGAAGCAGCAACTCGTGTATAGCCTGCTTCGAGAATGATTGCGAGAAAGGTGAGGATACCGTACCGTAGCCTCACCTACCGTAACCCATTACAGTATCGAGCTGCGGCAAGCGATCGATACCTGAGGTGCGTGAGAAGCGCGGCTCGTACTCCTGCCACTGCAAGGGATTCAACCCAATCTTTGGAAGAGGATGCACCGAGTGTTATGAGGACAAGTGCAGAGATGGTAAGTGTGCTACCCTGCCTACCCTACCCTACCGTACCCTTCCTACCGTACCCTACCTACCGTACCCTACCTAACGTACCCTACCTACAGTACCCTACCTACCGTACCCTACCTACCGTACCCTACCTACCGTAACGTACCGTACCTACCGCATCGTACCGTACCTTCCGTACCGTACCCTACTGCACCCTGCATATCGCACCCTACTTACCGTACCTTTCCCCGTCTGATACCGTATCATTGCAGTGAATATTTGCCCCGCCGAGAATGGGGGCAGTGAGCAGCTCTCCTTCCATCCCATTCTGCCGCCCCTTTGCCATTATTGCACGGGACTCGGACCGAACCCCACCTGCGAATTGTGCTACAACAACAAGTGCAAAACGGGTGAGTCTACAGTATACACTACCGTATCCCACCATGTTCGACAGTAACCGTATTGTTTCAGTGCCCGTCCAGTCCTGTCCCGGGTACAAGTCCCGCGCCGAGGAGCTGGTACATCCCCCAATCGGTGCCCCGACCTGTGACCGGTGCACCGGCCACGGACCGAATGAGCCTATTTGTCGAAAGTGCTATGGCGGCGGAAACTGTCATGAGGGTGAGTGGACCGCATCTACAGTATGCCCGTTTCCTACAGTATCTTAAATAATCTACCGTATCCCCTACCCGCCTACAGTACCCATAAGCTGTATTCGTTCAGTGAACATCTCTTCGTGTCCTGGGCATGAGCACCACACAGAGGCACCTGAGCAACACCTGCTTGGCGAGCAAGGCCCACTCGGCGTCCCGACATGTGACATGTGCACCGGCGGCGGACGGAAAGAGGCTACCTGCCGAAAGTGCTATGGCTTCGGAAGATATTGCGAGCGAGGTGAGTGGAGCACATGCACCGTATCCATCCTACAGTATCCAGTACGGTACGCAGTAACAATTAGTTCTTCTGTAAAGTGTGCACTGGCCGTACCGTTTCATACTGCATACTGTCCTACAGTATCCTACAGTACCCATCTTTCAGTGAACATCTCGTCGTGTCCTGGGCACGAGCACCATGCAGAGGCGCGTGAGCAACACCCCCACTTCGGTGTCCCCACATGTAACTACTGTACAGGCTTGGGAGCGGCGACATGCGAAATGTGCTATAGCGGTGTAAACTGCCATCGCGGTGAGTGAACCTCGTCTACAGTACACCCTACAGTGTCCAGACTGCTACCGTAACCTGCCATTCCAGTTCCCATTTCGAAGTGCCCCAAGAAGCACGGTGAGCACGGCAAGCGGTCCGTCGAGAGCGAGGTAATCAACCGTACCCTGAATTGCCTACTGTAGATATCAAATAACAAAATCGATTGATTCAGCCTACCGTAACCACCAACATTGACTGGGGAGGCAAGCGGTCGGCCGAGCAGGAAATCCCGGAAATCCCCGATATCCCTGATATCCCGGACGTCACTGATGTACCCGACCTCGAATTGCGCTAGTGATCGAGTCCACTCAAATCCATTCCCGCCTATTTGGGGAAAGTTGATAAAGATTGGATAAGTGTTGAAAACCGATTGTCTTAAGCAGAACAGAGTACTGTAAACGCAACAATGTGGAAGATAGGAGAATGTGATCTGTGGGGCAGTGGACACATGCTCACCCAGATTTTGCCGTCTACCGTACTCCGTCTACCGTATGTCTTTACCGTGATTACCGTGATTTCTCATGATCACCTACGGTTCTTCAAACTTTCTTCTCGTCGATTTCTCTACCAGTTTGACCATATTTTGAGTTCTGATGGACAAATCGGTTTTTGTTATCATTCCCACTCATTTTGCCTACATTAGACTTGATTAGATCTCGCGTTTTGCATATGCTTTCTCGCCTATAAAAGATTCTTCTCCCTCTATCTTCATTCGAATCGTCGTCTCTCTAGTCGATTGGTCGTCATGAAGCTCACTCTCACTCTTCTCGCCATAGTTGGGTACGTTACCCTCCAACTTCAAACTTACAGTATTTGGATACCCATTGGATCTTCAGCCTGACGTACCAAGCTTTTTGACTGTACGCCTCCCAGGTGTGCCTATGCCTCCACTTCAATCTCCAGCAGCAACTGTGTCAATGGCCACTGCATCTCATGCGACAACAATGGCTGTCGTGAAAGTACGTGACCTACCGTATCCCTCCAATCCACTACCATACCCTACCGTATCCTACCGTACCCACAGGTATCAAAACACCGTAATCTCATATTTCAGGTCGTTCGGAAAGTGCTGTTTTCGGTCGCAGTGTTCGAGGGGTCTCAGTGTGCAACTGCATTAATGGCGCTTGCCAATCCTGCGAACCGAGTGGATGCAGTCCTGGTGAGTGCTGTAGTCTACCGTAGCCCGAACTACCGTACCCCACACTACCGTAATCCAAGGCTACCGTAACCTTTTACAGTGTCGAGCTGCGTGCACAAGCGTGAGGTGGAGAAGCGTGAGACCTCCCGTACCTGCGCCTGTCTCGGAAGATCATTGCCTCCGGCGTGTTTCGAGTGCAATAAAGCCGGGGTCCGTGATTACAAGAGAGGTAAGCTCTTACAGTACCCACTTGGCTACCGTACCCCTACCGCAGTCACAACATCGTAAAGAGTATCGGCGAGATTACGGTAGAGAAAGAGAGAATGATCTAGAGGGTGCGCAAAACCAGAGAGTCAGATAACGAAAGATGTTTGTTGGCATGGTGCCAACTCGACGCTGTGGCAGCCTTGTCTACAGTATACCCATTCTACAGTACGCTTTGCAGTTGAAAATTGCAATCATCACAATGGCAAGCGCTCAGCCGAGAAAGAGGAGATCGATTTCCCCGATTTCCCCAGTTCTCCCGACCTTCCCGACTACCCGATCTACTAGTGAAAGATCGATTTGCTTTGAATAAAGGTTGGTATCCACTTGCGGATGCTTGGTAAAAGCGTGAGGTGTCTTGAACAAAAAAAATACAAACAATGATCGACAAATGACGAGTAGACTTTGAAAGGTAATTATACAACTACCCGCATAACAGGGAAATTGACCGCTTTTTTGAAGAGAGAGTGCGGGGAATGAAGAGGGTGAGGGTGTAATTTCCCTCTTATGCGGGTAGTTGTATAGTTACCTTTCAAAGTCTAATGACGAGACGCTTCGTTATTACTCCAATTCCAGAACAAAACCATTTTATGCTCTTTTTTGGCAGTTATATTGCTTTGCTCCTTCGGATCTAGGGGGATGAAATGACGAATAAAAGACCGAATTTGATCCATACGAGTTATTCACTTCTTTCATCGTTAATGGTGCTGCCAATGGATAAATTTATAGACGCTCCAAAATAGAGGCAAATCTCAAATGTAACATTTGCTATTGCATTCCCTCTGGCCCCTCTGGCAGTCCTTCGGATGTGAAGAATGAAGAGGCCGACAGTATTCGAACAGAATCTCCATGAGAACGGAATGGGCTGTCCGATCATAACGCCGCCCCTACCAAATATCGGGATATCGGGGGTATTTATATCCGAGATCTACCAGATTCAATCATTCCATCGATCTCTTCAACCTCCTCTTCTCTCCTCTCCTTTCTCTTGTATTATTTTATCACAAATTTCCCACTTGTTTATTGTTTTCATTTTCCTTTGAACATATCCCATTCAATTTTGCATTTCTTTTAGTTCAATTCAATCTTATATCTTCACTTCTCAAAATGGCCGGCAAGCAACGTCAAGCTAAAGAGAACGCAACCAGGTAAATTGTAGTAATCGTTTTCTTTAAAAAAAAACCCGAGCTGAAAAAGAAAGAGCAAAATCGCTTTAACGCTTCTTCAATGCACATTTTTCAGAAGTGTAAACACAATTTTAGAAAATTCTATAATCCTGAAATGCTCATTAATGTTCAATTGGTAATTACAGAAAGAACTCAAGCACAAACAAACAGTCGAAAAAAGAAGGTAGTCGAATCTTCACTACTCCACTCGTAAGTATTTATTGCTTTTTAGTAATATTTATAATTATTAAATTATTATATTATCGTCTATTTTAATAAACGATATAATTTACCTCAGGGAGAGACGATGATTCTGGAGGAGGGAGTCGATCGTCTTCCCAACGGCGCTCTCAAGTGTACTAAAGATCGCAAAGCTGGAGATACCGTACTCACCATCATTTGTCCCCCTACTAATGTGGGAGCGGAGGGCGCCCAGCGAGTCGTCAGTTACTTTTTTGAAAATATTATAATTAAACAGAAATATTTTAAAAAATCACTTGTTCAGAGTCCTCCAGAGGATTTCCAAGAGGTGACTAACAACAAGGGAAATTCGACTACCGGAGCCGGCAAGAACTCTAAACAGAAGAAAAGCAAGGGAAATAGTCATGATAAGAAGCGCACCTTCATGACCGATAAAGTGAGCTCAAAATTGATACTCTGGGAAAACTAATTTCCCAAAATGAGAAAAGATTCGTAATTAGGTGTGGTATATTTTTCGTGAATATTACTTTTCTTAATTGCAGGGAGAGACAATTGTACTGGAGGATGGAGCGGAATTGGGTGATGACGGTCTAATTCGTACCACAAGAGAATTCGAGGCTGGAGAACGGCTTTACACTATTTTGCCGCCCGCTGCAGCAGTCAAAAGCGACTTCGATTTATACGTATGCTACTATTCTCAATTGTAATTGCTTGACAAACCCTTAATTAATCCAAATAATACAATATACAAATGTTGCAGAATGATCAACTCAATTTGACGCTCGCTAGATCGGAACATTTGGAGGGACTCAACAAGGGATTACTTGAGTGTAGGGGAAGATACCTCAAGAGTCTCAGGTATTATTATAATCTTCAGATCTTATTATAATCTCCAAGGATGTTGAAATATGTTAATTATGATCAGTGGATGTTTCAGAATATTTATCTCAAATGTAACTGCTCTATATTTGAAAATACACAACAAATTACAGGGAAGGAGGTACTCCGCACGGTCTCCAATTCGATGTTCGAATTGATCAGGTTGGTAAAATTTTTTTATGAAAATGTGTTGTTACAATGTTAATCGACTTCTTATTGAACAATCACTCTATGTGCTGCAAATATTTCCATGATTAATAATTTATTTTTGAATTTGTATGAATGTTTTTAATGTTAGTGCAGTAAAAACTTTCAGCAAGTGGAGGAATATCTGAAACAAGTGGAACAGGGATATTTCGAAATCGAGCACAGCAAAGCTCTGTATCTCCTGGCTCGGATGACTTTACACGGAGAGTCACTCGCTGGAGGAAAGCCCACTCTCAGCAAAGAACAGGTAAACAAAATCGTTTCGCGGTAAACTATAATAAATCCTTCCCATCGGGAAATCCCCAACTTCCCTTACTACGGAGATGTTGTCTCCTACCGAGAGAACTTGCAAAACTGAGAAAGATGCTGAGAGATGATAGTGAGAGATGATCTCTAGATTTTGTATTTTTACGCTATAGGACACGACATTTCCAGCGTATGGGAAGTTGGCGACATCCCACTCTGTGTTTTACTAATTAATTTGATGATTGTGAACAAATATTGTTTATAGGACACGAAGATGGATCGCGTTCAAAAGTATTCATATGATGCGGAAATCTGGCTCGATTCATACTGGAGTCAGGAAATGGAAATATACGAAGAAGTGACTGGAACTGCATTCAAGGTAATGTGATTGGTATTCTAAAACAATCGATAATGCGTTATCGATTTTTTAATCATACAATTATAAAAAAAGCTGCTTACATGAGGTCATAAGTTCTCTCAATACACTCAAATTATTCAGGGTTCACTGGAAGAGTTCCAAGAGTCACCTGGTAACATCAAGATTCCTCCTAGTCTATTCAAAAAGACTTCCATGTCTAAGGCAAAGCCTACAGTGGTCGTAGAGCCTCTCTCAGAAAATGAAAACGATCGATTTGTGAGTTTATTTAAAAATTATAAATTAATAAAAACAAAATGTAAAAAAAAACAAATTTGTCGCTGCTAAAATATAAATATCAAAAAATCAGGCAACGCTGCTGGATTCTGTTCTCCGACGAGCTGAGCAATACGAGGAGATCAGCAAATCGTACTACCACTGCAGAAGCAGATATCTGCAACAGCTCCTGTAAGTAGTTTATACAGAACGCAGTGGAATGACGTGTTTGTACTAAAACACATAATTCCACAGCCCGTGATGGGGTGAGAAAGAGCACATAAGTTGAACGGAGCTCCCATCCGCTAGGGTTGTAATCATGTAAAAATTAAATCATAATGCTTTTCACTATTTTTATTATTTTAGAGCTGGCGGTGCTCCTCATTCGAACATACTGGACATTCACAATAAGCAGGTCGGTTGAATTATTTTTGTTAGCGTATTCCTATGTAGAAAGTAGCGATTGAAAGAGTACGAATTACGTGTGAACCAGCCAGAAAATGAATATTGCCAAACAAAAGCGATATTTCCAGGACCGTGATAAACTTTCTAGAGTGTCTTGTTGCTCACTATAATTTGTTCATTTTAAATTAATATTGGAACGTTTCGAAATTTACTGTGCGGGAAATTAGTTTTCTCTTTTCATCCAAGGTTCTCAACTGAGTAAAATATATGTGATACTTCGAATCGGATGATATCTCTCGACAGTGAAAATATTCGTAATAGAAATTTTCAGAAATATTTCGCCTTTCAAAATTTTAATTTCGAAAATCAAAAATCGAATTTGGAAAATTTCCAATAAGAATGTCCAGAAATCGCTACAAAATTTAATTTTGAAATTTACAGCAGTTTGAGGAGTGGTTGAGACACGAGCAGAGAAAAAAGTACGGAGATACTTACCACAGTGAACTCATTGAGATGACTGATCTCAAGGTGAAGGGAGAAATAGTCACCACTGCTGAACAGGTGGGAAATACATTCAAGCATTAATAAAGCTATTTTCTTCCCGTACAATAATTATAATAAATACTATTATCCAGGAAAGGAAGATGAAGAGAGTCGGGGTGTTATTGCAATGTGCGATGGAAGTCACACAGGAAATCTTTCTCGAACAGGAGAAATCGATTTACGAAGCTGTGCATGGAAAGAAGTTTGAGGTATTTTTATTGAATCTTTGTAGATACTAGGGATGAAAGTTCGGTTTTCGTATTACGACCCTCTCAGAGAGAGATCGGCAATACGGCTGATAAAGAGGAGAGAACGAGAGAAAAAGAGAGGCCACGGGGGTCCGTATTACCGAAACTGCCGTCGAACGGGTAACCCTAGTAGATACTCACGTATATGTTGAAAGAGTCTGAAAAATTCTAACAGTTTATTACTATTCGAAGTGAAGCGGAAATGCCTTTGAAATAAAACAGTACATCATGTTGATTATTTTCAGGGTAAACCGGATCAGATGAGAGAGGTGCTCCATTACGTCCAGTTCCCGCGCCCTCAATCAACTCGTAAAGTCCACGTTTCATCATGATCGATTGTTATTGTGTAGTATTGCCATGTTTCATACTGGTTGCTGTAAGAAGTGTATGCATTTCGATCAGATAAAGCTCCGTCTTATGAAACCATTCTTAGCCTTGAACTTTGCACATATAATATAATATAATAATATTTATGCGAGTCACGAAAAAACGCGGTACAATAAGATAAATTAGAAGAAAGGCACGAATCATTTTTGGGCAATAACAACAAAAGCAAGAAGGTCACTCAGGGAAACTGCTTAATTTTCCGAATTTTGAGTATAGCCTTGCCGCTCTGAGAAAGAAACTATTATGCCTGTAGTTAGAGGTTGAAGTCGCGTTTGTGAAATTGATTTAATATTGCTAACTACTTCTCAAAATGCATCATTTTGTGATCCTCTGAACAGCAAGCGATGCCCTCCGCACTACGGTTACCTTACGAAACAGGTTTCGCTAAGACTCGACCAAAATCGGCACCAAAATGTCCGGACACTTTAAGCCGGCACTGAGCGCTGAGAGTCTATACTCACATATTTGGAGTGTCTAATTCCAGCATTACATCACAGCATTCGAAACAGAGCCGGCGAGAACGAGTTAGAGAAAGAGAGAGGTGATGAGAGAGCGCACCAAACGAGAGGGTCAGACAACGAGAGATATTCTTGGCATGGTGCCAACTGGATGCTGTGTTACACATTCCCATTTGCTCTGTTCCTAAAAAATGGTTTTGAGTGACCTGGACGAATGGACGCGTGAGATGAGCAACGGGAGTGAGGGATTGAGTCGAGTCAAAATGACATATTGTGAACAAAGTATTATAAGATATCATAAGTTATTATAACTATTTATAACTTCATTTTCCTGAGGTTCCCAGTGAACCGAAAAATCTGAAATTTTGGCAGTCGCCTTTTTACCGCTTGTGAAGAACTTATTACCGAACAGAATTTTAATAAAAAAATCATTTTACAAAGTTCTGGGCGGTTTCCCGTAGATCGCAATTTGAAGCCAGAGCCGGGACACGGGCGAGCCAGAGCCGGGATTCCTAACAAGCCGGATCCGGGGAGATTTAGAATTCGAATTTACTGCTATTCAAATACCTCGCCAGGCTATTGTTGGGTTGTAGTTCCAACTTCTCGCGCACACCTAACTGTGGCAACGGTTTATCGGTATCTAGGCGAGAAATTTGAATACGAAATCTAATTCCCGGATCCGGCTTGTTAGGAATCCCGGCTCTGGCTTCAAATTGCGATCTACGGGAAACCGCCCAGAACTTTGTAAAATGATTTTTTATTAAAATTCTGTTCGGTAATAAGTTATTCACAAGCGGAAAAAAGGCGACTGCCAAAATTTCAGATTTTTCGGTTCACTGGGAACCTCAGGAAAAAGAAGTTATAAATAGTTATAATAACTTATGATATCTTATAATACTTTGTTCACAATATGTAATTTTGACTGTAGAAAGGAGAAAATTGAAATGGGGGGAAAGACGAATTGAGGACGATAGATGAGTGAGACGACTCACTGTATGGATCCTGGCCGAGAGTAATGGTCTGACCCTCTCAATTTTGCATGCTCTCTCGCGCTGTCTGATCGATGAGAGAGCATGTAGAATTAGGAGAGTCTGATCATTACTCCTGGCCGAGGACAAGGAAGACCCCGTGAACAATGGAGAAATGAAGTAAAACGAAAAATCGAATTTGACTGGTGGAGTATTGGTAATGAAGAATAGTGTGCCCGACTAATCTGATCAGCGCCCAAAAGGCGATACTATTTCTATTATATGTTTTAGTGACCAACCATTGTCAAAGAACTGTTTTGATCAAATTCCACCCATCTCCGAAACCACTTTTCCGAGTCGCTTTTTCAGATTTTGAGAAAATTTTGCAAATTTTTGAACTAAAGCCCTTAGCAACTATGTACACTTTATAGATATATGAATGCATATGCCTTCATATGCATACATATTACCTATAATCAGGTTCTTCCTCGCGGCATTTTCACACTGTTTGAAGAGAATAATTTCGAAAACATGTTGTGAATGGGATATTTCAACGTATTTGGATAAAGAAATTACGAAGAATTTTCTTATTTTTTGTTGTTTTGCACCTAAATGTTTTACAGTACATCTCCCAGATCTCTTTATACTGACGATGCGTTAAGTCCTGGAACAGTTTAAACAGTCTAAAATTAATTATTAAAAATGTTCACTGTTGGTATTTTTTAGATTCAAAGATGATTTGACAACTAAAAAAATCGGCCCTTCAAAAGTGCCGAAAATATCAACAAAGTCGGCAAATTGTTAGGACGTAGGAAGCTGTTACAGCTTAATAATGCATACACTCGTTTTTACTACACTTGCTGAAGAAGTATCATAGCATTCCTTCTTCTTTGTTTGTTGATCAAAAAATATTTTATTTGCTTCTCTGGATGGAGGGGTGGGGCGAAAGGCCAACGAAAATTCGATCCATAGGATTTCTATAAACTTCTTCACCTCGATGATGCTGCCAGTGGGTAATTTGGCAGACTTCAATACAAGCGAATCTCATTTATAATCAATCAATGTCACTAATAAGTAGACATTTTGCTAGTGCATGCAACGCTACTAGCAAGCGTCCGCAATTTACCTACTGGCTGACCTTCGGAGGTGAATATTCAAGAGAGGCCGACAGTATTCGAATGGAGTCTATGTGAGAACGGAATGGGCTGTTCGATCAAAACTCCGCCCCTACCAAATATCGAGGGTATTTATTGGCGAGATCTCTAGCAAATCAACCATTCCATCAACCTCTTCGTTCTCTTCGCCTCCTCTCGTTTCTCTTATATTACATTGTCGCATATATTTCGCGTCTTTATTATTTCCACTTTTTTAAAGCATAGATTCCAGTCATTGCTCCATTTCTTTTCAGTTTAATTCTCAAAATGGCCGGCAAGCAACGTCAAGCGAAAGAGAACGCAGCCAGGTAAATTTAATTATTTTTTCTTTTAAAAAATACCCATAATACAACATGCAAAAATGTTTTAAAAACTTGGCAAAATTGTTTTAACACTTCGGCAATGCAATTTGCAGAAGCGTACATGATCAATTTGAAATTACAGAAAGACCCCTAACACCAGTAAACAGTCGAAGAAAGAAGGGAGTCGAATCTTCACTACTCCACTTGTAAGAGTTGACCGCTTTATTAATAATAATAATGTTAACATAATTATATTGTTAATTCCTTTATTTGAAAAAAAAATTTCAAAAATATTTCATTTACTTCAGGGAGAGACGATGATTCTGGAGGAGGGAGTCGAGTTTCTTCCAAACGGCGCTCTCAAATCAACGAGAGCGCGCAAAGCCGGAGAGACAGTCCTTACTATTATCAGTCCCCCTACTAATGCAGGAACGGATAATGAACATCGATTCGTCAGTTCAATTATTAACATATTAATTAGACTTAATTGATTACGTTCAATTATTAATGATCGGCCAACATTTTCACTTCTTGCATTCGACATAAGGGACGAGAAAAAAGGAAGAAAAATCAGTTTTTTGGCAATTGATTGTCAGATTTTTTTAAAAATCGCACTCTACTTGTTCAGAGTCCTCCAGAAGACTTCCAAGAGGTGCCGAACAACAAGGAAAATCTGGCCACCGTAGCCGGCAAGACCACTAAAAGCAGAGGAAATAGTAGCGAGAAGAAACGCACTTTCATGACCGATAAAGTGAGCTCGAACTTGGTAAACCAATTTCCAATCAGGGGAAAAGATTCATAATTTTTCATATATATTTTTCGTATTTTTTTATATATTTTTATTTTTCGTATTTTTTTTTCGTTAAAGGGACCAGGCAGTGAAAAAAATAAGATATTTTTAAATGAAAGAAAATTCTGTTCCCGGAAGAATGCTAAAAACCGCATATTTTTGCGATTTCTTTGAAAATAGTTATGAATTTTCAAAGTTTGGCCTTTTCACAAAGACAGGTTACGGTAGCGGCTACACCACAATTCATTTGTCTAAAACCAGACATTTTCATGAATCTTGGTTGTGCGCAATGATTCCGGGAGTGTCCAAAACCCCTGTCTTCCTCTTTTCGTTACTTTATCTAATCATTCGACCAATATAAATAGCTTTCTTTCTTTTCGGAAATAGCACCGTTCCTGAGGCTAATTTCAAATTAAAATAACTTATTGTAAAAAAATGCTAAAAATTTAGTTTTTTCTTCATTTTTCATTAGATCATAGTGAGTAAAGTTCATTAAAAATTATGAAAATTAAAAATCTGTTTTAGCACGCTGCCTGGTCCCTTTAATAATATATTTTAATGCAGGGAGAGACAATTGTACTGGAGGATGGAGCGGAATTGGGTGATGACGGTTTCATTCGTACCACAAGAGAATTCGAGGCTGGAGAACGGCTTTACACTATTTTGCCGCCCGATAATGCAGCAGTGAAAAGCGACTTCGATTTATACGTACGTTGAGGCCTGCTTTCCTATGTTTTAATATAAATAACAAATTGTACTGCTTCATTTTGTTTCAAACTATTACCACGTTGTTTAGTTTTATTGAATTTATATGCTGCAGGAAGACCAACTCAATTTGACCCTCGCGAAATCGGAACATTTGGAGGGGCTGAACAAGGGTTTCCTTGCGTGCAGAGGAAGATACCTCAAGAGCCTCAGGTATTATTACTCTATATATTACCATACTCATAACTAAATAAAATGAAATTATGTTCAATTAGATTCTATTATGTAATATTTATCTCAACTATTTGTGGTATATATTTAGAAGTACAAAAATGCAAAACAAATTACAGGGAAGGAGGTACGCCGCATGGTCTTGCATTCGACGTCAGAATTGACCAGGTAGGTTTATTATTATTTTCTGATTTCAAAAATTGCTTTTAATTTTATTTTTATCTTTTTTTATTGAGACTGTTTGCCATTACAGTAATAGACATTTATGCAACTTAAATAAATTTCACTCTACGTAATGCTAGTTTATCAAAAATGAATTATTTGTTTTTAAACAAATATCTTTTTAAATGTAGCTATAAAGAGATCAGCAATTATTTCAGCAAGTGGAGGAATACCTGAAACAAGTGGAACGAAATCATTACGAAGTTGAGCAATGTAAAGCTCTGAATCTGCTGGCTCGCATGACTTTACACGGAGAGTCACTCGCTGGAGGAGTGCCGACTCTCAGTGAAGAACAGGTAAACACAGTAATTTCGTGAAAAATTATTGTCTCCAAAATTTCTTACTCTGGAGATTTTGGCTCCTGATGAAAGAGAATGGAAATCGAGCCCTGTTTAAATACCTATTAATTGATTTAATGATTGTAAACTAATTAAAAAAATATTTTAAAGGATACCAAGATGGATCGCGTCCAAAAGTATTCACGCGACGCGGAAATCTGGCATGATTCTTACTGGACTCAGGAAATGGAAATATACGAAGAAGTGACTGGAACTTCATTCAAAGTACCGCGTATTCCAAAAAAATTCTTATTCCAAAAATCAATAACTTATTAAATTTATAGTTTAATTTTTAATAAAGAAGGATTACATTTTCAAGGTGAAAACTGATTTATCGAGTTACATGAAGCCAACAGTAGAACTCACTAATTCATTAATTTCGATCAATATGGATCAGCTATTAAGCTGTCCAATCAACGTTAATTTTCACTGCATTCTCGAGGTTCTCTCAACGTATCCAAATTATTCAGGGTTCACTGGAAGAGTTCAAAGTTGCACCCGGCAACATCAAAATCCCTCCTAGTCTATTCAAAAAGACGTTCCCGTCGAAACCAAAAGAAGAGGAGCCCACATTGGTCGAGGAGCCTCTCCCCGACAAAGAAAACAATCGATTTGTAAGCTTTTAAAAACATTTAAATGTCTATATAACAAATTAAATAACCCCTGTTAAATTATAAATGTCAAAAAATCAGGCAAAGCTGCTGGATTCTGTTCTCCGACGAGCTGAGCAATACGCGGAAATGAGCAAATCGTACTACCACTGCAGAGGCAGATATCTGCAAGACCTCCTGTAAGCAGTTGATAGAGTTTCAGGAACTCTAAACGAATAGAAAAATTTTTAGTCAAACAGAAATACCACATGCCGGTCAACCATAGAGAAAGCGTGTTCGAGTGAGAAAGAGCACGTAGACACTCTCACTGTTGCAAGCTCTCTGGTGTTGTAAAAAATTAAACCGTAATTCGTTTTTACCATTGTATATTTTAGAGTTGGCGGTGCTCCTCATTCGGAAATTCTGGACATTCACAACAAACAGGTCGGTTGAATTATTTTGTAAAAATATTTCTGCAATGATACGACAGAAAGGGCACAAATCGCGCAAAAAAACAACCTGAAAATGAATATCGCCAACCTTATCTATACGAAAATTCCATCACAGAAGTTGAACGTCTGGTTGTTCTCGACAATTTGTAAAATAGTAATATAACGTTTCGAAATCTGATTTACGTTTAATTAATTTTCTGTTTCCCAAGATTTCGGGATTAATATTTCTCAAAATCTTGATAATATAGTAAAAGAGAACTTCAGAATAAAAATAACTATTTTTATCGAATTTAGAAAAAATTTCCAATAATAGTGTCTAGAAACTGCTTTAAATATAAATAAAAAATTGCAGCAATTCGAGGAGTGGTTGAGACACCAACAGAGGGAAAAATACGGGATTATCTACCACAGTGAACTTATTGAGATGACAGATCTCAAGGTGAATGGAGAAATAGCCACCACTGCTGAGCAGGTAATAACAATAGTTTATTATGAAAATCAGGAAATGTAGTTCTTTGCGGCGAAGTAGGATAAAACGTGATTGTGTAGCGGTGGGAATAAACACAAAGTTTTGAGCATCCAATAAGTTTTTTTTTAGAATAAAAAATCAAATAAGAATAATGCATCAAATTAGTTTATTTATATTTGTAGAAAAAAATGATATTCAGGAGAAAAAGTTGGACCGACTCGGTGTGCTATGGAATGGAGCGATGAAAATCACGCAGGAAATCTTTCTCGAACAGGAGAAAGTGATTTACGAAGCTGTGCATGGAAAGAAGTTTGAGGTAGTTTGGATTAACCTTTGCAGATATTCGAACAAGAGTTGGAAAAATGTCAACAGTTTATCACAATCCGAAGTGTATGCTTTAGAAATATTGCAATCCATTGTCGATTACCATTTTCAGGGCACACCGGATCAGATGGGAGAGGTTCTTCATTACGTCCAGTACCCGCCCCCTCATTCGACTCGTAAAGTCAGCCTTTCCTCATGAATACTGTCGTTGTGTGTTTAGAACACTGAGCGCAAATTTTCTAGGAAAACGCTTTGCCACTGTTTCGTTTCTTCGAAAACGTGTGCCATTCTCCTCACTCCGCAATAAACTTTGAAAACTAACGGTTCAGCTAGTTGCATAATAGGAAAATCGACCGATTTCGCGAGAAAGAGTGCGAGAAATGAGGAGTGTTTAGAGAAAAGCAACTAGTTGCATCGTTACGTTTCAAAGTCTACTCCGCACGCTCACTCCGCGCACGAGAGAATGAGTAGCGAACATTTTCGAAGAAACGAAACATCGGCAAAGCGTTTTCCTAGCAAATTTGCGCTCTTTATACTCATTATCATGCTTCACTCTGATTGTTGCAATACCTGTGTAAATTTCCATCAGATAAAGTTCATTTTAAAGAAACTGTTAGTATTGCCCTGTGCACAGTGAATATTGCTAATTACTTCGCATAAAAAGCACCATTTTCGTGAACATTTTAATAGCAATAGACTGTTACCTTAACTTTTTCGATCCATCAATATGGGATTTAATTTTTTTAAAAATTATTCACTAAAGAAGTGCACCACCCTTTCTACATGATTCCAAACCTACAGACCAGGGTTAGAGCGAGAGAGTGTGCAAAAGTGAGAGATTTCCTCTCGATTTCACACGCTCTCTCACTCCAAAGGCCTTTCTGGAAGGGTGACCGGCCTGTGGAATGATGTGTTTCCCAATCTATCACCGTTCCTGGTCGCGTTTCTTTGTTAATAAAGTGAAAAAATCGACAATCACCATCTGAAATTTGACCTTCAATTGTTGCAGCTCTCCAAGAAATTTACCTAAATTCAGATTAGCAAAGTTTATAATTTCGAATGAATTCTACGCGAATATAAATGGATCGGACAAAATATTTATTATTCTCTCTTTCCCTTTTGTTATCATTGTATTCTTTTTAAAATCAATTACTCCCCTCTGATCCCTTTTAAGCATTCCCTTCTCCCCTATATGAGACGAATCGCGAGAGAATCGACCACCAGAGCCCCCTTGGAGGAAATAGAAATTCATGGTCTTCAAAATGGACGGAAAAATTAATTTAGGTATTAAAAAGCAAGGCGGTTCGAACTGCGTTTACCGTTTTTCGATAAAAAAATTTGTTCACGTGCTGCAAAGCCTCAAACATGACGAAATAGAGAAAACACCGAAAACCACACCTGACGAAATTGATCATATCTCGCTTTAAAATTGAGATAGTAACTTTTTCAAAAAAAGGAATTGGAGAGGAATAGATTCTCTAAAAATTTTCCCATTATGTCATAACTCTAAGTGTGAAACCCGAATCAGCCTGGTCGGTCACCGGTAAAATGGCCATAACTCGAACAAAACAAAAAACTATTTTTTTGGTTATGTGCAAGTTGTAGGTCATATATGATAGTATTTGGACCCCACGTATTAGATTTTTCAAGAAATGTATAAAAAAAATCGCACTCGATTTAGTGGAGGGCTGTCGTAGTGACCTACCTAAAAATTATCTTTTCTGTTCTCCATTTTACCTAATTTTCTAAACAATATTGTAAAAATAAACTACAAACACTTTCTGGTTGCTCATTTGCCTTAGAAATGTTGCAATTAGCTGAAACACGAATGTGACGGGCAATATTTCAAATATCATAAAACCAGGTTTTTTCATGTTTCAGACCTGTCTATATAACTCGAAAATTACCAAACGGATGATATAATGCCCCTCTATTGTTACCACGCAAAGCGGGGCCTTATTTCGGGACATAATGAATTTTGAAACCTAAATTTGGCAGGTTACTGTAATATGAACAGTTCAAGGTATCCGTGTATGTGTGACATACGACGAAATTTACCTTTTTGTGCAATATTGCTAGTAATTACTATTTTGCAAAAGATTTTTGCACTCGTTGGGCATCGAACTGGCGAGAGAGTGTGGGAAATCAGGAGAGTGCTAGAGAAACGAGAGCGCGCGGCTGACCTTTATTGTTGCACTTTCTGAAACCTGTAACTCGCTCCAACGTGAAGATAATCATTCGCACTCAGAAGCAAAGTTGTTCAGTACCACTAGACAAACATTCCTATACGTCACACATACACGGATACCTTGAACTGTTCATATTACAGTAACCTGCCAAATTTATGTTTCAAAATTCATTATGTCCCGAAATAAGGCCCCGCTTTGCGTGGTAACAATAGAGGGGCATTATAGCATCCGTTTGGTAATTTTCGAGTTATATAGATAGGTCTGAAACATGAAAAAACCTGGTTTTATGATATTTGAAATATTGCCCGTCACATTCGTGTTTCAGCTAATTGCAACATTTCTAAGGCAAATGAGCAACCAGAAAGTGTTTGTAGTTTATTTTTACAACATTGTTTAGAAAATTAGGTAAAATGGAGAACAGAAAAGATCATTTTTAGGTAGGTCACTACGACAGCCCTCCACTAAATCGAGTGCGCTTTTTTTATACATTTCTTGAAAAATCTAATACGTGGGGTCCAAATACTATCATATATGACCTACAACTTGCACATAACCAAAAAAATAGTTTTTTGTTTTGTTCGAGTTATGGCCATTTTACCGGTGACCGACCAGGCTGATTCGGGTTTCACACCTAGAGTTATGACATAATGGGAAAATTTTTAGAGAATCTATTCCTCTCCAATTCTTTTTTTTGAAAAAGTTACTATCTCAATTTTAAAGCGAGATATGATCAATTTCGTCAGGTGTGGTTTTCGGTGTTTTCTCTATTTCGTCATGTTTGAGGCTTTGCAGCACGTGAACAAATTTTTTTATCGAAAAACGGTAAACGCAGTTCGAACCGCCTTGCTTTTTAATACCTAAATTAATTTTTCCGTCCATTTTGAAGACCATGAATTTCTATTTCCTCACCCAGGTCGATTCTCTCGCGATTCGTCTCATATAAACCCTAATCTTCTTCACCTTTTCGTTCGAACCATCTTCTCTCAAATCGATTGGTCGTCATGAAGCTCGCTCTCACTCTTCTCGCCCTAGTTGGGTAGGTTATCCTCCACCTCCACCCCACAGTATCCTGATATCCCTATCATACCCTACCGTATTCTTTCCAGGTATGCCTACTGTACCGTGTCGATCTCTAGCAGCAACTGTGTCAACGGCAAGTGCATCTCATGCGACAACAATGGATGTCGTGAAAGTACGTAACCAACCGTATCCCTCCAATCCACTACCGTACCATACCGTATCCCTCCAATCCATTACCGTACCATACCGTATCCCTCCAATCCACTACCGTACCATATCGTATCCCTCCAATCCACTACCGTACCATAACGCATCCCTCCAATACACTACCATATCCTACCGTATCTCATTTTCAGCTCGCTCGGTTGATTTCGCTCGTACCACTCGTGGATTCTCCGTCTGTAACTGCATTGGATCTTCGTGCCGAGCCTGCGATGACAATGGATGTAATCAGGGTACCGTACTACTGTCATACTACAGTACCCTGACTACCGTAACCTCGTATTATTTCAGTGCCGAACTGCGACCGCAAGCGGTCGGTGGAGACGCGTGTGAAGCTAGAGCATCCACCGATTTGGTGTAATTGCGGTTACTTCGGTTGCAATGGCGGTGAGCTGCTCAATTATTCATACGAACTTGTCGTCCGCATTCTACTGTATCGTGCACTAATCTGCCATGTTCCAAACCGCGTTTGTTTGCAGTGCGGAACTGCTAGCGGTCAAGACGGACAGCAAGGAGTTACCCCATGCACCCGATGCCCCTAATGCCACTCCCCACTTCTCCCATCTTCTAGTGAACGTGACTAAAACACCCTTCAGGAAGTTCGATAAAGTTGGGAGATGTGAAGATCTGTTTGTTTACGGGAAGACTCATTATGGGCGCAGAGAACGCGTGGGGACAAGATAACATGAAATGAGTGTGCTAACCAATGCGGTAAGGAATTAGAAGGAATTAGAAGAATGTGAGTGTTTAACTCTAACTAGTCAAAGTTCTCGTCACTGGTAGGTCAAGGAGAGTTCGGATCATTCAACTTCTATTTTTTTGCATGTACATATAGTAGCGCTGACAGTGGATAAATTGGGAGAAACTTCCGAATGAGAAACAAATCTAAAAACACAAAAATCCTTCCCGGACTTGCAGCGATTTTCAAATATTCGTTTTCCGCTTTTATGCTGTAGCAGTGCTGTTTTAATGGGTTCCTTCTTTATGACCTGTTCCATCAATTTATTAAAAATAGTCAATCTTAAAGAATGTTAGATGGTTGCAGTTAGGTTCCACTTTCCGCTTTCGAAAAGTAAAAAAATTCCACACCGGATCACTATGCGAAAACATTTGGATCAATACGTTGAAGAGGTGGAAATTGGAATCAATTTGCATATTATATTCTTCAACATGCGATATTTTTTAAACTTCTTTTTCATAAATTAATAAAGTATTCAATAAAGAATCAATAACTGCGAAATCAGCTATGATTTGTTTCAACCATACAATCCATGAAGAGGAAAAGTTTGGGTTCCACTGCTCAACAGAGTGGAATTCTATTATTTTTCCTGAATTTTGGGATAATTTTTTAATAGATTTCAACAATTTGCGTAAACGGATCACGTTTGTCGAAAAAGGATAACTGAAATAATCCCTCTTTAGCATTCCCTTCTCCCCTATAAAACCCCTCCTCTCCTTCTCCTCTCCACTTTGACCGTCGTCTCTCTAGTCGATTGGTCGTCATGAAGCTCACTCTCGCTCTTCTCGCCCTAGTTGGGTAGGTTACCCTCCACCTCCGATTTACCGTATCTGGATATCCTATGGATCTTCAACCTACCGTATCAACCCTTAACTACCGTACTCTTTCCAGGTGTGCCTTTGCCTCCACTTCGATCTCTAGCAGCAACTGTGTCAACGGTCACTGCGTTTCATGCGACAACAATGGATGCCGTGAAAGTACGTGACCGACCGTATCATATCGTACCCCTCCAATCCACTACCGTACCCCTCCGTGCCCTATCGAACCCTACCATGCCCTACCGTACCGCACAGTATCCCTCCAATCCACTACCGTACCCTACCATACCCTGTCATGCCCTACCTTACCCTACCGCATCCCTCCTATTTATCCATTAGCGTACCCTACCGTATCTCATTTTTCAGCCCGTTCTGTCGATTTCGCTCGTTCCACTCGTGGAGTCTCCGTCTGTAACTGCATTGGATCTTCGTGCCGAGCCTGCGATGAAAATGGATGCAATGAGGGTACGGTATCACTACCACACTACAGTACCCCCTCGCTACCGTAACCTCTTGATGTTTCAGTACCGAACTGTGACCGCAAGCGATCGGTGGAGACGCGTGAGAAGCGAGAGCAATTTTTTACCTGCCAGTGCTTAAACGGACCTAATAGCGGGTGCAAAGTGTGCGGTATTGCCAGTTGCCACCCTGGTAAGCGGATCAATTATTATTGCGAACCATTTCGCATACTAAAGTATCGTGCAATATCTCACACTAGTTTGCATTACCGGGCCAGGCAACCCGTGCTAATAGAGTGAGTCTCTCATTCAACATCTCACTGTGCGAATGTAGCGTTGACTCTGTTAGAAGTGAGTGTCTGGTCCGGTAAAGTAAACCATAGCCAACCATGTTCCATAAGTTTCACTGCAGTTCCGAACTGCTGATGGTCACGCGGCAAACAGCAAGATACCCTACGCCCTCGATTCCTCCAAATGCTGTTCCCGATTTCCCCATCTAGACCAGTGAAATTCACTCAAACCCCCTGCCGGAAGTTTGATAAAGCTGGGAGATGATATATTCGTTAACGACATTTTGGGCACAGACTAGTGTGGTACAAACAAACTCGAACTAACAAATTCCACCTCCGATTCATTCGCGACCGCGCGCGAGAAAAGAACTCGGTGTAAATGAACGTTCGCTTAGGTGGGTGAATTTGAATTTGGGGTAAACAAAGGTTTGTTTAGCCAGACAACGGTAAACGTTTGCCGTAAACGACCTAGTTTGTTTTAACTTTTCTGAAGGCAGTCGATTAGAATTGTGAGCTCTTGGCTCAAATACGTGGAGCGTCACATCGAATACACACACAGAAAGAAGTCTTATATATAAGATGAAAAAAGTCTTACATGCGGCCCACTATCCCTGGGGGGTCTTACATGTAAGATATGTGTGATGTCTTACTTCTCAGTCTTCAAAGGGTCTTGAATGTAAGACATCAGGATCTTAAATTATGGAGCTTGCCCCCGCTCCCCCCCCCTCCCCGCATACACCCAGCGGGATTACGGTACCCGCCCCCACCCCTTCATCCTGTTCGTTGGAGTGAAAAAAGCATGCGATCACATTGAGAATAATAGAAAATTTATCCACACTAATCCAAACAATGCAGAGGAAAAAAATATCGATTGAGTTCCTTCTCCTTTGGAAGTGCAGATTTACCCATATATCTATGTCAGCTACCGAAATCACGACAATGTCCGTGTTCTACCGTAACCAACTTACCGTAACCCGCATACAATAGCCAGAATGTCTGTAAATGAATTACAATTGTAAATTGTAATTGTTATCTCTGTGATTGTCCTCGAGTAGTCATGGCTGTAGAGTACTGTATTTCATGTACAGTACTCCCGGCTACAACAAATCTACCGTAAACAGTGCTTCTGATGTTGATCAAATTACCTCGGGATTTTGATATTATGTATCAAGATAATTTGAATAGAGTTTATCAATTTGCTTAAAACAGATTACGATTTCTGAAAAAGATTAAAATCTTCTTGATTGCTTTGATAATCCCTATTTAGTATTCAACCTCTCCCTCATAAAGCCAATTCTTCTCCTTCTCCTCTCCACTCTGACCGTCATCTCTCTAGTCGATTGGTCGTCATGAAGCTCGCTCTCACTCTTCTTGCCCTTGTTGGGTAAGTTACCCTCCACCTCCGACCTACCATATCCCGATCTCCAACGGACCCTTGTCTCCACTTTCTCTAACCGATCTCGAGCTCCATCGGATCATACCGTAACCCAAACTATAATTACCGTACTTCAGTTGCGCCTACGCTTCCACTTCAATCTCTAGCAGCAACTGTGTCAACGGCCACTGCATCTCATGCGACAACAATGGATGCCGTGAAAGTGAGTGGCCTACCGTATCCAACCGTATCCCTCCAACACACTACCGTACCCTACCGTATCCCTTCTATCCACTACCGTACCCTACCGTATCTCATTTTCAGCTCGCTCGGTCGATTTCGCTCGTTCCGCCCGTGGAGTCTCCGTCTGTAACTGCATTGGATCTACGTGCCAAGCCTGTGATCAGACTGAATGCAATGACGGTGAGAGAGACTACTGTAGGCTACCGTAACCCCGCGCTACCCTACCCAATTCTACAGTACCCCTCACTACAGTATCCAGATCTACCGTATCCCCGAACTACAGTAGCCAATTCTACCGTACCCCTCACTACAGTAGTTAATTCTACCGTACCCCCACGCTACCGTACCCAATTGTACCGTACCCCGCACTACAGTATCCAAGTTTACCGTACCTCCCACTACAGCATCCACTTCTAACGTAATCTAAGTTGCACATTTCAGTGTCGGACGACCGCTACAAGCGCACTGTGGTGAAGCGTTGCTACTGCCCCGGTGGGGTTGCCGGAGCGTACCGCCGTCCCACGTCGGATCGGCCGGGCTGATGCGAGTGCCCCCAACCGCAGCAGACCGGCAAATACCCCTGTCGCGATCCCAGAGGATGCTGAAAATAATTATCTCGCGTTTGCGAAATTTGATAAAGATGTGTGTGGGGGTGATTTCCGTTGTGCACCACATTTTCCTATTCTTTCGGTCGGTGGCCGAAAGATTGTGCGAAATGAAGAGCACATATGTACACACACAAAGGTAACCCTAGTGGGAGGAGGTACAGGAAAAGGTCTCAGACGATGGTCTGAAGCTGACAGAACTTCACATGCGGTGAGGAGTGAGGTCTTTGCCGTCTGATCTAATAGTCGATATATCGATCTATAGATCAGCAGTCAGAAATAAGAGGGAGAGATTAGAGCTGGCTTCCACAGCGTTTCAGATAGGGTTGCGAATTCGGATCCGGACAAATTGAGCGGTCGATCTCGGACAAAGCGTGGTGTGGTTCCCTTTGTTCCTTCTTTGTTCCTTCCCTTTTTCAGTACCTTTCAAGATGAACCACACATTTCAAGAAAAATTAGTTCATCTTCCATAATGCACACGTGTATTAGGTACGTACTCATAATTCATATTCTTCCCATCTTTATCAAACATCCGGCGTGGGTGGCTCAATTGGGTTTGAGAGGAAACCATATCTCACTGGTTGTTCGGGAAGTCGAATTCATGGGTACCATACAGGAAACCTGGTACCGCGGTCGTGACAGGGACGGTCTCCACGGAACGCTTCTTTTCACCGAAATGTAGTGGCATTGCTACGGGAGGAGGCCATGTAGTCGTAACTTCGTCTTCAGGGTAAATAATGTAGTCGATTGGGGCCGAGCGCCGGAATTTGTTATCGGAGCCGGACTGAAATATTCGCCATTGATCTTTTGGTTTCTCCGAAAATTGGAGTACTTCTAGCCATACCATGGTACGGTAGCTAGATGCAACAGCCACAGCAACTCATCTACAGTATCCTTTTTCCATAAGTACCTGGCTTTCGGCGGAACGCTCGAGACCAGTGAAGCCCTCGATCGATCGTTTTTCTGTGGGGCAGTAGGCAACTGTAATGATAGGATACGGTAGTGAGCAGGCATACTGTAGGTATCGAAAACATCGTTGGATACGGTAGTCGCCGGGGGCATACTGTACATACGGTTCACTCACCTTGTCTGCATCCAAACATGTCGCAACGTTGGCAGTTTGAAGGGTTGGTTTCGGAACAGAAGCACTTGTGGAATTTGAGCTGCTCAACCGCCGTTCTCTTACGCTTCGAGTCGCAATTTGTTACTGTAATGATGATAGATTACGGTAGACTTGGGATACGGTACTCTGGTTTACTGTAAGGTTAGCAGTAAGTAATACGCACCCGTTATGCACCGATAAGGGTAGCATTTTCTACAATAGGTGCCCTGGCAGGTGCAACGGATTAGATCTGGCCAAGATTCCACTGAACGAGCTGTAAAGAAAGACGGAATGGGTACGGTAGGTGAGGGGTGTTACCGTACTTTCACGGCATCCATTGTTGTCGCAAGTGACGCAGTGGCCGTTGACACAATTGCTGCTAGAGATTGATGAGGTAGAGTAGGCATACCTGGAGGAAGTACGGTAAGTAGCCATGGGTAGGATACGGTAGGTCGAACTATTCATTGGAGAGAGATAATACTGACCACACGAACAACTAAATGACCCTTTGGACGTCCAAAGGTCATTTGGTTGGTCGTGTGGTCAGTATTATCTCTCTCATTGGAGATCGGGATACGGTAGGTAGGGAGCGAAGGTGTACCTACCCAACTAGGGCGAGAAGGAGAAGAACGATTTTCATGGCGACCAATCGATGAAAACGAGGATGGCCGAAATGGGAGAAAACAATAAGGGAACGAGGCTTTTATATGGACGAGCGATTCACCCCCTCCTCCCCACTTATCCGTATTTAGCATCACTTTCTTCCCTATAAAAGCCTCGGTCTCTCAATATTTTCCATTTCGGCCGTCTTCGTTTTTATCGATTGGTCGCAATGAAAATCGTTCTCCTCCTTCTTGCCATAGTCGGGTACGTTACCCTCCTCCTCCGACATACCGTATCCCGATATCCAATTGATCTTCGACTTACCGTATCCCACCCGTTACTTACCGTACTCCCTCCAGGTATGCCTACTCCACCACTTCAATCTCTATCAGCAACTGTGTCAACGGCCACTGCGTCTCATGCGACAACAATGGATGCCGTGACCTACCGTATCCTGTGAATCCACTACCGTACCCTACCGTATCCCTCCAACTCACTACCGTATGTCATTTTCAGCTCGCGCGGTCGATTTCTCTCGTTCTACACGTGGTGTCTCCGTCTGTAATTGCATTGGATCTTCGTGCCAGGCCTGTGATCAGAGTGGATGCAATGATGGTGAGAGAGAATACTTTAGACTACCGTATCCCTATACTACAGCATCCTATTCCACCGTACTACAGTATCCAATTCTACTGTTCCCTCGCACTACCCTACCCAATTCTACCGTAACCTGACCACATTGCAGTGCCGCGCTGCGACAGCAAACATGTCAGCATTGACCCTTCCCACATTATCCCCCTTGACCAACATATCACGGACAATTCCTGTCGATGTGATAGATTCGGCTGCCATGTGAACGGTATCGTCGACCCTATTCCTGGTAAGGGCATTAGATACTACAAATTTACGAGCACTCGTCCGAAATAATAAAACGTTCCGTTGATAATCCGTGCTAAACAACAGATGCGGCTGCGAGAGAGCATGGCAAAGTTAGAGACACGTCGAGGTATAGAAAGAGAGTACACCACCAGTAGTCCATGTCATGAACGTATCATTTTAACGTTGTAATATGTATGCTGCCTATTGTATTCCTATTGTCTTTTCTCATTGTCATACTCCAACCTTATTCTTCAATATTTCAAATAATATTTTTGCAGTTTCTGTAGGACCCCACAATGTGCAGAAATATCCATTTCTACCGTAACCATTTGTGAAAATTTCAGTATGGAGCTGCGACCGTTACAAGCGCACTCTTTCGAAGCGCCATTGCTGGTGTCCCGGTGGTACTCCGGGAGCCTCACTCCGTCCAACGGCGACGCAGAAGGGTGGTTGCTGGTGTCCCCCTACACAACAGACCGGCAATGCTGAGCAACAGACAAGAAAATACCCCTGTCGGGATCCCAGAGGATGCTGAAAATAATGCTCCCGCTTGTGGATATTCTGATAAAGATGTGCGTGGAGATGCGTATGCAACTTTGCTTGAGGATAAACGATCACTGAAATATAAACGGTAGATCAGTGAGAGAGTGTCTCTAGTCTGATCTAATCGTTAGAGAAAAAAGACTGGAGGGAATGAACGTTTTTGCGTGTTGGTATTCTGCCACATGGGTGAAACTGGGTTCCTACCGAAAAACCACGTGGCGGAAAGCCGTGCTGACATTCGTGAGGATCGTAGTTCTCCTATTGGAACTGATCCGGAATTGAAATGGGGAAGAAAGAACTCCGAGCGTGAGGATGACGAGTGGAAAAAATGCCAATGAATTTCAAATGGAGTCTTCCAATAATACAAAAAAATAAAATAACCTTCCAATAAGAGAACCGTTGTCAAGTGACATTACTTTCGTCGACGGAAAAAATCGAGAGGGAGCGAAAAAAATTGAGATAGATAATGGAGAAGTGAATTGAATTCGAGTGAAGTTGAGTTGGAAGTGCTTTGATGAGTTGCGGTATGGGGGTAGGGGTCTCCAACGGAAAGCAATGCAAATTAACTAGCTATCACCTCTCCATTTCAATCCCACAAAATACAATACGGATACCCAAGTGGAGGAGCTGCAGGAAGAGGTCTCACTATCAGACGCTGGTCAGATGTTGACGGAACTCTACATGGGATGTGGAAAAGACTTTGACCAGTGAGAATGTCTCTCCTCTCTGATTTAATAGTCAATACTGTTTCCCCCCATTCATAGTTCATGTTCTTGTAAGCGATCCTCTGACGTAATAAATAAATTATGAATGAATGAATGGATATATTTTCCAGTTTTTCTCTACTGGCGCACGTCCCTCACGTAAATAGAAAAATTCTCCTAATTGTGTGGCACTAAAACACAGTTGATACCAGACCGAATCACATGATTAATTGTCATCAGTCACATTTTGAACTTGTTTTCCCATTTTAGTTTGGGACCCTGCTCTCGCAACTCCTCCCCTCCCCCGCAAGCGGCTATTCGATGTTGTAATAAGCTCACAATCAGCTCACAAGTGCGGCGCCGAGATGCTGAGGGGATGCTGTGCGATGGCGCAACCAATATTGACAAAATTTTCCATGATTGCCGATTAGCACTAAAATGTAATTTCTTCGTGTATTTCACTCTTAGCATTTACTTTCCCAATTCAAAAATTCATCTCCACCGATGAGGAAGGAAGGTTTGGTGAACCTATTGGAAGAATTGCAAATAAACTCGTCATCATGTCTCCACACAGAGAAAAATGTTTAAATCCAGCCCCATCATACATGAAAATATATTTAAAATGTACTACACATTTGTTATACATTTTCATGTACGATGGGGCAGGATTAATACATTTTTCTCTGTGTGTCTCTCCAACGCAGCGTGATTTGCGTTCAGTAGTTCTTCACTACATTTCTCGCTGATTGATAATCAAAAGTGTGAGCAACATGTAGAGAAATAGAAAGTATGACTTTGCCTTTGTCTTGAGTTCCATGGAATCAAGAAACATTTGATCAAGAATAGATTGTGTTGGCTCTATTGCCTACGTTTGTTGTGACTATTGAGAATTATATATGTCGTACTGTGTCAACTCTTTGCATCGATTCACTCTCATCCATCGTTTCTTCACTAGAGCAGAAAAAAAGTCACTAGGATCAGGACACAAAGTGAAAATGTTCACTTACCGGTAAGTGAAATGTCTCTTATTTCTAGTGACTTTCACTTACAGGTAAGTGAACATTTTCACTTTGTGTCCTGATCTTAGTGACTTTTTTCTCAGAGTAGAGCAGAAATAAAGTGCTATTCTAGTGGAGTAATTTGTTACCACTCAGTGCTCGTAGGGTATAGCTGCTCTGGCGGAAAGCAGAGCTACTTCAGCTACATGGAGCAGAAGTAGCTCTGCTTCCTAACTTATTTCATGCTTACTTCTGGAAGACAAAGGTCTTTACGCTCTATTATATAATCATAATTTGGTTAGGTGGGTCAGCATGAGATCATCCCGCATTCTCCTCTATAACCCCTCGCTTCCTCATTATTTTCCATTTCGGTCGTCATTCGCGTGCGTTTATCGATTGGTCGCCATGAAGATCGTTCTCCTCCTTATCGCCCTAGTAGGGTAGGTAACCTCAACTCTTTACTAACCGTAGTCCGAAATTCAATTAATAGTTCGGCCTGCCGTTTCCTATCCATGGCTACTTACCGTAATTCCTCCAGGTACGTCTTCTCTACAACGTCAATCAACTGTGTCAATGGAAACTGCGTCTCATGCGACGAAAATGGATGCCGTGAAAGTACGGTACCGCTCCTCACCTACCGTATCTCACCGCAACCTTGTGCCTACCGTACCCCTTCCATCTTTCATTTCAGCTCGTACGGTTGAAGCCGAGACTAAATTAATCCGTTGCACGTGCCAGGGCACCTATTGTAGAGAATGCTACTCTTATCGGTGCATAACAGGTGCGTATTACTCGCCGTACACCACACAAACCGAAATACAAATAACGGTAACCGTGTCCCAAGGCTACCGTAACCCCTCCTCATTACAGTAAAAAAATGTGACTCAAAGCAAAAGAGGGAGGCGTCTGAGAACCTCTTCGTGACCTGCGCTTGTTCCCGCACCAACTCAAAGGACTGCCAATATTGCGACATGTTTGGATGCAGAAATGGTGAGAGATTAGAATGTCCAGCAGGCCTGGCGACTACCGTATCCACCACGATCGTGTACCATTATAGTCGCCTCCTGCCGCAATGAAAAACGATCGATCGAGAACTTCCGTTCCGCCGAGCAAGAAACTGTTCCTGTCACGCCCGCAGTACCCGACTTCCCGTATGGTACTGAAGAGCCCAATTTCCCCCGTGGTACCCAGGAGCCCGACTATACGAAGAACCAGTGAGATACGATTTCATGTCCAATCCAGAACCCTACCGGATGCCTGATAAAGATGAATTATAATATGACGGAACAAACGTGAACATTAAACGAGGATAATAATAATAATAATATTTATCATGCAATTTACAGAGCAAATTGTAATATAAAACTTGAGACTAAGTGAAAATAATGAGATGATTACCCTGCAAATTCCTTGTCAGAGACACATACAAAGTAATAAAAAGTACACTAATACAAAGAGATTTCTCTGATTTTTTGATATGAGGCCGAATTCGTATTTCTCAGACATCTGTCGGCCCAGCAACTTTGACGAAAGACCTGGTTTCGTTTCACTTTGATGCGCCTATTATGGTATCAAAATTCATGTGAAACTCGATGCTACGGTCCTGGGATAATGCTGTTTCATTCTTTTATTGCTTTATCTTAAAGGGATCCGGCATCGAAAAATAAGTTGTTTTTATTTTAAAATTCAGAAAATTCTAAGAATAACTGTGAAAACCACATATTTTTTACGATTTTTAAAAAATTAGTTATGAATTTTCAAAGATTTCGAAATGTAGGTATACGGTAGCTCTTGCATATGCAATCTTACGCTGTTTAGCGGTTTTAGAATCTCAAAAGGGATGATGCCGTAATATTTTTTTCTTACTTCTGATTCGTCCTCACGGATACTCGCCATAATCGAATCAATTGCAAAAACACTTACTTTCACTTTGCTAACGCCTTAACATGTTGCAGCCGCTAAGCAGCGTAAGTTTTGTGGATGCAAGAGCTACAGTACCTTTGAAACACGATTTTTTGAAAATTCATAATTAATTTCAAACAAATCGTAAAATATGCGGCTTGCGCAGCTCTTTTTAGAATTTTCTGCTCTTTTGAATAGAAATAGAATTAAAAGAATATAAATTATGATTTTTTGGCTGCAAACTCCCTTTAATAACGTTCGGCCACTCGATAACTTTAAAACTCCAATTATATATAATTTTCTATAAGAAATCTGATGGCAATAGTTATAGGGTACTTTCTCACTCTTTCGTGTACGTGCTTGATAGTTCTGGTGTCTGTAGAAAAAAGTATCGGTCGGGGAGGACAGTTGAATTCAAATCAAATTGTGGTCAGCATCAGTTAAAGAAGGTGTCCCACGAATATTTGGTCAACTGAGTTCTCACTATAGAACAATGGGGATCGAATACCCGATGGGAATCTCGAAAATTGCATGATTTAGTTTTTAGTTTGAAGAAAGTTATGTTTAATAAACTGTCCAAAATGATCAGAATTCTTACAGTATCTCACATTGAGCCTGCAATCTTTCGCGGTGGGAGTTGAGATTTTGTGGAGAAGAAGTCAGAGAAAGGCAGAGAGATAAGGGGAAACGAGGAAGGTGCGCGAGGGAAACGCGCGCTGCATTTGTGTTTCACCAACTACTGATAACAGAAATAGTTGGGTAGAGAAGTAGAATAGGACTAATGTGCATGTGAGAGTGTTACAGACCAAACCTAGGATGAAGAAGATCTAGGAATGACATCGGGACGGAGTCATTCCACTTATCCCTTTGTCGCCTAGTCGGTCAAACAAGAGAAGATGAGAGACGACGAGTAATGAAGAGATCATTCCATTTCCCTATTCCATCCCTCGTCACGACGGCCTTTATAAGGCCGCCTTCCCTCATCTCCCTCTCTCTCTCCTACGAGATAAAGCAGTCTATCACACGTCTTTGGTTGTCTATAACATAACAACTAACTGAAATGAAACCTCGATCATCGGGGAAAATAAAAGCGCTCAATCATTCGTGTTACGCCTTCTTTAATTAAGATTTAATTAATTAATTAATTATTAAATCGTAGGATTCCGTTATATTTCCAGCCTGGAATCAGACAGTGATCCAGCCAGGAAATTATGACACGTCTTCTGAGAGATTGCAGGAATCCGACCCCCCTCGCGAACAGCCGCCCCAAGTTTGCCTGTTTTGAATGATATATTTATGGTAGATGCCTATATGGACACTGAAAATTATCAAACTAGTTATTTGAGCCAAAACCGGCTTTTAGGGAATTGCCGGCTCTAAATACGGTTTTGAGCTATCTCGGCTTCTAATGACCGTGGAATGCTGGCGATAGCTTTAAAATTTTCTAAATAATTTTCTGAACAACTTTTGTGTTGAACATTAAACGATATGAGAAGAATTTCATATCGAAAAATAGTGATAAGTGAGAAAAAATCGGGAAAAAAACAAAAAAATTTTTTTTTTGAACAATTTTCCTCTAGTTTCCCCCCATTTTTTCTCTGAATTTGGAGTCTACGCATATATATAAACCTAGAAAAAATAGATCTGATACAACTTGGCCCCTTTGGAAAAAGTTATGAGTCAAAAACTGATCGAAAATCGCAATTTTTTAGATGCATTTTTTTGGGGAAAAGTAGGTATCTAGAGCAAAGTACTCTCAAACTATGCGAATAGTATTTTAAAATTATATTTATATTTTTGGAACGAATTTAGCATCAAAAGAAGCTTGAAAAATAAGAAAAATTTAAATTCATCATTTCGGCTGCGCTTATTTGGCACTTCTACAGAATAAGTCGCGATCGGGCTTCGTTTGCTGTGTAATGCCATAATTATGCTTTGAATTTAATTATCGATATTTTAAAAATGTTTCTAAGCTATTTCATAATGATGACGCAATTTATATTTTTTCATGAAACGAAAATATCTAGTCGGAGAATGGAGATTTAACAGAATTTGTTTCCCCACAATATCGTGGAATATCTCGTTATTTCCCCATCGACCTATCCTAAAGCAGGCTTCCGGGCTCCCCTGAACCGAACCTAGAGTCGGTTACCGGGCTCCCCCTGGACCGAACCTGCACCCGGAACTATGCGTAGTGCATTTATCCTCAATACATCCCGGCCAGTTTTCATACATAAAAGTCAAGAATGTATTTACAAAGTGCTAAAATTAACTTTAATATATATATTTTAAACTATAAAAAATCCTTACATCAAAATAAAATATATTAATGTAAATCTCCATTCTCCGACAAGATATTTTCGTTTCATGAAAAAATATAAATTGCTTCATCATTATGGAATAGCTTAGAAACAATTTTAATATATCGATAATTAAATTCAAAGCATAATTATGGCATTACACAGCAAACGAAGCCCGATCGCGACTTATTCTGTAGAAGTGCCAAATACGCGCAGCCGAACTGATGAATTTAAATTTTTCTCATTTTTCAAGCTTCTTTTGATGCTAAATTCGTTCCAAAAATATAAATATAATTTTAAAATACTATTCGCATAGTTTGAGAGTACTTTGCTCTAGATACCTACTTTTCCCCAAAAAAATGCATCTAAATGTAAAAAAATTGCGATTTTCGATCAGGTTTTGACTCATAACTTTTTCCAAAGGGGCCAAGTTGTATCAGATCTATTTTTTTCTAGGTTTGTATATATGCGTAGACTCCAGATTCAGAGAAAAAAATGGGGGAAACTAGAGGAAAGTTTTTCAGAAAAAAAAATTTTTCGTTTTTTTCCCGATTTTTTCTCACTTTTCAATATTTTTCGATATGAAATTCTTCTCATATCGTTTAGTGTTCAACACAAAAGTTGTTCAGAAAATTATTTAGAAAATTTTAAAGCTATCGCCAGCATTCCACGGTCATTAGAAGCCGAGATAGCTCAAAACCGTATTTAGAGCCGGCAATTCCCTAAAAGCCGGTTTTGGCTCAAATAACTAGTTTGATAATTTTCAGTGTCCATATAGGCATCTACCATAAATATATCATTCAAAACAGGCAAACTTGGGGCGGCTGTTCGCAGGGGTCCTGCAGTTTGTCAGAAGACTTGTCTTATACCGGTATCCGGTATCGATTCAGGGAAAGCGCGCGCTATAACGGAATTCAGCCTGGAAATAAATATCAGAGTAACCCTAGTGGGGGGGGTGGTACATGAAAAGGTCTCAGACGATGGTGAGAAGTTGACGGAGCTCTACATGGGTTGAGGAAGAGGTAAAGATAAGTCTTTGCCGTCTGATTCAATAGTAGAGTCTCGAAAACAATCAACTAGTTCACTCATTTCCTGTCAACTAGTTGACTTTCACCAGTTGTCAACTATTCAACTAGTTGAGAGCGGTCGAACTCAACTAGTTGACAAGAAATCAACCAGTCGACTCATTTTCACCCCTATAATGGCCCACGATTGGTCGGTCGGATCGTGTAAAATGAACCACCGATTCGATCTTCCGAGTCCCCTTAGAATGAGATGAGGTGACTGGCGTCGAGTATTTGACTTGTTGACCGCTTTTCAACTAGTTAACTAGTTGAGAATGGTCGGGACGGGCAGTTGAATTGAAATCAACTAGTTGAATTCGATCCTTCTCAACTAGTTGATTTCGCCAAACCAGTTGTTTTCGGACTCTATTCAATAGTCGACAGAGCGGCAGTCAGAAATAAGCGAGAGAGATTAGAACTGGCTTCGACAGCGTTTCCTATAGGGTTGCGAATTCTGATCCGGACAAATGAACGGCCTTTCTTGGACAAAGCGTGGTGTGGTTATATATCACGCCTCTCACGAGAGGATCGAACTGTTTTTGGCACTGAGTAAAATATCGTATGTGTGTTTTATTGATGTTTTGGGTGCTGATGGGCCCAAATAAGATCCCTGAGAGATATTATGCCCTAAATCTCATTCCCCGAATTTATATTGTTACTGTAATATGCTAGCCGCGGACTTTGAGGCTCCTTTTCAGTGGTTCAACTCAATTTCTGTAAAAACTTTCTTCTTAGAGGTACGGTCTATTTTCGATGAACTATCGATCTGTGTCGTTTGTTTTCTACTTTTTTACTTGATTTGCATGTTATTAAACTTTACTAATTTTAAGAAAAACGGCTCGAAAAGCAGTGGTTTTCTTTTCATGAAAGTCTGGGCAAGGTGCCAAGGATTCGAATGATATGTCTACGCTCTCATATCTCGGTGGCGCGACTGAGATACTGTAGAAATCGTGCATAAATACAAGTCCACTATCATTTTTATGCTGTTTCCCTTTGTTCTTCACCGCTTCATTCGCCTCATTTGCGACGAATGACCCGGCATTTATTTATCCATGACGTGAGCTTTTTGCACCATTCTCCTACGTTTTTTTACTTACTTTTTAACTTTTTAAAGTTTTTACAGAAATTGCGTTGAACCACTGAAAAGGAGCCTCAAAGTCCGCGGCTAGCATATTACAGTAGCAATATAAAATCGGGGAATGAGATTTAGGGCATAATATCTCTCAGGGATCCTATTGGCATCGGAAAATGTCAAAAACAGAAGGTCGAAAAACATAGTCTGTGCCAGAATTTGTGTTGGCTGTTTCGACCCTCTCGTGAGAGGCGTGATATATATCTTTATCGCAACAATAAATGCGCGAGTACACACTAGCCGGTAGCTCGGAACCGACATGGACAATTCAACGATGATCGGGGAGCAGCGAAGTAGAAGAAGCGGCGCCTCCGAGGCGACCCGAACGGAGCTAAGGAGAAAAGAAAAAAGAGGAGAAAGAGAGGAAGATCACTAGGATCACAAGAAATATTCAATAGAAAGATAAGGAGATAGCGATTTTAAGAACAAGGGAGAGGAAAGGGAGAAAATATCATCGGGCAATATGTTGATAAGAGAGAATTTGCGAAAGTTTTTAGATGAATTGTCTGTTGCTCTAAAAATGGGGAAGAGTTTACAGGTTGCACCTCTAGTACACGAAGATCTGAATGTAAATAGAAGGGAGGGGGATACATTGGACTTGGGTGAGAAAATGGAATGAATGAACTTGAATGAAGAAAATTGTCTGCGGAAATCAAGAGGTTCGAGTACGAATCTTTTACAAGAGGACGGGTAATTAGTGAAAGGAACTTTACAACGATAGTGAAGTTTACGCAAGAAATTAAACTGCACCTTCTCGAGGAGTTTGCGCTCCTTGAGTAAGTGGGGAGAGTAGACGATAGAACAATATTCTAAGATAGACCGAACATACACCTTGTAGGCATGGACAAGAACTAATGGATTGGCCGACCTAATAGCAATAAAAAGAAAATTAACGCGCTTAGACGCCTTTTTTACTATATCGACAATGTGAAGGCGAAAAGAAAGGGAATTTGATATGAGCACACCTAGGTCTCGTACATCATCTGTAGAGGAAATGGGATGGGAATCGAAGTTATACTGAATTTTAGGATTTCTATTTCCTATATGGAGGATATAAGACTTGGATGGGTTGACAGACATTTGCCACTTTGCACACCAGTCGCAAAGGGCAAAGGGCAAAGGGCATCTAGGGATGATTGGAGAAGAGAGGGTGAGGGAGGAGAATGATGGGGAAAAGAGAATACAAGTTTAAGGTCATCAGCAAAGAGATAGGAATCTATGGGACAAGAATCAACAATATCATTAATATAAATGAGAAACAGCAAGGGACCGAGAACACTCCCTTGGGGAACTCCTGATGAGACAAAAGTGGGAGAAGAAAGAGTGGAATCAACAATGACTTTTTGGGGTCGTGAGGACAGCCACGATGCAATCCATCGATGCAGATTACCATAAATGCCATATGAGGATAATTTAAGAAGAAGTTTGGGATGGGAAACAGTGTCGAAAGCCTTACGGAAATCTATATATGAGATATCACTAGATAGCTTGGAACAATGATTGGAGACAAGTTGAGGGATGAAAAATATAAGTTGATGGGTGGTACTTCTACTTTTGCGGAAACCGTATTGATTTATCTTTATCGCGACAATAAAATTTGCGAATTTGCCGGAAGCTCGGAACCGACAGGGACAATACACGTAGACAACGGGTGATTTTCGAAGCTGTAGATGTGGCGCCTGATTTCCCTTTGTTCCTTCTTTGTTCCTTCCCTTTTTCAGTACCTTTCAAGATGAACGACACATTTTAAGAAAAATTAATTCATCTTCTCTAATGCACACGTGAATTCGTTACGTATTCATAATTCATAGTTTTCCCATTTTTATCAAACATCCGGCGTGGGTGGCTCGACTGGGTTTGAGAGGAAATCAAATCTCACTAGTTCTTCGGAAATTCGGGTTCTTCGGTACCATAGGGGAAATGGGTTCCTGAGTGCCATACGGTAAGTCGGGTACCGCGGTCGTGGCAGGGACGACCTCGGCGGAACGCTTCTTTTCACCAGAACGGAGTGGCATTGCTACGGGAGGAGGCCAGGTAGTCGTAACTTCATCTTCAGGGTAAATAATGTAGTCGATTTGGGCCGAGCGTCTGAATTTGTTATCGGAGCCGGACTGAAACAATCGGCATTAATCTTTTGGATTATCCGAAAATTGGAGTAGTTCCAGCCACTCTATGGTACGGTAGTTGAAACATCACAATAACGCGTCTACAGTATACCTATTCCATCAATACCTGGCTTTCGGTGGAACGCTCGATACCAGCGAAGCTCTAGATCGATCGTTTATCTTTGGGGCAGTAGGCAACTGTAATGATAGGATACGGTAGTGAGCAGGCATACTGTAGGCATCGAAAACATCGTTGGATACGGTAGTCGCCGGGGGCATACTGTACATACGGTTCACTCACCCTGTCTGCATCCAAACATGTCGCAACGTTGGCAGTTTGAAGGGTTGGTTTCCGAACAGAAGCACTTGTGGAATTTGAGCTGCTCAACCGCCGTTCTCTTACGCTTCGAGTCGCAATTTGTTACTGAAATGAGGATAGGTTACGGTAGACTTGGGATACAGTACTCTGGTTTACTGTAAGGTTAGCAGTACACACCATGTCATTCGGGGGAAGAGGGGGCGCCGGAGCGGTCAAAATGAGGTCATTTTAGGCATAAATAAATTCATAACTAAATTGTTAGATCGAAATCGAAAAATCCGCTTCCGTAACTTTGTTAGGAATTGATCGCTTTATATTGTGCAAAGAAATCATATAATTATCAGCATTCCCCTAAGAGGAGATACCATTTGAAATTTTCATTTGATATCTCCTCATCGGGGAGTAAAGCTATAAACATGCAAATTTCATAGAATTTGGGTAAGGCAGTTCCAAACAAAGTTACGGAAGCCGATTTTTCGATTTCGATCTAATAATTTAGTTATGAATTTATTTGTGCCAAAAATGGCCTCATTTTGACCGCTCCGGCGCCCCCTCTTCCCCCGAATGACATGGTGTGCAGTAAGTAATACGCACCCGTTATGCACCGATAAGGGTAGCATTTTCTACAATAGGCAGGTGCAACGGATTAGATCTGGCCAAGATTCAGCAGAACGAGCTGCAAAGAAAGATGGAATGGGTACGGTAGGTGAGGGGTGTTACCGTACTTTCGCGGCATCCATTGTTGTCGCAAGTGACGCAGTGGCCGTTGACACAATTGCTGCTAGAGATTGACGAGGTAGAGTAGGCATACCTGGAGGAAGTACGGTAAGTAACCATGGACAGGATATGGTAGGTCGAAGATCAATTGGATATCGGGATACGGTAGGTAGGCTGTGGAGGTGTACCTACCCAACTAGGGCGAGAAGGAGAAGAACGATTTTCATGGCGACCAATCGATGAAAACGAGGATAGTCGAAATGGGAGAAAACACTATTTTCCATTTCATCAGATTTCGCTTTTATCGATTGGTTGCCATGAAAATCGTTCTCCTCCTTCTTGCCATAGTCGGGTACGTTACCCTCCTCCTCCGGTATCCCGATATCCATCATCGGCCTTTACTTTCTCTATTCGATCTCGAGCTGCATCCGTTCATACCGTAACCCAAACCATAATTAGCGTATTTCAGGTGTGCCTATGCTTCCACTTCAATCTCTAGCAGCAACTGTGTCAACGGCCACTGCGTCTCATGCGATGACAATGGATGCCGTGAAAGTGAGTGGCCTATCGACTACACCTACCTACACTACCTACACTACTGTACCCTACCGTATTCCTCCAATCCACTACCATATCCTACCGTATCTCATTTTCAGCTCGCTCGGTCGATTTCGCTCGTTCCGCTCGTGGAGTCTCCGTCTGTAACTGTATTGGATCTACGTGCCAAGCCTGTGATCAGACTGAATGCAATGACGGTGAGAGAGACTACGGTAGGCTACCGTAACCTCGCGCTACCCTACCCAATTCTACAGTACCCCTCACTACAGTATCCAGATCTACCGTACCCCCTCACTACCGTACCCCTCACTACAGTATCCAGTTCTACCTATCTCCGAACTACAGTAGCCAATTCTACCGTACCCCTCACTTCAGTAGTTAATTCTACCGTACCTCCCTACAACATCCAGTTCTACCGTACCCCTGCACTACCTTTCCCAATTCTACCGTACCCCTCACTACAGTATCCAGTTCTACCGTACCCCTGCACTACCTTGCCCAATTCTGCCGTACCCCTCACTACAGTATCCAGTTCTACCGTACCCCTGCACTACCTTGCCCAATTCTGCCGTACCCCTCACTACAGTATCCAATTGTACCTTACCCCCGCTCTACCGTACCCAATTGTACCGTACCCCTCACTACAGTATTCAATTCTACCGTACCCCGCACTACAGTATTCAATTCTACTGTACCCCGCACTGCAGTATCCAATTCTACCGTACCTCCCACTACAGTATCCACTTCCAACGTAATCTAAATTGCACATTTCAGTGTCGGACTGCGACCGTTACAAGCGCACTCTTTCGAAGCGTCACTGCTGGTGTCCCGGTGGTACTCCGGGAGCCTCACTCCGTCCTACGGCGACGCAAAAGGGTGGTTGCTGGTGTCCCCCTACGCAACAGACCGGCAATGCTGAGCAACAGACAAGAAAATACCCCTATCGGGATCCCAGAGGATGCGCAAAATAATTATCCCGCTTGTGGATATTCTGATAAAGATGTGTGTGGAGATGCGTGTGCAACTTTGCTTGGGGAAAAATGATTACGACACTCTTAAAGGGACACTCAGAGAAATGTCTGTCATATCACGCCTCTCACGAAAGGCTCGGCTTAGAATGACATAGTTCTGGCACAGACCTCAAGTATTTAGGGTTCCACTAGGTCCAACTAAGATCCCTGCGAGCTATTATGCCACAGAAGTCATTCCTCGCTTTGCTACAGCTACTGTAAGGTGCATCCCGCGGACTTCGAAGTCGTTTTTCAGTGTTTCAACGCAGTTTCTGAGAAAACTTTTTGCTTAGAGCTAGTGTTACTTTTCCATGCTCTTTCGACCTATGTCATTCTTTTTCTGATTGGTTTTCGGATTTGCTTGAAAATCATTATTATTGAATGTTCTAAAATCCGCTCGAAAAGGCCGCATTTTTATTTTTCCATAGCCTCCAGCATGTGATGAGGATTCGAATGATATGTCTAAGCTCCCCCAACTCGGGAGTTGATGCTATATATCATACGAAAACATGCCAAAAATGTCGAATCTAGACAATTCCCACCGAGTGACTCGAATCTCTCGTGATGAATGACTCAGCCATCCATTGTTCTCCCTCTCTAATCGTTCATTTCCTTTGAATGAAGCGGTGTGCGGTGTACATAATGAGAGTAAAAGCAAATTTTGACACATTTTCGTATGAAATATAGCATCAACTCCCGAGTTGGGGGAGCTTAGACATATCATTCGAATCCTCATCACCAGCTGGAGGCTATGGAAAAATAAAAATGCGGCCTTTTCGAGCGGATTTTGATACATTCAATAATAATGATTTTCAAGCAAATTCGAAAACCAATCAGAAAACGAATGACACAGGTCGAAAGAGCGTGGAAAAGTAACACTAGCTCTAAGCAAAAAGTTTTCTCAGAAACTGCGTTGAAACACTGAAAAACGGCTTCGAAGTCCGCGGGCTGCACCTTACAGTAGCTGTACCAAAGCGAGGAATGACTTCTGTGGCATAATACCTCACAAGGATCTTAGTTGGACCCAATGACACCTGAAAACGTGAAAAACTCAACCTTGAAAATGGGAGCTGTGCCAAGTCCAGTCCGAGCCTCTCGTGAGAGGCGTGATATATGGCTCCTGAACTGCGCTTGTATGTTATATATAACATACTGTATGTTATATATGACATACAAACGCAGTTCAGGAGCCATATATGACAGACATTTTTCTCTGTGGAGTTGAAGAAGAGATGTACGATAGATCAGTGAGAGAGTGTTTCTCGTCTGATCAAGTCGAAAGAGCGAGAGACTAATGACAGCTTCCGTATTGGCATTGTGGCCAAATATTGAAAAAAGCGGGAGAGGAATGGGCAGATTCAGTACGGAGTGCCCACCTTGCGCCAGACCTATTTACCTGCGAGATCTATTCACGACTACCTTCCCCGTCCCCAATGGGAATAAATTATCTTAAATGTGATTCCCCTCATTATTCAGTTCAATCTCATCACTTTTATTTCTGAATCGAACCGTAATAAAGCTAAATAATATCATATAAAACCAGTTCCGGACATCCGCATTGCTTTTATAGCAGATCGAGTAACATGTATTGGACATCCCATATTTTGCTGACACGAGAATATTTTTTCAAGGCATATGCCCACTTTGTGACTCCGCGAATATTTCTCACAATCGATGCAAGTCTCACTAGCTTTTGAAGACAGAAACAAAGGGGTTCACATGATTTGAATCAAAAAAAGAAAGAGGACAAGGTGATAGTGTGAGAGTCCCTCTCGAATTTTAACGTTCTCCACTCCATGCCCCTTTCTGTAAGATTGGCCGGCACATATATGAAATGATGTGGGTTAAGTGTGCCTCCATAGTTGTGGATGTTTGGGGGTGTAGGAGAGAGGTAGATGAAAGGAGAATCTGCGAGAGAAAATGAGAGAGACTTTGCCCTGACTTTTGCCAATCGCCTGATTACCCATTCGTTCCCGAATTTACGACGGCCTTTCAAAATTATTTCTGCCAAAACGGCGTGTTGCTGCGTGAGGGGTTCACTTTTTCGCTTTTCGAGCCGGAACGTGAGAATTGGAAACGAAATTCTGGAACCAGACGTTTCGGAACCGACGGACTTTAGAGCTGACTACTTGGAACTGACGATTTAAAACCAATTATTGAGAACCGGCCTACAATGTATCTACTTTTGAGAACCGATATTTGTACAGGTGCAAACACAATTATCACGAGCCTTTGTATCGCTGATCTCTATTGATAGTACCCACAGTCTCCGCCCACACTCAGAGAAAAATTACTTCGTCGCATGCATGCAGAAACTAATTACTTATGTGGAAATACACTATGTGTTTGAAGTAATCAGTTACTTCGATTGCTGTTCTAGCCTTTTTCCACAGAAGTAATTAATTACTTCATGCATGCGACGAAGTAATTTTTCTTTGAGTGCATTTCCACCGGGCCCTCAATCGCTCATAGCCAAAACGGTTGAAGCACAAGTTGAATTCTAAACGCCTTGAGTTGTTCTTGGGCTTGTTCTGTAGCTCAGAGAAGCTCTATCGATCGCGCCCATAGTGCTACGTTTGTGATGTTAAACTACCGCAAAATCATTTCCAATTTTTTTCTGTTTCGAATTGTGCTTTCGTTTGCAAAAATAAGTAGCGAAAACGAGGCTTTTAAGAGTACGAGAGTATTAAAATTCCGTTTTACTGTAAATAACAATCCTTTTCGCAAAAGAGGAATTGAGCAATGTGCTGATCCTGAGGCGCTCGCTTAACTACTGTGCCATTGGTCTATCTCTCGTTCCAATCAACTTTTGGTTCCATTCTTTTTCAAATCGCATTTAAATAATTTCGTCACAATATTAGATTTGGACTACATTCATGGCACACAATGTGTTTGACAGGGCATTTCAACAGCTTTCCATTATCATGCTCACCAGAGTTTCCAATTCAGATACGCAAATAGAAATATTGGACCAGGAAATGGTGGTATCATGATAGCTATGAGGGTCCTGTTTAATATGAGCAAAATATTATTGAAAATTCTACGTTTAAATACTCATTTATACGTAAAGATTCCATTGGGATCTTCCTTTTGAATCTAAAGATTCCAAGGGAATCTTGGGATTTTTGTCATTTCTCATTTCTAGATTCATTCCATTCTTGATTTGCCGCGCCCGAGCGATCGATAATGAATCCTTTCGCCATCCCTAGTAGAGACTTTAAAAAGAGTTTAATTATAATCATAATTTGATAATCATAATTAGGTTAGCCGGATCACAATGAGATACTCTCATTCACTCCCGCTTATCCCTTTTTAGCATCATTTTCTTCTCTATAAAACCCCTCATTCGCTCATTATTTTCTATTTCGGCCAACTTCGCTTTTATCGATTGGTCGTCATGAAAATCGTCCTCCTTCTTCTCGCCCTAGTTGGGTAGGTACACCTCCACTCCCGACCTACTGTATCCCGAGTAGATACACCTCCACTGCCTTCCGTAACCCGGTATCCAGTTCATCTTCGACCTACCGTGTCCTACCCATGGTTACTTACCGTACTCCTTCCAGGTATGTCTACTCTACCTCGTCGATCTCTAGCAGCAACTGTGTCAACGGCCGTTGCGTCTCATGCGATAACAATGGATGCCGTGAAAGTACGGTAAAACCCCTCGCTTACCGTATCCCATCGTAACCCTGTATCTACAGTACTCCTTCACTCCCTCATTTCAGCTCGTTCGGCCGAAGCCGAGACCGAGCTAATCCGATGCACTTGCCAGGGCACCTATTGCAGAAAATGCTACTCTTTTCGGTGCATAACAGGTGCGTATTACTCATCGTACAACACATAAACCGTTATCCAAATTACAGTAACCGTATCCCAAGACTACCGTAACCTATTCTCGTTACAGTAGAGAATTGCGACTCGAAGCGTAAGAGGGCGGCGATTGACCTGCCGAACAGGTGCTTCTGCATATCCGATTACATCTGTCAACTTTGCGACTTTATGGGATGCAGAATGGGTGAGTGAACCGACCCTACAGTATGCTCCGGCGACTACCGTACCCCCATCACGTTTCCGATGATTACAGTATTCCTGCACATAACTGTTATGTCTGTGCACAACGGGTGTTTTAGTAATAATATTTATATAATACGGGAGCAAAAGGAATAACGACGTCTCGCTAGGCGAGCGGAGGACAAGACTCATGAATTACGTCAGAATTACGAAGCACACTTTAGACATTGCGTAAAGTGTGTAAGAAGTGTATGGAAGTGTATGGAATACAGTATGTCCTACGCATTTGGGGTGTTGTGCTAGGTCAGATACATGACTAGGCTCATACACAGCACCTCCGCCACAAGATATGAAATACGAGTATTGAATATCTGACGATGTAAAGTTACGATAGTACGAAGGTAACTTATAATGTAGTAAAGAATCAATATCGTAGTACTGGGTAATGATGGTCAATTATGATGGGACTCATTCAGAGTAACTGTCTTCGTGTCGTTCTCCACATCTTCCGTGGGCTCGAATCTTTCTTCGACGATTGAAGTTGCACGTCGAGACTCGACGATTGCACTCGATGTAGTCGCACTTGCCGTGGTAGTTGAGACTCGCGAGACGATGTAGTTGTCCTCGACGATGTCCTTCTTCTCGCACGATCCGTAGATGCACTTCTCCATGGTCATCGACCATCTCTCGACACTCAGTCCATCATGACTCATGATCTCTCGATGTACGGGAGTACCCATGGCGAACTCTCTGTTCCCACTACCGACATCTCTCCAACTCCCCTCTTCCCTCTCGGAGAGAGTGAGCTGATGTTTGATCTCGGAGAGAGTGAGCTGATCTCGATGAGAATTCCTTTGTGCAGTCGAAAACTAGTTCACTGCTTCTGGCAGGACCCGTAGGTTCCTCCAGTCTCGGGTTACGGTAAGTTTCGTTCACGACGAAACCAAGAGAGTTGACATCTCTGTCTTCCTCTTCCCATTGAATGCGACTTTCTCATGAAAAATCAGCAATTGCGCTTCTGCATCATGGTCATCCGCATGAAACGTCTTCAGAGTGGGCTCATCTCTGTACGGTAATCTGTCGTTAACGACAATAGTCAGCCCGTGACGTGTCTGATTCATCCACGGTTCCTTCGTCTCTTGGACTTCAACACGTGAATCCACATCACAGAAATCGATCTTGGAGAAGCTGCTCCCTCTCTTTCCAGAGTCCGAGTCAACCTCTGGAATCACAGGCAGACACGCTCTGTCCTCTCTGGGATCAGCATGTTCTTCCACAGACTCATTCTTCTCTTCGACTAGAGAGAATACTCCTGCCTGCTCCAAGTGTTCTCCTTGCGAGTTCACTCCCATTATTGATCTTTGATCGATCTCCTTTTCATACACCTGCTGGCTGGTTCCAGGATCTACACATCCTCCAGTACTGCCTCTCGGGTTCAGTCTAGCCAGTCCAGTCTCGCAATATTCTTGACATTCCATCAAGTTTGCGTAGTCATCCGGAGACTTGGTGCATGCGACTACCGCATTATCATTCCTGAAGAATGATCTTCTCAGGTTCAGTTTCCAGAACCATTCACCACCGACAAGTCGAATCGGGGCTTTAGTAACGTAGACCACTCCGCTACTCTTCACTCCACTGTACTCCATAGCACAGGAAAACATTCCGAGAATCTCGAGAGACTGATCGTTAGCATCGCTAATACGATCGACAAACTTCGTCAGAGACGGACAATTCAGTCCTCTCCAGTCACTCTCCGAGATGATTGTGACATATGAACCAGTATCCACTTGGAACTCGATCGATTTTCCACCGATCTTCAAGTTCACATACACTCGATCCCTCCTCTCTCCACCACAGCGGATGAGGTACGATCTACTTCCATGCCGTTTCGGCCTCTTCTCTGGATATGTCAGCCAGCATTCACTCTCGTAGTGACCCTTCTTATCACAGCTGCTGCATGTGATCGATTTGTCTCTCTTATACTCCGGATTCTTGCTCCTTTCAGTCGTTCCTTTATTGTACGTCTTCACCATGTTCACCGACGCTTTCTGTACCACTGCCACGTCACGTTCCAGTGCCTTCAGCGTGGAGTACTTCCCTAGCAGCTCCTTGAACGTGATCGATGACTTCAGACTCACTGCATTGAACAGCTGAGTGCGCATCGCCTTCTGATTTGACAGATCCAGACCAGCCAGGAAGACTGTGATCTTCATCTGGTCCTCAGTAATCGACTTAAGATTACCCTTCTGGTACAGCCGGTTCACTTCTGCGGCGAATTTCATCACATCGAGATTACCACTCATGGACATTTTCTGGTTGAAGAATCGAACACGCAGTTCGAAATCAGACTCCTTCTTTCCGAATAAGGATTTGAGTGTGGCTACCGTGCCGTCAAACGACTCAGCCATGACATCAGCGGGTGCCTTGTGATCACGGTACTGAGCATTGCACTTCACACTGAGGTGCCTCAGCAGTACTCTCACCTTTGAACAATCATCTGCTCCCTTCATATCATGCGCGAACACATCCTGGTATCGATCGTACCACTGCTCGAATGTGCACTCCTCCTCATCGTACTCAAAATCCACGATCCTTCCTTCGATCGCATCAAGAGTCGGTCCATTCGACGTGGACGGAACCTGCACAGTCATCATATTATGTGCTCTTCCCTCGTTATTACCACCCTTAGTCACCAATGACAATAACTGTGTGTACTTCTCATTCTGGTATTCTTGCATGTCAACCACTTTCCTCTGCATCTCTACCATCTGTGTGAATAATTCTTTCATGGTCGGGGAGACCTCCTCGTCTTCAGCCGTCATGGTTCTCTACCAGCCCACTTCCTTTAGTTATTGATCCACTCAACCAATCTCCAACTATCAGTCGTGTTCTCAGGCTTAACTAATACGCAGAGTAGTTATCACCAAAAAAAATTGGCGATAGCTTCCGCTGCTATCAGTAAAAACCACTGGCTTTAGCTCGCTTGTTGGTACAACCAACAATGTCCACGCTTGGCTACCCTGACCAATAATGAGGTTTTAGCTCGCTTGTTGGAACTTCCAACAAGGTCCACGCTTGGCTACCTTCACCACCACTTAATCACACTCAATCACAGAGTTTGCAGCTCTTCTGGTAGACGACCACGTGCTAAACTTGGCAGCACGGGTTTGGAGTTCCTGCGAACCTCTAGCACCAGGGAAAACGTCACTAGAGGCGACACTCGATAAAGAACTATGCAAAAACAGCCAATAAACTACGCGCAAGCTAGTTAAACAATCCTGATCGCCAAAATGTTATGTCTGTGCACAACGGGTGTTTTAGTAATAATATTTATATAATACGGGAGCAAAAGGAATAACGACGTCTCGCTAGGCGAGCGGAGGACAAGACTCATGAATTACGTCAGAATTACGAAGCACACTTTAGACATTGCGTAAAGTGTGTAAGAAGTGTATGGAAGTGTATGGAATACAGTATGTCCTACGCATTTGGGGTGTTGTGCTAGGTCAGATACATGACTAGGCTCATACACAGCAATAACGTACACCGCACAAACTCCCATTACATTAAGCCTGAATACCGTATACCAATGCTACCGTAACCTCTCCTCATTACAGTAAAGTACTGCGACTCGAAGTTCAAGAGAACGGCGGTTGAACAGTCGATCGCCATGCGGTGCAGTTGCTCCCTCACGGACCCTTCCGGCTGCGAAATTTGCGACCGGTTTGGCTGCAATAAGAGTAAGTACCTTACATCTCCTATCCCAGTGACTACTGTACATGTCTCCGATACTTACAGTATGCCTGCCCACTACCGTATCCTACAATTGCAGTTTCCTACTGCCCCGAATTAAAACGCAAGAGAACGGCAGTTGAACAGTGGATCAACGGGCGGTGCACTTGCTCCCCCACGGACCCTTCCGACTGCAAACAGTGCGACGCGTATGGCTGCCAAAAGAGTAAGTTACAGCATGTCCCGGCGACTACCGTAAGTGTCTACGATACTAACGGTATGCCTGTTCGCTACCGTATTCTACCATTACAGTTTCCCGCTGTTTCCCGCTAAAACGATCGAAGGAGTCCCGTTCCGCCGAGTAAGAAACTACTCCTGTCACGCCCGCACTACCTGACTTCCCGTATGGTACTGAAGAGCCCAATTTCCCCTACGGTACCCAGGAGCCCGACTACCATTATGGCACCGAGGAACCCCACTACCCGAAGAACCAGTAAATATGATTTCCTGTCCAACCCAGTCGAGCTACCCATTATCGGATGCCTGATAAAGATGGGAAAACTATGAATAATGAGTACGGAACAAACGTGTTTATAAGAGCCCGTTTGCGTAAGAGTCAGACAGCCTCCGTACAGTGATTTTTAAAAATCTAAAATAACAACTGTTTTTTTTTTGAGTCTTTGATAGATGAGAGACAATGGCCAAATTTGGTGGCATGCAAATTTGATGGTAGGTCACTACGACCCCTCGAAGTTCGGTGTTTTCGTGGTTTTTGGACCATAACTCGAGAACCAGTTTTCCAAACGACAAAGTTCCAAAAGAGACTATCTTAATTTGCACGACAAAAATTAATCACTCACTAGTATACTGTAAATGAGAATTGCAAGCAAGAGAAAATTATTATCTCAATTCTAAAGAATGTGTACTGCACAAATCAAAGTCACGATGGAGGGAGAATTCTCGTTAACCCCCAAAAAAATTTTGGTGAAATTTAAAGTCTGCCAAACCTAGTTTTGATTTTTCAACTGAGCCGTACTTCCCGTCAAAACGCCAATCACTCCAAGAAAGAGGGTAATTTGCATGCGACATCTCTCTCATTTCTCATTCTTGTTTTCTTCATGCCGGTTTTCTCTCTCCCAAATGCTCATTTGGCGACAAATACGGCTCAGTTGAAAAATCATAACTTACTTCGGCAGACTTGGAATTCTACCAAACTTTTTTTGTAGGTGAGAGATGATGTCCCCGCCATGATGACTTAGCAGCGTCCTGTACACTTTCTTTAAAAGAAAAATAGATAATTTTCTCTAAGAACTCAAAATTTTTGTTCCTTATTTCGTTACTTGTTCTGGGGAACGTTCTGCAGAGTATTCACGTTTTGCTTGTTCTATGTAGAAAAAAATTAAAATACTTAAAAAAATGAACATTTGAGAGAGAAAACTGGCAAGGAGAGAACAAGAATGAGAAATGAGAGAGATGTCGCATGCAAATTACCCTCTTTCTTGGAGTGATTGGCGTTTTGACGAGAAGTACGGCTCAGTTGAAAAATCATCACTTGGTTTGGCAGACTTTAAATTTCACCAAAATTTTTTTGGGGGGTAACGAGAATTCTCCCTCCATCGTGATTTTGATTTGTGCAGTACACTTTCTTTAGAATTGAGATAATAATTTTCTCTTGCTTGCAATTCTCATTTACAGTATACTAGTGAGTGATTAATTTTTGTCGTGCAAATTAAGATAGAGTCTCTTTTGGAACTTTGTCGTTTGGAAAACTGGTTCTCGAGTTATGGTCCAAAAACCACGAAAACACCCGAACTTCAAGGGGTCGTAGTGACCTACCATCAAATTTGCATGCCACCAAATTTGGCCATTGTCTCTCATCTATCAAAGACTCTTAAAAACAGTTGTTATTTTAGATTTTTAAAAATCACTGTACGGAGGCTTCATGAGGATTGTCTGACTCTTACGCAAACGGGCTCATAAGCGAAGATGAGAGTATCTTGAATACATTGGAAATTAGAGACTAGATTATAAACAGATACAAAGGGTTTTCTCTCATTTTCTATAAGAGATGGATTGCGTAATTCTCAGGCAAACGCAAGCGCAGACGAAAAGTTGATGTCCCTCACCTACCGTAACCCACCGTAACATTGTACCTACCGTACACCCTCATTTTTAGCTCGTTCGGCCGAAGCCGAGACCGAGCTATTCCGTTGCACCTGCCACCTATTTCAGAAAATGCCACTCTTTTCGGTGCATAACAGGTGCGTTTTACTGTACAACGAGCATACCGTAATCCAAATGGCAGTAAGCCGTCTCCCAAGACTACCGTAACCTCTCTTCATTTCAGTATAGAATTATGACTCGAAGCGTAAGAGAACGGCAATTGATCAGCTCAAATTTAATTATTTCAGAGTTTCCATTATTTCAGTCCGGCTCCGATAACAAATTACAACGCTCGGCCCCAATCGACTACATACGTTATCCTGAAGACGAAGTTACACGACTGCATGGCTTCCTCCCTTAGGCAAGGCCACTCCGTTCTGGTGAAAAGAAGCGTTCCGCCGAGGCCGTCCCTGCCACGGTCGCGGTACCTGACTTTCCCTATGGCACCGAGGAATTTCCTTATGCCGACTTTCCGAAGTACAAGTGAAATATAAATTTCTTTCAAACCCAGTCGAGCCACCCGTTTCCGGATGTTTGATAAAGATGGGGAAAACTATGAATTATAAGTACGGGATATACGTGTACAATATGCGAAGATGGAATGAGTTAACTTGAGATTTGTCGCTTAATTTGGGAGATGTTTGTTAACTTTGAATGCATATCCATTTTATCCTTTTTGAATGTCTGAGTTGTTTGAATGAAGATGTGACATTTTCTACTACTCTCATTTCGACATAACAAGCAGTTCTCCTATCCTTTGGCTCATGGCACTCATTTACTGTGGGTGAAGCCCGCCTCCGAACCGCGGTGGTACCGCTTTCGTCTCGGTGGTACAGCTTTCATTGATCTAAAAGTGTATTTCGAAAACCAAATACGATGCGTGGAGTCGGGCAAAATTGATCAAAATATTTATTCGAAGTAAGATATTATTGCAATGAAAGTGAAGAAAATTGTAATACGAAAAGCGGATTATATGGTGCAAAAAATCAATATTAGGAACTTTTATAAAAAGTTTCACTCAGATATTATTTCAAAACTATTATCAAGATTTTCTGGGTCGTCTAATATTATAATGTTTAGCGTTCCTTCATATTCAATTCTTCTGGGAACTTGGAGGTCAGTATGTGATTTGAAGTAAAACGGCTTATTGACCGTAGAAAGTACCTGAATTTGTTAAAATCGATTGTTTTTCAAAATACAACATCTTCACTATATGAATAAATCGGCAATCGCTTTTCTTTTTGGAAAAAATATTCAGAATTAGTGTATACTTACGTTTATTAAAGATTCAACAATTCGATTCTCGCATATCCTCATACAATCCAGACTTAGGCGACTGCATCTTTTTCTCAATACTTCGCCCACAAAAGAAATAAAACGCTCGTCGAAATGAATGAAAGCTTCGGAAACTGAGTTTCCTACCATCATTTTTTTCACGTCGACTGAGTCCACTGAATCACCCAAGGCAACGAGATACTCGGCTGAATTAATTTATATAATACTTGGTTATATTATATTTTAAAAATTAAATGGAGATCTTTTTTTTAAATTACGACTCACCGATCGGTGTGAAATGTAGTGCAACAAACACTAACTCGAGGTAATCCGCTCGAAATTGATTGATTGCTTGTTGCAGAGAAATGAGGGGTCTAAATAAAATTATATCAATCAGAGGTTTTATTTGATGAATCTCATAAGATACTTCTTCGCGTGCATGAAGTAATTATTTGCTTCGTTGGAAACGCACAATTCTTAGTAATTAATTACTTCAAACTGCATTTCAACATAACTAATCAATTACTTCTTGCATGCGACTAAGAAATTCTTCATCTATTCTTCATAGAGCGACGAAGACTTGGATGATTAGTGAGTGGACTTACGGAAGCGCTCTAAAGGGATCTTTATTTTTCAGACACAGCTTTTTGAGTCCGGAAATGCGCAAGGAAATGAGCGACAGAAGAATTGTGCTTCCGTGACCTCTCCATTCGATTGCGCAATTATCGATCTCGCAACCATCCAACACAGCATTCAATATTCCGACAAGAGCATTTAGTTTGCCCAATGCCAAGAAGAAACGGAAATGCTGCAAATACAATGAAAACATTATAACTACTAATATAATATGCAAATATTATTAAATTGCCTTATTTTGTGAGATGCAGATAACAAAAAAAATCTATGCGATAGCCCTCAAAGATGGATGATGCAGATAAATTGCGAATTTAGTATGTTTCCGCCACGCTTTGCTAACTTTTACAAGCGTTGTTATTATTTTTAAAATTTTATTTTGTTCTCACCTTTGAGTCATTGCGTTTAATTTTCTGATTCAATTGATGAGAAGCGTTCAAGTCGCAGAGACCCACAGCAAATAGGGGGCTATCTTTCTTATGTATCCGAAATTCGAAATAGAACACGTCATCTACGTCCTGACAAGGTGCATTGATGTATTTGCGTGTGTATTTATTCTAGTAATGGCCTGACCCTCTCAATTCTGCATGCTCTCTCGCGCTGTCTGATCGATGAGAGGGCACGTAAAATGAGGAGAGTCTGATCATCACTCATTTTTTCAGATCGAACTTACGCGTTCGACGAACTTAATATACTTGACAACTGGCTTCCGAGCTGCAGCAGAGGTGTCGACAAATGTTTTAGTTTTTCTGCATACCTTAAATACGGAATTCGTTATGTCTCGATACGAAACTCGTTTAAAAATAGCTTGCCAGGGAAAATATTTAATCTCCAATGTCAATTTAATATTTTTGTTTATTACAGACCAGAATATTGTCAAGCGGGCGAATGAAGAGGACGCCATATTTGATATTTTTTTTTGAATTTTTGATAGATATATTTTTATATATATTTAAAATTATTGATAAACAATTCCAGATAACATTTTTATGGTGAACTCACTCCTCTCATGGTGATTGTTGCGGATTCTCCAACAAACTTGAAAATACTTTCGAGAATCTCAGGAGGAAAATCCACAAGAAGCATTGTTCTGTGAAGAAAAACACAAGTAAACAACGAATTTGAAAAGGTATGGACAATAAAAAAAGCCAGCGTTCATGTTAAAAGGGAAATAGATTTTTGTAGGAAAAAAGCGACTCTTCTCTTAAATAGCTCACTACAGTACTAGGAGTTTTTCTAGGTGTTGCTCCAAATAATGACGCGGCTCTTCATTTGACACTCTACAGTATTAGGTGCACGCGCGTCTTTTCTATTCCTGATTTTAACTCTCTGTAACGCGTATTTCCTCCTTATGCTCAGAACGAATACACTGAGATCCGACACTCTGATTAGGAGTCATTGAATATTGAGTGGATCCTTGTGAAGAGACCTTTGAAATTTCCCTTTAAAGGAGGATGAACACCACCGGTTCCTGCATGGAATTTTCTTAGCAACAATATTTCCGTGATTTAATTATGCGCTTTCAATAGCAGTAGAATGCACGTTTTATGAAATAGGAATGAAATAAATTTGGGGAAGATGTAGGCCTTGGTACGGAATATAATGTTCCGAAACACATGAACTAATTCGCGCTAACGACCGTATCGCCAAAGTGGGCGCAGACTGCAAAGTTTTTGAACTGCATAATATTAGCGATGACTTTATAACAGTAATAATGAATGCATGAAAAACACAACAGGAGAAATTTGAGAGCATAGTGGCAGTAACAAATACATGAAATATTCGATTGTCGAATCTGACTACGATAACATCTCACAGGGATTTCATTAGGAGTGTGTGAAAATGGTAATAATACGTTTTGGATATTTTTACATTGAGATTGCCGACAGTTTTGCAACCCCCCGGAATTTCGTCGTTGACTAATGAATTGAACACAATTTGCTTGTTGATAGTAGACAGCTCCTGAAATCACTTGTTTATTACCGAATTCAAGTATAATATAATCGTTTGATGTAGTTTCAGTGTTATGTATGTGTATCTTTTTACTAAAACTCTACATTATTCCTTACAACCGAAAAGTTAAAAGGTGTTTCTCACTTGCACACACTTTCTAGTTTTGGACACTTGGTGGTTTAGCCGGATTGATTTTAACTTCCTTACAGTGGTCAGAGTATCCAACACCTCCTGGGAAGTGACTATCATTCCTTTCATGGTCAGCTTGCTGCATCTCTTCCTCAATATATCTCGCACGAAGGAAGTCAGTCGATGATCGAGGTAAGTAAAAGGCGAATCACTATCATAGCCATTCATTTCCTTTCGCTCAACGATAATCTGGTCCAGGAACTCCGCCAACGCCATTATGTAATCAACTGCAAAATGTTAGCGTTTAGGTCGCGAAAAAGTAATCAGTTCTGATTAGAGTCTCGAAAACAACTGGTTTGGCGAAATCAACTAGTTGAGAAGGATCGAATTCAACTAGTTGATTTCAATTCAACTGTCCTTCCCGACCATTCTCAACTAGTTAACTAGTTGAAAAGCGGTCAACTAGTCAAATACTGTCGCCAGTCACCTCATCTCATTCTAAGGGGACTCGGAAGATCGAATCGGTGGTTCATTTTGCACGATCCGACCGACCAATCGTGTGCCACTACAGGGGTGAAAATGAGTCGACTGGTTGATTTCTTGTCAACTAGTTGAGTTCGACCGCTCTCAACTAGTTGAATAGTTGACAACTGGTGAAAGTCAACTAGTTGACAAGAAATGAGTGAACTAGTTGATTGTTTTCGAGACTCTAGTTCTGATCTTTCGACATGACTAGTAAAGAATTTCTTTTAAAAAACTCACCAATCAGCGGAAAATTATCCGTGTCGATTCTGTAAGTATGGTGGTCGGACGGCATTTTCTTGATGAATTTTTCAAGCTGCGTTCTACAATACAGAAACATTGTGAACAGCGATCATTTTCATCGTGAAATAGCATTGTCCCATTTTATTTCAACCCTTCCCTTTTTCGCGAAAATCTCTTCAATCGGGTAATCAATATTTCAATTATAAAATGATACGTTCATGAATTGAACTACTGATGCGTGTACTCTCTTTCTGTATCTCGATGTACCTCCTGTTTTGTCAACCGAATATGTTGTTTAGGAGCGGAACGTTGTATTATTTTGGATGTGAATTTATTATAATTTGCCTCACCTATACACTCCATCCGGAGTGCTTTGATGCAGGAGGAGGTTGCGACACGGGGGACGGAACGAGTCGAGTGAACGCAGCAACTCGCTACCGCGCTCTCTCCAGTGGATCGCGAGAGTATCGATATCGCAACGGGCAAAAATCGCGTTGAGTGCTCCGCTGCACGACGAGAGCTCGTACAGGCTGAGGAAGCTAAGAACTCTCTGCAAATTGAATATGTACACGGGTGCTCAACCCCAGTATCTAAAAGCGGCGGAGCCGAAAATTAAATTAAACAGCGCGCCAAAAATACGGTATATGTTTTCCGTGCGGGGAACGATAAATTGCTATAACCCCCTTCAAGAAATTTCCTGAATGGCGCGCTTTTCGCTGATTGGTTGAGCGCCCCCTTGGCTCCGCCTCCGCCTCGGACGCGCCCGGCCTATTTTCGATGCGGGGAACTGGCGGTTTTGAGCACCCGTGATGTAGAGCAAATGCACGCACACAAGTGAGTGAAGAAATTATATTACCGACATGTACGACCAACTTATGAGTCTTCATTTCGCGAAAATAACAAATTATGGTGGGACAAGGAATTTGAATTTTTACGCATTATTAATATATTATTATTATTATTTATTTATCATGCCAAAAGTCGTTGATTGAAAATATATATAATATGTGAGCAAGGGTAAGTGAACACGATAGGTACGATGTCACAACAGGGTGACAAAGTGAGAAAAAAACCTAAATTCTTAAATTAAGCTATCTTAATAATACGGATAGTAATCAATAGGAATATGAACACGGCATCTCATCATAAATAAGTCTCGATTCTGTGAGATAACTATGTTGTGGGGGATACTATTCCAAGTTTTATAGGGTTTGTCTCGCACTTACTGTAAAGCCATGGTCATTCATCTCTTTCTTTGTTTTTAGTCGATGGAAAGCGGCAGCGAAAAAGAGCAAATCTTTCGAGTCCACACAGAATGACAATGAAACGGAAGCATTCTCCTAGAAAGAAAAAAAAGCCTTTTCGTATAGCACACGAAACATGAAGTGCATGAAGTTATAAAGTTAGATGGGCTTCCTTCTTGGAAAACATATCGTTGCTAAAAAACCCACAAATCCCGCGAATTGCAGCAACTGGATGGTTGGCTTGTTAGCAGTCGCGGCTGTGTCGACAAAGGTTTTGGTCTTTCTACAGACCTAAATTTATTTTTTAAGCTCATAAGTTCCGAAAGAAAAGAAAATGTTTTCACAAATATACTGTTCAGATTGGAAAAGAAACAAAGCAAAACGAACCGCTCTGAGTCGCAACAGTGAGGACTCGTCAGTAGACTTCGAAAGGCGGAACAACTACCCGTTTATTCCGTCTCATTTTCAATAAACGGAGCGGTTGGCGGGTAGTTGCGAATTACGCGGGTAGTTGCTAAGAATTCCGTGGGTAGTTGTTTAGCATAGTGATCTTTGTGAATTGATTTATGAAAATCATGAAAGAAGAGGAGATCATTATTTTTCCTCGCTCATTTCTCACCATGTCGGAGCCCAGAGTTGGTGGGTTGCCTAAGTTGGAGCTAAATCGGAAGGCAATAGCGCCTACTTACGCCAATTTCAAGATCACGTATTCGGATTTCGGCGGTCAGATTTTAATATATTTATATTTAATGCAATATTTAAAAAAATGTTCCATGTTCCATGTTCATATCTTCCGAGGCTCTGATATTTTATACCCATCTTTGACATGTTTTCGCTTTCAGGCTGAAGTCGACCGCAAGTAACGTTATCACAAGCCTCTTGTACATGAGAAAAACTGAAACCAACAGATCTGTATGTCTGTTTTTTAGGGCTATCTGACTGTTCTTTCTCACTTCCCGTGGCAATATCGAGGCTCTGATACTCTGACTCACATTATTTGACCTATCAAATTGCTAAATAGAATACGGTACTCAATGTGTCTTCCCGTTTGTAAAATTTAAACCATCATCGGGCATATCTTCGGTAATAATTTGACTAGGTTATGCTAGCCTCCTTTCTTCACCTAACCAGAAAATCAATATGCCACGGGAAATACCAAGTACCTAACTTTTCAGAAATATAATCAGTTTTTGTTAGTTCAAACTACCGTAATCGTTGTCAAAGGAAACCGCAATAGTTCGAGAGTGCGATGAGTTACTAGTTGCGGGGTTAAATAAACAACTACCCGCTAAACCGGTTATACGGAGAATAAATGGGAAAATGAGAATTCCGCCAATCTCGTACGCAACTAGTTGCATTGTTATTTATCGTTACCTTTCGAAGTCTACTCGTCAGTAAACGAGAAAATGTTGTCGATAATCTCGGGAGGAAAATCGATGAGCAGCATTACTCTGTGCAAAAAATAAAGATTGAATGAAATGAGTGGGGTGAAGAAATAGCAAATAAAACGATAGACCGGAACGCAAGAAAATCGAGTCCTTTTTCATAGGTGAAAATAAAGCGACGCAGAATTCAGTTTTAGTCGGAGGCACTACAGTGGCGCGCCTTCCCTCCTAAGATATCCTAAGATAATCCAAAGATGAATATTGCGAGATATACTGTATATTTCCGTGTGAGATCAGGATGTTAGCGCTTTAGACGCTATCGTGAATAGAGTCAATCTTTTTAAAAGTATTTTTTATGAACGTGCCAGTCAATATCTGCCATTTTCCTAATTCACTCATATTTCTTCGCTATTTTCGATTTTTTTGTTTTGTTTGAACAAGATGTTGCTACTGATTGACTACTATATTGGCAGCTTTTGATAACTTCAGAATTTAGATTCAATGGCGGAGCTTGTCAACAACGCAGAGGGACAGCGAACCTACACCAACTCAACAGTAATTGATTTTTTTTAGAAAATTCGTATCTTTAACACATAAACTCTTTAGTATTTTGAAAACAAGCTATGAGTTTCAGGTAAACTAACGTAATTTTAATATAAATTCAGGGCGAGACTTTCGTTTTCGCCGAAGGAGTGGAGCGCCTTCCAAATGGCGTTATCGTATCAACGAAAGATTTCAAGGGAGGAGAAAGAGGATACACTGTGATCCCACCACCGCATAAGCATGCGAAAAATCTAACCGAGCGATATGTAAGTTTCAACATCTGACTGGGTCAATCTCTTGAAACAATTGATTTTTGTTATTAGAAAACAACTGAAATGTTTAGATTTCATAATTCAACTAATTCAATTTCCCAATTAAAAAAATGAAACCATTTACTCATTAGATATCTTTCAACAAACTCTTACTACATCGCTCCACTCCAAGTACTACCGGTGTTGCAAAACGTTTCACGCGCGGACATTAACAGGCAAGAGAGAGGAGAGCGGCAGAGAAACTAGTAAACGCGAGAGAGCGTGTGAGACTGAGAGAGCGCTAGACACCAGTCTGTCATTGTTTACGGTTAGGCCGCCCAACATTTGAACACACTGGACATCAACCGTTCAAACACAGGTGCGATGAAACACTGTGTGTTGTGCTTTCCTTCTGGTTATCTCGCTACCTCACTCTATCGCATCCTAGTTATTTTGTTTGTCAAAGGAACATTTAACTATTACGGAGGAGTGCACACAGAGAAATCCTACTAAGAACAGGTACTCAAGTTGACCGGCCTACTAATATGTAAGTATGCGCAGCTTATATATTAGTAGGCCCTACTTACATATTAGTAGGCGGGCCAACTTGAATGCTTGTTCTTAGTAGGATTTCTCTCTGTGTGTTTGTGAATTTGCAGTAGGTTAAACCATTTCCACATCATTCCCTTTTTTCGGTCAACCCTACCAAAAGTAGGTTTGTAGTGACGGAGCGTGTAAGAAAGAGAGGATCTTTCTCACTTTTTACCAAACATCTTTCTGTAGTGTTGTAATCATTTGTTTCAGAATAATCAGCTCGATTCGACGGTGCTGAGAGCAGAGCATTTACTGAACATCCTACAAGGTCTCTTCGAAACCAGGAAACAATTCCTCACGAGCCTTCGGTGAGCAGTGCGTAGTAGAGTTTGAAATTCTGGTAAATAATTGGATTAGCTCTCTCCATTTCCTACACTCTCTATCCAATCCACCGGTGTAGAGAGTGTGCGAAATAAAGAGTGCTAATCTGATTATTTACTCGAACTTCAAACTCTAGTTAATAGGTCTCATTAGAGATTGCAGGCTGTGCTTTACAAACACTATGCAACGTTGCAAGCTCACAATCAGTAAAAAAATCAATCACTTGATTGATGGAAAGCAACTTTTTGAGAAAAATAATTTTTCGAACATTCATTTACTTTCAATACTCTATTCAATAACGTCTCAAGAATAAGATCAACAATTCGAAAAATTGTAAAATTTCCTAAATGACTGACAATAATGTAAAAATGTGAGACTACACTTCGTTGGCAAATATCACAACAGTACGCAAAAGCGCCCCCCTGGAGCTCACATCAAATTTTAACGTGGTCTAGTCATAATAACGACACGCAACAAAATGATTAATGCAGCTGTGCGATGGTTTCCTTTCATTCACGTTGAGATATTTGTGAGCCAAATAGAAAACCAAATATTTGTGAGATACCACCAGTAATTACAGAGCCGCTGGAACTTCTTCACAATTCGTCTCTCAGAACAATACGTCTAGTCAAGTTCGTTACATTTAATTTTTTTCATTTTTGATTGTGAACATTTAATTAAATTCTGGACCAAAAAAAGAAAAATTAAATTCTAAAGTAATTGGCTGCAATGCTGCTGTGTGCTAAATATACGGAACATTTCAAATGTGAAGAGCGAAATATTTTTATTCTGAAAAACTAAATGCAGTGCGCTTAACCTCCACGTACCCAGCTAATTATATAGATTCGATATCGTTTGCATTTCCACGTCGTTTTGGCGAGAACAATTTTGAAGGGATCTAGTAAATTCCCTTCGGAATCGAATGGAGAATGAAGGGGTTTAGCATAATGTCAGTACACAGGCTCTCTCACTTTCTCCCCTCTCTAGCTGACTTCGCATGAATCTCTTTTGATCTACCTCTCTCCTACTCTCCCTGTAAAATGCCGTGTTTCAGCTACTTGAAATTCTTCACCGATACTACGGCTACAAAAAATACAGTGAAGAATTGGCTAAAACCGTCATTGAATTGGACTGGCTTTGTGAACTAGTGAAGGGTCATGACAGAGGACAGGTAAGCGCTTTGCTATCTAGAGACGTAGTGCTTAGTAATGTTGTGTAGTTAGTGTTGTGCGTATTCCCACTGGCACATTGAAACTTTTCCGCCCTAATACACGCCTAAAAATTCTTCTCTCTGATACCGAAAATTAATGCCAAACAGGTGTACGTAAGGGCTGTTTTTTCTCTGTCGTACATTCACATTTTACAGAAGAACAAACTGCGTCGCTTAAAGAATATATTTGCCGATGCGGAAATGCAAATCGAAATTTTCTCGCAGCAAGAGGCAGCTATAAAACTCGCTTCTACGGGGCATCTCCAATGGGTGATTTTACTATACTACGCTGTCGAAATTAGTGTGCTTACTCACTCCGCCACACTAAACAAGTGGCATAGGAAGAGTAGCATATTGCTGGCTCAGAATGCTCGGCGGATAAAGTTAAAATACAAAAATTAACGAAAAAATACACTGTGCTTCTCTAGATTGACTTCAATGTCAACTGGCCAACGAGACCTTCTAAACTACTGTGCCAAACTGCTCCACAGGCTCAGAAAGATCAGAAGATCTTCCTTCTGGATTTGCCATCCACTGTGTTGGACAACATTTTCCAGTTTGTAGAAGAAGAGGATTTGCTTAATCTGAGAACAGTGAGTTTGTATTGATTTTCCAACGCAATTTAGCAAATAGAAAAATAACCAACTATGCAAATTGAAGGTCAGCAGAAAAACTAAAACTGTCGTTGACGATGCCGCTTCTGGAAAGGCAGTCGTCTACGAGATCAAGTTCTTGGAGGCTGTGAGTTTTCCCATGTATAATATATTTCAAGTTTAGAAAAGAAGATTGGTGTGAGGAGCGAATTGTGTAGGCTGTCTAACTATAGTTAGGATAAAATCAAACGAATTATAAATTTTCAGGCAAACGGTGACTTCACGTTGGATGTGAAGTTGCCGGGAGAAGATTCGCTGATATTCGCTGTGGCACTGATGAAATTGAATTCCACTATGCGGCCTGAGAACGATGACGTGCAGTGGGTGAGAACAAACAAAACAAGAAAAAAACAATAAAAAAAACTATTTTTTGGATGATCAGCTGACGTAAATCTAAAAAAGTTAAAAGATCGATAATAGTTTATATGAGCACGTTCTACTGCGCCGATTCCAACTCTAATATACCCCTTCTGTAAAATATTTAGCTCAGTGTACAACACGTTATCGCATGTCTATATTGTGATTATTTTTCAGTTTTTGCACTACGAATTCACATTTGACGAACTGGTGGATGCTATGGGCATACTTGACTCCGTCTTCAAGAACTGTGCTATTTACAAGATAATAATCAAATGGAGGCAACAGGGCGGCGAGATGCTGGACATACTGGGATCCTTCAATCCCACGGGCTGTCGCAGTCTGTATCTCAATCAGAAGACCGCCGACGCTGTGTACCGGTGAGCCAATTTCAAATTTCGAAAAAGCTCCATAAATCAAATCTGGGAATATTTCTGCACACTTCCATGTTTAAATAAGCTGAAGGGCTTTTTCTTGTTATTTAAATCTGGCTTTGCAAATCGCAACTAGAGGATGTGATCGGTGCAATCTCTCCGAGATCCGTAAAATTCACAATTCACACTGACCGCTTCAGAATGATAAGTGAGTGGCAGATAGTTTACGATGAATAGTAAAATTAGGAATTCCAGAAAAAAACAGTAACATTCCATCAATATGCTGATTTCAGCGGACTACTTGGCAGCTCTAGCAGATTTCGTTGACATGATTGCCGTGAAGGGAAAGGACGATGTAAGGACTAGACCTTCCCTGACGTCTATGATAAAATTCGACACTTCACTTAATCCATTCGTCGTGGATGTGCTCAGCAAGAAATGTCGAATCCTTCACCTCAAGAACATGACAATAACGACTCAGAAAGAGATAGAAACGCTGATAAATGTGAGTATTCTTTATCCAACTCTAAAGCGACCACACTATAGGTACGTGCTATTTAATAATAAAAGATCCAGCTAGTCATTGGTAACAGCTCCTACAATTAGGAGAATTTTTTAATGGAAAATAATTACAGGATCTTTCATCTATCGGGAAGGAGGGGATGCTGTTCTTATCATATGCTGAGAAAGAGTTTCCCTGTAGAGTCGAGACTATTAACGGCCTCGATATAACCAGATCAGATACCTATCTCTCCCATTATGATTTGAAGGAAGTGAGAATAGAATGCTAATTCGTATAAGAGAATTTCGAATTCGGAATGTCTTTCTCTGGTTTCTTTTCCTAGTTTTCGTGCCACAGTTGTCAAAATTTTCCTATGAAGATAAACTTATCGAAAAGAAATTCACTTCTCAATGAGAATCTTGTCTTACACTTGCAAGTAAGAAGTCAGTGTAGATCTCGTTGTATAATTCCTCTTGCACATGTTTGTAGGTGAAAGTTTATTCGGGAGCACTAACAAATGGGTGCACAAATATCGGACCGGATATATTCTCTTTTTGCTCTGATTATAAAATAGTCTCACAAAGACTTTATTACCAGATTGTGCAAATCGTAAAAATAGGGGTTCGATATTTTCGCTTGAAGATTGCCGACCGTTTTGCGGCCTTCCGGAATTTCGTTTTTGACGAATGAATTGAACACGACTCGCGGCTTGTTGATAGTGGACAGCTCCTACAATCTTTCAATTTTTTAAATTAAAAATGTTGCAATATATTCTAGGCCAATGTTTCTTTTTTTCACGTACGTATGCCAGATCATTTCAACCAAACCCCTCTCTCGCTCCTGAGCCCTTTCTAGATGATTAGCCGAGTGTGGAATGACTTGGCAACTAACTCACCCTGGCGAGCGTATCAACAACTTCCTGGAAAGCAACAATCATTCCTCTCATGACCAACGTGCTGCACTTCTTTCTCAATACGTCTCGAACAAAAGAAGTCAGTCGATGATCGAGGCAGGTGAAGGGCGGATCTTCATCCTCATCATCCATTTCCATTCGATCAACGATGATTCTGTCCAGATGCTCCGCCAACGCGACTATGTAGTCCACTGCAAGAATCAACATATTTTTCTCATACGAATGATGGTTGGAATAACTTTTGATTAATCGACAATCAATAGATTTCGCAAAGAGAGCGTTTTTTTTGTGATGAAATGATGTGAAGTTCGGGTGTAAATATCATCGCAAACAAGTTTTGAAAACTCACCAATCAGCGCGAAATTGTCAGTATCGATTCGGTAAGTCACATGATGGGACGAAATTTTCTTGATGAACTCTTCAAGTTGCTTCCTTAGATAGAGTATAGTTGACAGAAAAAAAATAAGATTTCAATTTAGATATATCCTCCCCTCATTTTTCACCACACTATTCTTTTCGCGAAAATCTCTTCATTTGGGTAACCCTAATTACGAATCCCCCTCACCTATACACTCCGTCCGGCGTCTTCTGATGCAGTAAAAGGTGTCGACAACGAAAAGAGTCGAGGCCATGCAGCAGTTCACTACCATGCTCTCTCCATTTGACATTGAGAGTTTGGATCTCGCAACCGGCGAAAATTTTTCTTAATCTGCGGATGTACGAAGACAACACGGGTGAACTTGCAGATCACTATTTGCAAGTTGTACAGGAAATGCCTCACACAATAGCATAAAGTATGTTATCAGGTATATTTATTAAAACGCTTTCTTTGTAATAGCGCAGTGAATGACGGGCTAAGCAGCACAACTCATTCAACGTATTCGCCAGGGCTAAAACTTTTTTCACACAGATGGTCTAGGGAGCAAAGTAAATTTCAAACGTCAAAATTCCCGAAATGTCAAATAAAAATATTTTTTACGAAATTTTATATAATAAAGAATTACTCCCCTCTCATATCACCACGTCTTAATTTCGCTAAAATATAAACTTTTAATCATGGTGGTGACGTTATATGTAGGCATTTTCAGTTTCCGCCCGTAAGTGTATCGCATAATTCCTCGCACTTACTGTATTGCTATTCATAGTATTCTTCTCTTTCACCGTTTTCAGTCGATGGAAATCCGCAGCAAAAAATACCAAATATTTCGAGTCGACACAGAATGACAACAAAATGGAGATGTTCTTCTGGAAAAAAATATTTATTGTGTATCATATGCAACATTAATGAAGCGATTAGATCGGTTTTCTTTTTTTACCCCGAAATTATCAGTTTTGCCTAAGAATGCCGTGTGCCAAAACGTGTGCTTCAGCGAAGTTGTTTTGCAGGAGAAACTCCGCTCGCCTCGTCAATGCCAAAATGCGGTTGAAGTCACTACTAGCACTATACCGTAGTTTGGCAGATTGGAAAACCAGTTCAAGAGATTCCAAAATTTGAGATTGTTCGTTTCAATTCTCAGACAACTAGAGGAGCGGTTAAAATGCGCTGAGACCGATATGATCTTGAACGGTACAGTAGACAACATTTGCATTGCAAAACAAAGAAACTCACCAATTCGGTAAATTCAGTGAGGAGTTGTCGGCAAACGAGAAAATGTTGTCGAGAATCTCAGGAGGAAAATCTAGGAGGTGCATGTTTCTCTGCAAACAAATGCGAATGGAACGAGTAAGAAAGAGAGGTAAATCGAAGAAAGCACGAAAAAAGTCTTTTTTTTTGGCAAAAATATTACATATTTTTTTTAAATTGAAATAATGCGACGCTGCTCTTATTCGGAAAAGCGTCTTCCCTCTGGCACATCGTATGTGGATTCACATGGGCTGCTGCTCTTTGAAAAGAAGAGTGCGCTTTAGACGCTAGCGTGGAACGCTTGAACTTTCTGATATAAAAGTATAAAGTCAGTGAAACGTTGGCTATCTTTCCGCGTTCGCCCCCATTTATTCACCTTCCTTGTATTTATGCTTTGCTTCAGTGTTCTGTAACTTATGGATATGTAGTATTCTAGCAGTTTCCAGATAAAATCAGCAAGTAGCAATGGCCGACCAAACCCATATTGCCGGAGTAAAGCGAACCTACACCAACGCGATAGTGAGTTGATTTTTTAATTATATTTTTTTGTTATATAAAATCCAATTAGATTATTTTATTGCAACACTTCGGACGATATTTTCTTTAATATATTCATTTCAATCCCATTTCAATCCAGGGAGAAACCTTTGTATTCGCCGATGGCGTAGAGCGCCTTCCGAATGGCGTTATCCGATCAACCAAACGTCTCAAAGCGGGAGAAAGAGGATACACTGTGATCCCTCCACCACACAAGCACGCGAAAAATGCGTCCGAGCGATATGTGCGTTTAAATGAAGAAAAAAAACAATATTCTAAGCATTGCTTTACCATTTATTAATTCAATTTACCTATTAATTCGCCACAAATTCTCTTTCTTTGCAGCTCTTTTTTGAATATCTATTCTGATAGTTCATTAAATTCCTTTCAGACTCATCAGCTCGACTCGACGGTGAAGAGAGCCAAACATTTGCAGCAAGTTCTTGAAGGTCTTCTCGACTGCAGGACACGATACCTCGCACACTTGCGGTGAGACAATCGTTATTTACAATTTTTAGCATCGCCTTGATCAGAATGCGGTATCAGACTTGGCAAATGGTCTTCGTTATTATGTCTAGAAATGAACCTTCAATTATTTATTTATCACATCAGGCGGTAACGCTATCTGGTGAGGATGTGGTTTCAGGGGTCAGGATCATTCTTCTCAGTGTAGACTGATTATTTCGGCTGGGGTCGAGGTAGAGGATCGGTTTTTTTCCCATTCACAGATCATATTCTTTGAAGTTGCTGGAGGAATAGACTAGATCTGTCTTAGGACCATGGACGTAGGAAGAAAGGGGAGGATACGTGAGGCTGAAGGCAGTCCTGACAAACGGGTGGCACTTCTTTCTTGCACTTGAGTCCACCAAGCTCGAATCATCAATCAAATTGAGAGTTAGCGAAACTGGTATCTGAGTAGCCAACATCAAATGGTCATACCCATCCACGGTGACCAGGCCGGCTAGGACGGGGATTTCAATCTTGTCGAGTCGTTGGTAGAAAGACGAGGGGGTCCATGGAACTAGGAAAGTCCCCTCTCCATCAGAGCAAAATGGGGAGGGACAGCTCGCGACGACTGACAGAAACGAGAATGAAAATCAAATGAAAAAAAATGAAATGGAATGAAAAACCTTAGGAAATCAATAAGCAGGATCTTAATTATAGAGAATAGGAAGAAGGAGGAGTAGAGAACGCTCGGACGTTTCGGTAGTGTCGTACCGTGACAGATGTATTTCGGTTCAACTTGCTTGGAATTACGGAAATTTAAAAAAAATCATTTATTACAGAGCCGGTCGAATGCCCTACGCAAATTTTGAGTTGGATATGGGGAATGACGAGGTTCGTTATTTATTTATTTGTTTTTGTTTTATCACGTAACCATCGCTTATTGAAGAAAAAATGTTCCGTTGAAAAATAATTTTCTAAACCCGCGAATGTTAAAAGGAAAAAAAGGTTACGGTAAAGCCTCAGGGTACCATCAGGTTGAAAACTACGCAATTGAAACAAAATGAGCAGAACATGAGTTTTGTGGTATTCTCGGTAATGTTAATAACTCTCCTTATCTTTATTATCTGCTCCTTATTAAATTTCGCATCTTTCAGCTGGTTGAGCACTTTTATCGATACGAAGACTACAAAAGATATAGCGATGACCTCACTGAAGCCATCACTGAGTTGGATTGGCTGAGAGAACTCGTGTCGGTGTTCGATAAAGATCAGGTTATCATCAATTCACAAATACTCGTCCAACAAATAATATATTCCAACAATAAATTCAATAGATACGGCCGCGAGAGAATGACAAGAAGAGAGAAATACCAATAATCCATATCATGAAAAAGTTGGTACGTAGACTTGTGCAGCAACTTTTTTTTCATGAACGAATCACTTTCTGTAATAGCACTTTTAGAAAAAAATGGTGTTCATATACCCACTTGCTCTTTTCTCTTTGATCTTTCCTAGCCGTCTCCATAAGGATAAGAAAGGAACAAAAAAAATCAATTATATGGTTACTTAAGGATTATTCAGTTTTCTCTCTATTATTCCATTTTTTTCAGAAACGCTTGAAATATCGCTTGGAGGACATTTTTGAGAGCTCGGAAAGCCTAAGCGAAGCTTTCGCTCGGCAAGAAACGGCAATACAGTACGCATCCAATGGGACAACCCCACGGGTGAATTTTGTATACTGTAATATTGTTAAATTTATGCGTACTCGCCAAACTCATAAAAGGAAAAAAACACGACCATATTGTTGGCTCAACATTCTTCTAAAGTAAAATAGTGATTTTTTGTAAAATTAAATCCTTCAGATCACATTGAAAACCAGTCAGCCACCGACACCTGAAATGCAGTGGTCGAAAGATCAGAAAATATTCCTTCTGGATTTGCCTTCCCTTGTGTTGGACAACATTCTAAAGTTTGTGGACAATATCGACCTCCTTTATCGAAGAGCTGTGAGTTCGCAGTCATTTTTTCGGGATTAATTTGGTTTTTCGCGAGCATAAATATTGCCATATGTTATATTCTTTGTAGGTATGCAGAAAAACGAAATTTGCCGTTGATGATGCCGCTTCTAGAAGGGAAACTGTCGTAAATGAGATCAAGTTCTTCGAGGATGTACGTTTCCCTTTTATTAAAATTATAATAAACTTCCGGTTTAAAAGAAGATTTGATGAACGTTCGACCTATTTTGGCTGACTTGTGCCCTGAGGAAACAAACAAATTTCAGGAAAATGGCTACTTCACAATCCTTGTGCAGATTCCTGTCGAAATGCCGCGCATATTTGCTCTGGGCCTGTTCAAATTCGATCCTATTAAGCCGATTGAGAATGATGACACTGTGACGGTGGGTGAGAACAATCTTTGCCCATTTTGATCCAACTGAAAGCCAACAAAAGATTAAAAAGGAGACACTATAATTTACTATTTTCCGCGTCTCCCCAAATGTCTCTCTTTCGGAACCGTAGTCTGTACGTCATTTTACGTCGTACGTCATTTTTTTACGTACGTCTTTTTTTTTGTACGTCGTTGTTATTTTGAATAATTTTATTTGTAAATAACAACGGATATTCGCGAATAATCTTTTTTTGAAGTCGTGAATAGAATTTATGATCTAACAAGACTAATTGGGACAGAAAAAAAAGATCAACGGTAAACGGTTGTGTTTATTTCTCATTGTAGCGCAGACACGTGTGAAAAAATTTCTTTTTGAAGTAGCGAGAAACAAGATTTTATTTCAAGTTGAAAAATACTGTAAATGAAGAGCGCTCATTTTTTCAATTTTCAATGGGGTTTGAACGTTGAAAAAAACATCCATTCGTCCTTGCTTTAATGTAATTGTTGAGTTACTCAAAGCGTCCATCAATTAAAAAAAAATTGTGCATGCGCATATGAATAAGTCGTACTGGGTGATATTCTTCACTAGAAAAGATGTGCTTCCGGAACCATACAAGAGCAATTTCGAAATGTTTACGGTCGTTGCGGTTTGTTCCTTCATTCTTCTTTTCGAAATGTTTTTTCTTGTTCAGATAATAGCTGATATTTTCGCTATTTGTGGATCATTACTTGGGGCTTATTTGTACTTCAAAGTATGCATTTCAAATAAAAATTTTTTTTTGTTTTTGAATACGAGACATAATTTATTTGACAACTTACCTTTGTTTTTATTACTTACATTTTGACAAATAATTAACTAAGATGCTATTTTGAAAATGCTTCAGCTAAATTACTTCCACTTCAACCTCCAAATGATATTTGTGAATGGATATTTGGCACTGCCAGTATTTACACTTTCACGATGGATTCTCATCCCATTCGAAATGGGTATTTTTGATGGTATTATTTAATTTTTAAATATATTCGTCGACTATGCATTTCATAATCTGCTTCTACCGTTGTTGCTAATGTGATTACATTCCGGTTCATTGTATTTATCTCGTTATTCCATATCGAAATACTCTTTGCTTCGGAACGGTATTTTTTTACACTTATTACTTATACCGGTTTATTGGCAAACATATTAATTAATTAATTAATTAACGTAAATTTATAATGTCAGTTACTGCGCACTACGGTTCGCGGAAACCTACGAAACAAATAAAAGACGGCAGATAACAGTTGTTTTGCACTCATTGAACTACGGATTTTCCTCGCTTATCGGATATTTGATCGTGAACAGCTTCGTGCCTTCCTTTTGGTTTCAAAACATATTCTACTTTCAGAACTTGTTCACGGCTTTGTATATCTTATTGTCATTCTCATTGTCGCGAATTCGTCATACTTGGTAACCGTTCAAGAACATTTAAAATTATTTTAATTTTAATATTTTCTAGCTCTTCACCTTTTTGAATCGCGCCAATCGCCGACGTTTGAGTGAATTACTCGATCAATACAAAGGATACTCAGTCAGCTTTAGATGGCAACTACAACAGAACATTATTGCTTCAAATGTGAGTTGACATAAAAAAACAAATAACCAAACAATATGACGCTGTTTGCGTTAGGATCAACAAGGGCTCAACAGGAGTCTGGAACAGGTCAAAAATAGAATTCGCTGAAAACATGCTCCTAGGGGTAACTTTCGATGCCGAACACGCTGGCGCTATCGATTTCGCAATAGGACCACTCTGGGCGCCGGTATGGCGCCGCGCACTTTTGGCGGAAAACGCGTTTTTCGTTAATAACTTCTAAGAAACTAGTAAAAATGGCGGGAAAACTAAAAGTTTAGATCAGAATTTGAAACTCTATCAAATGGCGTTATTGACACATCATGACGATTTCTTGTTTTCGAGAAAAGGTCGATTTTTGTCATAGGGCGCATTACGGCCGAACCCGATACCAGATTAAAGAGCGTATTTTTCTGATCATTTTGATATATTTGGTTAAGCAATAAGGTTGAAGGACGATTGTTTCCCATTGCTTCAAAGGTTTTTCACGCGCGCGGAACGCGTGAACACACGCGGTATCCGCGTGGTCGATGCGGTAGTGGTCTAGAACTTAAGAGACCATCCACGAGAGGCCGGGACGCAGAGGGGAAATCCACGGATCGCTTTTTTGCAACCTATGCCAATAACTTGGTGGTGAAGTCAGCATCACGAGTGCTGATATTTTACCAAGTAACTAAGGTTTTGGGTCCCGCACGGAAAAGTTACAGTAACCCCACCTTTCGATATCGATTTTTTAGATTTTTTAAAAAGTTAGTTTTTATATGTTTTCTAGGTGTATTTTGCGAAAATATTAACAATGAAAATATTTTCGAAGCGATTGGATAACGATAAAGACTGGAAAATCTGAATTTTCGAAGTTTTTTGATTGCCCTGGAATAAAATGGCCAAGTAGGAAAAATCTTTTATGATTACCGGAATCCTCGTCAAAAGATACGTTAGGGTACATACTTTATTTACTCAGGTCGAAATGCGCTGGGACGGTGTAAGTGGGTAAAGTGACCGCTCTTAGCGCACCCTGGACCGTACGTGGCGTAATTTCCGATCCCGATTGAGAAATATCACGTGTTTCAAGTGATATATCATTTGCCTAAATTGCCATGAACATTTGTGATGCGATTATTTCATCATTAGGTGAAAAAAATTTCAACATTTTTTTCTACCATGACCCCGGGTTCATGGATTTTTCGAAAAACTTTTTTTTCCCAAAAGTCGATTAATGTGTTCGAAATTTGTTCAGCAGATATAAGACACTAAATGTGCTCCATATTTGACCATTAACATCGCAGTATTTGACCACCCTGATGTAGCCTACGGCAGAAATTCAAAACGTAAATTTCAATATAAACACATTATTTCTGGAAGTATCTATCACTTTTAATGTCAAGGATGGTGCTAATATATTGTATTTCAGCTTCTCAACAAATTTCGAACAGATTAATCCACTTTTGGAAAAAAAATTTTCATGGTCGAAAAAAATGTTGAAATTTTTTTCACCTAATGATGAAATAATCGCATCACAAATGTTCATGGCAATTTAGGCAAATGATATATCACTTGAAACACGTGATTTTTTTCAATCGGGATCGGAAATAACGCCACGTACGGTCCAGGGTGCGCTAAGAGCGGTCACTTTACCCACTTACACCGTCCCAGTGCATTCTGACCAGAGTAAATGAAGTATGTACCCTAACGCATCTTTTTACGAGGATTCCGAAAATCATAAAAGATTTTTCCTACTTGGCCATTTTTTTCCAGGGTAATCAAAAAACGTCGAAAATTCAGATTTTCCAGTCTTTATCGTTATCCAATCGCTTCGAAAATATTTTCATTGTTAATATTTTCGCAAAATACACCTAGAAAACATATAAAAACTAACTTTTTAAAAAATCTAAAAAATCGATATCGAAAGGTGGGGTTACTGTAACTTTTCCGTGCGGGACCCAAAACCTTAGTTACTTGGTAAAATATCAGCACTCGTGATGCTGACTTCACCACCAAGTTATTGGCATAGGTTGCAAAAAAGCGATCCGTGGGTATGTCCGGCTTCTCGTGGATGGTCTCTTAAATCCGAAGGTCATAGGTTCGATTCCTATCGGTCGCAAATGTCTTTTGACGACTTTTTTATTCGAAAAAATAACTTTTTCGAGATTTCTAAAAAAATGTCAGGGGGTGAAATTTCGATGAAAATAAATTCGGCAAAAGACATTTGCGACCGATAGGAATCGAACCTATGACCTTCGGATTTAAGTTCTAGGCCACTACCGCATCGACCACGCGGATACCGCGTGTGTACACGCGTTCCGCGCACGTGAAAAACCTTTGAAGCAATTGGAAACAATCGTCCTTCAACCTTATTGCTTAACCAAATATATTGTTGTATCGTAGAGTGACCCCTACTCACAGACAGTGTGTCGACTGAGCGTCGAGTGTAGTTTGCTCACTCAGGCTATTTATAGCTCCTCTCTCGCTCCCCCTCGTGTGTATCGATTGACGGCACGCGCTCTCTCCCCTCTCCCTCTCCCTCTCCCCTCTCCCTCGCCCAGCCCCTTCTCGTCTCAGTCGAGTCTCACGGTTAGCTAGAGACTGGTGACTTCTCTCTATTTACTATTGATCCCTTTCTCTCGTTATTGTCGTGGATAAACCTATACCTCGCAGCCATTGTATTCGGGTACAAGACAGGGACACAACAGTGGCGATCAGGAGTACTTGTACTCACTCTCGTCCCTTCCCTTGTGCTCGAATCGGTGGTGGTGGAAGGTTGTTGTTGTTGAGTGTGGCTGGGCCAACTCAAGTGTGAGTGTACAGAGTGTGGCAGGGCCGACTCTGGAGAGGTTGAGTGAGTGTGGCTGGGCCAACTCTGAGTGTGTGGTGAGCAAGGCTCCCACACGGACTGTCAAGAGAAAGTCTCTTTGACGAGTCAGATTGGTGGTGATTTGAGCAAGGCTCATTTCACAGGATATCGATCGAAGTATTGATTGAAGGGATCAAAGTACAGAGAGGGAAATGGTGGAGGTCAAGGAGGAAGTTTTGGATGATTCATCGACTAATCAGTTGGCAAAGGTAATGATGATGATGATGGAAACAACAAAGGCTGAAATGGCAAATCAGAGATTATTGATTGAGGCACAGAGTGAGACACTGCAGACACAGAGTGAGGCAATCCAGGCGTTGTTGAGTGAGAGAAATGAGAGAAGTTCAGGAGGATCTGAGACCACTGCAAGACGGGGGCCGTCTGTGGATGCACTGGAGAAACAGATCAGAACATTCTCATACAGACCAGAAGATGAATTGACATTTGACCAGTGGATGGAAAGACACAATGAGATATTCGAGAAAGATTTCAGTGGATTGGAGGATGGTGAAAAAGTGAGAATACTGCTTCGAAAGATCGATGATAAGGTGGATGAGCAGCTTAGAAATCACATCCGGCCAAAAAGTCCCTCGGATCTGAAATTCAGTGAAATTGTGACAACTATGAAGGAGTTGTTTGGTGATAAGCGATCTCAGTTTCAGAAGAGATTAGATCTCTTCCAGCTGAAAATGTCCAAGTTGAGATGCGATGATCTGAAAGAGTTTTCGAGCATTGTGAACAGAGTGTATGAGGATGCGAATATCAGTGAGATGACGCCAGATCAGACAAAGGCGATGATTCTACTGAGTGGAGTAGATCTCCCGAGATACACTGCCACAATGTTTCATGTGATGAACCAGATCGGAGAAGACACGCCCACTTTCGATACGGTACTCAAAGTGATCTATAGTTACCGTAAGGTGTATGGAGATGCACATGCTGCCACTAACCAGGGTGGAATGAGTTCGCCGGTGGTTAATGCGGTGTCTAGACACAATGCGAGTTGGAACAAGTTCAATCGAGAATCACTAAAGAGTGGTGATATTACATTTATAAAATGATACGATCACACCAAAAAGTCAAATGACGGACTTGCGTTGTTTACCACACAGGCACGTACGCGACCCTCTCACTTTTGCCCGCTCTCTCGCTTTGGTAAACAAAGGAAGTACCATTTTGACTTTTTGTGTGTTCGTATCATTTTATAAATGTAATACCAGCGAAACGAAGAGATCGTTTTGCTCTCGATGTGGGCAAGAGGGCCACAAAGGAGATTTGTGTCCTCGAAAGGATTCAACGTGTTTCAAATGTGAACAAGTGGGGCATCTAAGTAACATGTGCAACAAATGGACACGAGACTCATCGAGAGAAGACCTGTCTAGAGTGAAGGTCAACACGGTATACTGTAACCTCAGAGGAGGTGTACAGCAGTTCAATGTAGCAGTACAGATGAATGGAAAGGTGGTTGAGATGCTGGTAGACACCGGATCCGATATCACTGTTATATCAGAGTCCACATGGAGGGAAATCGGAACTCCCTTGAGAAGGGAAAACGATGCATTCCCGGTCTGTGCGAATGGAGAGCCGCTCAAACTGACGGGAAAATGCAATCTCAAGTTGGAATTGAATGGAATTATCACTGCAGGAAGAGTGTACACAGTGAAGAAAGGATTGAACATCATGGGAAAGGACTGCATAGTCAATTTTTTCAGATTGGTTCCCAGAATTTCTGAAGAGTCTGAGAATAGTGCGAGTGCACGAAGGAAGAAGAGTGATATCAAAGTGATGTCTCTCAGGTGTGTGAAGTGGCCAGAAAAAAAGATGATCCACAATGATAATTGGTGCGATATCGATTTTTATGGAGCAGTGAAAAGAGTAAAGTCATTGAAACAGACAAATTCCCACTCAATAGAACAGCAGATTGTTTCTATTGAAGTTGGTGAACAGAGAAAAGAAGATTATCTGCAGAGGCAGACAGAAGAAAGACCCCAAGAGGAGGCAAACAAATCGATAATCGTGCAATCGATTGAGAATAATCTGCAGAGGCAGACAGAAGAAAGCCCTCAAAAGGAGGCACAGAAACAAAGAGTCGTGAATACGATGAAGATAATACTGCAGAGGCAGAATGATGAAAGTCCTCAGGAGGAGGCAAATAAATCGATAAATGTGGAATCGATCAAGAATAAGCTGCAGAATCAGACAGATGAAAGTCCTCAGGAAGAGGCATGTCAGTTGTTCCTCAGATGGAACAGAGAAATGGATAATGAGATTGGAACGGGACAGAACGAGGTTCTGTGGAAGGAAGGTGTCCCCGATGTGGAACCTAAGGTGGAAAATGAAATTATGATAGAAGAGGTGAATAAGAGTGAGATGAAGAGTGATCCTCTCTGGGATGGAATGGTGAATTCCTCTAATGAGGAAGTGAGGCGATCAACTCGAATCAAGAAACCGCCGAACAGACTGGTCGTCAAAAAAAAAATAAAAAAAAAAAAATAAATAATCCCTATCCCATTTTTCATACTGTATTTTATTGTTGTTCAGACTCTCCCCAAGCTTGAGTCTTGGAGGGGAGGTGTTGTATCGTAGAGTGACCCCTACTCACAGACAGTGTGTCGACTGAGCGTCGAGTGTAGTTTGCTCACTCAGGCTATTTATAGCTCCTCTCTCGCTCCCCCTCGTGTGTATTGATTGACGGCACGCGCTCTCTCCCCTCTCCCTCGCCCCGCCCCTTCCCGTCTCAGTCGAGTCTCACGGTTAGCTAGAGACTGGTGACTTCTCTCTATTTACTATTGATCCCTCTCTCTCGTTATTGTCGTGGATAAACCTATACCACGCAGCCATTGTATTCGGGTACAAGACAGGGACACAACATATATCAAAATGATCAGAAAAATACGCTCTTTAATCTGGTATCGGGTTCGGCCGTAATGCGCCCTATGACAAAAAACGACTTTTTCTCGAAAACAAGAAATCGTCATCATGTGTCAATAACGCCATTTGATAGAGCTTCAAATTCTGATCTAAACTTTTAGTTTTCCCGCCATTTTGACGAGTTTCTTAGAAATTATTAACGAAAAACGCGTCTTCCACCAAAAGTGCGCGGCGCCATACCGGCGCCCAGAGTGGTCCTATTGCGAAATCGATAGCGCCAGCGTGTTCGGCATCGAAAGTTACCCCTAGGAGCATGTTTTCAGCGAATTCTATTTTTGACCTGTTCCAGACCCTTGTTGATCCTAACGCAAACAGCGTCATATTTATTATACCTCATGGTTAATGAATACGAGCTAATATTTCCCTTTTACCCTTTATCGAAATGTTAACAAAAAGACAATATTTGATTAATATGAGCATTTAGAACATGAAAATTCAATTATTTCACTGGTTTTGCAATGGCACTCAGTTTTTGTGTGACGGAAAATATGGTTCACTGTTCCCAAAAAAAATTCATTACAGGAGTTATCAATTTTGATGATTATCATGCACCTCTCTATCTGTTTCATTCTACCCTGCATATTTGTGCCGGCTTTTCTTCTTTCTGAAGACGACGTTCATCAACAATCCTACGAACTGGCCAAATTTCTCTTCCAATTGCTCTTCTCTTTATGTGCTTTATGATATGTTTAAAAAATAGTTTAAAGAGGGGGGAGATTCCGAACCCTCCCTCATTGCTTCGTTGGAATAATGTTGGGAACACATAGAAGATAGCAGGTAGCAAACTTTCTTGAACATACGAGAGTCGAGTTCTCTAGAGAGGCACATGTAGCATTTCTTATTGATTAGTACATGGCAGGGCAATTATTATTATATTGATTATTATTAACAGGAAAAAAATCGCAGATTCTGTTTTCCCTCAATGCTGTCGGTGACCGTAAAAATACGAAAGCATCGGGATTTTATATTCGGCCGTGAACCTTCCACGACGGTGCTGCCTGATGTGTGAGTCAATGAGAAATCGAAGAAATATTAAAATTAAAAACTAAATGTTCCAAAAAAAACCCCGATTCGACCATGTCAACGGACATCCGTCTCTTGCCCCTTAATACTCCACATCATCTTCCCACTCCCTCTAACGGAATAAACAATGAATGAATACATTTGCCGTTGACGATGGCTTACGAAATAATTATGTTCGGGAAGTGATTGTTCAGTTCGGTGAAATGGTATCGCTACGCATTTTCGCTTTACTCGGAACAGAATTCACTCACGGTTTCTCAAAGTGTGGGGATGTGAATTATCAAACGTAAAATTTTTGATACACGTGCCTCTATGAATTGGGTTAAAGCACACGCATGCAAAGGCAGAGAATCGTTTTTAATGTTTTTTTTATATTTAAAAAATTATTTCAGGTCCATTCGTCCAATGAACTCAAATGCGCATCACACTCGTCTGGAGAACGCATGGGATTTGAAATTCGAGCAAAGAAGAAATATTTAGAGCTCACGAACCAGCAACGAAATAAAGATGATGTGCATCATTAAGATTTAGAACTATTATTTTATATTTAGTAAAATACTTTTACCTTTTATTGTAGTTATTCCACTTTTAACGCAAGAGAATTTCAGTGCTATATGTTTTCACTTCAGGGGAGGTGACATCATTATCCAACTTATGTCACAATCCATTCAATTCTAGAGCGGTTACATATTTTTGAAATAGATTTTCAGCAGAAATTAAAGCTGCGACCAAAATGTCAGATATGAATTTAGAGGTATTACTCAAGAGTGATACATCATATATACGAAAGCAAGCATAGATTGCATGTTCCGTGCACATATTTATATGCAAATGACTCAAACATACCAAGACAAGCCTTAGCATGTGAAAAAAACATACATCCCAGATGCGAAATGACATAAGAAGCATTGTGTGTATCACCCTTGTTTCTGCCTGTGTCTATGTTGCAGTTCTCAGTGTTCTTGTCTTCATTGAAATTTATTTCGAAAAAACGCATGATAGTTTCGGAAAGAAAATCGAAAACGCCATTTTTCAGTGATATTTGGCACGGTGGTTACTAAAAAATTCTCATTTCAAGAAATGATTTGAATCTCGCACAATCGTTAATAGGGAAAATATTTTAATCCAATATTATTTTTGAACTTGTACTAATCAACGGAGTGCATGATAAATTCGGAACTGATAGTTAAATGCTGAAACAAAGCTCACATTTGTACGACATGTGCCTTGAAATTTGCCAACATAATTTTGGCGCACATTTGAGATGTAAGTTAAACGGAAAATAAAATATATTCAATCAGAAAATAACTGATCATGTTCCCCACCGCAAACCTTGTGTATTTCTCACGCGGTTTCACAATAACAGATAATAACAGATAACAAATTTGTATTTGTGAGGCAAAGTGAGAGATGAAAAGATAGGCTTTATTTGTAAAAAAATCTTTGGAAATATAGTTTACTCACTTTGCCACTTTGTCATATGTGAAAAAAACTGCTGAGACAAAATTCCTCTTTATGTGTTCCTTCACAACTGTTTTTTTTCTCGTAGTTTTCTAATTAATACTCTTTTAATTTGTCTAAGAGTGTGCATTTCCGGTATTGATTATGCCAATGAATTCGTCGTTCTGGGTGATTTTCTTCACTAGAAAAGCCGATCTTCCCGATCCGTTCAAAAGCTACTACGAAGTATTGACTATCGTTGCTGTTTGTTCTCTTATTGTTCTTTCCGAAATGTTTATTTCAGGTGATGGGCGATATTGCAGCTATATTTGCATCAGGCTTCGGAAATTACGTGTTCATCAAAGTACGCGTTTCGATAAGAATTTCGAATAGGGTATCTGGTTTCAGGCGGTGAATATACGATCGGAAACCTCTCTCATTTAGTTCTCCCCACGCCGAGTCCACCTATAGGTCGAAGAGTAAATGCGGGGAATAAGTTTTGTGCTACCTGATTTAAATTGTTTCTTTGAAATTGTTTCCTCACTTTTGTGTTCTTCCTTGGCGATGATTAGCTCATATCAACCGCTCCGAATCAACAAAATGAGTTGTATTTCGACCAATTTTGAAAGCGACTGTGGAAATGGGGTTTCAGGTGACGCAAAACCTAATTCCGAAATACCATTCACCTGATCAGGTTGATCCCACCGCTAAAAATGATCAATCGGGCGAAATTGCACAAAACTTTTTATTTTTTATTTTGAAAACAAGAAATGGAATTGAGAGAAGACAATTTAGGCCAAGTACTTGCACTACAACTTCTGTGCCGCTTTGGTGAATGCGTATTTGGCCCAAGTAGTATTTTCCGTGTCAAGATGGATTCTTATCCCATTCGAAATGGGACTTATCGATGGTAAGGTGGTCAATAACACAGGGCGCCCTTAAAAATGGGAATTGATGGGAGTAAAAGTTGACATATCTGAGTTCGCACAAGTGACGTAACCTAGATTTTTCAGAATCGGCGAGCAATATTGTTATGAATGTGGTTACCTTCCGGTTCATCATATTTATCGTGATATTCCATTTCGAAATACTCATCGCTTGGGAACGGTAAGATTGAGTAAGCAATTTTTAACTAAAAGTTAGTCCATAATTCCGCGTATCTCTTATCTAGCTGCATTATGTAATACACATAGCAGTATTTTTTTAACATTTTGTAGTCTTCACATATTTTCATGTACTGTTCGTTATTTTGATTGATGTCATACCAACAGCCCGGAAGTCAAGTTTATCTAATCCTAAGGGTGATTTAGTGAAAGGGTTAATCAATCAGTCGTTAATCATTTAATTAGGCAAGAATTTAAACACTTCTTGTTACAGTATAATACGTATTATATACTTGAGGTATTTCGCACTTCGTTTCGCAGCAACATACGAAACAAACAAACGAAAGAGCATCACAGTTGTAATGCTCACATTAAACTACGGATTTTCCTCTCTCATCGGATATTTGATCGTCAAAAGTTTGCGATTTTTTGATATATTGTTAACATATTTCAAACTCAAGAGCTGATCCACGGATTTGTGTACCTCGTCTTTATTCTCATTCTCGGCAATATCTCCTACTTGGTATGTGATTTACGAGAGACAACTTATGTCAAGAATTGGAATCCACTGCAGTGTATTCAGTGAACATTAGAGATTTTTTTTAAAGAATATGCGTAATTATCATAAATATGCTCTCAGATTTTCATCTTTCTCAACCGGGCCAATCGGAATCGCCAGAGTGAATTACTCGATCAATATAAGGGATATTCGGTCAGCTTCAGATGGCAATTACAGCAAAACATCAAGGCGTCAGAAGTGAGTTAACCGGCTCGAAATGCGTTAACTACAGGGAAAATGCATATCATCAGTACTACGACATATTTAATTTTCTGTGATTTTTAAGAACCCCAGTTAGATCAACACGAGATTATCGGATAAATATTTTAAAAGGCCTTCAAATTTTTCAATTCTTTAGAGTTTGAAAATAGCCAAAAAAAAGATTGCATGTCACGCCAGGAACTATTCATGATGATGGTGGTCGTCCACGTCTCTTTCTGCTTCCTTCTTCCCTGCATTTTCGTGCCGGCTTTTATTCTGTCTGAAGACGACATCCATCAACAATCATACGAACTCGCCAAGTTCCTCTTCCAAGTGCTCTTTTCCCTGTGGGTTCCACGATTTTGAATTTACCACTTGGAATTATCACCGACAATAATGTCGGAGATGCTGATTAGTATTTTTTAGTCATAATTGAGACTCGATAGTAAATTCCCAAATACCGAAAATCGATGAATGCTGAATTGTGACTTGACTGACTGACTTGCATTTTCCTTCTCAGTCAGGCGCATTTTCGCTATGAAATTTATTTCCTAGTAGAGTTTGAAATTCGGGTAAATAATTGAATTAGCTCTCTTCATTTCACACACTCTCTAGGCCGGTCGATAGGTGAGAGAGTGTGTGAAATGAAGAGAGCTAATCCAATTATTTACCCGAATTTCAAACTCTAAAATTCGCGTAAATAATTGGATTAGCTCTCATAATTAATCCCGAATTTCAAACTCTACTACCTACAACGAAATTGCAGTTTTTGATGCCCCGCAATGGTTGCGGCCGCCATGACACCAACTAAGCATCGCGATTTCGTGTTAGGCCGGCAACCTGCCGCCACCTCCCTACCCGATGAGTGAGTGAAGCGAAATCAAAGAATGGGCGGCAGAAGACGGAACGGAGTAATGTACAGAGAATGAACTAGCGGGGTTGTATTGAGGTTAAATGCACTACGCTCTATGCGCACACTACGCTCTATGCGTACACTACGCTCTATGCATAGTTCTGGGTGCGGGTTCGGTCCAGGGGGAGCTCGATAGGTGGCTCCAGGTACGGTCCAGGGAGCGCCCTGTAGCCGGCTCCAGGTTCGGTCCAGGGGGAGCTCGATAGGTGGCTCCAGGTACGGTCCAGGGGGCGCCCTGTAGCTGGCTCCAGGTTCGGTCCAGGGGGAGCTCGGTAGCCGGCACCGGGCTACATTAAACCTCGCAGTATGCTGGGGAATGTTAATCGCTACTAAGAGTACTGGCTTATTCCGGTGGAAAAGGCTCGTGAGGCAGAGACGATCGAAAAAAGTTGCCACTACGCCACTTCGTGGCTCCGTGGCAACTTTTTTTCGATCGCTCTCTGCCTCACGAGCCTTTCACAACGGAAACGCAGTATACAGTGCGTTCAGAACTTTCAGAACATTTTCAGAGATGTTTCCTGTGATCCCTACGCCATCTGAATCTTTTTGGAACTTTTCAAAATTTTCGATTTTCACGTTAAAACATGTTAGAACATGTTCAGACACGTTTCGAACGTCGTAAAACACTTTTCCTGCGAACCCCTACGCTCTCTGAATCATTTTGGAACTTTTCAAAATTTTCGATTTTCACGTTAAAACATGTTAGAACACGTTCAAACACGTTTCTGACATCGCAAAACACTTTTTCCTGTGATCCCCTACGCTTTCTGGATCATTTTGAAACTTTTCGAATTTTTCGATTTTTCACGTTAAAACACGTTAGAACACGTTCAGACACGTTTCTGACATCGCAAAACACTTTTCCTGTGATCCCCACCGCTTTCTGAATCAGTTTAGAACTTTTCGAATTTTTCGATTTTTCACGTTAAAACACGTTAGAACACGTTCAGACACGTTTCCGACATCGCAAAACACTTTTGTAGTGATCCCCTACGCTTTCTGGATCATTTCGAAACTTTTCAAAATTTTCGATTTTTCACGTTAAAACTCGGCAAAACAGGTGAAAACGTGTTTCACGGTACTTTAAAACGTGCCAGGAGCACTTGCGGCACTTCCGAAAAATGCGGCAAAAGGTTTGTCCGCGGCGGGGGTCGAACCTGCGTCGCTCGGATTGCTAGTCAAGCGCGTAACCCACTTGGCTATAGATTTGGTTAATTAAATTTTATAAAATTTGAAAGGTTTTCTGGTCAGTTATCATATGCAAAAGGTTCTGATACGAATTTGAAGCGAAATATAAGGAAAATGAGAAAAAAGTGTGACCGGACGGAAGGAAAAAAAACCGGAGATTGTACGCCAATAACACTCTGTACAAAGGTGTGGCACTGTGTGGCACAGTGTGGCACTTTTTGGCACTTTTTAGCACTTTCTGATTTTCACCTCGAAAGAAGCGAATTTAGTGGCATATCTTGTTATAAACCGTTTCCTATCTAACTTTCCTCTAACATAGCACAAAAAAATTAAAATTAATGAATAAAAATAATTAATTCAGAATGGTTCGGCTGCCAGGTCGAAAAATAAAATCAGTTGTCAATCGCACCTGATTCAAGCGCTGATTACGGTGTTTGACGCGATTGAGCGTGATTGACAACTGATTTTATTTTTCGACCTTGACAGCCGAACCATTCTAAATTAATTATTTTTATTCATTAATTTTAATTTTTTGTGCTATGTTAGAGGAAAGTTAGATAGGAAACGGTTTATAACAAGATATGCCACAAAATTCGCTTCTTTCAAGGCGAAAATCAGAAAGTGCTAAAAAGTGCCAAAAAGTGCCACACTGTGCCACACAGTGCCACACCTTTGTACAGAGTGTTATTGGCGTACGATACTAAGATGAGACACCGGGTATATGATATACTCAATATTGAGTATATTCGCGCGTCGAGAGAGCGTGCGAAAACGAGAGAATTTACTCAATATTGAGTATATCATATACTCGGTGTCATATCTCAGTATAGAATATACTCAATAGTAGAGTTTGAAATTCGGGTAAATAATTAGATTAGCTCTCTTTATTTCACACACTCTCTCACCACTCAACCGGTGTAGAGAGTGTGCGAAATGAAGAGAGCTAATCTAATTATTTACCCGAATTTCAAACTCTACTCAATAGTAAGTATATTCATTCTGGGTGTGTGTGATTACGTGAAATATAATACAAACCATTAACACTCTCCATTGTTTGTAAGGGTTGCAATAGTGATAAATGAAAAAAAGGATATCATATTGAAATTCAAACAGCATGCTGACTATGTTCATTGTTCAGCATATGAATTAGTATATTCTTTCTTGAGTAAATTCATGGAAAACTGAGGGTTCTAGAGTTAGCTCAAGCTTGACGGAGGAAAGTAAACAGCTGCGAAACTATTTCCCTCCTTAACTTTCGAAAGAGATTGAGATAGAGAGAGAAAGAAAGACTAAACGTTGCCACTCCTGCCCTCATATTGGGTTTCAGTCGCAGAATGGTGAATTAGTCGCAAATCTACAGTTAAATGCTTGTGGGCCGTATATTGTTAATGTATACGCAGTGGAGTTTGAAATTCGGGTAAACAATTGGATTAGTTCTCTTCATTTCACACACTCTCTCACCAATCGGGCGATGTATTACGCAGTGGAAGTTGTTAACAGTCGTCGTCGTTTGTTTTCGCATGCTTTTTTGCCCCATTACTTAGAACGAATCACACGTTCAAGTGTTCACAACGTGTGGGATAGTTAGTGTTGTAAGAAAAAACGCTGATAACTAGGTACTTTAGCGGTAAATGTAAACAAGGGTAATAAGAAATTTAATACGAAATTCATTTAAAAAAAGAAATATATTTGACCACAAAATCTGTATTCATTTCAGGACTATTCGTTCAATGAACACAAATGCTCATCACTTGCGTCTGGAGAACGCTTGGGACTTGAAATTCGATCAAAGAAGGAATAATTGAACTGGGGGCTGTATAATCTGTTAAAAAGTTGGCCATCTTTTCGTTTTTCTTTTTCGTCAGTTTTGACTTAATCTTAATTTCTTTGCATTAGTTCGATAAAGCACGATGAAAAAGTAAGAATGCCAACGAAATCAACATAAAATATAATGTTAGCGACTAGCAAATCCGTGTTAAAGATGGCCGAAAACTAGAAGTTGGCCATCTTCTGTTTGCGCGGGCTAGACAGTGACGAGAGAGCACGGGGATCGAGGAGAGGGAAAAGTATGCATGTGTTGTTTACATTTATTGCGAAACTCTGCGCTCTCACTTGTTTACGTGCTCTCTCGTCACTGTCTAGCCCGCGATACAGAAGATGGCCAACTTCTAATTAAAAGTTGGCCAACTTTTATTTTTCAGCCATCTTTAACAGGGATTTGCTAGACTATAACATTATTTTTTTTATGTTTATTTCTTTGACATTCTTACTTTAACATAGGGGATTATTGAACTAATGCAAAGAAATTAAGAGTAAATCAAAACTGACGAAAAAAGAAAAAAAGAAAAGATGGCCAACTTCTAACAGATTATACAGCCCCCTGAAGACTGTTATAAATCATTTCATGTTGTTTTGTGAACATTTCTGTTGTTGCGCATTTTCTTTGTGACGAGAATTGTATTATCCATCTTAAAATTAAATAAAGAATATGACGCTGTTTGCGTAAGGATCAACAAGAGCTCAACAGGGGTCTGGAACAGGTAAAACTTGCTCCTAGGGGTAACTTTCGTCGCTGAAAACCGTGGTGTCATCGATTTCGCAATGGGACGCCTGCGGGCGCCGGTATGGCGCCGCGCACATTCGGCGGAAAACGTGTTTTTCGATTGAAACTCGTTATGAAGGCGTCAATATCGCCGCAAATCTCACGTGTACTACCAGAATTTGACGCTCTATCAAATGGTGCTAATGCCACATCATGACGATTTCTCTTCTTAGAGAAAAAGTCGATTTTTGACACAGGCCGCATTGCGGAAATTCCCAATACCAGATTATAGAGCATATTTTTCTGATCATTTTGGTATATAGGACGTGCTCGTTGACCCTGCGGAAAGTTGTTTTACAAAGCATTGAATGATTTTCACGCTCGCGGATCGCGTGTACGCACGCGGCATCCGCATGGCCGATGAGGTAGTAGTCTAGAACTTCAATCCGAAGGTCATAGGTTCGATTCCAGTCGGTTGCCAAAGTCTTTTGCCGAATTTTTTTTCATCGAAAAAAAATCACTTTTTCGAGATTTCTGAAAAAGTTCCAATAATTCCAGGGAGTGAAATTTCGATGAAAAAAATCGGCAAAAGACTTTGGCAACCGACTGGAATGGAACCTATGACCTTCGGATTGAAGTTCTAGACCACTACCGCATCGGCCATGCGGATGCCGCACGCGATCCGCGCGCGTGAAAATCATTCAATGCTATGTAAAACAACTTTCCGCAGGGTCAACGAACACGTCCTATATACCAAAATGATCAGAAAATTATGCTCTATAATCTGGAATTGGGAATATCCGCAATGCGGCTTGTGTCAAAAATCGACTTTTTCTCTGAGACGAGAAATCGTCATGATGTGGCATTAGCACCATTTGATAGAGCGTCAAATTCTGGTATTATACGTGAGATTTGCGGCGATTTTGACGCCTTAAAAACGAGTTTTAATCGAAAAACACGTTTTCCGCCGAAAGTGCGCGGCGCCATACCGGCGCCCACATGCGTCCTATTGCGAAATCGATGACACCATGGTTTTCAGCGTCGAAAGTTACCCCTAGGAGCAAGTTTTCATCGATTTCGAATTTTGACCTGTTCCAGACACTTGTTGATCCTAACGCAAACAGCGTCATATATGTTTGATCGAGAAAAAAATATTTTCCAGTCACCGGAGATTGTTCGAGTCGGACGTCGAATCAACCCAGTCCCGGAACCGCGAAAATTGGACCCGGAAATATTATACTTATGTATATAGAAAAGCGCAACGTGTACAAGAAGCACGTATATTTTCCCACGATATTTCTAATTATTCCCCGCCTGTTCATAATTACAATCTCATGCGAACACAACCTGATACATCAGGTAACACCCAGAATGAATGAATACACTTACTAGTGTATCCTACACTGAGATATGACACCTAGTGTATGATACACTTACAACTCTCTTGTTTTCGCACGCTCTCTCGACGCGCGAAAACATTCAATATTGAGTGTATCATGCACTAGGTGTCTCATCTCAGTGTATTCATTCTCAATGTATGTCACATGCTAATGTAATGTGGTGTTGGTTTTCGGAAAAAGGAAATGGAAAAAGGCCAAGATTTAAATTCCCGCAATTTTTTATCTCAGTTCTCCGTGGAGCAATCGACTCAAATCTTCGTTTATAGGAGTATAAGGGTCGAAAAATTTATATTCGAAGTTTTGAGTCGATTGCTCAACGGAGAACTGAGATATGAAAATGCGGGAATTCAAATGTTGGCCTTTTGCCATTTCCTTTTTCCGAAAACTAACACCGCATTAGTAAGTATTCTGCAAACTGTATGTTGTCCTTGACTGATGCTACAATAATTTAATGCTAAAGTTTATTAATTTAGCGAGTCGCGAATATTTCACTCCTTCTTGTTGAATTTTGTAATCAAAACCCAACAGTTCATTATATGCTCTTTTTAACAAGAATTAAAAGTATATATAATATTTCCAGGGTTAATAAATGAACAGTTCATACTGGGTCATATTCTTCGTCAGGACTGATTTGCTTCCCGCTCCTTTCAAGAACATTGTTCAACCTCTTATCATCATTTCGGTTAGTTCTTCTTTTTTTCTTAAATAAATAGAGTGTGAAATTCGGGTCAATAATTGAATCAGCACCCTCCATTTCGCGCTGTTACCAATCTACCAGTGTAGAGAGTGTGCAAAATGCAGAGATTTGAACCAATTGCTTACGCGAATATAAAAATCGTATAATATACATATACATTTTAGCTGATTGGAGACGTTTGCACCCTTGCTACAATGGCTTTCGATATTTATGTTCATCAAAAAGTGAGAGTTTCTTTTTTTTAAATTAATTAAAATAACTAATTCCGGATTGAATAGTATTGTACCATCACGTTTTCCCCTCGCAAAAACAAAAACCATGGAACTATTTCCTAACAAATTTCCTAAAACACGGTTTACTTCCTTCAAGAGCTTTAGGTTAAATTCCAGGTTAAATTCCTTCATTTCAACCTCAGAGCTATATTCCTCAATGCATTTATCGCGCTGCCAGTCTTTATCATTTCGCGATGGATTCTAATTCCTTTCGAAATAGGATTGCTGGATGGTATCTTCCGATCTAAATTCAAATACATATGTATTATCTATAACAAAATGATTTCCAGAGTCTTCTAGTAAAATCGTTCCGACTATAATAACCTTCCGTTTTATTATATTTATCTCATTATTTCATATCGAAATACTCATTGCTTCGGAACGGTAAGATTGAGTTCACAATTTTTAGCTAAACGTTAGCCGATAATTCCGCGTATCTCTTTTCTAGTATTAAACTTTTTTTTACATTTTGTAGTCTTCACATATTTTCATGAACTGTTCGTTATAAAACTATCAAGCAATATTAATATTTAAATAAGATTTAATACTGGTTATAATATCAGTTACTTCGCGCTCCATTTCGCTTCAACCTACGAAACAGTCCCACGACGTCACATTACAATTGTTATTCACACATTGAATTACGGGATTTCGTCGCTTGTGGGATATTTGATTGTGAATAGTATGTCCGCTTTCTTTTCGGAGCTCACAGTTTTGTTGTTTGTAGAACTAATCCACGGCTTCGTCTACCTCGTATTCATTCTTGTTTCCGGCAACATTTCTTATGCGGTATTTCTCTTCAGTTTTTTTTAGTTTGAGCCGAGTTTCCACCCTGTGAGCGTGGAATTTCATCTGACCACTTGCTCAGCACTATATACATTTCCAAATTTATGACAAGAACCCTTGCGTAAACATTGAGAGGTTCTATAATTGAATTACTCGATCAATATAAGGGCTATTCCGTTAGCTTCAGATGGCAATTAAAGCAAAACATCAAGGCTTCTCAAGTGAGTTTGTGGGCGAACTGAAAAAGAACTGAAATATTTTTGAATGTATATTTTCGACAACAAAAAAACGATTTAAAAAAAATTACCATTTAGATTCTGTGTTCTTGAAAAAAAAAGTTTTTGAAAGTGTTTTAAAAATATATATTTTTTGACAGGAACTATCTATTATGATGTTATTCGTCCACTCGTGTTTCTGCTTTCTTCTTCCCTGCCTTTTCGTACCTGCATTTATTCTTTCCGAAAACGAAATTTACCAACAATCCTACGAACTGGCCAAATTCCTCTTCCAATTGCTGTTCTCCCTGTGGGTTCCTGTGTGTTTTAGGCCATTTTTCGCCTTTTTAGAAAGATTTTGTTAATTTGAAAAAAAAAATTATTTTTTTTTGTTTTTTAGATATTTTTTTTGCAGATTCTGCGCTCCCGCAGGTGTAACTCTCGTATTTTCCATAACAAAGCATCGAGATTTTGTGTGTGGTCGGCAACCATCAATGCCGGATTCTGAAATGTGAGTGTGAATGAAATGAAGAGGGAATGCTTTGTTATCAATTGTTTTGAGTAAAATATGAAGCATCATCAATTGCTTTCGCTGAAGCTGCGCGCTATTCAAGATCCCGCAGCTTCAGCGATGACGTACAATATACTTTTTGTGACCAATACTGTACAATCTTTACAGAGCCATCCTCCGTCCTATGAACACAAATGCACATCACACTCGACTGGAGAATGCATGGGATTTGAAATTCGACAAAAGAAGGAACAAGTGAATTGACGAACATATGATAGATAATGAAATGATAGACTTTTTTTGTTCATATTTTGATTAAAACTGTGTGGGACATTTGTGTTGTGACGCGTATCGTATTACCTATCAGTAATTTAAATAAATGCTAACTATTTAATTACTAAGCATTCGTTTTCCGTGCACTCATCCCGAAAAAATAAGAACAAATGTAGGTGTCCTGTGGTCCCGTGGAACAAACGCCCCTTTGAACCCCCTTCTTATTCGCCCCTTTGAACCCTCTTCTTATTAATTTTCTCTTTTAGTCGCCCCTTTGAACCCCCTTCTTATTATTTTTCTTTTTTAATCGCACATTAATGTACATGTTGTCGCACCCTTGTGGTGTACGGTAAATAAATAAAATATAATAAAACGGGTCGGCATTCTCGCTTTTCTCGTCGGTCCCGCACTCAGAGAAAAAATACTTCGCCGTGCATGCGAGTTAATGATTAAATTACTTAGTTTCTGCAGAGAGAAAGCGTGGAGAGCTTGAGTAATTTAGTCACTGACTCGCATGCGTGGCGAAGTAATTCTTTCTCTGAATATGAGTGCGAAACAAGCCAGGCTCGAGAAGGATGAAAATTAGATTCCGATTAAAGAAGGAGTCTCACGAATCTCCTGCTCCATCATTCCTCATCTCATATGTTTCAATGACGCGGTCGCTTTCTCCTCTTCCGCCCTTATCCCTCCCTATCATTTTTGAATCCCTGCATTCAGGGTCAGTTTGGCACAGAGCCAAACGCGAATAACTTTGTTCAAACTTATCGGCTGAACATACGATTTTCGAGGCTCTCATCGGGTATTCGATCCCCGTTGCCCCACAGTGAGAACTCATTTGGCTAAATATTCGTGGGACACCTTCTTTAAGCCACCTTACCGTATATACACAAACAGAAAAAAAAACGAAAAATTGACTTCCTCTGGATCTTTTTTTTTCACAATACACATGTAACGGCATTAAAAAACTATTGCGAGATTTTATTGAAGCGAAGAAACAAGGATACGTTTTCCACCAATTATCCCACGCTTTTTCACAATTACCAACTCATGCTAGCACGACTCGATACACAAGACAACACGGTGTATACTGAATAAAAATATACAAAAATAATATAAATTATATTACAATGTGCTCTGTAAATTACATGATAAACAATTTAAACGCGAGCATGTTTTACGCTAACTGCAAACATTGCGTGCCTAGCCTCCCATGCTACATTATGATAACTTATGGCAAAGATTTATTAATTTATCAACCTGGATCTTAGCGTGGAGTGTTTTTAACTCCACCCAATATATGTATTCTGCGGCCCGAAATCACAGTTTTCATGCTGTATATAACCAAGCATCCCGATTTTGTGTGTGGTCGGCAACAGGCGATGTCGGATTATGACATGTGAGTGTGAAAATGCATGTGCACACAATTTTTTGTTGTTGAAATAGTCTTATTTTGAGAAAGAAATATGTATTTAATACATCAGCAAATGTTTTCGGTGATACATCAGCAAATGTTTTCGGTGCGCTACTCATTATCAGGAAAGATCACATGATTGTGTTTACTCATAGCCTGAGAAAACGTACACTTCCTGATGGCTATATTGTCATATTAAGTATCTATATGCTACAAATAGGCATCAAGAGAGCACGAATAAAAAAGAAAAATAGCAATAAATCAATTTTTTTTAAATTTTAGTTTTCAAACCTTGTTTTAAAATTTGTCATATTTGCAGAAACATCCTCCATTCAATGAACACAAATGCGCATCACATCCGTCTGGAGAATGCATGGGATTTGAAATTCGACAAAAGAAGGAATAATTGAGCCTCACCAATTCTGGCACATTTACCTTCGCATCCTAAACAGTATGAAATGAAAGAAATTTGTTTTATGGAAGACAGTTTTAAAAAATCATGTTCTACAAAATAAATATATCTCATCTATGAGAGCAGTTTCAACCCTCAATTAATTGCAATTCGACTGCAAAATAACTTGATGTGGTCTCATTTTGTGTGGATTATTTTGCTGATTATCTGCGTGCTATAAATTTTCTCTCTCTCACACCCTTCGCGGGTGTATCAAATAAATATAAAGACAAACTCGTGATATATTTTTTTAGGAAACTCGTACTAACTCGTACCAGTACTAGTACCTCGATGATGTAATGATCATCTCGAGAACGATAATGTCATACACGAATTCTTTGGTTTGATATTCGGTTTTACACGCTTTTCAAATATCAAATTAGTGCATACATTACGAAAATTCAGCTTAGCTTTTCTACAAATAGTAATATAGAGTTGATTTTTTTTAAATATGAGCTATTCTACTTGTCTCTAGAAGTCTTTTAAAGCCAAGGTGATAACTCTTTTCACGATATTTCAAAATAACCAAAATTATTCCTGCGAACAGCTTCATGTTTGCGATAACAAATTTCGCACGCACACGAAATCAAGTGTAATGGAATCTGTACCGTGGTTATGTCTGCCTGGCACACGGACAGCATGGACAATCGATCTGCTGGTTGCGGATTCCACATACACAGGAGAATGAAGACGAAAGTAATGCCGCGCTAATTTCATGGGGTGCAAGGTGCAAAACAGTTTTATGCACCCTTTCATAACTTTCTTCCTAGTGAATCTACAACTTCCATACTTGATACTGGGCCCAATTAAAAGGAAAATGTTCCAAACGTGGCTTACAGTCCCTGTATCAAGTTTGGAAGTCGTAGCTTCACAAGGAAAAATGTTATGAAAGAGTGCATAAAACTGATGTGCACCCCATGAAATTTGCGCAGCATTAGGCTCTCGAAATCATGCTATGATCGATGGCATCTGAACGTGCTCGGATGGAGCCCAACAGGCAAGCAGACGCATGGAAGACCGGCTAAGAGACGGAGATATGATTTCGTAAAGGCAACTGGACCTCTCTTCATACAAATCGCAAGGAACATTCAAACTCAGTGGAGAATTCTTATGGCGACCCAGATGACCTAACATCCAAAAAAAAATTTCTAAATTGGCTTTCATTGTGGTGTACGATAAATAATTTATATAATTCAAAAATTACTAGAAAATCCACTCCTCCAGATGTGTACCACAAGTATCTTTCCCCTCATTTTTCTTGCAAAGCAATGAAACAATTTTTAAAGCTTATTTGTACTATGATTTATCAACGTCTCTACAGGAAAAAAATAAGTGAATATGCAGGTCTAATATCGTTTAAAAAGTCAATACTTTTTTTCGGGAAAAAATAGTTAAAAGAACAATGGAAATGAGATTAAATTTTTTTTCAAATTCGCTCATGGCGACATTTCCTTCGTTTCATAATCGAATAACACTCGTTCGTTGGGAACAAGCGTCTCAGCAATCACATTTTCTCCAATGAGCATTCCGCCGATCTGCAAATATAATTTTTTTCGGGAATAAAATTGCCCACAATTCCTTTCAGAAAACCGCGAACCTCCACTACTCACAAGTGTTTGTTTGAACAAGAGATACATGACTAAACTATGTACAACTCACCTTCAGCAAACGGTGCCGTTTTCTGTCGTGCACTATGATTCTCTTCGGGATCGAAAATGGCGTCTCCGAGCCGTCCGGACCCAGGTAGAATCCAGATTTCTCCTGTAATATTAATTACATATTAAACATAATTTAAATTATTTTTCGAAGTTGAATTAATCGTTCGGAAACGGCATACGCAAATTTTTTATTATATGGTATTGTATGTGAGACATTTTGTCGTGCATGCTAGAACTCCAAGGTTTTCGGGCTGTATTCAAGATGTGTGCAGTAAACTAACTTATAGTATGTTAAGCTAAACTAAGTTAAAGCTAAGTAACTGATTCTTACCTTCGTCACAACGATCGTCTTGTTCTTCAGTCGCTGCGCTACAGTACTCTGTGCGGAGAGCCTGAATCTCTTCTGGAAGCATCGCTTCGTATCTTCTAGTTGGCAGCGGGAATTCTGAAACCGATAATAATCTTTTTTTAATTATTCGCATTTTTATTTTATTATAAAGTGTACTGTTGGGTATTGCCTAATCGTTATTAGATGTTCGTACCTGTGGCACCAACGCCCTGACGATCGTGCCGTACTCATTGGAGAACAGGACGTCTTCAGCGACCAGCAGCTCTCCCAACTTTCCATGTTCCGCATCGCGCGCATACAGCACGGGCAAGCTCGGGTACTTGTACACGTCGCCCACCACCACTCCCACCGGTCGAACGTAGTATAACAGTAGGGCATCCCCAGCGCGCATGCTGGGCACACAAATTTCGGCAACGAGCGAAGCAGAGCCGTGCTTGCCGAGTAGGTTTACGGTAGACAAGGGCGCCAGTCGGAGGCCAAGTTCGTCAACCAGACTGCCGCCAAAAGCAGCGCCGAGAATGCGCTGTGCCAGTTTGCGATAGAACGCGTCGCCTCCGAGTGCGGAGATCATAGCTACGTCCAGCTGCCTGTTGTGGAGAGACGAGATGATGGATTCGAGTTGCGCGATGTGCGAGCGGGAGAATTCATCGAGTTCGCTGGCGGTATAGAACCTGAAGAACCACGTCATAAAATAATATAATAATGTTATTTTGTTGTTATTCACCAGTCATGGCTGCTCAAGTTCACTTACGTTCCAACCAGCGCAATTGTCTCATCAATCTCGTCTTCTCGTTTCCGCTCCATCCTGGTAATGAATAATATTTAATTAAGTAATTAATAGTGGGCACTGCATTGGTAATTCTAATTACCCAGTAAGATTGGCCTTCGCGAAGAGTCTCCGAGGTTCGGCAGGTTCGGCAATGGGAGCAACGTAGTACTCGTCCAGATGAGCAGTCAATACGGCGAAACGCCGCTTCACTTCAACCATGTACGGTTTCCCAACCATTTTCATTACTTCCGCTGCGACCTGAAATAGCCCAGGTGTTCCGCGTACTTGGCCGTGTTCCTATTGCGCCCAGCAAGGTTCACCAAATGCATAATTGATAATTAATAATTATTAATTACGAACGAGCACGGCCTCGTACCACGAGTACAAGAGGGATGTGAAAGACATGATTAATTCATAGCTCAACTTTTTTGAAAAATCGAATCAACAAAAAGCAAATGTGCGCGTGAGCACTGTGAAATCGTGTGTTTTTCAGCACTACCTCGACTCCGATCGGCGTATTGTTGACTAGTCTTATGACTTGCTCGACGTATCTCGTCGCGTTGAGCCAGCTATCAAAATCTGCAAATAAAATATTCCATTTTAATTTTTTTTTGAAATTTTACCCACTTCCTAATTTCCACTTCCTCATGCTCCTATTTAAATATTTTAATAACAAGAATTTATTTTAGTTACCATTTAAGTATTTTAATGACTACTAATTTAACTACTAACAAACTGCTAAAACTACTAATTAGTTGCTAATTGTTTTGATTGCACTCACCGAGTACGACTGTTGAACAGCTGAGACTGTTCTCTATCACGTGCCCCGACTGCTCGACGACGTAGCCCAGTCGCTGAGCATCCTCGAAGAGAGTGTCCTTCTGAACAATATTTACATAAACTATGTTGTAATTAAATTAAAACTACTAATCAATTACTGATTATTAATTAACTAATTAGTAATTACTGGACTGTGGACTTGCCGGAGGAGAGCCGAGGGTTAGATGAAGAAGACAGAGTAAGGCGAAGAGAGCACGCATGTCGACTGGTGTTCGCAGTAGACAGGACGAGTTGGTGAATGAGTTTTCCAAGCAGAATCAGTATATTTATACCAGTAAGCCGGAACGCGGAGCTAGCATTGCTTGGCAACGCTGACTTTCGAAAATAATTAGGCCCGGTGGCGCATCCCACCTCGATTCTCGGGATGTGTTATGAGCGCGGCGTCACGCATTACTGTCAGAGAACATGCACAAGGAATATTTTATTTCGAAAGTCAACGCTAAATTCCGGTTCATCCTCCGCTTTTTGTAGTACTCCTTCTGGCGATGTCGTTGGAATTCGTGATAATGAAATTAGGGAAGAATAAGCAATCGATAGTTCTCATGGAAACAGTCGTCGAGACAGTGCGTATACATTGTATAAAAATTACGAGATGAAATTGAGCGAGACCCTGTAAAGACCGTAACTCTGGAATACATATTTCTACGATTTCTTCATTTTCTCCTTTAATTGCATACATTTCCCAGGGTGGTCACAATATCACTGCAGCACCTGAAACTGCGCATATTCATAATTTAGCCAGTTAATCCCCGGTGTCACCACTCACCAATTGAAGACTGCAACGGGCTGCAATCTATCTCCTCCACTGTATTTCGAAATTCGCAATGTAATTGTAGGAAAATCATGCCATTATCGCATCAATGATCAAAGCTTTCCTCCATTGTGCGTTTATTCCCGGTTTCATTGTTTCGACAGCAAGAGCAGAATTATATTCTGGCGTGCCATCTTAAACATTAGAAGATAACGTTATCATAGCGCTGTATTCGTTACAAACTATAATATCTCCGGATATGCAATTAAAAAGGAAGAGTTACCTCTGCGCTTGTTTCAAAATATTATTTAAAATAGAAAATAATCAATTTAAGATCACAAGAATCCTCATTTTTAAACCGCACTTCAATGATGCCAAAAAATGGGGGGGGGTGTCAGAACCGCAACGACAAAAGCGCAACAGCGAATAACTCTCTTCAAACTTCAAGAATTGATCTGAATTTTCAGGTGCGATATTGCATAGCAATGAGCAATCGAATCTGTATGTTTATGATTGCCTCAACGCTGTTTGAAATTGTTGCGCTTTTGTCGTTCCGCTCAGTTTCAGGCAAAATGACATAGTGGGTTCGATAGAGCAGACGATTTGGAGTCAAATGAGATCCTAGCTGTATCTGTACGAAATATTTTAAGTGATTTAGAAGAACTAGAAAGGGGTTGTTGCGCTTTTGTCGTTGCGGTTCTGACACCCCCCCCCCAAAAAAATATGGCCAGAAAAAACAATACGGGTCGGCACCGAGCATCATTTGTATCAATTGTAGGGACGAGGTGCTTGATGAAAATATTCTTTATCAATAATAATAACGGAAATACGAATCCGCTATGTTGGGATCAGTTTAGACTGCATTCACTCTCACGTGAAACCCTCTCACATGCTCGCCGCTCGTTGCATTCCACTGCAATAAATATTTATACCTATTTTTTAAAATATTTATAAATCTAGTCCGCTAGTAAATCTAATTCCGATTGTGAGATAATATTTAGTACACTTTTTAAGGTCAATTAACTTATGAAGAATGCCCACTGAACTGTGAAGACTACTCAGGAAATACTGGAGTCAGTTCATGAACATGCATGTCAGCACACCTTGGAAATGTGGAAAGGAAAAAATGAAGAGCTTACTCTCATGCGCATGGTGTCTGAAGTACTCTGTATCTTCACGGACGTGTAGCCGTAGTATCCGGCGAAGCTGCGAAAACCTTTTTCACAAACGAAGACGATCGTTCGCAAACATCTCACTAATAAAAATGGTAGAAAATGCATTTCTGTCAAAATTTCTTGGTTGTGAACGTGCGGGACACTCTGTTTAGTACAATGGATTTTGACAAATCAAAATATTAGGGTTAGTTCTATCTCTGATACTGAAACAATCAAGGAAAACAATATTCACGTCCTGAGCACTGTCGACCCAAACGATCCATCCAGGAAGGTGAGCGTGTCGCAGCACTTGTTTGTTTCGATCAGGAGAACTTCGACTTCGATCTACAATCCAAACTTACCTATGCGCACAGTTTCGCAAGCCTCCATAAAGGGGCTAGAAGAGAAATATTGTGCAAAATGAACACTTGAGCACAAAGGAACACTTGGAGAACCGTCCTCCTAGAAAGCGCTCAGTGTACCTTTTGCTGGACGTCTACCTTTTCCGTCTTGTTCCGCACCATCAGTTCGTATTCACACTCGGCCGGTCCCGTGGCTTGCGGCCATGAAGGAGCGAAGATCTGATTGTACCAAATCGTTATCTTTGTTTTAATTTTTTTTAAATTTTTAAATGCCAATTCACAGAGATGAAGACAGAAATTCAAAAAAAGGATTCATACTATTGTATAATATCGAGCCATGTCATACTTTTGTATTAGTAGGGCCTACTCACACACTGTTATGTAAGCGGTGAACGTGGTGTCGTCTCTCTCTCTCTCTTACTATCAAAGAAAATCAAAGCGTGTCGCAGCACTTGTTTGTCTAGATACAATAGTAGAACTCACCTCATCGCCAGGAAAGTATTCCGTTTGCGAGGGGCATCCGGCGGGCGTAGCATTCTCGTTGAAAATAACTGAAAACCAAGACTAAATCTATCGATTTGCATTGATTCCAGACCTGCGGGTTTCGTGCAAATGTACGGCAGCGGCACATCGCATTCCATGTTCATCCACAATCCTGCAAAAGCTGTTTTGCATCAACAGATTTTTAACCTCCAGAAAGGGGTCAGTTCCCTTGACTCCTGGCCCTTTCCAGACGGTTGTCAGGTCTGTTCAATGTTGTAGCATCAGTTTCAACGTCGAAACTCACCCTTGGGAGAGCCAGTCAGCATCGAAGCGCAATCGCCGTAAAATGTGTCCGGGAAGCCGGGCTCAAAGTTGTTGTAATCGATAGCGCTTCCGTCGCTCCACGTGTAATTTCCGTCGCTCTGACTGTTACAAACTTTTTCAAGGATATATTATATTCAAAAATTTTACACTATATTTAGATTCAATAAAGTTAAAAGGAAATTGAAGAAAACGTTACAGTTGGAGCCCGAGCAGAATTCCGCCTGTAAGGCCACGAGAAACTGCAGTTCTCCTCAGAAAGTCGTTGATCTGCAGTATATTTTGGAATAATTTTTAGTTATATTCATTCTGACGCTGAGAGGCGAAGCAGCAATACTTTATACACACATACACTCTCTAGTTCTATAGCAATATATCATTTTTTAAAGTTTTTAAACAAATAACCGAAATAAGTTTTTAAAAAATGTCCTAACCGATTGGTCGTGAATGGTGGCCAGCGTTGCGCCCTGCGCTTCGCAGTTGCGCTCAGCTTCAGACCACAGCGTGGGCGCTGTTTCCACACCGTAGCACGTGCCTTCGTCCTTGCCCATCAGCACCAATTCGTGATTATCGCAAGTGGCTGCCAATTCATTTCTTTCTCATTATAATTATTTCTAGATTTTAATATACTCCTCCATAATGCAATATGTATTTGATGGATTCTCAACGGAGGTGCCGGATAAAAGGTTTATGATTTCTTTCTCCTTTTCCTGACACCAACTGCATTTTTTAAAAGCTAAATGTTTTACGATTTTCTGAAAAATGGAATGTCACTATTACTTTATCCGAAAACTCTATTATGGTATCAAAATTACAGTCATCCGAAAAATTCCAATTGACGTAGAAGAAAATGTTTGTATTGAAAATGTACTTTCAAAACACACTCACAGCTTCGATCGGCTAGCTGACACACCGCGTATTCAAGATTGCTCGTGGGGACATTGACCCAGAAACCATTATCAGTAGTGAGAATGAAAACTGAACTAGTCAAGGTCGAATCACACTTTAGGGGTTCTGAAATCATAATTTTAAAATGTTCAAGTTAACCTTTTTTCAACTTTTAATCATCTAAGAGACCTTTGAAGTTGGTATAGTTGGCTTCCGTGCCATCGCTCCACATAAACTTCTTGCCGTCGCATTTCAAATCGATCCACATCCATGGAACTGATGCGGAAGGAAAGGACTGGACCAAGCTTTTTTGATCCTTAATTGCATTGTGAACTTCACCGTTGATTTTTTTTAATTTAGAAGTATGTATCGTATACCAATAACACTCTGAACAATGGTGTGGCACACTGCAGTGAGAGACTGTTTGGCAATTTTTGATACATTCTGCTTTTCACCTCGAAAGGAGACTTTGTTGGCATGTATTGATCCGAACTTTTTCCTACCTCACTTTCCTCCTGCACAACACAAAAAAATTTTAACGAATAAAAATTTAAAAAAAAGAGTTTAGTACGGTGCATATTTTTTTTGTTTAAACGCCGATTGTTTTTATTTGAATGTTTTCCTCTGTGTCTTTTTCGTGGTGTTGCTTGGAGACTTTTATCTGCCGAACAAGACGTTTTACAGGGAGATGTGGCCGTTTTTCCCCTTAGCGGATGAATCATTCTGAAATAATTAACTATAAGGGTGTCCCAAAAGTTTTGCGACTGTTTTCTTTTTTCAATTATTTCTCACCGCTGCTTTTCTCGATGGGAGCTATACATAGTTCTATGATGATGACAAACTCTCATTATCTGTATAAAATGGCCACTTGAATTGTAGACCCTCGATTACGATTGCGCGATTACGCTTAATGAACAAGACTCAGATCTCGAAAATCATGATTTCTCTGAATTTCCTATTAGGAGTGGTGTGAAAATTCCCATTTTCGCTGCAATCAAGTTCAAGGAAGCTTGCGCGTAATCGTGCGAAGTTGCAATAAATTTCGTCATTCCTACGCAATTTTAGCTTTCCCACGTAAATCAGAAAATTTTAGAAAATCGCTTCACAATCTATCTGTATTCTCATATTGGTATATCGGTTTTCTATGACCGAAATTTCGACCCCCTAAGTGGAAAAGGGATAATACTTTCAGACAAACACGTGATTAGTGATTAAAAGTAGTTAATGAGCCGCAAACGTTAGACACTGCGAAGCAACGATCCTAAGGAGATAACGCGCGATATGTAGTATCAGATAATCTAAGCTACATTTTGAAGTGAATGTGCTTAAGGCAGCCATGCAAAAGGTCGCGAGTTCGACTCCTTGAGTTCGACTACTTGTGCAAATTATTTGGCTCACATAATTGCGAGATGTGTGAAAGTGAGAGAACACTTTATCATTTATGCGCAAGTAATTCCAAGTGACATCATTTTTTTTATAAAAAATTTTTGTTAGCTGCTCTACAGATATTTAGGTAACGTATATGAATATTCTTCTTTAAAAAATTCTTTATGGGTATTAAAAAAATTACCATTTCATTCCGGATTATCGGAAAGTGGAAATTCGGGGGTGCGCACTTGTCTATGGCGTCCGAATACGCCATTTTACCTAGATTTTTTAAGCAGAATCCATCGAAGATGACATCATATCCACCAGGGCAGGCGAACACTGAATGTACTAGGGTCTGCAATTTTACTCTTTCAGTGAATCTTGACTCATTCCTCAATGATTCGAGCGGTCTAAGAGTCAAAATGATTCGATTAATAATACTACATTTGTACATTCAATTTACATTTCAGTGTCTTTAATTTATTTTTTATTTATCAGCATTTCCATTACTACCATTATATATATATATATATATATATATATATATATATATATATATATAAGACAAGTGCATCTAAAAAAAGAACCAAGTTAGTTCAAATCACTGATTTTCCATTTTAGGATGTATTCTCGTATTTTAAATCCGGGACGCCATTTTCAAACATGCAGTGACAAAAAAAGAACCAACGATTAAATTTATGATGAACCGTAGTGTCATTCATACGGTGACTATTATTTGGAGTATATCATCATAGTGTCATCTGTCATTCTGGAGCGCTCGAGAATGGTAGATTCACCATTTTGGAGCGCTCCAGAATGGTCGTTTCTGCCATTTTCGAGCGCTATATTTGGGCAGATTTGTCTATTGTTATTATCGATGTGTAATCACGAGTATAACATGAACGAGTATATTTAGCAGAAAATAGGGAACAAAGTCACACTAATGAAACGCATGTTTGGCCTGCAGTATTTCTTCACGAAAGAAAGATAGAATCAAGGATTGTTGAATCGAATAATTGATATTCTATCTATTGCAGACAGGTTAAACATGAGTTTCACATTCAATAAATAGGATGTGATATTTTTAGGATAAATGGAGGTTCTTCTTCTCTTCCAATCTTCAATCTTCTTCCGCAGGACGCTGATGAAGTCGATAATCCTGAGTATTTCGAATAATAAATATATTTGAAAATAAATAAGGATATTGACTCAAATCTGCAAACAACAATAAAAAAGAGGTGGGAAAATCATCTTTTCTTGATTCTCTCTGCATAAATGATGTGGCTAGGCACATTTTCAAGAACACAGTTAGTTACAGAGTAGAAACTAACCAATAGATCACAGATAGCCGCGTCAATGTCGTTGAAGTGGAGAAGGAGAGGAGCAGTCGACCGCTCAGAATGAGCGCAAGCGATGGGTGTGAGAGGGACAATAACAATTACCCAAGCAAATTCAACTATGAATATATGCAGAACCCCTAATCCCAGACATCTATTTCATTGTCCCTCTCACACCCATCGCTTGCGCTCATTCTGAGCGGTCGACTGCTCCTCTCCTTCTCCACTTCAACGACATTGACGCGGCTATCTGTGATCTATTGGTTAGTTTCTACTCTGTAACTAACTGTGTTCTTGAAAATGTGCCTAGCCACATCATGTATGCAGAGAGAATCGAGAAAAGATGATTTTCCCACCTCTTTTTTATTGTTGTTTGCAGATTTGAGTCAATATCCTTATTTATTTTCAAATATATTTATTATTCGAAATACTCAGGATAATCGACTTCATCAGCGTCCTGCGGAAGAAGATTGAAGATTGGAAGAGAAGAAGAACCTCCATTTATCCTAAAAATATCACATCCTATTTATTGAATGTGAAACTCATGTTTAACCTGTCTGCAATAGATAGAATATCAATTATTCGATTCAAAAATCCTTGATTCTATCTTTCTTTCGTCAAGAAATACTGCAGGCCAAACATGCTTTTCATTACTGTGACTTTGTTCCCTATTTTCTGCGAAATATACTTGTTCATGTTACACTCGTGATTACACATCGATAATGACAATAGACAAATCTGCCCAAATATAGCGCCCGAAAATGGCAGAAACGACCATTCTGGAGCGCTCCAAAATGGCAAATGTGCCAAAATGGAGCGCCTCAAAATGGTGAATCTACCATTCTAGAGCGCTCCAAAATGGCAGATGTGCCAAAGTAGAGCGCTCCAGAATGGCGATAGATCAGATTTTGAATATGTGAATACATTAATGGAACAGAATGCCCTGGAACGACAATATCCATTACCGAACATGTGATGACAATTAAAAACCCAAAATAATGAAATACCAAAATTCTTTTAAAACTGAATCATATACTGCCATATCCGAACAACTGCTTATTGAAAAGCACTGAAGTGGTTAATTTTTTAGATGCACTTGTCTTATATATATATAATGTGTGTCTCAAAAAGCGTAACGAAAATAGACATTGTCAGGTGACTTGAACGAGTCTGACAAAGTATGTAACGAATAGTTTAAAATTTATCAAAGGTTGAAATATCTAAGTCTTTCGATCATAAAAAAAAAAAAGAAAAAATCTGCTCATAATGCTCATAATATCTAAGCCAACGCCTGAATAGCGCCGCGCCTGAATAGTCGAGAAAGAGGAAGTATAATATAAAGCATTCGGAAAACGTCAATAAATACCTGTCGGCAGAAGCAGAGCAATGAGGAGAAACGGAATCATGCCGAAATTGTCAACTCTTATCTCGCACAAGCACTCATTATATTCGGCGTCTTTTCTTCGCGAGAGAGGGGAAACTAAGAAGTGGTGTGTTTTTGCGACCAGGGACAGAGAAATTCGAGGAAAATGCAATTCGCAAGTCACAACTGAGTGCCGTGTTTTCAACTCATTACGATGATATGATTATTTAGTAAATAATTACTATAATTATGCGCGCAAAATACTGTTTGTGATGAAACATGGAAACACAAAAATCAACCTGTTTATTGATCAATACTTTCTATCGAATTTATTTCGAATGAGCGATCCAATCGTTCACGCTTCGACTCATCATTGTCAATTTCGTTGAAACTCCTGCTGCCTCATTCCTCATCTCTAGGGTTCTCTTATTCGAACTGATTCCGGAGTTCCAATAAGATGAACAAAGGCCCTCTCTGTTTCCATTTCTTCCATTATACCCTCGTTGTTCGGTGGTTGGTATTCCACCGGTATAATTCACTCGTGCACCTGTTATTTATCTGGGAATTTTAGAGGGGAGGGGGGGAGGGGAAAGAGGACAGTCCCTACGAATTTTCAATATTTTAAAATTTAATTGGTTAGTTTGTAATCAATATTCAGGCAATCATCGATCCGACGAGGAATGCATCGGACGACTTTCTTGAAGACGATGTACTCAATCGATTGCCAATGAGCGCAGGCCGAATTTCCTTCTCCGCAAGCTGATATTCAGACTCGAATTCGGCATTAACCTGAATATTGATTGATTTTATTTTTATCATAACGCTTCCTATTTCAATATTTTAGAGGCTATTTTTGGTGACTGTTATGAACATTTTTCCTCCTTCTACATAGATGTCTCCAGATGAATCAATGTTTTAACATTAAATAAAAACGGGATATCACAATTTTGGGATACTTTTAATTACTTTTAATGTAAATGGGGGTCAACAGACTAATTCCATCATCCGATTTGTCCATTTTTCGAATTGCAGATGGAATTCGTTTCATATTGGTATCAAATCAATCTCTGATGCGCATTCTTCGATATGACAGAGGATATTCCTTCCAAAAAATTCAAATTGTGATCATCGCGCTATATAAGGTGAATGGGCGGAAGTTCGCATAGAACGTCTCCGATTCTTCAAATGCATACATATCCCTATTGACATTTTCTGACAAGTGCGTTTTCAAGACTCACTTTCGACCGGGACTCATCAATCAGGGACATGAGCGTGAATGAGAGGATGTAGAGACAGACGGAGACCGCCCAACCAATGACGATCGAAGGGAAGAGCCATTTGACTGCAATTATTTTGTCTTTCTACCGCCCTTTGAATATACGATTTCGCAAGTGGTATGATCGGGATTCTGAGTGAGATGATATCAGTGGATAGTTTGATTTTTAAAATAGCTGTCATTTTTCAGTGAAGTTACATCCAAACACGATTGATCAATCTGCTTCTTCTCACTCCTCACTCGCAAAAGAAGCAAACAAGAAGCGATGTCCTATTATTCGTTGTATCCTATTGCTCTCACGCATCCAGCGGTAAAATATCGCAAACTTTCAGTTCCGAAATGTAATGCGGAACGATGAAAATATCATGCCTACGAAATAATCAACGATTTACCCCTGCTCCTTTTGCTCATTATCAGTTTCGTTGTTTCGCATTTTGCCATCAAGAGTGTTCATGCGATGTTTGTGCGTGCGATCTAGCTAGCTGGAGTAGATAACGTTATCATACCATGGTCTTCGTTGAAAACATTATCACCGCATAAGCAATCACACCGAAAACCCTTTAATCGCTCGCGAGAAAGCCTATGCAACGATAACGTCTCATCACGGCACTCGTCATGACCAATCAATATTTCTGTATCGGACAGAGACAAGAAGACAGTTAGACTCCGCGCTTTTTGTTCCCATTCTCTCTGGAAAACATTCGCTATCTATTTCCTCCGCTCTACTCTACTCCACCGAAATGTCGACAAACAAACACAAAACCTTTCTGGAAGTGAAACAGATAAATATTGGTCCAATGCAGAGGTCTCGACAGTGTAAATTCTAGCACATAGAAACCATTCCAAGTCAATAGGTTTATCAGAAACCATTCCAAGACACTGGCTTTATGGCGCACAACGAGACGCTGTTCAGCTAGGTCGAAATTGCGTTGACTTTCACGTGAAATCCTCTCACGTTGTCGCCACTTGTCGCGTTCCACTGTAATTGATCGATAACTAAAATCAGAAAAAAGACAGTGCCTATCTGATATATTACGATAATAATAGAATATAGTGGTTCGACTATATAGCATGTCTACATGCGCAGGAAATTAGCAGTGGTCAAGAAGTTTAGAAACCCTAATAGGATGTATAAAAAAGGGGAAATGATCAGGATCCCACCGGGAAACCACAAAGACACAAACACAAGCCATATCCCTTGTTGATCGGCATGTTTGTTTAGGTCTTGGGATTGTACAGTAGAATCATACTATGCTTCCGGAGCAGAGAAGTCGGGGAAGTGACAAGCGAACACAACTCACCCTCATGCGCATGGTGTCTGAGGTGCTCTGAACCTTCACAGACGTGTATCCGAGGTAACCAGAAAAGCTGTCAAGCATTTGCATCATTACTTGTTACTCTAATACCTTCTCAAATCGCGTAAGACATCTAAGCATGTTATTCAAAACGTCCAGACAGGGGACAGGCATTTGTGTTAAAGTAAGGAGTCCCTCTCTTTTATACACGCTCTGTCTCACGCCAGACCCCTCTCTGGAGGATGGGTCGGGCTGTAATAGGTGATCGAGAGACAGCTCTTCGCGCTCGTTGATTCATACCTCTTTATTGTCGTTGAGCCAAATATCCCATCGATGAAGGAGAGCGTATCACAACACTTGTTTGATTCGAGGAAGACCAATTCAACTTCTACCTGTAATTACTTGAGTAGGATGAATTGTTCCATTCATCTTCCTATTCTAAATTTTAATGAATTCAGGAACGCACAAAGTACAACGCAAATGATACATGACATTAACTACTAACGGGTTGTCTGATCTCCCATCATCTGAAAAAATACAAAAAAAACTATTGCATACCTTCTCCGTATTGTTGTGAACCATCAGTTCGTACTCGCACTGAGCCGGTCCGGTCGCTTCAGGCCACGAAGGAGCGAAGATCTAATTTTATTGAATAATTTTACCATACATTTAAGAAATCTCTTTTTTACTAACAATGTAAGATCCGATCTGTTGACTATTTTTAACCTAATTGTCTACACGAATTCCAAAACAAGCAAAATAACTTGAATTTTCGTTCAATTTTTATCGATGGTGAATGTCGCAATAGCAAAAAAGTTTCGCCCCCACCTCATCCCCAGGAAAGTATTCCGTTTGAGTAGGACACCCGGACGGTATAGCGTTGGCGTTGAAAACAACTGAAAAGGGTATATCCTCTTTTTGTTTTGAAACCAAACTCAAACCTGCTGGTTTGGTGCAGATGTAGGGGAGGGTCACGTCGCATTCCATATTCATCCATTGACCTATTCAAGCCAATTTGCTATTCTATACATATAATTATAATTTTCATATAATTGAAATCATTCAAAAATGATATTTTTTTACCAAAAGTAGTGGGGGAAAGAAGATCTATCTCACCTGGTAAAACCTCACCTGTAGAGAATCCCGTTATCATCGATGCGCATTCGCCGTAATATGTATCGGGAAAACCTGAACTAATTAAAATTTCAAAAAATCCGCATCTATTACAATGCGTTAACGATACAATAAAAAACATATGCCTGGTTGTGCAGTGAAAGGGGGATTCTAGAAATCACTGACCTGGAGCGAAGTTATTGTAATCGATCGCAGAGCCGTCGCTCCACGAATAGTTTCCGTTGGGCTGCCTGTGGTGAACACATTTTTTAGATATTTTAAAAAGACGTTATCACAATTTGAGCCCGAGTAGTAGTCCTCCCAGCATTGAATTGGCAACAGCTGTCCTTCTCAGAAAATCATTCGTCTGAAGAACAAAACAAACTTTTTAAATTTATTTAAGCATTAATATCATTTTAAGGTACCGATTGATCGTGAATTGTGGCTAAAGTGGCGTTTTGCGTCTCGCAATTGGCCTCGGCATCGGCCCAATGCAAGGGCGCCGTTTCCACGCGATAGCAAGTGTCTTCACTCTTGCCCATTTGCACCAACTCGTGATTGTCGCAGACGTCTGCAATACACAATATCGTTGAAATGATTGGCGCGAGGGCATGATAAAGTGAGAGTCACGCCGAGGTATAGAAAGAGAGTACACACAACAGTAGTCCATTAATTTTAAAAATGTAATATGCCAGTAGAAGTGTAGGAGAAACTGACAGCTTCGATCGTTCAGCTCGCAAATGCCGTACGCAACCTCGTTGGGATTAGTGGTTGATGTCCAGACACCACTAGACGTTGTGATGTAGATAATCTGATTTTTGCTGCTAGAATCACACTTCTGATCGCCTGTGAAAAGACTTTTATCAAACGTCAAAAAATTTGGATATGTAATTTCTGACCGTTAAATTTGGTGTATGTGGCTACTCTGCCGTCGCTCCATACGAAATTCTGCCCATCACAGCTTAAATCCAGCCACATCCAGCTGATCGACGTGTACGACTTTACCAGACGATTTTGGTCCTAGATTCGTGTTTTCAACTTCCATTTATTCCGTCGCTCATATTGAATAGCATATTCAGTAAATAATAGTTACATTTTCTTCAGATATATTCACAAAAAGCAAAACATTGTTTATAGAAAGAATACTGTATCTAATTCACCATGTCATTTCGTATTATCGGTAGATGACCGTTCTGTAAGGTGCATTGATAATTCGCGTTCGAGCGTTCCAGATTGCCCAAACTTTTGGAACAGATTCCATCGAACCAGACTTCATATCCAGCGGGACAACCGAGCGCTAAAAGATGCTAAGTTAAATCGGGAAACGATTCAGAACAACTATGAATACTCAATTATGATAAATTGGAGAGGGAACTAGAAACATAGAAATTCACCTGTTTGAAAGAGAAGCGCGGCGAGCAGCAGAATCATGGCGAAGTTGGCACTGCTCTTATCTCCAGCGCAACAAGCATTTGTATGCATTGCTGTCTCTTATCTACGGAGGGAGCTGAGGGGAAAGCGCCGGAAAACGGTGTGGTTTTACGATCGTAATCAGGGATCAAATGAGAGAATTGTGATATTCTCACGCATAGAACCTTCATCACAGCGTTTTTCGTGATTAAAGAAGGCCTCCCACGAATATTTGGTAACATAGACTGCCAACGTTCACCCGATTACATTGCAACGCATCCGAAAATGTACCGTAATCTATAAATCGATATATTGTCACTCAAATGGCTACAAAAGAGCCAATAATTGACAGGCAAGGAGTGTTAGAACACGTGAAAAACATGCCATCGACGTAAAATGAAATTTCCAACAATATAATGTTGTTCCCCTGAAGATAATATCGGTTTTCATCATAAATATTACCGTTTTCGTAACGGAACGATTAGAAATTGCTCCTATTTCGAGTATACGAGCTCCATTTTCGTGTTCCGGTATACTGTATTGGCTTATTGAAAATCAGGCAACGTTGGTTTCGTAGTACTCCTTCTTTAAAATGTATATAATTCATCACTCAGTAAGTCTTAAACATCAAACTCTTCCACTTCGGGGGCATTGCAGTGTCCTTGTCAAGACTAACCAATCATCAATTACTGTCACTACACCACGCCACCTTTCGTGTGCGAAATTTATTTTATTCTTCGCATTTTCCCCACAAATCACGATGTGCAAAAGGAAGGACGGCACTGTTTGTGCAATTTTGTCGATTTGTTAAGAGAGGTCTCACCAGAGATTGCAGGAGGCTCGGAACAATTTTCAAAAAAATATTTTTGATTTCGATCAAACATTTATGTAGGTGTACATTGGAGACAAGAAAATGATTTATCCAGGTCCCAGATCTGGGAGCCGGCTTTTAGGAATTCTCCGGCTCTGACACCGGAATCGTCATAACTCAGCGGTTTATCCTCGCGATAGTTCGAAAGAGGATGGATGGTGTATTAGCTCATTCAAAGTTGACATCATGAGAAATATTCTAGACGACAACAAAACTCGAACTATATTTCGCTCATTTTCGGATATTTTCAGGAATAATCCTTTTCTTTATATCTATGAGGCAAAAATGGAGACGAGCAAACCGACAGTTGCAAGTTATTACCTATGAGCCCATCTATAATATAGCCAGTGATTCATTAGAGGATCGAAATTATGAGAGGTTAATAAGGAGAGAGTAAGAGTGCTGATCAAAATAGTAAATGTTATATTCACCCCCCCCCCCCATGCAATACATCTTGATTTATTTTCTGCAAACTGCAATGTCGATATGATGTAAGTGAAACAGCGGACTGCATACTGATATTTCTACATCTTGGAAAAGTGTATGGAGGAGAGGGGAGCAGGTGCCCCTATAGGGTGGATGCCAATAAGAGATTATTTTTAAACAATAAGCACAATACAAGTAGTAGTCTACGTTATTATTAGTATGCGAAAATTTTCACTTTCTTGTCGATGTTATGTTCTAGGGAATCGGGAGTTTTCCAAACTATCATTCGAGTTGAGTTACTTCTCTTCAAACAGAGATATCAATATGCACGGTCACTAAAGTCTCCAGAGTCCCACTCTTTTTCTTCTTTGTCCCCTCATTGAAGTCCCCAGGGAGAAGAGATCAGATTTGGAGTGGGGTGTGAATCAGATACGTTTCAACAAATTGTGATAGGAACGAGGCATTCCTACCAAGGTGATAGTATCTCTACTGACATTACTCTACGTGAGTCCGACGTATATTAATTAATATAATAATAACAGTGCGGTACAAAAGGACAGGGATGTCCTTAGCCCCCAGATTTCTGTCAGAATCTCAGAAGCCATAAAGTCATTTTTCTCAATGCGCGACAAGCAACAATAGAAGATGTCAAGGGGAGATTTATGAAATGGAAAATGAAATGGATGAACGAAGAATGAGGGGTGGGGATGAACATGGGGCAAATACTCATGTGCGAAAGACAACATCTACTACTCTGCACAGTACTGTTATACTTGAAATATATTCACACAATTACTCTCTCAACGAACTTCAAATATTGACCAGCGATTTAGTAAAAAGCTGAAACATATGTAGCTAAATGAAAACGAAAAATCAAGTTCGTGTGCGTTATGAAACAATTTGATAGAAAATGGAGCCAATGGAGCCAATTTTTCATATGTGTACGAAGGTTGTGAAATTGCGGTGGAAATAGAAAGAAATGCAGATTTCAAGAATAATTGATTGGAATCTAGCGACTTCAAAATATTCATAGTTACGCTTTGTACAATATCCAGGAGGAAGGGAGCACTTCGATTCAGTAAGTAAAAACACTACGGACAGAGCGCGCAAAAAACAAGTAGCGAGTCGTCCCCCGAGGGCACAAAATGCGAATCGGAAGAAGACGAGAGAGTGAGTATGTGATATACAGCAGAGAAAGAGAGAAGAAACAAGAGATAATGAGGTATGAAGAGAGCGGATGAGATATTGCACGGGGAAAATGACTGCTCTTCTTGTGTAATTCACACGTTATTGATTATCGGAAATCTTGTTGAGGCCAAAGGAAAGATCAAAGATCAAATATTAACTTGCTCGGACCTCCGATTTTGCTGGGACCGACACACGAAGATGGCGCCGACAGCCTGAAGTTTGTTGTTTTACAAAGTCAAATTTTAATTACCGCAATTAATAATCAATTTTATATGGACTGTATGAAATCGCTTACAAATTCAATTTGCTCATTGCGTAATGATGATGAAATAATGATGATTTTTTGTGGTGCATCTCAGTTAATAATTCGAAAGATGGGTAGAAGTAGTATTGAGATGAGAAAAAACCGATACAGTGGAAAGAGGAGGACGTACCCTAATGAATTATGCAGCTAATTATGCGAGAAGGTGGTTTCCCCATCCCTGCCAGGACCTCTCTCTCTCTCTTTCTCTCTCTATCTATCTATCTCTCTCTCTTTCTCTCTCTCTCTTTCTCTCTCTCTCTATCTATCTCTCTCTCTCTTTCTCTCTCTCTCTCTCTTCCTCTCTCTCTGTCTCGCGCTCTCTCTCTCCTAGGGAACATCCGAAGCGAGATATGGCTCAAATGGGTTTGAGATATGACATAAAACGGCGGAAAAAAAGTGCGAAATGTCCCAGAACAAGGAGGAAAAAGTACGAAAAAGCTATGGAAATTCATTCGGATTTGGCTTTGTTAGATTTTTTTTTTCAAATTGAAGCATGATAAGAAACGAGAGAGCAAAGGAAGGTGTTTGATTTCAGATAAGAGAAGTAAATTGAGAGGAGAAGGGAAGAAGTTTGAATTTTGTCAAAATAATATTTTTGTTTTGCTTTCATTTCTGTGGCGGAGAGGAATTACTCGAACATCGAATGTTCGATTGTTTGAATGACTGCTGAAACGTAAATCAGCCGTGCACATTTCATGGGTGGAATTCCACCCTCTGAAGGTGGAAAACTCGTGTAACTCATCTCAAACTGAACGAAATCTCTCCAATCAGAAAGGAAATTGTTCCAAACGTGGCTTGCAACCCTTGTATCAAGTTTGAAAGTTGTAGCTTCACTAGGAAAAAAGTTTATGAAAGGGTGCATAAAGCTGTGTTGCACCTTGCACCCCATGAAATTTGCGCAGCATCCGCCGTGCACATTTCGGGAAAATAAGTTACACTCGATATCTGCTGAACAGGGAATCGACAGTTTCGTCATCACTACGCAATCTCCCTCACCTCGATCGAACAGCCGCGGCGCTCATCTCCCTTTCCTTCTTCTCTCGTCGCGCCGCCGATCGGTGATCGTGTCTGCAGATCCAAAATATTTGAATTCCCTCCAACACGAAGAAGAAAATAAAGTTTAGTTCAAAATGTGACAGGGAATGAATTTGCTCGAGATAAAAGCGGGAATTTCAAATTTTCAATTCTCACCGATAATGAGAGAGGGCGAAGAGAAGCTGGAGCAACGACCCGAGGTGACAGGCTGCGATTTCTACAAATATTTAAATTGTTATTGTTGCTAATTCATAGGGAACTTGAGGAGAATCGATTCACACTAATATTCATTTAATTTCAGTAAGTGCTGAAACTCAACTAAATTTGACCAAAAAAGAGGGTGAGAATAGAATTTGAGAGATTTCATTGCTGAAGGGAGTAAGAGTATGAACATTAGAAAAGAGAGGGAAAATATAACCATCAAACAGGAAAAATTTCTCGAATTTCGAATCAGAACACTTGGGAAAAAGCGGAAACGTGAGACTCAACGCATTTCAATTTCCTAATGATTTCCGCGTTCTTTCATCTAAAAAATGAGTTTGATTTCTTCTTTCTTTGCAAGAGAAATCGAGGAATATCATCTGTTTTCGTCTATTCTTATAGCAAAAAGAAACGAATCTTGAAGATCCCAGGAAAATCTCTAAAAAGTTTCGCATTTCCATTGTGCAGAAAGATATCTTAGGATCACCAACCTTCTTTAAGTTGGCATTCCAGTGTCGGCGAAAAAAGTAATACAACGAGAGAGCGTGCGGACAGAGAGGGTCAGACGACAACGTAGACTTTTTGGCAACTGTGTTTAGTGTTTAGCCTCATCTCACTACTTCCAAATGAATGACCCCAGGAATGCTGTAAATAAATTAATACAAGTGGCGGAATGAGAAGCAAACAATTCTGAGGAGAAAAAAAGGCAACTTTCGAAAGCTTCTAGCGGAAAAATGTTGAGTGAAATTTGAAAGAGAGGAAACGGAAGAGAGTGACAGATTTGAAAGTGAATTGGAGACAAGAAAAAAGGGAGAAGGACACTAAAACAGCTATGAAAACGAGGCTGTTAAATAAATAAGCGAGTATTAGCGAAAATTCGCTGTTAAACTTTCTCCGCACTTCCACTTTTGTGATATTTTGAGAGAGCGTGTATGGGCACTACCGTTAAGCGATTAGCTGTTTTCGCGAACTGGATCTTTTTCAGGTACATACTTCTAACGTGATTTATGATTATTTCAATGGTTGCAGCAACCCGTTGTGCACACAATCTTTCAATTCTGAGATATAATAACAGGAGCATGGAAAATGGGATTTACCATTGCAAACTGTGGCATAAATTTGAAACTACTTCAGGCATTCTTAAATATTGTGATTGTAAAATTGATAAACATAATTTTAGAAATATGGAATGTAACCTTTAAAGTTAGTGTAGTTGGCTTCAGTTCCATCGCTCCACACAAATTTTTCACCGTCGCACTTTAGATCGATCCATACGGTTGGATAACCCGTGACAAATTGGACCAGCCGACTTTGATCCTTCAGTTTTTTATATTGCTACCAAAATACAATTTAATAGTGATTTTTTTGGAGAGATTCATTACTTTACAGGGTGTTCGAAAAGTACGGGTCCGTGGATTCAAGTGTATAATTTCTTTCAAATCTAATGAAGGCTCACGAAACTAGGACTGTTATATACCTAGGATTTATACGGTCATAAAAATATTTGGTTCGTTCTATCTGATCGTCGTCGGCCTTCATGACGTCAAGGATTCGACCTTGGACTCAGTGGGTATTTTGTGTCAAACTTATCTCGTGGTTTTGCGAGGGCCTTCTTGAGCGAGTCTTTGAGAGGCAGTGAGTATACCTCCTTCTACATTACTGACCACGCAGACAAGTCGTGCGAACTGAGGTTCGACCATTTAGAGGGAAATTTCTAAGTTGAGTTCGAAGTTTTGGGGCGATTTTTGAATGCTGAATCTTGCGTCCATGTTTGACTTTTGAAATTAAAAAAGGATCAGATAAGAAGGGGGTTCTCTACAATCACCTTGATTAGATATTCATTGCTGTTCCTGACTTCAGGCTTTGCGAAGAACAGAAGGATATTGGTTGGTACGGACCCCGGCACAAATAATGAGACACAGCGAGCGTGAAACGAGGGACAGGGTAGCTACCATGGTTATCGCTTACTGATGTTAGTGAGTGCCGATTCCCAAATTGTGGGGAAGAGATACTTCCTATACACTCACAGGGAAATAAGTCTAGGACTTCCAAAGTCTAATGCGAGTAGACTTTCAAAAGTCTAATATTTAGACTTCGGAGTCTACGAATTAGACTTTAAAGTCTAAGAATTAAATCAGTTAACGGTTGGTGGTGTATGCGATTCCGCGATTTCCCAAAAGCCGTCGCAATGTATGCGGCTCGCTCCGTTTTCAAAATTTTAATTTTCTTGTTGTTATTGATTGATTTCGACGGTTAGTTGTGTCGTTTATGTTTGTATCCTCCGTGTATTCGACCAACTGGGTCTGTTTCACGCTATAAACGACCCTGTGGTCTTGATTGACCAGGGCAAAGTCCGTGTTCCTTTTGCGAACGCGCGCTCTGCATCTCTCTTCGTTTTTCATCTTAGCCTTGTGAATTCTAGGATAATATGATTTATTGCAGTGTACTGGGGCCCTGCTCAACGCGGGCAGAACCAGCACTCTCCCGTCCTCTGCTATTTATTCATCAGATCTGTTTCTTTATTTTCTTATCAAATATAACGCTATTTTCGTGCGAAAATGCAAATGTCTCAGCCAGTTCAACAATCGAAATCGCATAAAACTTGACCAAGAAATGAATTTGAAGCAGAAAGGGGTTGTGTCATCGATTTCGTTATCGGGGCGCTGAAATGGCGCCGTGCCTTTTTTGACTAAACACTAGTTTTTGAGCGACATTTCGTGTCTCTCTTCGGCGCCCAGAGAATTCGGATTGCGAAATCGAGGCACCCGCGTGTTCAGAATCAAAAATATTTCAAAAGCAACGTGTTATGCGATTCCCAATGTTGTTCCATCTACCAGTCGAACGTTTTTGATCCAAACGTAAAGAGCTCAAATAAATACCTATGCAACAGTAAATGGCTTGTCAGGAATTTTATAGGTGAGCACGGCCAGCGGTTATTCTAAATGTAATAAAGCGAAGACGCTGCATTCGTCGGTAACAGTAAGTTTTACTTTCGTGTTCCACCAAATGCGTTCTTTGCAGGGTTGTGTTATATATTTGATTATTATGAAGACGCTATATTATTGTTCAGAGGTGAGCGAAGTCGCTTTTTACTATTTATTTGAGTGCAGTGGGGAGAACCATCAAGTTCGAAAAATTTAAACGAGTGCCCATTAAAACCAGGATTTACCCCGATAAAAACCGGTCAGCCTCCGGGTCCGCCTGGTGGTCATTAATCGGTCTGAAATTGTATCCGTAGATGGTTCTTGTGATTTCCAGTCAGATACACATTTTCATCATTGCTAATTTCTCGGTCGAGTTAATTTGATTTCGATAAACTTCGGTTACGGTGGGTTGGACCTTTGATCATCACTGTAACATTTTCCAACTCGCATTATTGTGGTAAACCGGTTTACGATACCGGTCTACCGTAACCGTTCTTTATGGAAACCACCATAACTTTAGCGTGTGATGAGCAATGATCCAAATTATCATCTGGCTGGAAAGAAAATCACCGGCATCTTTTTTTTTCAAGTACTTCAGGTTGATTTATGACCTGAAGGTTGACCGGTTTTTTTTTTTTTTTTTTTTTTTTAAATCCTGTTTTTTTTTAAATCCTGGTCTCAAATTTCTTTCTATTCGAATTTGTCTCAAATCTCTTTCTATTACAAAATGCGTGTACCCACTTGGGATCGGGTGCGCAGGAACGTTTTCACTAGGGAAACAGCCTGGACCGTAATATATTTTGAAAAAAAAGAAGTTGGAATTCATTTTTTTTCGATTTCCCTAGTTTGCGATCTAAAAGCGCTTCAAACTGGCACGTTTAATTGAAACAGAGGTTTAATTCTGTAATTGCAGGTCTATTCGATTATTCATGATACCTATCGTCAAAAAAGCTCGATTTATCAAGACTTCTATGGTTTTATCGATTGATTTGTGATATTTTTTGTATGATAAACCTGAGTTTCAATGAAATGCATGTGTTCTTCTTAGTACACGCATAATCCATTCAGAATTGAGAACGTTACGGTGTGTATTGATTTGGGGTAGCTAGAAGGGCGGGAGCCCTATTCGAGCCCACCAAACAAATTAGACTTCGAAAGTCTAGCGATTAGACTTTCAAGTCTAAGAGTTAGACTTCGAAGTCTGAGCTGGACAGCGACGACTTTGAAAGTCTAGAGATAAGTCTAATTTCGTAGACTTATTTCCCTGTGAGCAGAGAACTAAGAATCATCGAAATGTGGAGTAGCGTTTTTTCAGCCACAAGCGGCGCGCGTAAAATCCAACATGAATCTTTCGAGGCGTTTTTGTATATGCGCTGCCGTAAGAACATGGTGTTCACGCATCTTGTAGAGGTATGAAGTGAGCCCAGAATGCACTGTGACAGGCATCGATCCTATTGAGATACCAAGCGAGCAATCCATTTGTCTCATATATCGCTGTGGAGTGCGTTTCTCATCCTACTCAAAAAATTTGAGGTGTTGTGGCTCGGAGTCTAATAAATCTGGGCTAGCCCTTGGGCCTATCTTCTTATATGATGAGGCAGTACGGTGAATTGTTTGGTGGGAGATACTTTTAATTCTGATGACAGTTGGGTCATCTCCGAGAGTCCAATATTCAATTTTCGATTGGCTCATACAATGTGGGCGCATCATGACTGCAGGAACCTGGTTAACTAGCGACGAGTGAACATCAAAGGACTTCCTGCAACGTGCTATACCCGATTTTGTTTGAATAAATTTTGGCGGACAGTTTTCCATATTCCAGTTTCGGACCCGTACTTTTTGAACACTCTGTATATTGTCGGCACTAGTCCGATTTGAATACCTTCTCATTGCGCACAATCGGAAGGTGGCCGTTCTGGCACTTGTTCTTTGCGTCTGTGAAAGACATATAGCCGATATTTTGGGTGCACACGCCATCGAAAATGACGTCGTATCCAGAAGGACAAGCGAAGGCTGTGCAAATTTAGTTTTTTGTTGTTGCAAATTCACGACTATTTATTGACAAAAATACAAGTTTCCTTGTAAACTATAAGAAGAAAACAAACAAAAAAATGTTGAAAAAATTAACGATGGAAAAAATGGAAATACCTGTTGTTATGAGCAGCGCGACGATAGATAGACACATCACGAAATCGACAGCTCTTATCGTGCGCAAGGCGCATTTTATTATGGGTCTTATCTTTGGATTACGAGAGGAAACGGCTAGTGGTGTGTTGTACATTTCTTGATAACTGAAATTCGCGCCCGCTCATTTTCGAGAATAGTTGAACAATTTCAAGTATTTGTTGCGAAAGCTATATTTCTAAAACATGAGTTTTTGAAATTAGTATTTGTCCTAGACAAATAAAAGTAGGATGTGCCTACCTTCCTATTGATTTCATTATAACAAATATCTAAAAAGAAACCGCACCACTTTTCCATTACTTCACCAGCGTAAGAGAGGTAGACCCGCTAACAGTAAGAGATGGAGATACGACTTCGTCAACGCTGTAGGACTGCAACTTCAACTTGCAAAAAACGATCACAAGTGATAGAAAGCTCTCATGGCAACCCAGCTGAATTAACACCAAAAAATAAAGTTTATAGCTTTTTAAGTATCACTAGAACTGGAATCAATTTGCCGAAAGCAACATTTCCAGTGAACCCTGCGACCATTCTTCAATCAAAAGAAATTTTTAGTTAAAAAAATATTGATCGGAATTTGTAATTTCATTTTATGCAGAGTGGATAAAACGTGTAGAGTTCTGCAAATACGCTATTTTTTTAAGAACAGTATACTGATGGTTAATTTGGAGAGTACAAATAAAGCGGCTCAATTCGTATAATATGAGGAATCATCGGTTGTGCTTACAATCGGCGGGAAATGTGGCATGTATTGTACCGGTAATCAATAAATATATTTAAAAACATTACGTTAAATTCAATCGGGCACCTATTATTTATTTGGGAATTTAAGGGGGAAGGGGGGAGGGGAAAGAGGACAGTCTCTACGAATTTTCAATATTTTAAAATTTAATTGGTTAGTTTGTAATCAATATTCAGGCAATCATCGATCCGACGAGGAATGCATCGGACGACTTTCTTGAAGACGATGTACTCAATCGATTGCGGATGGGCGCAGGCCGAATCTCCTTTTCGGCTGGCTGATATTCAGACTCGAATTCGGCATTCACCTGAATATTGATTTTTTTGTGTATCCAAGTTTGCTATATTTTCAATACAATCCGTGACCACTTTTATATGATTGCCTTGATTTTTTTCCTTCAAGATCTTTCTAGATGAATAGATATTGTCAAAAAATTTAATAAAATAAAACACAAAAAAGATAAGATTCGCCAACCTCCACGTGGTGGTCGTGGTCCGAGCATGAGAGAAGGCCCCAGTAGTGACGGAACTCATACAACTGCAATGCACATTTTTATTTTAGAGATATTTAATCAAAGTCGGGAGTTTTTTCAATCAGAAGTGCTTTCCAAAAGATACCCGTTCCAATTTTGTGCATTTACTGTAAAACAAACAGGTTAGAAAAACAGAATCAATTATTATCTGTGACACTACGACTATATATAGAGTGGGTGGCACCACTTTATTTAGTTAATTATGAATATTTTTCTAAATGTTTTCGAAATTGATTACCTGTGACACGACGAAAATCATTACTGCAATGACGGTGGCGTATTCAGCTAGCGCCTCTCGAATGGGCACTGCGAAAATAGTTTTTTTTAAAATATATTTTAAATTGTCCTCATGGGGGCGCATTTAATGGATCGGTCCGAATCATATGCACATTTGTGCTCGCATTGAAACACACTGAACACTGAGCATTCTGAAGCCCCCCAAAACCCATTCACATTATAGTAACATAAATATTTATCGAAACACGGAGAAAGGCGATGCATTGAGAAGAAAAAATGAAGGAAAGGAGCATTCATTATTTAGTCTGCTTGTTGTGTATTCGTTTTCCGCTCACCTTCAGTAAAGCAAGTTTTCCTCTTGATGAATTCCAAGTGGCTGGCAATCCAAATGGGCGAGCAGAAGGCGCACACTGAGAGACACGCGAGACGGAGCTGCGCCAGTCTGGTCGCGGACTGAACAATTGAGTTTCATCGCGGTGTCAAAACCATTGCTGATGCGCATTCAGCGATGAATTCGGAGAATCTTGTTGTAAAATTTGAAACTACGAAAATTTAAAATTACGAATATCACTTTACACACAAAGTGAATGTGCAGCGGTTCTTAGGCGGACTCGAGCTGATCTGATTTGGGTTGATCGACACTAGAGTGCGAAATGTGAGAACACGGTCGCTTCATTTCGCACACTCTCTATACCGGTCGATAGGCGAGAGAGAGAGAGAGAGAGTGTGTGAAATACCGTGATCTCACATTTCGCATTCTAATCGATACTAGTTCGCTGCACCGGACCGTTTTCTAGTCTTTTGCAAACGACATATACAGTGATTCCCTTTGCATTGCGTTGTCAGGATTCACCTTTGACCGGGACTCGTCGATCAAGGACATGAGCGTGAATGATAGGATGTAGAGACAGACTGCGATCGCCCAACCGATGACGATCGAGGGGAAGAGCCATTTGACTGTAAGCACACAGAAAAAAAGGTCTTGCATACGGCCCATACGATATGGGGGTTCTTAACAAAAGGTCTTATATATAAGACATTTTGTTAAGAACCCCCATATCTTATGGGCTGTATGTAAGACCTTTTTGTACAGAATCCCTCGTTAGGAGAGAAACTGTTAGTGTGATCGTTGTGTGAATAACAAGATAAACAAAGATTAATAATCAATATTTACTTAATCAATCACAGGTAATTAATAATACAGGTGAAAGAAACGAGAGAACGGTTTGGTTTTGGTGGGAGAACGGTTTGGTTTGGAGAAGAACGGTTTGGTTTTGGAGTTGGGCGGAGTATGGAACGAATATTCCGGCTTACTATTGGAGCAAGTGGAATGGATGGCTTGCTTTGCTATTGGAGCGCAGATTGGAGCCGGCGGTGGTTTGGTTGGTTGGTGATGATTCCCGAATGACGGGTTTACTCCTCCACAACTTGGTTACGGGCTGCGATGGAATTGCGTAATGTACGCGATGGAATAGGGTGGAATTGTGCAACAATAATAACGAGAAAAGAGACGGCGTGAAAAGATAAAAAGAAAAAAAGGAAGAGCAGAAAAGCCGGAGCCATTCTTGACGGAATGAGAAAATGCACGTGTATACGGTATAATAAGGCAAATCGTGGTGAGAGTTCTTACGGAGTGAATGTACATATTTGCCGGCTCCGGTTCTGACTTTGCGGATACGGTTTTCTTTTGGTTTCTTTTGGTTTTTTATATATTAAATGGATTATTTATGGTGTTTCGGTAGCGAATTAAGTGTAATTCGGTACACTTTTTTTCTGTGTGAGTATCTTGCGAATCATTTGAAAGTTCTCTTTCGATAGTGGGGAGAGCAGATTTCTTTCAAGAGGATTTTTCTCCAAAATGTCATCATTTTTTTGGGGGCATGCGCAATCTTCTTTTTTTCTGACTCTCTTCACCTTGACGGCCGTACTGCCGTTTTCATAAATTGAAGAGGAAAATCAATAAAAAACGAGGAAAATCAATTTTTAAAAAGAGAAAAATCAATAAAAAAACTTTTGATTGCACTCACGAGTGGCATCGTTGTCCTGTTGCAGGCAAGTGAGGAGGAACGCGAAGATGGTCTCTGCCGATTGCAGTTTGGGCGTTAGACTGGCCAGAAAACACACGACCGAACCTAAACAATATTTCTGAATTGTGAATATTTTCACAGCCATTATCAGAATCAACGAATCGTTATTGTAGGAGCGTAAGCGTCGCCCGACATCACCTCCAGAAAAGGGTTAGGAGTTCTCTCACTTTCGCCTGCTCTCTCACTCTTGCCTGCCCCTTTCTGGTGGCTTTCTGGCGGATGATGTGATGATCAACCTGCATTGGTGTTGCGTACTCGCGTGCACTTGAGGTAGGTGAAGTACCAGCGGACGTAGAACGAACTGAGCACGATAGCCCGCACGATTAGTTGCGCCTGATATTATACAATATTCCTTTCAATAAAAAGTTGTATTTCAAACTTCAAAATTTTGCATTTAATCGATTGCGGAGTATCATCAATGTATGTATAGAAAATGTTGAGAAAACCTCCCATCACCCGGCGATTCGGCGATTCAACAATGTGTTTTAAGCGTATTGTACGCGAACGTATCGGTGTAGAATAAGTGACTGATGCTGAATCGATAGGAGAAAACTCACGATACAAGACAGCTCGAATGTGCGCAGAATAGATGGAAGGCCTTCCGGGCGACCACCGGGATGGTACTGCAATTAGTAGAACTCGAAATTAGAGCAAATTATTGGATTAGATCTCCTAATTTTACGTGTGCGAAATGAACGGATCTAATTGAAAGTTTAACCCGAATTTGAAACTTTTGCAATCAGTACATTCAATACTGATATCAGTACAGTTGGAACAAACAACACAATCGAACCCTAGTAATCATTCCAATCAATATTAAATGCAGAACATTCAAAATAAACATAACAAAGTCTACGGAATTACGCGCTAAGGATCCATAGTCTGCTTTCAGAGAAACTGTACAAAATTATTCAAAACCACTCACGTAGCAAATGTTATCTTCTGTCGCTCCGAAATAGATTTTGTATTTCTGGCGTAGAAAGGTTCTGAAAAATATATACGTGTCCATGCCATTGCTTATGATAGTCAATGTCAATCTCCTTTTGGTATCGATTGTTTTAAATATTGATTAATATATTCCTGATTGAAGACTCACGCGAGCGCTGTGGGATTCTTGTTGGGAATGCGGTACGCGTGCCTCTTCGGCTCGGCAACTATTCTCTGCAATTCACCCTCGAAGGCCAACCTTACAGAAATGGCTTTGGAGTGAGAGAGCGTGTGCTATCGAGAGGGACTCTCTCACTTTTGCACACTATCTCTCTCTATCCGTCACTTGTAGGCTTAGAATCATGTGCCTGATCCATTTGCATCCGGATTTGTGAACTACTTATGTGCCTGATCAATGCTTGCTTTAGCCGACTCTATGCACATACCAGCGCCCACAATGCAATGTACAATTGGAATTGACAAAGTATGCAACTATCCAACTTTTTTTTGTTATGGATGTAAGAAAAAGTTCAACAACAACAATAATAATTATAATACAATACATATTAAAAAATAAACCTTGTACTTCCACACCGCCCAAGGATTGGCGTACACCCTCGCGACCTGCTCCGGCGTGAACTTATTCCCAATCTAAAATGCGGTTTTGAATTTTTGCTTAAATAAAATTCGCAAACTATTTGCTGGTACTCGAAGGCCCCGTCATAGTGGCGGTAGTCGACCTGAAAAGGTAATCAAGATTTCTCAGAATTACTAGGTGTTGATATTCATTTTTCAGAGCTTTGGGAAAGAAAAAATTTTGAACGTCTCCTGAAACTCCCTGAACAAACAAAGCCGTGAAAGGAAAATAAATGAAACACCGAGACACCCGCTGATCTTTTAATTCATATTTGTAAAAAAACTCATTTTCGATGTCACGTCAAATAAGTGAATCTAAACAACAGATAAGGCTGCGAGAGAGCATGGCAAATGAATTACTAATTATATTCCAAGCTAACAAAAGGGGGAAAATGCTCCTCTTTTACTAACTTCACTTATGTCAGAGCTATGATAATGGACGGACATCTAATTGCAAATACCTTTCACTCGTATTACAAGTATCTAAACATAAGCGCTCGAGCATTACCTTCCATGAGGTCCCTGTAAACAATACTAGAAAAGCATATCTCAAATGAAATTCATGTTGTCGCTATCTTGCAAGGGAAGACCGCATACTTAAGGTGGCGGTTCAGAACGACATATAGCGCGATCGATTGGTATTCCGAAACCATTTCGAAATCAACATACCAAATCTGCTAAATGGCCGCGGGGCATGAGAAAAATCGAAAAAGCTTTCGCGCTATGGGGATATCGCACCATTGAAAATGCGAAGGAACAACTGGTCGAGTGGTGTTGGGGTAAGAGGATTGTCTTGGGAGCGATGAGTTGATAGTTCTATCCCGCTGCAAATCTTTTTGCTGTTTTTTAGCGATTATTTCATTGCATTGCTATGACGAAACATCCATTGGTATCTATTGTCAGTTGATATCGATGGTGTGTTATGCCTTCTGCGCTAACATCTTACGACCCTTCCTGACATATAGATGGTTCAAGGCTGGATACGTTGATGAGCGCCTTCCTTCATTCTTGACACCCACGCAGTTCTGTTTTAACTCTCGAGTTGACGAGATCGCTGGATGCATGAATGATCAGTTGTTGAAGTGCCCTCGCTGCCACAATTTCATCTGTTTCCATAATTTCGTTATTGAATACCATAGATGTGAATGAGCAGCCATAATGTGTAAAGGTGTTAACTCGCTACCAATGGATGTTTCGTCATAGCAATGCAATGAAATAATCGCTAAAAAACAGCAAAAAGATTTGCAGCGGGATGGGGTAGAACTATCAACTCATCGCTCCCAAGACAATCCTCTTACCTCAACACCACTCGACCAGTTGTTCCTTCGCATTTTCAATGGTGCGATATCCCCATAGCGCGAAAGCTTTTTCGATTTTTCTCATGCCCCGCGGTCATTTAGCAGATTTGGTATGTTGATTTCGAAATGGTTTCGGAATACCAATCGATCGCGCTATATGTCGTTCTGAACCGCCACCTTAAGCATGCTGTCTTCCCTTGTTGGTGCTTTTTTTACTATGTCTACTGTCCCCAACCTCATCGTGCCTCTTTTGTTTTTTTTCACTGAGTTTTTTGGGATCTTTGTTTACGCGCTCTTATCCCTTGCTGTTCGCTCTTCCTTTCCTGGACACTGTTCTATTATAAGTTCACGAACACTCGTCCAAAATAATAAAACGTTCCGTCGCAAAACGCAAATTCCCCTGGCGAGTGAACATGGCAAGACAAGAGACACGCCGAGGTATAGAAAGAGTGTACACCACCAGTAGTCCATTTCATGAACGTATAATTTCAAAATTGTAATACTCACCTCATCAATCGATACGTCAAATGTGCGCCCAGCGGCAACGCCAATGTCGAACACCCATCCGAAATTTTGCGCCTGCATTTTTACTTTTATTATTATTCAAAAAAAATTTCAAGATCGCATCCTCATAGTTTTAGGCCGTTACAATCTCGTAGCTTTCAAAAATTTGACAAAAAAAAGAGTTCGAAAAGTCCGAGAGGACAATGCGCGGGGTGAGAGAAGTTCTCTGATTTGCACATGCGCTCGTATCGCCCCTTTCTGGGGAGGCGGGGTTGGGAGTGTGTGACTGGGCAACATCCAGAGGGACTCCCTCACTTTTGCACACTCTCTCGCCCTGACCCCTTTCTGGAGTGCTTACCGGCAGGTGCACGGAGTAGTGACGATGGTCGTAGGCAGTGTAGAGAGCGGGAATGAGGGAGATGCAGAGAAAGAAAAAACCTGAATAATATTTAATTTAGCAAAATTTTTAATTTAAAGAGTCGCAACGATGGTGAGAGCGATTCTTCACATAATCAGTGTTTTTATATACCACTTGTTGGAATATGTTTCAGTTATATGCCAAATGCAATAGTGCTCAGGACCCTGCGCTGAATCGTGTAAAAAGTATTCACCAAACCCAAAAAAAATTGGATAGGAGTTCCTCCGCAGAGTGGGCTACCCTTACTTTGGAGAAGTTGTCTCCTGCTGAGAGATCATGTAACATCGAAAGAGCGAGCGATCTCCTCTATAGTTTGAATGCTCTCTCAGCAGGAGACAACATCACCCGATCAGACTTTGAAAAGTAACGGTTCAACAAGTTGCGCAATAGGGAAATCGACCAATTTTTCGAACAAAAAAACAGTGCGAGAAATGTGGAGTGCGTGTAAAAAGCAACTAATATAGTTATATTGTTACTTTTTTCAGAGTTTACTCCAGAGTAAGGGAAATGTAAACTTCTGGCACAATGTCAATCTTTTATAAAATATATTTTCAAATTTCTAAACCCACCAACAAGTGAGTAATTATGGTAGGAGTGGGCTAGTCGTTCCTCTTCATGTGGCGACAACTGGCCCATTCCTCAGAAAACTGCGATATATCTGCAATTGTTGATTCCACGGCACCAGAAAGGGGTCATGGTACGGAGAGCGCATTATATCGCCCTCACTCATTTCCGGATGCTCAGTTCTCAGGATCTCATGGAGCGATGGGAAATAGTAGCGAGCGAATGACATAAAAATGCGAGAGACAAGTGGAAGAGGTGGATGCGGGAGAGAAAAACCCGCTGCATTCGTTTTTCATCAATTTACTGATAACAGTAACAACGTCTTGAAAACCGGGAAACGAGTCGCGACACCCTGTACTTCTATGGAATACTATAATAAATATTTTTCGCAAAATTCTACTTGCGAAAACAAATTCAGTAGCAATAATCTTAAAAGAATGAGCGATGATGTGGGGGGGGGGGGGGGGTGAACAGCGCTCGAGTGAGTTCCATCATGATCAATTGTTAAATCCGCAGCTTGAAACAAAGAAATTGTCCTCCCCCTTCCCCCCCCCTCAAACGGCACTTTACGGATCACCGACTTAAGGAAGAGTTGCGTAACAGGACAAAAAGAGGGGATAGAGAGATAGGGATAACGGCAGAGAGAGAGAGAGAGAGTGGGGGGGGGGGGGGGGGGGGGTGATGGCAGAACGGGATCTCCGGTGAGGATCTATCCGAAAAAGGGGCAGAACTCAAGGAGCAACTTGGGCAGTGAACAATAATTGGGTGCGAGGTCAACGGAGAGTATGGAATGAGTTGTTTGATTTGATGATCGGAGAGTGCGGTTAAAATACGTGCGGAGGGGAAGAGTTGAATGGCGTGCAAAAGCACCGACCATTGTACTGTCAATAGACAGTGAAATAACTATTACATTTATAAAATTCTACGAGCGTACAAAATGTTGCTTCCTGTGTGTACTGAAGGTGAGAGAGTACATAAACGAGAGAGGGTCGCCCAGGGATCGAATGTTAGAGAAAGAGAGAGATGGCGAGAGAGCGCGCCAAACGAGAGTGTCAGACAACGAGAGACGTTCTTGGCATGGTGCCAAGATGCTGTGAATATCGATATGCGTGACTACGAAGAGATGGGTGCACTTGCGTGGGTGGAAATTGCGCAAAAAAGTGAACGCAACATAGAAAGCGGCGCTCCTTTCACATGATTCCAAACCTACAGACCAGAGTTAGAGCGAGAGAGTGTACAAATGTGAGAGATTCCCTCTCGATTTCACACGCTCTCTCACACCAAAGGCCTTTCTGGATGGTTGACCGGCCTGTGGAATGATGTGCTTTGATCCATTCCCGCCCTCGGCGGTCTCAGGCATACGCACATCATAACAAAGGATCATGGTTGGGGCAATAGTGCCATTCAAAAGTGGCCGCGGCCCATAACAATGTATTCCTATGCCGTGTCGAAAATACGGTTTAGCCTGAGATTCGGCGGCTTAGCAGTCATCTCTAGGGGAGATATCAGCGGAAAACTTTTTTATTTTATAATTTTTTATCGCATTTCTTCCGCCATTGAACGGGAACCTATCGTTGTTCCCTCTTCGCCCATAAGCTTAACGAACACGGATGGTGTGGTGATAAAAAGGAGGGTGACGATCAAGCTTGCCGTCAATAAGAACGGAGAGCTAACGGGAAGGGATAAGCGAGGACGAGGGATGAGAACCCTAACAATGATGCCAAGTTAGCGCACAGTTAAAGAAAAAAAGAAGAGGCAAGTTTATAGTGACAACACACGATGAAATTTACCAGACAGAGACGATTTTCTTTCTATTTTTTGAATGCGAGGAAGAAAGGTGAAAACATTCGAGACGGAGATACTATGATTCTTGAGTACAATGTGAAACTTATGCAGACCGTATGTATAAGAAAAAAATACCCACATGTCACAAGGTGATCGCTGAAGAATAACTGGTCTTAAACATCCTCAGTAACCGTAAAAAAATCTCTGGATTGTATTTTCGCTCGTTATGCATACAGAAAAATTCTTTAGAACAACGTACAATGAAAATGTAATAAATGCGTTGTGCAAGATGACTCTGGGAAATGTTTTCCTCTTGCTGGAATAAAAGAGTGTAACAGTGTACTCATCAAACACCTACCAACCGTAACCGCGGCGTTACATCTCGAAGCCCCTCTGGGCGCACAATCATTGATCACGTAGAGGGCAAGCGAGAACGAATGTGTTACAAACGATCGGGAACAATACCGTGAAATGCGTGAAACTGTAGAGGTAAGGCAATTGACGATTTGGACCAAGGGCATTCCAAGTGGGCTGATCAATTAAACTACATAGACCAAGCGACGAATTTCGAATTGAAATGGTTTTTTGAAGACTTATGAAATTGCATGTATGGGAATGAGTCCACAGTTAAAATACTCGCGGCTTCTGCATGAACGTTTTCTTCATTACAGAAATGCACTTAGAATGAATATACTAAGATGAGACGCCGAGTATATGATATATATTGATATTGATATATTCGCATATATTGATTATATTGATATTATTATATTGAGTATATTCGCGCGCCGAGAGAGCGTGCGAAAACGAGAGATTTGTAAGTATATCATATACTCGGTGTCACATCTCAGTATAGAATATACTCAATAGTAAGTATATTCATTCTGGGTGTATATAAATCGAGGTAGGGGAAAATGGCAAGGAAAGCGCACAGCGGCAGGCCATTGCATAAAAACTTTTCCTTTCACGCTACGCTCTTGCTCTTTTGAGATCATGCGCAATTCTCGATCAAGAGAGAGAGAGATATTACTGAAACAGCCCTTCCCCTCCCCTGCCACTTACTGTTCTCAAGTAGTCTTGATCTCGCGCACTCGCAAACAAAAGGGATTCGAAAAAGCCGATGACACATTTTCACGCGCAAATCCGCACACATTTCTCGAACAAAATCAGAAAATGGAGAAAATGTCACTTGAAATTAGCAAAAGTTTCGGATATGTGTGAAAATTAGGCGATTGCCTACTTCCGGAAGATGGTACGCTTCTCATAAAACATTGGGCACTTGCCGAATCAAATCGGAAATGTAGAAATAGGTAGGATTGTTCACGGCAAGTGAACCGATCTGCACAGAGAATGAATATACTAAGATGAGACACCGATTATATGATATACTCAATATTGTGTATATCATATACTCGGTGTCATATCTCAGTATAGAATATACTCAATAGTAAGTATATTCATTCTGGGTGTGCCTGCGCTTTCGCTTTCTAGGGATGCGTCGTACAACGGCAGTTGGCTTGCGCCGTGGTGCAATTGAGGGAGAAGCAAGGAGCAAGGCGTGCGGGGGCCGCATTGGATCGGGATTTAAGATCTCTCTCTCTCTCTCTCGTCATGGCATGAAACGAAATGCCGTGGTGATAAGGAAATAGCGCAGAGACGGATAGGAGAAGTGACAACATTTGCCGGATAGGGAGGATAGGGGGATCGAGATCCGCGAACTTGATTGCGCCATCAATAGAGCGGAGAACTGAGTGGGGGAGAGAGAGAGCGGCTAGAGCACGGTTGTGTCATCGAATTATAGAGCGGATCTGGGGTAGGTTCCACGGGAGGAATAAGATGGCGGAATGACATAGAAAGACAATGTGAGGTCATCACGCATCCAAGAATCATTTTAAAAAAAGATATTACATTTGTCGAACACCGCATGTGCAACTCTTCGCTGATACTATTAGGGGGTATTACAATTTTAAATGATACGTTCATGAACTGGGCTGCTGGTGGTGTACTCTCTTTCTATACCTCGGTGTGTCTATCGCTCTGTCATGCTTTCTCGCAGCCGTATCTGTTTTTTAGGAGCGGAACGTTTCATTATCTTGGAAGAGTTTTTGTGAATTTATAAAAATAAAGAATGCGATGTAAGTCTATTTCCTCTAAGCTCAACTAATACTATTTTCGAAAATGTTAATAATTAGGGGGTAAAACCGTCATCGTCCTTTTCGAAACGCGGCATGAATCATCATTCTCTTGGTATCTTTCTCGTTTTTTTCTCCGTTTGCTCGAATTGTATTGTATAGCCATTCTTCTTGCGTTTTCAGTGCTCTTTCAATTATTCAAATATATCGATTTCAGCGCTCTTTTATCGATTAATATAAAAAAAATTTCAGAAGCATCTACACGGCTTCCTATATCAGTTATATTCAATGAAAGCATCATCTCCAAGAACTAAGAATCTTCCAAACAAATTCTACTCAAAAAGTAAGCACATGCTCAGTTATTGTCCCCCGTTGTCTGTAGAATTTACTAGCAATGGACAAGTACGTAGAGTGCGAACTCTACGTACTTGCCCAGTCAACTCCACGATGCGCAAATTTCATGGGTGGAATTCCACCCTCTGAGGGTGGAAAACTCGTGTAACTCAGCTCAAACAGAACGAAATCTCTCCAATCAAAAAGAAAATGTTCCAAACGTGGCTTGCAATCCCTGTATCAAGTTTGGAAGTTGTTGCTTAACTAGGAAAAAGGTTATGAAATGGTGCATAAAACTGTTCCACCTTGCACCCCATGAAATTTTCGCAGCATTAGACAGTTGCTAGAGACTTCTGGAAGATCCTTATTAGAGTGGGGACTGGTAGCTTATGGATTTGTCGGACCGTTTGCGTAGGAATGTACGTCCAGTGAAGATTGGCTGCTGTCTCCACATTGTCTTTGAGTTTCATCCCGTCATCCATCTTTACTTATTTCTTTTATTTGACTTATTTATCGTACACCACCAGGGTGCGACAACATGTAGACAATGTGCGAATAATAAGAAAGAAATTGTATTAAGTTGGCTCCCTTTTTCAGCTCCCTTCTAATCATTCCTATTTCCAGGAAAAGACAATCTCCAACAATGACGAGAACAACGAGAGCAGCCTGGTGAAGTAGCAAAGAGCGTCAGGGAAGTGGTTGCTTGGAGAAGAAGTGGACCATATGATGTCTCATGCTGATCTGCGGAGCCATCACTGTTGAAATTGAAAAAAAATCAAGGAGACACACGCATCATACTGGCGATGCAGGCCGAATTAGTGTTGGTAGTAGACTGCTATTTTCATTCTCCAAGAATCTGCCAGGTTGCGAACCGCATGTAAAATGCGTGGCTCATACCCATTACACGGCTCCGGGAGAAGATGAAACGCAAGTTTGAAATATGGGAGGACGTTCATTCATGGAGGAGAATCAAGAGATGTGAAGATGTGATGGACAACCGCGTGATACGCCTAAAAGGGGGCGAAATGGCGAGCGGCAGAGATCAAGAGTCTACAATCGCCTATTCATTCCAATTCGTACCATCCATTTCCCACTTTGCATAACTCATAAATATCATCGTATAGTATGTTAGTCATAGCCCTTATAAGTGCTTTCTTCTATCCAAGGATACCGTTGGAATAAAGTAAGATTGATATATCATAAGGGAGCTCTTTATAAAGAGGTCATTAGTTCTCATGACGGCTGATTACAAGAAGGTGAATTTGGTGCAGAGAATCTAGGAAGTTGATCGTTTTGTACATTCCATCGTTTCTCATATTCCCCCGATTGCGTTTGATTCATGTATTTTTCTAAAAGGGCTTGAAAGGATGATAAAGTATTCAGAAACCGAGAGCGAATTCTTCACCGATGTCAAAAACTCGAGAGTAGTGGTCAGACCCTCTCCATTCGACACGCTCTCTCATCAGACAGTGAGAGAGATCATGTGAAATGGAGAGAGCCAGACACTTGCTCGAACTCGAGGGACGAAATGGCGCTTCGGAGACGCAAGGACTCGACTCGACAACAGTTACTTAAATTCCAACATCTCAATTATAATAATTGTAGTTTGTGCAGATCCAAATCTCTTCTATTGATTGCTCTCGTAGGGCCCAAAACCTCCCCCCCTCTAAAAAAAGATGCCCAAAACCTCCCCCCTAGAGATGCCCAAAACCTCCCCTGCCCAAAACCTCCCCCCTCTAAGATTCAAGATTTCTGATATCGCACACGAAGCATTAATGATTTGGACCACCAGGACATCCTAAAAAAAACATCCAAAGAAGAAAACCCGACTCGCATCTACCCAGTGGGGATATCAGCGGAAGAAAAGCGCGGTCTTTCGAGCGGGTTTGGGAGAGGGGAAATGATTAGGATGATTAATCAATAATGCCATCGACTTGCTGTATAAGATAGAAATGCTTCACAATAAAGATTTCAGTTTACCACACTATTTTGATAATGGCAAATTTGAAAAAAAAAATTTGAAGTTATTCGGTTAGAGATCGACGGAACTCTAACGATGTAGTCACTGTTCATACCCTATCATTTCGACGGTTAAAAACTCTCCTAACTTTACGCATCCTCTCTCTGCGAATCGACCGGGTGAGACAGTGTGTAAAGTGAGGAGAGTTTCGACCCCTCCAAATGGCATCGTCAGTGAATGCAGCATAATAGCAGCCACTCAGTCTACCAATTTCCTCTCGCATCTCCCTCCCCACTCTGTTTTTCAACATCCAGAATTTCTTCATCTCTTGTAATGCTATTCAGCATGTTTTCCTTATTTATTTCAGCTAATTTTAATTTTTCTTACATTTTTTATTCCAAATTTCTTTCAATTTCAGAAGCATCTACACTGTTTCCTCATGCATCATCTCTACTCGATGAATACTGTGGCTAACGCGATAATCACTTAAAGGGAAACGGCATCGAAAAATAAGTTATTTTTATTTAAAAAAATCAGAAAATTCTAAGAACAACTGTGAAAACCGCATATTTTTACAATTTTTTATAAATAAATTTAGGTACACGGTAGCTCTCGCATCCGCGGACTTACGCTGTTTAGCGGCTGTAGAATCTCAAAAGGGATGAAGCCGTAATATTTTTGCGTTTCTTTCTACTGATTCGTCCTCACAGATACTCGCCATTGTCTAATAAATTGCAAAAACACTTATTTTCACTTTGCTAAGGCCTTTTTTAAACTTTTGAAGTCGCTAAACAGCATAAGTTTTGAGGATGCAGGAGCTACAGTACCTTTGAAACACGATTTTTTTGAAAATTCAATTTTTTTTTTAAATCGTAAAAATATGCGGTTTTTACAGTTATTCTTAGAATTTTCAGCTCTTTTGAATAAAAATTAAAATATAAGAATATAAAATTATGATTTTATGGCTGCAAACTCCCTTTAATGCTCTGTGGTGGCTTTTGTGACATTTCCAGAAACTACAAAATACATTTCACATTCCTATATATAGGGGCCGCAACGTGATCTTCCAATTTCATGCTAATTGAAAGAAAATGTGGTCAAATGAACCGCTAAGGTCTCAATAACATCATACTTTTTGCCGTTTGTCGATATCTTGTCTCTGAGCCGCGCTACGCCTCAAAAACCATGCGCGTCATTTGACAGAAAGTGGTGAAAGAGAGAAGTGGGCGGAGCTAATCTACATCTCTAAATCCTGACTGATTTTGGGAGTGAAAGAGCGCTCCTAACTCGTATTCCCCCATGGCTCAGGCGATTGAGCACATGCTTTATAAACAGGAGTACGCTGGTTCAAATCCAGCGGTTTGCAAAATTTTTTGCTGATTTTGCAAATATCTTTAAAATCAAATGACAATTCTGCAAATTAATAAAATTTTAATTTTTTTGTTTGTATAGATTCAGCATGCTATTCCATCTATACTGAGAGTTGCGCAGCTGTGTCGGTGAATTGAAAGTGTTCTAAACACCTACTCTTGAGGCTTTCAGTCAATTTTTGATCTACTAAATGTTGTCAGAACAAGGTGCGCAACGCCTCATTCGTAGAGTAGATCAAGAGCTCTCGAATAAGCTTTTGAACGCGGGATTTGGTTGAAAATTAAGCTTGTCATTCGATTGGGACAATTGTTCCCTCTCGTCGAGAAAGGTAGGGGGCGGAGCTTGCGCCCCCTACCTATATAGTAAACTTCCGAATATGTTTCCTGGCCCGGTAATTAAAAAGAAGAAAAGTTATATCTAAATGAGATTTTTTATATTTTAATTTTTTTTCATGTTGATACATTAATTTACTGAAAAAAAGGATTCAGGACGAGAGAGAGTGCACCAGTGAGAGAGCCCTTCTCGAATATATCCGTTCCCTCAACCCAAACCCCTTTCTGTAGGGTTGACCGGACTGTGGACTAGGGATGCAAGTTCGGTTTTCGTATTACGAGACTCTCAGTGAGAGATCGGTAATTCGGCTGATAAAGGCGAGAGAACGAGAGAAAAAGAGACGCCGTATTACCGAAACCGACGCCGAACGGGCAACCCTACTGTGGACCAAAAAGAAAAAAAGAGTCGATAAAAAGCATGAATAGCACGGTTCATCCGGGAATCAAATCACGTTAGTTTTTTTTAAAATTAGTGTAAAAATATAACAAATGCAGATGCTATCCGATGCAATGAGAGACTATTGCCTCTGACAATGCTGACAACGGCACATCTCACAGCTTCGGCAGATTGAATTGAGTAAACATGCAAATACAGATGGTGAACGTAATAATACATTTCAGGAGGAGAATGATCGAACTCGTGGCAAGTTTGTCCTCAATTTGAAGCTTCAAGAAATTATGTACAATTTTACCCGTCGTCAAAGGCCTTTCGGAGAAGAAATTCGAAGACTTCTTACTCTCCCATATCTCCTCTTCGATTTTTGTCAAATTTCAAATCATATTGTACATTGGGTGGAAATATATTATTATAAAATTTCGGCATCTTGATGCACGAAGGATAAATCAGCTGCATACTTACTTAGTTACTTAATAGATCCATCTTCAGCGGCGAAGCCGCGTAGATCACTGTTCTCCCAATTGGTTCTGTCTCGAGCGCGCGTCGTCCAGTGGCAAGAGGGCGCTCGTTGGGTTGACGATCGGGTAGATCGTCCTGTACTGTAGGTCACACAGAGAAAAAAGTCTTATATGAGGGCCATGATCCTATATATTTAAGACTTTAGGTCCCACCTCGTTTGCCAGGCGGAAAATATGTTAGAGTATGGAAGAGGAGATGAGAAAGATAACTTGCAAATCAATCATTTTATCATGCCAACAAACTTGATTGAATTAAAGTAATGTGTAGTATTTGAAGCAACATGAAAATTACGATGTCACGACTAGGTGACAAAGACAATGTGCGAGTGAGAGAAGTGCAGTGAGTGAAAGGTGTACAATACTGGTTCAAAAATATGGTTCGTAATCTATCGGGATAACTAATCGGCATCTAGTCATAAATGAGTCGCTATTGCATGATAATATAATATGATTGGGGAGAGAATTCCACAAGGATACAATGCAATTGACAAGAAAATGGTGATAGAAAGTAGAATTTGAACGAAATTTGTGCAGTTGGAACATATTATTACGTCTAGCACGAGGAGGAGCAATACAAAGAAAGCGGGGCAGGCCAATGTCAACGTCATTATGAACAACTCGGTAGATAGAACAACTCGGTAAATGAGCTCGTTTGGGAGAGGATAAAGTTCGTTTGCTAGGCGATCGGCAACCGTTATGTCAGAGAAGGAGAGACGAGCAGAGATAAAAAATTAAAAGTTCATTTGACTCGGTACCCGAGTCAAAAATATCTCATTTGTGCCCAGGGGGTACCAAAAGCCACGGCATGCAAAATTATCCACCTCCAGAGAGCGGCGGGGAGATAAATGATAAGTGAGACTCGAAGTCAGTTTTAATAAGTCGTACTATGATTTCTAGGGGACTTTTTTCTCTTTGATTAATCTCTCTCTTTGTCCCGCTGCCTTCAATGTGTATGTACAATCTCGTGCGCAAATGCATGATGCCACAAAATAGGATTATTTCAACAAATGGAAATAATATAAACAAAGGAACAGAAAATAACAGGTCAAGAAAAACAACAACAAACAATCACTCACTCTCGCAGTTTTCAAGCGCGCCCAGCGGGCGATGTTGTGAGTTTTTTCTCTTTCCCAGCATATCTTTTACTTGTGGCAGTGCCACACGGCGGCATACTTTATCCATTAATTAGCCAGATATCAAAAGTTTTGTTGTGCCATGTGGTTGAGGTTAGTTGAATTCGGCAAAAAGTGTTTGCGTCTCTCTAAAGGTTCACTTGTTCATTTAAAATCATTGTCGATTTTAATTACAAATTCAGTAATTAATTTTTAATTCTAGCGAAACCAAGACTAAGACGACTACATCGTCGGACCATACGAAGACGAAAGGGTCGAGCGATGGCAGTGGCAGCGGGTTGGTATCCGATTTATAAAATTCAACGATCAAACAGAATGTCAAAATGGTACTACCTGTGTTTACCGAGACGAGAGAGCACGCAAAAGTGACCCGATTCATCAATAACGTGATTAATTATGTTTTATTAATTAATAATTTGTTAAAATCGCTCAGTGAGACAACCAGCTTCAACGTGACCTACGAGCACGCCCTCAATCGATACGGTAGACCAATTTTTTTATAAAATATAGATGTTTCTCATACGTTCTAACACTACTTTTTCGCTGTTCACTTGAACAGAAAGAGAAATTTTCAGCAACAATAAAGCACGTAGAGTTTTCTTGTAAAATCGCCAATATTTTGAAAGTACTTTTTTTAATTACTTTGTAAATAACGATCCGAACAATCTTCGAAAGGGGTTTTCGATTAGGATGCCGGCCCACAACACGAGGATAGCCTGATACGGCTAATCATCTCAGGACAGGTTCTAGTTGCTACTCAGGCATAGGGGAGGTCGAGACCGTTTTTGAGACCTTGCGTGTATAAAACCTAGCACCTTTTCTCTTTTTGCGTGTTTTTTATAATTACTAGTTAATTTCCCAGGTCAATGGCGAGACGTGTGTGTGCAAGTTCTCGCCAATTTGATTCTGCTATTTGTCGGCTGCTTCCATAGGCATCAAGTGTAAGTTTTTTAGTGTTTTTTGTTCACCCGGGCAACACACCAGATCAGTATAAACCCACTAAGATTGCATTAGTGTACGACTATGAAACCAGTAGGAAAATTCTCAAAGACACACGCTCATGTATCGATCGACAGTTTTTTGTGAACCATTCTATCGTATGCAACCTTGTGCATTACGACAGGGAAACCCTCCGTACCGTGTACAATCAAAATTTTAAATTTTGATTTTAAAATTTTTAAAAAAAAAAAAAAAAAAAAAATTGCCCAACGCGTTGCTGCGTCTTTTTGGGAAAGGTTAAAAAGGTAAAATTATTTTTTATTAAAGGGACCGCTTCATTCACGCACATTTCAAAGGTGGCGCCACGAATTTCTCCATATGAGCCAAATGTTGTGTGTTTAATGTCCATTCAATAAAAAAATATTTGTAAATATGCATAAATCGGCAGGTCGGTGGGCCGTCGCAACGTCGCGCTGGGACTGTGCGTCGTCGGAGCGATTCTGTCAAGTTCGATTTAAATTTTAAAAATTTTAAAATCAAAATTTAAAATTAATTTAAATTTTATTTGTATTTGTATTTACATTTTTCAGCAGGACTCCTTTTCGGCGCCCATTCTATCATCGCCAAAGTAGCGAACACTCTAATCATGCTGCCATCGACAGTGAGTTTTAGTCTTGTTTTTGTAGTTTTTCTTCTTCTTCGAGCACTGCTAGGCCAAATTCCCTAATTTCAGCTACTGAACATGATTTCGATTACCAATCTTGCCGAGACGTTGCCCTATCGTACCCGTTATGTGGCTGTCGTACTGTACCACTTCTCCTCAACGATTTCCAGGGCCATCGTTGTAAGACAAATTTTAACTAATATTTAAAAATTAAATTGTAAAATTGCCAAACATATTCAGAAGCTGAACTTTTACAACCGAGTCAGCATGACCACTTTCGGCATAGTTCAAGGACTCATGTTCATTGTTGGAATTGCTGTTGTACACTTGTGAGTTCATATCGATCTACATTTTAATTAATTTTCGATTATTTAGTATTAATTAAGAGCAATTAAGGTACATCGAAGAGCCGCTGTGCCATCTCATCGTGCGAAACGAAGCAGTCGATGTGAAAGAGGTTTCCGAACTCTCTTTTAAGTAAAAATTGATTTTTTTTTCAAAACCGATTGTTATTTCAAGTGTTCTACAAGTTTAATAAGTTCAAAACTATAATAGGTATGACTGTTTCGCTCCCTTAGCGACAGGCAGAGATACCCCTCCGGGGGGAAGCTCGTCATTCTAAATGTTTTTCCGAACTCTAAAAGTCGTGAAAACTGAACATTTTTCAGAGACTAATAAGAAACGAGGAGCGCATTAGGAAAACTGACAAGGAAGGCTCTCAGCAGTTTCACATGCGAGTTGCGAACAAATTTTACCGCGATTTGATCTACTGGTGAGAGTTGCTCGAGAATTATTCGATACTATCAACTGAACCTTGGATATCTCAAAATTAATTTTCGTACAAATTTTCAAAACTCTGCTACCGCAGAGACGTATTCTTGACATGTTTTTGCACAGTAGTTTTGTTATTAACGGAACGGAAAATTTACGAACAACAGTATCGAATTTGTGTCGTTTAAGTGAACAGGAGGAGATGACTTTCCGCGATTTCTTCCGTCGAATTTGGAAGAGTTGGATCATGATCGAACTAATCGTCATCTTTTCTCAAGCGTTTGTTTATCGATTTTTTTGTCAAAATTTTATTACAATTTACAATAGTTATATTCAAGAGCATCTTCCGCGATTCATGAATACGAATACGGTCATTTCGTCGACCAAATGTTCATGGGCCCATATTTGATCATGGTCGAACAGGTAAATCGATGACCCCTGCAAATTATATACACGCATGTATTGAATACAAGTGATTGTGCAAAATATTGTGCTTACAATAGAGCAATTGTTCTTGAAAAATTAATTTATTTACAACATGTATTAGTATATTTGCAGTTGGTAGGCAAGGTATTCGAATGCATGATCATGTATGCCTTGTCAACGTGAGCATTTTTTGTAGTAAAATATTAATTTGTCTTTTTTTGCAATTTAAAATTGATTGTTAACTTTTAGCTCACACCGCCATAAAGCTCTTGTCTGGCTATTCGGAGCTATTCTACTCACCATTTCTATACGTCAGCTACATGTATGCGACATTTATCGATTTTTGTATCTTTTTTCAAAATGTATCAAAAAAAATTTTCAGACTCCAACGGACCATGCCAACCGATGCTCTACACTGGATAAAAGCTTCGTGCATCGTGAGTTTTAAAAAAAAAATTTTGTACTATTTAATATCATTTTTACAGAAACTTTCAATGGTCTTGCTATGGTTACTAACATAGCGATGCATGCGTTGGAAGAGGCGGCACAACTTATTGCACGATTCCTTCCTTCTTCGATAATTAGTCTAACTAGAATTCCGTGTACCTAGTACTGTACCTGATGTACCTCTTGTACCTGGTCATGTTCCTCGTGTTCCCGGGTACATGAGGTACAAGATCAGGTACACGAAGTTCTTGAGAATTATTATTTTAATTAATAATCATTAATATTCTTAGATCCTGCTCCACTTTCTCGAATCGGCACCTTCCAGTCTGAGACTCAGCGCTGTAGCAATAATCTACATTCCAAGGGTAATTTTTCTAATTAGCTTTTTCCTTATTTTAAAGTTTTAAAAAATGTTGGTTTTCTTCAGAGACTCATCAATATTCTCTGCCAGGAGCTACTCGTGAATCGGCCCGAGGTCATTTGATTTATATTTTTTTTAAATTTATTTTCGAAATTTAAAAAAAATAAATTAATACATATTTGCAATAAATATATATAACCATTTTTAAATCAATATTTTCACAGAATCCGCTCGCTATCGCCGTGCTGGGCACTCTCCATGTCGCCATTATCATAGTCACACTATTTCGGACGAACGTGAAACTGCGATTCTCCATGTACCTCTTCGAGATCATGCCCGAGTAATACTTTAATTTTTTTTGAATTTGCTTAAAAATCAATAATTCCAGCTACCTCCTTTCCTCGTCGCGAAAGGCCGTCGAAAAATCAACTAAAGGCGTGCATGTGAGCGACAATTTTTAAATGTATTCATTTTCTGAATTTACAAATAGTGCTGAACAATTTTCTGTTTCTGTTCTACCTATGACCGCTCGGCGGATCGTTCTCAAAACAATAGCAACATGTTTAGGAACAAAGAGATCGTGAGTGTAATCGTAAATATGTATTTTCAGTATGATCAAGTGAAGACGGGACTCGACTTTCCGATGGCTGAGAACACAGGACAACTCGTAGCGTCGTCCGTAATCATGTCGAAAGCCTCCGTTGTTGCACCAAAAGGAGATAAGAAGATATGGTAGAGAAAAAGTAAAAAAAGAGAAGCTTCAAAATCAGCTATATTCCTAATCGCGCAACAACTGAATAAACTACTTCTTTATTTGTCGGTGTCGAGTGCAATGTTCAAGCTGATACATCTAGATGTCGAGATCCACATGATTCCAAACATACAGACCAGGGTTAGAGCGAGAGAGTATGCTAAAGTGAGAGAGACCCTCTCGATTTCGCATGCTCTCTCATTTCAAAGGCCTTTCTGTAAGGTTGACCGGCCCGTGGAATGATGTGGATCGACTGGGCAAATCGCGTACGAAACTTGGAAGAACCTCGATGGACCAGTGCCCTAACAGGTTGGATACCTTACAATTGGTCCCGCAGCAGAGGCCACCCCAGAGCCCGGTGGAGAGATGCGACCCTTATAATCCGTCAGAAGTTCGCGAACTTTTCACGCATCTTTTCTTGCTCGTTTTAGGCTATTTTCTTTACAATTTGCGTTAGGTCATTAGAGACGCATAAGAGATCACTAATGCCGAAGAAATTAACCAAAAATATAAACTAGGGAATTAGCCGCACCTCTTAGAAGGTCGCGGAATTCTGCGAGTTGTTTTCACGCAGCTAGACAGTGACGAGAGAGCACGCGGAACGAGGAGAGGGAAAAGTAAGCAATGTTGTTGTTGTATTTCTGCGCTCTCTCTGTTTACGTGCTCTCTCGTCACTGTCTAGCTGCGTGAAAACAACTCGCAGAATTCCGCGACCTTCTAAGAGGTGCGGCTAATTCCCTAGTTTATATTTTTGGTTAATTTCTTCGGCATTAGTAGTTTCTTATGCGTCTCTAATGACCTAACGCAAATTATAAAGAAAATAGCCTAAAACGAGAAAGAAAAGATGCGTGAAAAGTTCGCGAACTTCTGACGGATTATAAGGGTCGATGATTTACGGCTTATCGTATTATACCATCAAGTGAATAGAACGCTAAGATAAGCATGATTCTGATAAGGCAATTGATTGATTGATCTAGATTTGAGCTTGCGCTGTGTGATGATAAAAGTCGGGACCTTCGAGCACCTTCCTCCCTTCCCTAGTGGTGAATGAGTCATTTTTCTCGTTTATCATCGCGTCGTCCCTCTCTCTCTTTCTTTTTCTTCTTCTTCTTCTCCCGTTTCTCAAGGTAAACCGCGTATCACCCTTGTCATTTCTCCTCGCTGTCAAAATCGTATCTTTTCCTGCTTCAAGAGAAGTTCCTCATCAGAAACCTCTACATCGCTTCCCTCAATGTTCTGGTGCCTCAGAGAATGTAAGGCAAACGAGCAACGAGTGTCTTTTCCCAATTGGGAAAAGGCGCCCAAGAAGCGCTGTTCGGCGCCTTTTCCCAATTAGGGAAACACACTTTGTGACCGCTTCCATGACAATCCGAACATTGTGTTCCCTCATGAGTCCTACTCGATACATAATGACGTGACAAGTTCGTTTGCAGTAAAGGTGAGCTTTTTTGGGTCAAATCCAATCGTCATTCGAATAATTAATCTCCATTTCAGGGAAAAGATATTTATGACGTCAAACGCGCAGGCGGTCATCTCGGACTGATAAAAATCGCATACGATTTCTGGACCATCCTCAGTATGGTAACGAGGCAAACAAGTACACGTGTTATTGATTGACTGTCCCCTCGTCACCCCGGAATGTGTCGGCACAGTTTACAGTGTTTTAGAGATTATTTATACGAGCGATACATTTGAAGTCATTTTTCTTAGATTTTGATAAAGTTATTGTGCAGTTTTCGTTTGGAATCTTCCAATGCTTATTATTAAACACAGTCTCCAATTTCTCTTACCTCCTGCTAAGAGATCGTGCGAATACATTCATATTGATTAATTCATATCAAGGCTGTATGGCACGCATAGCATCATGAAGTTACATCTAATTCTCAACTATATTATTCATTCTCAGTAATCAGCCGCTCTCTTTCGTTGCTTGCTAGCAGGGAATGCCAGAGGGGAGACGCAATTCTTATTCAGGCATGCTCTAGCATAAATAAAGACGCGGCCTATTACAATTAGCTATGATCATAAAAGATTGGATTACATGATCATAAAAGATTGGATTACATGCAATTATACATGCAACCTCTCAATGGTTGTCTCACTGACAGTGATGAGCGCTCCCCTCGGATCGGGGTGCCACTATTGCGGAATATGCCAATGTACATTTCCTACGAGCTTCAATCGTTATATTTTTCTGCCGTCTTTTCATGTATAGTGTAGTGTTCGACGAGAAAAGGAATTGCGGGACAGCGAAATTTTAAATTTAGCCAAATTTCAGCAGCTAGGGGGGTCGCTCACCACAGCTCACTGTAATTCCTTTTAGTGTGTTAGTGTGTTTTAGTGTCTTGTTCATATTATTCCCCTGTGATTTCGCATCATTTCTTTTTTTTAAATTAGACAAACCAAATGTGTAACTGCCCAATAATTTCTCCAATTACAGTACGATCATTTCATCATGCAGACCGTCCCTCAATCTTCCATTGTTCAAATGGAGCAATTGCGCAAGCAGGTTAATTTCCTTTATCTGCAAATAATATGCAATTCTAATTACTAGTCATTAATCTAAATCGCCAATTTCAGTGCATCGATTTCTCCAAGATGGATCGCATCGGAAATATGCTGTCGGAAACGACAAATTTGCTGCACGGACTTACCGCGGATCCGGTCTCTGTCGCGGTGTGTTTTCTTGAGATATGAAATTATTCTAAACTGCGCATATCATGAAGGATTTTTCGCATACAAATCAGGCGCATTTCATGTAGCGCTTAGAAATGAAGTTTGCGAAATGAAGAAAACCTGAATGGTATTTCAACCTCAGCCTATCACATTCTGCTCATGATCATCTGATGATAACTTAGTCTTCTCCAAAATAGTCTTCTAAATCAAGGGATCAAGGTATACTAAATTGATTGCTCTACGTAATCTAGCAAAAACGAGTACCAAAATCCTCGCAGGATCTCGAATATTCCGCCGATTCTCTCAATATGATAAGAGCGAATACGCAGAGACACGACGGAACACAGTAAGTATATTTCATACGATTACCCTTTACCTGGAGTGAACTTTGTTCTTTCCCGGATCGACTCTGTGTAGTTTCAGCGCCTTTCGAAGTACTTACTGTGGTCTGGAAATGTGTGATCTAGCTCAATACTACTAACACCGAATATCAGGGCGCCTCTGAGTCTGGATGATTTGCGTCACGTCTACAACGAATTGAGACAGTGCTGCTATGGAATGTCGGAAGCAGTGGAAATTTCCATCCGGCATCTCGTCTTGAATAATCGATTCGAGAGAGTGCAACAGGTGAGAAGTTTCCTCTCAATGAAACATTTTACGACTATCTGACGCTCGAATTCGCCATGGTTGTTCGCAAAAAATTAGTCGATATCTTCAGAGTCAACCAATTGAATCGCCGGACGAAAGAATGGTCGATGTTCCGGAAGATGGTTTGATAATCGAAACAGCAATCGGGACTCCAATGGAGGAATCGATCGATAATCCCATCCCTGACCAGTCTGACAAATGCGAGAGTGAAGGTGGACCCAAGGTAAGCGAGACTTAATTTACAACCCCAAATTTGTATCTAGGACTATTGACGTAATTTCGATACTTCTTGTATCTCCGACATTCGCACAAACTCAATCAAGTTGCGTTGCAGACTCGTTCAACCAACCCTACCTCAAGCAATGCTCTGCCGAAAACCGAAGTCGTGGATGAAATCATCGCGAAGGATCTCTCCACGACGGTTGTTGTGAAAAGAGAAGTCGACGAGATGGCGACACACGCCGCACCAATCAATAAGGAGAGCGAGAATCCCGTCGAGCACTCGGACAAAGGGGGAAATCTTGATGGGTCGAAGGTTGGTGCGACTTCACTTCTTAAAGAAGGCGTCCCACGAATGATTACAACCTTTTATTTCCCCGATGTTCGACGTTTCATTTCTCTTATCAGAAGATGGTGAAACACAAATGCACGCGCGGTTTCTCTCGCGCACCCTCCTCTTTTCCCATTATCTCTCTCCCATTCTCAGACTTCTTTTTCCAAAATTCCAACTCCCACCGCGAAAAGATTGCAGGTTCAATGTGAGATACTGTAAGAATTCTGGTCGTTTTAGACAGTTTATTAAACATAACTTTCTTCAAACTAAAAACTGAAACATGCGATTTTCGAGGCTCTCATCGGGTATTCGATTTCCATTGCCCCACAGTGAGAACTCAGTTGACCAAATATTCGTGAGACACCTTCTTTAATAAAAACTCGATTTTCATTAGTCTTGTACGTTTTGAGTTGCAATACTGTACATTTCACGATAATGGCAAAAAAAATATATCGATAGACCGTTCTGCGTTTCGATGTAATGCGTTTTCCAGGATCCTCCAGCCTTCCATGTCTCGCCCAAGACGGAATGCGAGGAAGATTTCGTTAATGAGGATGAATTATCAATGCTCGATGTGAGCGATGTCGAATCGGAACTCCCAGAAACGGCCAATGATAATTCGATGGAGGATTCAATCGATAATGCCGTCGATCAATCAGATAGAGGTCCACAAATCGGCGAAGCAAAGGTGAAACTTAACTTATCTTTTTTTCTCTAAAAAAATATTTAAATGCATGAAATAATTGAGTTAAAAAATGATCCATTTTTACTCCTCCAAAGCTTTATCTAGAACCAGTGAGGTAATTTTAATACTTCTTGTGTCTCCGACATTCGCACAAACTAGGGATGACAAAACGAAAACGGAAAGCGGAAACCTCCATGCAAATCGGCTAGATTCGGCTCTTGCAGGCATCAGCGCTACTCTAATCAAATTTCCGCTTTGATGCTGGCTTGAAAGCGGAAAGACTCCAAAACGGAAAATCGTGTTTTCTTAGTATTTATCAGTGCGTTCGCCTAAGGACCGCCATCCCTGTCGTACAGCAAAAAGTGACTCGATGTATATTTCACATATTCTAATAGCCCTTGGTGTGCTTCATCGATTTCTGTTTGGCACATGATCTGAAATTGTAAATTTGCATAATTACGCTACGTCAATTTTGGCTATTTTCATTGTTTTCTTACTGCAACTCGTCGGAGAGAAGAGATAGGGCTTTGATGTGAAGAGTAATATTTACCGCATTGACGAGTTGAATCGACATATGCCATTTGTTTATTCAAATTTTTAATTCTAATTTTTCCAAGAAATTTCAACATGGAATTTCCCTAAAACTAGGCAGCAGTCCATCACAATTTTTTGATATGTTGTAGCCCTTGTCTCAATGTACAGGATAGTCACAAGAGAATATTCAAATTTTGGGGGGCAAGTACTCAAATATTCGATAAACTTAACCTTTAGAACCGTGAATAACCCCTCATTTCGTCCCCATTCCACCCATTTCACCCTCCCTGAGCGGTCTATAGTCATTCTTATCACGCGAATCGAGACAGGATCGGTGGAACATTTAACTTTTCTCGTCATTTTAGACCGGGGACGAAATGAGGGGTTATTCACGGTTCTAAAGGTTAAGTTTATCGAATATTTGAGTACTTGCCCCCCAAAATTTGAATATTCTCTTGTGACTATCCTGTACATTGAGACAAGGGCTACAACATATCAAAAAATTGTGATGGACTGCTGCCTAGTTTTAGAGAAATTCCATGTTGAAATTTCATGAAAAACTTGAATTAAAAATTTGAATAAACAAATGGCATACGTCGATTCAACTCTTCAAGGCGGTAAATATTACTCTTCGAGTCAAAGCCCTATCTCTTCTCTTCGACGAGAAAACGATGAAAATCGCCAAACTTTGACGTAGCGTAATTATGCAAATTTACAATTTCAGATCATGTGCCAAACAGAAATCGATGAAGCACACCAAGGGCTATCAGAATATGTGAAATTATCACATGGTCAGTTTTGCTGTACGGATTTGGTGATGAATTGTGCGGTTCTTACGCGAACGCACTGTTATCCACGGAATCTTGGCAAATCGGACTCTGTGGAGACGAAGCATAGTATTAGAAATCTCAAATAAATTTCTAAAGTGTACAAATATTTATTGTTTGTGGAAGAAATCCACCAAATTTCTGAGCTGCGATGGATTTGCATACGATGAGACGAGATAGAGAGGGCTTTCCGCTTTGATTCCGCCTGGGTAATGAGCTCTTGCCGGCAAGAGGGGCGAATCAATTTGCATTCTGCCTTCATTCCGCTTTCCGTTCTGCCACCCCTAGCACAAACTCAATCAAGTTGCGTTGCAGACGCCTTCAACCAACCCTACCTCAATTCTGCCGAAAATTGAAGTTGAGGATGAAATCATCGCGAAGGGTACTTCCTCGTTGGTTTCTGTAAAGAAAGAAGACGACCAGTTGACGGTACACTCCGCACCAAATGATTCAATGGAGAAACCAAGCGAGAATCCCATCGAGCAGTCGGATAAAGATGGAATTGTTGATGGATCGAAGGTCGGTGCACCATCTTAATTATAATGCTATTTTCATTATTCTTCTACGTTTTGCGTTTGAAATATCGATGTAATGCGATTTCCAGGATCCTTCAAACACTTCCGGCTTTCATGTCTCGCCGAAGAAGGAATTCGAGGATGATTTAGTTACTGAAGATGAGTTGTCGATGATGGATGTGAGCGATTGCGAATCGGAGGAATCTGCCAATGAGAATTCGATGGAAAATTCAATCGATAATTCCGTCGATAACTCAGATAGAGATGCAACACTCGGCGAAGCAAAGGTGCAACTTAACATAACTTATCCATTTGAATACATGAAATAATTGAGTTAATTTTTGATGATTAAAAAATGATCCGTGATTAATAAAGCAGTGGATAATCTGAAAGTTCGTTAGAAGAAGGGCGTTGAGGGACGAATTACCACAAATAATGTAGGACATATTTCAATATGGTGCGTCCACTGTGTTTAAGTGCGTCCACTGTGTTTAACCCCTACATGATCAAAAACAAAAAGGTACTCGAAAAAGTCCAGAATTTTTTTACTCGTCCACTTTTCATGCGTTGCTACAATATGACACGGGAAAACATCCCTAATGTAGCGGATAGGAATAGGAAATTAGGATTAGACAAATTAGAAAAGCGTAGAGAAGCGATAGACTTGAAGACAGCCATGAATCTTCTGATAGGTAAATACAAAATCTCCAAACTCAAACCACATCATTTCAGTTATTATTACACACGAAATGGAATAAATTTTGCAAATGCTGGCTCTCATGCGAACTATAGCCACAATAGTTTCTTTCCCAGAGCGGCTCGGCTTTTCTCAAAACCCGGTAATCAAATCAGTTTCCCTGTATGAGCGACCCCCACACCCCGACCTTTCATGATCTCAATCTGTTATGCTGTATTCATTTTCTCTTTTTATTTGTAACCGCGTTTCCATTGAACACGCATAAATATATATATATATAAACCCATAATGTAAATGTGTTTTGCTTCTAAAAATCTTGAAATGGAGTGCGAAAATCCGTTCAAAATGAGTTATTTTTAAAAGTCCATATAGTTTACATAAATCTGGCAGGCTGCTATTTACTTCTTCAAAAAATTTGAGGACGATTCTGATGATGATTCGTAGAATGCCGAGGTAGAAAGAGAGGACGACGAGATCGATCACCGGGAACCAGAAACGGAACCTTCAGTGGGAGAATCGATCGATAATTCCATTCAAGATGTGAGAAGCGATACTCACAAGGTGCGATACTCCCTTTTCCAGCGCTTGTAAAAATTGCTCAAACGTTCAAATAGTAATTCGTAGCAATTCAGATCAAATCTCTCGAATCACTAGCTAGTGATTCTCCATCAAGATATGACAAATCTAATCAGTTCTTTCAGGCAGGCAAACTATCAAATGCTGGTGGGGAAAAGTTCAAATGCGATAAATGCTACAGGCGATTCGCCAGAAAGGAGAGCCTACAAGTATGCAATCGTTATTTTATGAATTTCCTAGAAATATTACATCCTCTCAATCAAAATTGCCTTTCTAAATATCAAGTTGTGTTGCGTCATCAGATCAGGCGTACGAAGTTCTGGAAAAGTTTCCGATATTGAATTTTCATGAATATAGATATTGATATTGATATTGATAGATATTGAATATAGATATTGAATAATGAATATAGATATTCGAGATTATCATCGCTCTTTTGCGCGTTTTGTCGCCTTCATTGGCACTCCAGATTTCCTAAACCATATGGACTTTTAAAAATAACTCATTTTGAACGGATTTTCGCACTCCATTTCAAGATTGTTAGAAGCAAAACACATTTACATTATGGGTTTATTGAAATATGTCCTACATTGTTTGTGGTAATTCGTCCCTCAACGACCTTCTTCTAACGAACTTTCAGATTATCCACTGCTTTGATTTGTACATTAACGAGTAATTTTAAGAAGTACCAACTCGAGCATACTGATCATTGCAAATTCACGTGTGAAGAGCGTGGATCGACTTTCTCAAGAGCGCGCGGCCTCCAGGTACGTTCACCCATTTAGATTGTACTTGTCTTTACAATTGCAGAAGCTATACCCAGTTGTTCCCTGTGGGAGGATTAATACTTAGAAACGACCGTAATCCAACGTTATCTCTCATTGTTATCTGTATATGCGAAAGCTGTGTGAATCAAATTTAGACGATATCTTTACAAAAATTGATTGATTATTATAAATTGAGTCATAGTTTGTACGCTGAAAATTGTCTTCGATCGTTTCCAGATTCACAAACGAATTCACACAGGAGAGAAGCCGTTCAAATGCAGCGAGTGCAATTTGGCATTCATCTCGAAACCTGTCCTCAGGGTATACTTTTTTTATTATAAATACTTACAGTCACGGGGAATGAATGCACTTTCTCCACTAAGATGTGCCACCAAGTGCACTTACAATTCTCACGTTTTTGCGCATTCTTTCTACGCTCAATTTTGTGTTTATCCTCCACTGTGTGTCGTTTCTCATCGTGTTCGTTACCTGAGTGTTAGTGTTGTTATTTGGAATAATTCTATTCGCGAATAACCCTTTGTTATTCTCGAATAGGATTGTTCCAAATTACAACACTACTGAGTGTGCTCCCACAAAAATGGATCATTCAACAAGGAGGTAGTCATGCCTACGTCAGAATGCAAAAAAATGAATGCCTCTCCTTCATTTTTGGCAATATGTGGGGGGGGGGTAACCGCGATTTTGCTGTTTAAGCAAAAAGTACGGTTATCCGACTTTTCCCGTCATTTTCACATAAATGTTTACTAACAAAGAATGAAACCTCGTGGATATGGAGTTTCCGAATGAGACCGAGTGGGATCAATTGACATCATAATCATTTTTTGTTGAATTAATGGTTCAACAGTTTTGGACAATTTGCTAACACGTTCTATTATGATTCGAATTGATCCACTAGATCTGCTTTGGAAACTCCCCTATGTTGTGTTCCCTTGTAAGCAAACTAGTTGGTTATTTGTTTCTTTTCAGAACCATGAGATCAAGCACTTCGCAGATAGGAAGCTTAAGTGTGATAAATGCGACTCCACTTTCACCACACACCGTAGCCTACAAGTGCGTTTGTTTTCAATGTAATTGGAAATTGAAAATGAGTCAATTGTCTTTTGATTTCTTCTCTGACTTGTCGTAATCTATTTACTACACCTTTCACACCATTCCACTCGCGGGTCAGCCCTGCAGAAAGGGGTTTGGCATGAGAGAGATGATGAAATCAAAAGGAACTTTCGCACACTATCTCGCCCTAACCATTCTCTGTGGATTTGAAGTCATGGATAGATAGATAGATATTTATGCATGCTGGACATGTGGTTATAATTAGAAGGGGGATTTGGATTGAAGAATAAGAGATGACGATAGGATCTTCATTATTTGATTTCGGAAATCATATGTTTAGAGAATTCTGAGTACTCGGTTGGTAATTTCCATTTCTGTAATAAGGATATTAACAGTTTAGTAATCCGATGGCCAAAACTATTTTCTCGTTGCTTTGACTGAGCCATTTCGATGGTGATCTTGTATCCAGCTCGACGGCCCTTTGTCAGATTCATCAGCGAATTCACACTGGAGAGAAGCCGTTTAAGTGCGACGATTGTGGAGCTAGATTCACAGTGAAAAATAATTTGAAGGTACAACGAGTATTTTTTAATTTTCTTAAAATGAAAAAAAAAATATAATTGTTCGATTTTTTAAAAGATAAAAGATTTTTAAAGAAATACGTGGTCCTCGCTAGGCACCTTTCTTGAACCCGGAACCAATTTTACTTTAAAGAAAATATTTCTAGCAGTCTTGTTACAGAGTCACATGCGAAAGCACACGGGGGAGCGACCGTACACTTGTGATGTATGCAGTGCAACTTTCAAGCAGCGATACTCCATGGTGAATCACCGCAAGAAACTTCATCCAAATGCGGAGAAATTGATCTCAAAAGCAACGCACTAAAATAATTCGACCTTGTAAAACATTCCCAATTTCTCCCTTAACGATAAAGTTTTGGACTCAGTTCCTTCGCCATCACATCATACGAGAAGACTTTTTAATTAAATATAGTCTCAAAATATCATGGATAAGCGATTAAAACGCGTGCTTTCAATTCCGAAAGTCCCAAGTTCGTTCCCCGCCGAGGGCAAATTATTTGCCGCATATTTCGCAAAAACTGTGACAAAACCCGCAAACAGAAAAAAAATTATCCGCTTTTAACGTAGAAATAAAAGGTAAAGTCAACCCCTTAATCAACAAACCAAGTTCTGCGGGTGTCACTGCTAAGGGAAATGCGTAAAGGGACAATTCAATCCTAAGGGACTAATCTCTTCTTCGGATTTTTAGTCACCTTCGCGGTTGCACCACTACCAATTCTCCCTCACTCCGTTATGAGATGGCCGCATTGGTGAGGCGGTGGCGGAACGTCTCCACCAGAAGAAAAAAGAGGAGAGGCTGGAATGAATGGTGGGCGCCTTAGACCACTACATACACCTCTTCGCCCGGTAATTCGCTCCAAAAATGTCTCTTTTATCGTTTTTAGCCGTATACTTCCTCCCTATCCGGAAGACTACAAAGATAGTAGCAATTATGACGAGCTTTATTAGCCCTGTCGAAATATTCGACCGGTTCTGTCGAAAGTAGCAGGGTGTGTTGAGGTTAAACTACGTTATGGTAAGGTGTTCAAAGTATGGTTCAGGGGGGCATTCAGTTGCCGGGCACATTTCGGCACAGGGGGAACTTTGCAGCCGGCTCAAAGTTCGGTCCAGGGGGAGTGCGGCAGCCGGCTCCAAGTTCGGACCAGGGGGAGCAAGATAGCCGCCTCCAAGTTCGGTCCAGGGGACGCTCGGTAGCTTGCTCCAAGTTCGGTCCAGGGGAAGCAAGATAGCCGGCTCCAAGTTCGGTCCAGGGGGAGCTCGGGAGTCGGCTCTGTTACATTATGTTGGAGAGTGTTAATCGCTACAAAGAGTACTGGCTTATTCCGTTGCAAAAGGCTCGTGAGGCTGAGAGCGATCGAAAAAAAATTGTCACTTCGCCACTTCGTTGCTTCGTGGCAACTTTTTTCGATCGCTCTCAGCCTCACGAGCATTTCACAACGGAAACACAAGATATAGTGCGCTCAAAACGTTTTCGAACACGTTCCCGACATCACAAAACGCTTTTCCTGTAATCCCCTACGCTCTCTGAATCATTTTGGAACTTTTCGAAAATTCCATTTTCCACGTTAAAACGTGTTATAATACGTTCTGACACTTTTCTGATATCGCAAAACACTTTTCCTGTGATCCCCTACGCTCTCTGAATCATTTTGGAACTTTTCGAAAATTTTGAATTTCCACGTTAAAGCGTGTTAGAACAAGTTCTGACACGTTTCTGACATCGCAAAATACTTTTCCTGTGATCCCCGACACTCACCAGTGCGTTTGGAGAAAGTTCGAAAATTTCAATTTTTCATGTTAAAACTCGGCAAAACAGGTGAAAACGTGTTTCACGGTACTCAAAAAGTTGTTAGAACGGTTTCTGGCATTTGCGAAAAATGCGGCAAAAGGAAAAAAAAGGATTGCCCGCGGCAGGGGTCGAACCTGGGGTGCCGGATTGCTGGCGAAGCGCGTAACCCACTTGGCTATGGATTTTGCTAATTAAATTTTGTAAAATTTGAAAGCTATTCTGGTCAGTTATCATATCCAAAAGGATCTGAGAACATTGATTGAGTTTGAACTGATTTATAGCGAAAAAAACGAAAACATCAGTCACGTGGTTAAAACTCGGCAAAACAGGTGAACACGTGTTTCACGGTACTCAAAAACGTGTTAGAACGGTTTCTGGCACTTGCGAAAAATGCGGCAAAAGGTTTGCCTGCGGCGGGAATCGAACCGGGAGGTGCCGGATTGCTAGTCAAGCGCATAACCCACTTGGCTATGGATATCGTTAATTAATTTTTGTAACATTTGAAAGGTATTCTGGTCGGTTATCATATGCAAAAGGATCTGGGAAGATAGCGCGATTTTGAAGCGAAATATAAGGAAAATGCGAAAAAAACGTGACGGACGGACGGACAGACGTTCTGAAATAATAGTCTTAAGGAATATTAGACTGATGGAAACCACAGCTAGAGTAGGAACACACAACAACAAAAACAAGTCATATTTCGCATACTTTATAACCGATGAGGGAGGCTTTTCTAGGTCCTCAGTAAACGGAAATGAGTTGGCGTATATTTCACAACGTACATTTCGCAATGTCTTAGAACGATCATTCCTAAATATGCGCAATCCTAAAACGACCAGCAGGTGTGTTTTCATCACAAATCAGGATTCCTTGGAATAAACAAATCGATACGAGGGCAACTACCAGCGGATTGTTTACTCGATTCTTCTCTCACCTCGCCATCACTTGGTCTACCAATGCTCTATCCACTCTCTTTCGTTTCTCTCCCCCCTCCCACCTAGTCACATTTAGAGTTATTTAATGTGAATTTAGCTAAATCTCGTCCCTTTCGTGAAAGACGCATTAGTGGAATTGATCTCATCACTCCCCTCTCGATTTCTCCTTCTTTCTCTCTCACGTTGTGGTCTGCCTTCCTGATGTCATAATCACTCGTCGATATCTCATCGTTTCCTAAAATCGAATTCAGAAGCACCTACACTGCTTACCCCCACTTCATCCCTACTCGATGAGGAGAATTCGCCAGTGATGCAACAATACAGTACTGCAGTGAGTTTGTTTTGGGATGAAGGGCGTTCCACCCCCCCCCCCCACTTTCCGGCACAGCGATGTGTCGCTTCATTAGAAATTTGCTACCCGTCCGGTAGATGGTGACCTCTCCATTCCCCAACCATTACTTTGGTTCCCCCCCCCCCTCCTCCTCCTCAAATCTTGCTAGTCGTTTTTGATCATTGCAGGCGATGAACCACAATCACGTCATAAATTTGTGCTCAGCCCTTGCAAACCACTTAGCACAGGCCAATAGGGTAAGACTTTTTGAAATCTTTCAAGGTGTCCACAGCCCTTTTTAGACGTGTTCCATTTTATAGAGTGCTATTGCAGTTGTGTCAAGAGATCAGAGTCGCTACGGCCTCTCCTGCGGCACGCACCTCTTCAGGGGATGCCCCCGCTACTCTAACATCCCAATCAAGACCTATTCAACCTGTTCATGGGCCTCAACCGCCCGCTTCCTGTTCCGAGAACTCTTAACTTCGCTCCCATCATGCCTCAGGCTCTCATGCAGCCTCCTCCTCCTCCGGCCCCGCCGGTCCTACCGGCGCTTCGCCCCCATCCCACGCTCGCGGCCTTGCTCCCGCCTCTCCATCCCTTCAATCCTGTCTCTTTTTCGCTCTCTCTTTCACGATTATTATTGTCTGTCCGTCTGTCCGATGAACAGTTGTTGATATGTCCTTGGTTTAACGCAGCCTGCACACATACACACACGACAACAAAATATATGAAATGGTTAGTGAAAATTACGGCCTATCGAGTGGGGGAGTGTAATGGTCAAACCTCGTCAAATTTTGCAGCCTACTTTCCTCCTCGTCCCCTTGTTTCGCCCTTCTGAACGGGGTAGGGAGGGGATATGAGAGTAAATCTGTGAATAAACTCAATAATGAGTGTGCCATGGGTGTTCTATCCCAGAGTACGATACATCCAATACTGAGTATATTCGCGTTCAACTGGCCACCTCTTTGCTCGTTCTGCAGCCGCGTCTGGACGTGTTCACCTACCATCTTTACTGCTCCGACCACCTAATCTCGTTTGGCTAGGCTACCGTGATGGAAAGGTTGACGTCTTTTCCTGCTGTCTCTGGTCTCCTGGAACACGGTAGATAGTAGTTCACACGTCTTGCGTGTGATTGATGTCATTCCCTCTCGGCATCACAGCATCCAGTTGGCACCATGCCAAGAACTGCTCTCGTTGTCTGACCCTCTTGTTTGGCGCGCTCTCTCGCCTTCTCTCTCTTTCTCTAACTCGTTCTCGCCGACGCTATTTCGAATGTTGTGGGCATGACTCATCGCGCGGGAATCGGGGGAGAAGGGTGCGCTCTCTACCGACATCTTGAAAAAAGGAAGAAAACAAATTGAGAAATGAAAATTCCGACAATTCAACCAGTTTCGCTGAGTAACCAACCCCCTTCTCCCGATGTTCGTATTTCTCTTGCTAAATTGCATCGCAAATGTTATTGTTTCTTATTTTTAACTGCGTTTTTCCGTTTAAAATCGCGTAAATATATACAACATAGACACCGTGTTTAACCCTCATGCACTTAAAGCGTAGTCCTTCGCCCATTCTGTTGAATCAGGCACTAACAACCGCTTTGTTCGGGGCAGCGGGGGAATGTTTACGCTAACTGCTCTCCCCCTCTCCTCTTCTCTCTTTGTATGCAACCCATCCACCGTTTCAGTCCCAATTCACTCTTTTCCTTGCCCTCTTCTCTATTCACAGCTATCACTCTATTTTTTTCGGTAAAAGCTCTCTCAAAATGAAATGATGTCGAACGACTCCTCTCTGAACTAGACCGACCGCTGTAGAAGATTTCTCTCCTAGAAAAAATAGTCCCGTTCTCATTTACACCACATCGAGTCGCCGACAATGCTCGCACCGTGACCATTTTTCCGCCTATTACCTCACATTCTCTCGTCGTTTGTCTTATTACAATTTTAAAATTATACGTTCATGAAGTGGACTACTGGTGGTGTACTCTCTTTCGATACCTCGGCGTGTCTCTCGCTTTATCATGCTCTCTCGCCAATCATTTCTGCGTTTAGCGCGGAATAGTAACGGAACGTTTTATTATTTGGCACGAGTGTTTGTGGATTTATAATACCGTTGCCTCAATAAACCGAGAATCTTCTCACAATCAGAAGCATCTACACGGCTTCCCCCATTTCATCTCTACTCGATGAAGATAACTCTTCAGTGAAACAAATATAAAGTGAGTTGGGTTGTCTACTTCTCGAAAAATGTTTCTTGAATGGAATCGAATAACTTCGAGAAGTATTCAAAAGTGAAAGGGGCGGGGGGGGAGAAAAAATGCATCGATCAGTGTTCCTTTAGGATTGTTTTGGTCACACTAATCACTATTGACAGCTATTATCGAGAACTGAGAATAAGAAAAAGAGAATAAGAATAAAATTTAAAAAATAAAAAAAGAAGAAAAAGAGAAACGAAAAAAGAGAATGAACGAAAAGAAAAAAAGAACTGAGAAACCAAAGGCGCAATTTTCAGGGCGTTAACGATCTACGATAAGAATGAGAGCAGCTATCAACGACCAATTCGAATTCACGGAAGTTACTGCTACCAACTTCTGGATAATACGGTATGCTGCGGAGTATGACGTGTTCATTGTCAAAAACATTCTAATGAATAATGACTATATATGCACGCTGCTAGAAGTTAGAGATAATGTTTGATATTTTAAAACATGTATTCTCAAGTTTTGATAGGATCAATGTTGTTTTGGTGGTAGTCAGTGAGCAACCAGGCTAGGATTATCCTTTATCCACAACTGATATCAGATGGGAGGGGGATCGGCAAGAGGGTTGGGGCGGGATAAGTTCTTTGTCAGCATCCGGCGAAGCTAAAATGAAAAAAAGTGACTTGTCAGATCAAGCAGGGAAACTCTTGGTAAGCTGGTAACACTGCTAGCATTCAAGCCCGGTTATTTGTCTCAATATCTTGCATATCAATATCAATATAACAGCTTGCATCGAGTACAGCAGAGGATGGGTAATAGACTTCGAGAAATAACGAAACAACGGGTTGCGTAAGAGGCAAATGCACCGCTCCAGCAGTGAGAGATTGTGAGAAGTGAAGAGAGCGGAGAGTGATTTGCCTCTTACGCAACCTGTTGTTTCGTTATTTCTCGAAGTCTAATGGGTAATGTTGCCTGCATCGCCATCATCCCTTCTTCCAATGTTCAGTGTCAAAATATTTTTTTGTAAAAAAATGTTATTTTGACCCCTCAATTTGTTTGACTTTGAATAGCGTTAGATACCTCAAAATGAGGGATGGCGGAAATAAATTTTCCTTTTTTTAGGTTTCTTGTGCATAAAAACTAAGCTCCTCAACGTTGCGCGACGAGCGTAGATATTTTACATATATTGTTATTCCAGATTTCGGGAAGGAAGGGAGAGGTGGACCACTTAAATGAGAACTTCACCAGGCGACGTGGCGGTGATAGGACCCCTGAACAAGATACTCAATATGGACAGGTTAATAGGAATTAATAAGACCACGTACGAACTGAGGGTTTTGAACTAATTGTAAATTGAGATGCGAGACAAAGCCGCTCTTCCTAATTACCATGTTCATTTGCTGTGTCACCTTTAAACTCTTTTTCTCTCCTCTGATTTCAGCCTTCATTATCATTATAGAACCGTTTTCACGATTGATGAATATCTCGGCATAAATGTTTTTAAACCTGATTTTATCCAATTTGTTTCATCATGCCGATTGAACACTCAAACACAAGTCATCAATTTTCATTGGGAAAAAACGTTTGTTTCATTTGTACCTTCTTCCTTTCATCTATCATCAACTTGACGACGAGAAAGGGTAATATGTTTAAATGCTTCCGTTGACTAAAAAAACATACTGTCCGCAAACAGGGCTAAAAATCGAAATCGATATTCATCTCGCGAATTACCAAATTTACTTGTCAAGCACAAGAGTATTTTCCCACGAATAACTTAATTGCCCCATTTACATCTCCTTCTAATCAAAAGTTGCCCGCTCGCCAAATGGCCCTCTTCTCACAACCATTCATATTTATGTGATCACTGCCCCATCCTCTTTCCTCCGCTTTTATGAGGCTCCTCTCTTCTCGCCTCCCCTTTTGCGATGAATGCGTGTGTCCTTCTTCGTTCTTTCTCCCATTTCTCTCTCTTTCCCTTCTCATATCTTGACTTTGTTTAGCTATCACCTCCACCATAAATATAAAAATTTTGAGGAAGCATCTACTCTGCTTCATCCACGTCATCTCTACACGATGATTTCGCTACAGCCACATATCTGGAAGAGTTCTCAAGTGAGAATAGGCAAGTACAACCACCGCGGGGTGTCCTGATCATTGTCTTACCCAACACCGCATTCATCCGCTCCTGTTTTCGAATGCGCGTTGTGCGCACGTCTCTCTCACAGTTCTTCCCTCTCTCGCCGCGCCGATACTCACAATCAGCCGAGAGAGAGAGAGAAGAAATGTGAGAGAGTCAGTACACTACACGGGCGTGGTGCGTGCATATACGATGCAGTCAGAAACCAGTGCACTCGAAAATGTAGCCGGCTTTTATAACCAATATGGCCTTCTCATCAACAGAATCTTCAGTTCCACCGAAATTACCCCGGCAATAGAGAGCGCTCATAAAGGATTCCTCCGACAACGACAATTCAAAGGAGCGCGGTGACGGATAAGAAGGTGAGATCTTATTTCATTTCTGTTTTAAATCCGTCTACTTCTTTTGCATTTTTCCACAATAAAATGTCTAGTTTCAGGTCGTTTCATAAATCGACATGGAAAATAAGAAGATCATTCTGAAAAATTCCAACGTAAATGCAGCAAATGAAGAACCGCCGCACTTTTTCTTTATGCATATTGCACTGCAACCTTTGTCCGTTTTGGAGATACCCCACGCTGTAGCTGCCATTTGGCCTCCTTTGCCTAATGGCCCTTTCCATCTGCAAAGTTACGACATGTTAATCACCCTTGGTGCCTGGCACCACCTATCTTCTCGCATTTCATGACTTCTCCTCTTTCATTCAAACATCGCTCTAGGGATCCTGACATTTTTTTTGTGACAGGTTAATTTGTGACAGGTTATTACAATTTTAAAATGATACGTTCATGGTATGGACTACTGGTGGTGTACTCTCTTTCTATACCTCGGCGCGTCTCTCGCTTTCTCATGCTCTCTCTCAGCCGTATCTGTTGTTCAGCACTGATTATCAACGGAACGTTTTATTATTTTGGATGAGTGTTTGTGAATTTGTAATACCCACCACAAGGTTTTCCTTCCTGGCGAACGTTGAGTCGCATTTTTCGCATCTGAATCTCTCTCCAGTGTGCCTCGTTGCGTGATTCTGAAATATCTGTATTCTTATCGATTTTTCGACTACCGATTGGACTGGCAAAACGTGAATTTTCAACCTTTTTTAGGTTACGTGTTCTTTTCTATTTTATTAGGTGCAGATAACGTAGGAAAAAGTACGTTGAGGTCGGTTTTCCTTTTGAATTTAAGTCCACAATCAGCGCATTTGTATGGCGTTTCTCCATTATGAATCCGTTGATGAACCTGGAAACAAAAACTATTTGATTATTTGCATTTTTTACAACTTTTAAACAGGAACAGAAAAAAGTGTTGTTACGTACTTTAAGGTTGTCCTTCTTGGCAAAGGCCCAGTCACATTCGTTGCATTTGAATCTCCTCTCTCCAATATGAGTGATTTTGTGCTCCTAAAAACTAATTATCTTGAAAATGCATTACGGGCTACATTTCTATCAAATTTGGTATATGTGCATATTTTTACTTTAATAAAAAATATATAATATATAATTAATGCAATTGATGACCCCGTACCGTGAGGCTCCGCTCCGAAGCGAACACCGACTTACATATGCGGCACTTGAATTTTTTCGCTCCTTTGTTCCTCTGTAAAATCTACACTGTTATTTGTAGAATCCCTCGCTATTTTTGGGTATGCACTAAGCTTCCTGCCTGGTTGATATTTAGACAGTAGTCACACCACCTACCTTCGATCGATTTCCCTCTTCATTTTTGTCAGATTTCTCGTGGACGGAATTATCGATTGTCTCCGCTGTCTCATTGGTAGATTCGATGTCGTCGTTGTCATCTGTGCCCTCATCAAAATTCAACGAATCGTCTTCAGCATTTTCCTCGAATTCCGTTTTCGGAGGTAGAAGACAGTAGTCATTAGGGTTGATGTAAGCTCGGGAGACTTCCTACAAATGACGTTGAACAAATCTGTGTAATAGGTGATTCAAGAATGAAAATTATGTACTATATTTCCCCGTGACTTCCATAAATATTACTACATTACTCGCACATCCCTTTCCGTATTTTATTAAACAAAGTCCCTATTCCAGCGGATTTTCTTATTAAACCTGCCTATCAAAATTACAGATCATTTTTACATAATCAACAATAGTTCATTGAATTTCATAGGTTTTCTTTTAGAGAAAAGAAGTTGATATTCACCTTGGCTTCGTCACTCCTTGCGTCTACCTTCGGCTGCTGGATGGAATTATCGATTGATTCATCCATCCCAGCATTGATGTTCGATTGTGGTTGTTCCAATTCCTCTGTAGTAATTTGGTCGACTGGTTCCAACTCTCTCTTCACACGAACCATCAGAGAATTCTCTTTCGCGACGATTTCTTCCACAACTTCAGTTTTCGGAAAGACAAAGTTCTCGGAGGGGTTGGCCGGGGGAGTCTGCAAAGTGCATTGCGTTGAATTTGGCACAGGACTCCCTTTGAAAATTGGTTTAACGCTAATGCTCACAGTTTTTTTTTAATAAAAAGTGTAGTTAAAAGTACAATTTTACCTGAATTTGACAGGACTCCCTTTGAAAATTGGTTTAATGCTAATGCTCACAGTTTATTTTTTATAAAAAGTGTAGTTAAATATTATTGTCACCATACCTTCAGTCCAACTCCATCCACATCTCTATCCGACTGAGCAGGGGTGGAATTATCAATCGATTCTTCCATTGGAACTACGATGGCCGTTTCAGCCTCGAATGCGAAGTCATCTTCCGGTACATCGACCATAACGTCATCAGACGATTCAATTGGTTGATTCTGAACATATTGATTGAACCCATTTTTGCAAAATTAAGGCGGATTTGAGTTTTAGATAGTCGTCAAATATTCCATACAGTGAAAACTCCTCACCTGTTGCAATATCTCAAATCGATTATTCAAGATGAGATCTCGGATGGAAATTTCCACTGCCTCCGTCATTCCATAGCAGCACTGTCTCAGTTCGTTGTAAGCCCGAGACAATTCTTGCAGACTCAGAGGTGCCCTGGAATACAAAAAAATAAGAGAAAAAAAGAAAAAAAGAAAGGGGGGTCGAAGAACGGTTGCGGAATATTCATTATCGCAGGATTGGTTCAAAATTTGATAATGAGTAATTCTTTGAAAGATACTTACCGAGTTCCGTCATGTCTCTGAGTGTTCGTTCTTATCATATTTAGTGAATCGGCGGAATATTCGACATCCTGAAAGAATAGAACTAATCAGGTTCGTTTAACTAACGAAATTCGAATAAAAATTAAAAATTGCGACCACCATTTGGTTAATATCTCTTTTTTTATAAATGTAATCGGTTTAGAAACACTATAGATTGGAAACTATATAAAGTATATATAATACCGTTCTGAGCCGAATCTCTCGTTAAAGGCGTGATAAAAACAAACCGCGGCAGAGACGGGATCCAAGGTTAATCCTTGCAGCAAATTCGCCGTTTCCGACATCACATTTCCAATACGATCTATCTTTGCGAAATCGACGCACTGAGAATAACCTTTCTTTTGCTATCAAACCAATGTAAGTTTAAAAATACAGAACACTTCCTGTTATGAATGACAGAATAGAAAAAATTTACCGTTTTCCGCCAGTGCTCAAAGTGAACAACTGAAGAAAGAGAGGCAGTTCCCATGATGAAGCGTTCGTTCTGTAGTTGGAACAATTTTTGGGAACTTGCTAGACGGTCTTATGGAAAAAACTCAAAATTGTCTTCACAAATTACAATCGAATAATGTGAACAAGACCGTGGTGAAAAAATGCGAAATAGCATACACAATGATTCAACCGTAGGCTGTCAGTATTTTTTTCAATATAAATGACCTGAGCTAATCGTAATAAGCTGCTCCAAGGCGTCCATATTTCTTCTGAAGAAACTAACCTGAAAGTTGCGTCTCCCCTCTGGCATACCTTTTCACACATCGACCAAGCGTTTTCGAAGAGATTGTAAATCGGATGCCGAACATACGAAATCGATAAATCGAATTGTCTCTGAAAATATGATGTTGTTGGGTCGAAGTTTTTGTTCGAAGAAGTCGAGTGTGTGAAACATATTGTAAAATACACAGGGCCAGACGATTGGTTACTGTAGTTAACGAGCAACTGTTGGGGTACGGTAGGTCATGTACCTCAACGAACGGGCATAACGAGTTTCGGAACTGAAATGAACGCGAAAAGTGAACTTTGATGGGAATCCGGCGAGTGTATTGCATAGGAAATCAAGAAAACAATCAAGAAACGCCCCAGTCGACAAGACTATGACGCTCAATGTCTATCGTCCAAGATCGACACTTCAATTGCCCAAAGAAGCCAAGCATGATCCATTCCCTTGACCCTGTTGCCTTGAGTTCAAAGATCCTGACCACCCCTCATGAAGCTACCTTCCTGCAGGCCCATTTTCCTTGATGTCAGGATAAATCTGTATCTGTATCGGTACGCTTGGAGTAAACCAGCCCATCTCTTCTCGTCCCGATTACTACATACCAATGAAGACGAAGAATCGCCTTTTCGAAAGCCGTGTCACTTCTATTCTCGCTTATTTTTCACTTATTTTCACTTCTATTCTATAGTCACATTCTCGCCAGCTCGCTGGATTGAACCCACATCGATACGTTCTTCCTGAAAGAAAAAGGAATTCGATTTTTTTTAAATTTTTTGTTTTATTTTTTTCCTAGACGTAACAAAATTGCACTTCTCGCAAGAAAAATAATTCAACAAAAAAAGTAGATGATTCTTCGCTTCTTGCGATTGGTAAATCAACCGGCTTTTGAATAAATAATTAGATCGGTATGAGATTGTAAGAAGAAAAACAAAAAAAATCCCCGCTCACTGTGTCAACCTCCGTGTGGTACACCCAATCATTTCTTGTGTATGCGACATCCAGACCTGGAATAATGATTCATTTACATTGCCAGTAGGGGGATTGACTGTAACTAGGGTTCTCTTCTTGGCAGTATCGGAAATGCACTCTCCATCATCTCTCTCCATTTCACTCACTCTCTCACACGCGTTGCGGTCAGCGGTCCTTTGTTCTCCACATTTCCCATTTCCAATAGTTTCCAATAAGAGAACCCTAACTGTAACTTAATTATATTTTTAAATGGAAAGCATATGCGACACTGTTTCAAAGTCTCTGAAAATTCTAAAGATCATGTCAGAAGTAATGACCATATTGGAAGATCTGCAACAATCAATCGATCGTTTCCTATTGCACTACCGTATCCTACAATCAATCAATTTCTGAGTGCTCAAAGCTCAAAGAGTGTGTCTCCATGGATTCGAATCGACTAAACCATGAGCTCCTTGTAGGAAATTCTCCTCTGCTGAAAAAAAACATTTTGGTGGACACCAGGAACTTCGCTCTGAGAATCTCACTGCTTCTTTAAGTTGCTTAGTTTGTATGTGTCGATGTGCCGGACGGTATCAGCGAAAGAGCATACACCAAGCAAAAATAATCACTTGGTGGAGCATCGATTCACGTAGTAGAAACATTGAATAGATATCTCACCTTCATTGAAGAAACATGTAAAACCAATCAATAAATCAACCGTACCGCCTACCGTATCTACCACTTAAAATACCGTATTCTCAATTCGCTACAGTACATTGGTGGGTCCGTTGCGCGCAATCTTGTTGGTGACGCTCTGGTAGCAAAGTGTGAAGGCGGAGAGGAATTTGAGGTCAAAGCAGCCCGTTGGATGTTGAGTGTCTGAAATAGTAGTAGAAGGTCTACCGAACTTGACCCCAAACCGAAAACAGTCCAATTATGATTTCCGTATAATTATTCCTAAATTTTCTATGTGTACTGATATGTTCACTGATGTTTCACATAGCTTACATCCTGAACGTTTTCCCGAAAACTACGATTTCTTTGAGTTCAGCCTTTTAAAAACTCGGAAACCACTTTTCGCATGTATACTCGAAATAACCGCTGCTATATCGACATTTTTTTCTTTAGAAACTATATTCAATTTTGAAATGTTTTTATTGCGGACAAACGCAATGATGTATGATAAAAGGAATGATCGATGCTCAAAATCACTCCAGGTTCATTGACTTTTCACATAGCTTTTATCTTCAAATTGTCCTCGAGCATTTCTATTCCTTCTTGAACCTTCTTGAAATTTTAACTCCACTTTGCTCTCCCCGTCTTCTCTTTTGCTTCCTTAGTCGATTCCAGTCTACACCCAGAATGAATATACTTACTACTGAGTGTATCCTATACTGAGATATGACAACTAGTATATGGTATACTTACAAATCTCTCGGTTTCGCACGCTCTCTCGACGCGCGAATACACTCAATATTGAGTGTACACTAGGTGTCTCATCTTAGTGTATTCATTCTCTGTGTACTTTGAAGCATGGACATTGCTGAACGAACAAACAGCGTCTGACACCATTTTAGCAAACAGAAAAATATAAATTTCTCTCATTTTGAATTTCCAAAAATATATTCCAAACTGATACTCTCCCGTTTCACTGCTGCTTCTAATGGACACTGTCACCTTCAATGCAATGGGACCTCGAAAGATGCTCACCTCCAACGCAGCACTTCCACTAAGACGAGGGCCGAGTGCTGTAATCTTCTTGAGAAGTCCTCTTGCGCGTACCTCGGAGAATACAGCCAGTCATTTCACTATTCTCATGCCAAAATCATTAAATTCTCATTCCAAGTTCATTGATGTTTCAAATAGCTTTCATCTGCAAAGTTCCATCGAAACTCCAATCTCGAGTGGAAGTGCCTTAGACTCAGCAACCAAATTTTGTTAGCATGCGCGAAACAAACAACTACTATGGATAAAGTAGACCTTTTCAACAGTTTTAGGCGTTTTCTAATGTATATCTATTGAGAAAAAGTCGATCAGACATGGATGTGGAACCGCAACAGGCAATGGGTAAGTGAATTATGGATGGCGAGTCAAAGACAACAACAAGCTTCCAGAAAAAAACGTGCATGAATGTTTCAGAACATTTTGAAAATATCGAATTACGTCGAAAATGCAATCACTTTGCATGCTTTCCACGAGAGAGGAAATACAGTTCATATCACTACTGATGTCAAAACTGTGTAACATGAGTTCTCCATTTCTCTTTCATCATTCCTACGCAATACTCACGAACTTCATGTTGTTCTCTTATAAGACAAAATTTAATCTACCCTATCCACTCGTGTCTCAATTCATACTTTATTTGTTTCTATCGCAATGTGGAATAAATTATTACAATTACAAAGTTTCGGGGAATGTGCCACTCCAGTAATACCTAACAAGGTAGTGCGTTCGGTCGAAGAAAAAAATATTTGCAGACTCAAATTTTACATGGGTACTCAGTATACTGGCTGCCAATTCAGAACACGTAGTAAATAATAAACAAGTGATAATACAGTCAGGTGAAATAATCGATATCAAAGAGTTTCCTAATACAGTATGTGAAAGCGGTGAAATCTGGGGGTTACTGTGGCAGTTTCGTGTCAGTGGATCAGTTATTGGGTTACTGTAATTCTAGAACTGTCTGACCACAATCTCTGATACTCCAGCGAGCAAAGTCATTCCCCATTTCCACCATCCAACTGCGAAATGAGTAGTTTGACGACGGGAAGCGACGAGTTGACGAAGTTGTTTCAGGGTTTCAGAGTTCTGAACGGAAAAGAGAGATATTTCATGGAAAAGCAATATGAGATAAGACATATTTTAAAGAAAGGAAATAATAAACCGATATCATTATGAACTAGAGAAAAGTGAGTTGAAGCTCATGTAATCGATACATCGAAAGTTTCGTGTTCTATGATTTTCATAAACTGCACGAAACAACAATCTTGCAAGCGAATCTGTCTAGTTTTAGCTAATACTGGATTGCACATTCGGACCTATGTTATTTTCTGACAAAATCAGTAACTTCTCGTCTACCGTACCTGGTACTGTCCATGAGCGTGGTGGGATGCGACTGCCAATTCGAGTGAGGCCTCCTTGTTGATATCGGGGAAGACCGGACCTTTCTGAAATAAAAGAAAATATAAATAAACTAAAATTAATTTTAAATATTTTTTCATGTTTTCGACATTTCGATCTACTTCGTGAATGCAATTTCCAGTTACCACAAGGTTGAAACCAATTTCGCATTCAGGCCACGAAATTCTAATCAGGCAGATCTCACGGCATTTCATTTGAAAAATCAATCAGTCAATTAAAAGCGCTGTTTACCTGCTCCAGCAACAACCAAAATGTTCTCGTGGGCGGAGTCTCACTACCGTAGGTGAGGAAGACAAAGTACGTGTCTCTAAAGAGAAGAACATTAGAAAGTCAGTTATCGATTCTTCTCATGAATCTACCGTGAATTAGGGTTGCCAATTCAGTGTTCATCATACCATCTGGCAGCCTATTATTCTCTAACTCTTTTCACCTTATCAGTAATATTACCGACTCAAAAGGCCGTTAACCGATAACCGAACTAGCATCTCTACAGTACTCCTACATTCATATCAGTCAATCGATTCCATCTACCGTACCTCTTGTTCACCAATTGAATGTCGAGAGGAGTGAAACTCCAACTCTTCAATTCAAATCCATTCAGAGCTGTGACGTGCAGTGACATCTTATCGTATCCACCGGTCAACTAAAGGAGAATATCAAGAAAATTAGCTAATCAAAAATCAATAATTGGGTAATTATACAGTACCTCAAAGGTCATATTGAGCAGCTTTCCGTCTCTTTCCTTCGACAGAACTTTCGTCATGATCGGGAATGGAATGGGAGGAGCGGAGGGAACTGGCACCCATGCGGACTCGCTGAAATGAGTATGAATCATTCTTTTTTTTCTTTTCTAACTTGCAAATTTGGCGAGCTATCTGCATACTATTTGCGAGTATTTTCCTTAGAAGCTCACAAGAATCCGAAACCATGATCCACAAGGTTCCTCATGAGCAAATCTTTCGTGAAACAAATACTAACCGTTCCATTTGTTTGTTTTCTCGAATAAACGCTCGAATCATCATTTAAAATATGCCATATTTAAAATCAAGCTAATTTACTCCAATTACCATACCTCGGTGGGAACAGCTCGTGGATGGCCGTGTAGTAGGGCATTCTACAGTACTCGTCCTTCGTTTTGTGACAGTCCGAGGGAGGAGAACCCTGATAAATCGATAACAGTTATATAAATACCATAACCAATATTAATCATCCTGACTACCGTGTCCAATATCATCCGAGTTCACTCGGCAGTACATTAATAATCAATAATTATTGCTCACCGATAGGAAAGAGTGTGCGGGTAGATCACGGGTGCTTCTGTGGTCGAAAGATTGAATGAACAGGGCGGTTTCGGATGATTCCAGTCTACCATCGAAGGCATAGATGGTACGGTAGGAGTGCTTTAAGATCACATTATCGATTGAAATTTAGTCAAATCAGATCTTCAGAGCCCTAGTCTTCATTACGCGCTGCAAACAATGTTATCAGCTATTCTCTTATCGCGCAATGTCGTATACATCAAAAAACTGCAGGTTTGATTTCCCTCATAATAGCTCTGAAACTTTAAACAGCCATGTTCGCACATCTCATTCGATCTGATTCTAACTTCATCGAATATTATGCTAATCGATATTCCCTCTTCTCACCAGGGTAATAAGTCTCCTCAGTCTCGGTGCCTCTTCCGAGTATTTGTAGGGAACACCGAGATTTGTAGTGGAAAGAGCGATCAGAAGAGCAGCGTACAACTGAAATAAAGTGGAGTGAGGATACGGTAAGACTGATTAAAAACTGTAACTGGTAAAATAAAGATAAAAATGCGAATTGTTTCTAGTAATACCTAGTTCACAGTCCAAGTTGACTGGTGTTTCATAAAGCAATTACAGTGAGAATGATTTCGACAAAATCGATCTCTTGGAGTTCTCATAGTGGAGTACGATAAATATAATCAAAATAAAAAAATAAATGAAAAACATTAATGTCCTTGAGTCACAACAAGAAACCGTCCCGTCTACACCTGATCGTTGACCTCACCAGAACGGCGAATCGGAATCCGTACTTGAGAGGACGAGAGATGTACACGATGTTGTTCTGCAAAATTCATGGCTTGCAATCTGTAGCTTCATCAAATTACGCTTGATCATTACATCATCAATTTGAAACATGAGTCCATTCAATTAGGCAGTTACAGTTCTTCATTATTGATTATTCGTTGCTTATAAACTCGCAAGAGGAAAAAAGTTGAATTGCAAGATTGCATTTAAAAATTTAAAAAAAACCTACAGTAAATAGTACGAAAGTGAATGCGATCACTAGTCCCAATGGAGCCATAATCGCTTCTGGGTTTACTGCCATACCGAGACGACCTGAAGAAATTACGAGAGATTACAGATCAAAGATGAACGATAACGAGCAAAAACTCTGTGGTACATTGAGAAATATCACGCGTGTCACGTAAGGATCGGGACAAAATGAGAGTGTGGACGTACAATTTCTGACACCCACATTTGTCTACATTTTTGGATAGCCCTCATGGTGCTCGAAAAGATAGCGTTTCGCTTTTTGCATTATGTCGATTTTGACGACGATAGACGATGATTACTGTCTGAAACGGGAAATGGATCCCCACTTTGAAGCTGAATATCTCGCTTCAGAGCAAATTTGAGAAGAACTTCACTTAGAGACAAATTGTAGAGAATTTCCAGGAGATTACAATGAACGCGATTAGATTTCCTGAAATTGATTATGAGGCGAGTTAATTGGCAGAAAGCTGCCGTTTGCACCACATTTCGAGACCAGAAAATTTTATTCGCTAAGATTGTAGATGTGGAAAAGACACGTCGACTGATATATAGGTTGTAGGGTCGAATCATTTTAGAAATCAGTGTTTGAGATGAAAAACGATTCGAAAATTCCATACTTAGCCGTTTTTCTGCTAAAAAAGTGAGAGATCAGTGCTATCAGTCTCTCTCGTCAAGACAAGAGAGTGTGTGAAACGAGGAAGGCAGTTGACCTTTGAGAGAGGAGAGTGGTAGATCATTGCGACTCCTCTCTTCCAGAGGTGTGAAATAGCAAAATGTTGGATTTATTTCGGTTTATTGGATAAAACACTGATTTCTAAAATGATTCGACCCTATGTTTTATACATGAATCGACGCGTAATCTCAAGCTTCAGCTTTTGAGAAAATAAAATTTTCTGGTCTCGAAATGTGGTGCAAACGGCAGCTTTCCGCCAATTAACTCGCCTCATAATTAATTTCAGGAAATCTAATTGCGTTCATTGTAATCTCCTGGAAATTCTCTACAATTTGTCTCTAAGTGAAGTTCTTCTCAATTTTGCTCTGAAGCGAGATATTCAGCTTCAAAGTGGGGATCCATTTCCCGTTTCAGACAGTAATCATCGTCTATCGTCGTCAAAATCGACATAATGCAAAAAAGCGAAACGCTATCTTTTCGAGCACAATGAGGGCTATCCAATAACGTTTCATTCAGTATTTTGACTTTTTGGGTGTACGGAACTTGTCCCGATCCTTACGTGAAACGCGTGATATATTGACTGTTGTTGATTGATAGTACGAGCTGGACTATCCATATCGAAAATCTCTTGCGAGTATTCGCTATTAAAAAGTTGTGAGACGGGAATGTAGCGGGTTCCATGCCCCCGCAATATGAATCGGCGACCAAACATTGCACATTTGGACAAGGAAACTCAAAGATCAAATATTAACTCACCAATAACGGGTACAAAGAAATCGACGCACTGCGAGATGGCGTAGGCAGCGAAAATCTAAAATTTAATTAGACTATTTTAAATACTTTATAAATAAAATAGGGTTTCATGGAAACAGCAAATGTTAGCCAAACCAATCACAAATTGAATTGAGAGCGAAACGATAAATCACGGTGATGAATCGAAATTCGAAATTCATCATTTCCGCGCCGAAATTCTCAAACAACTCACCATAGCGGGCACGAGTGAGAACATTTGAACGGCTAGTACAGCATGGGGAGTCACCTGGAGAGATCAAAGATCAATTGACGAAACGAGAGGATAGATATCAACAATGACCTATCGCAGTTTAGTACCTTTTGAGATGTAAAGTCATCATAATCAAAACTGATTGGTGCAGTATGGTTATACGGTAAATGTGAAACACAAACCCACCGTTCTGATCAATCCTGTTTTTCCCATCACGAATAGAATCGGGTCTCTTAGCATAGCGAATAGAAGATAATTGAGGAGGAAGAAGGCAGAGGCAAGACCCGCCTGAAATCGATGGGTTGTTTTAGTTAGATACTAAACGTCAAACATAGAATGGTGCAGCAAAATTTATAGAAGTTTAATTAAGTAGTGAATCCTGAATGCGCCATGTTTGATACACGGATATTAATCTAGACATCCTTTAAATTCGCCGCAAGAAGAATCGCAATTACACTTGGTTTATGTACACTTCATTAGTGCAGTCATTGAATCGTGAATGCACCAAGTTTGCAACATTTGCGTGTTATCAGAAATATAATTGATTTTTTTATATTAAAAAAAATAAATATATATTAAAATACTCTAAATTTCCTCACATGAGTCATCCACAGAAGAGCTGCTGCGAGTAAAACGAGAACCGAGTCGAAATGGGCCATTTCCGCGTTTCTCATCTGAATTGATGTGAATATTGTACAAGAATTTCTTCGGGGGTTACAGTATTTCACTTGGAAATGTAAGATATCATATCAGAATGAAACAAAGGTTATACTGGTGAATTAGTTGTGTGCATCTAATCATTTTTAATGTTATTTTTCTGAATGTCCAGCAGAACCATCGTTTGAAGTTGTCACCTTTCTTTAGATAAGAAACGCGCAACATACACCAGACACCAGACATACAAACACCGGGGCATGTACCCATTTTATCTACTTTTAAAAATCTTATTTACACACATGAATTTAGCTAATTACCCACATATTGCTTCGCGTGGAACAGTTCGTGGACGTAGAGACCAACTGTGACCATGGGAAGAACGTAGAGGCCACCAATGAGTTCGGGGAGGGGATACCTAAATTCAGACAGAGTGGTCAGAGAAGAGCTAAAATTAATAATCCATAATAATGATTACTAGAGAAGCATCAAATAGCTTTTCTATATTCCGCATAGCACATTTAGTTCGATTACTAAATTGATCTCCTTACAAGGGGTGACCGCATAGAGGATATGGAGTTTCCAAATGAGATTTAGTGGGATCGATTACTATCATAAAATTAAGAAATAATCGGTTGTTTAAAACTGCTAACGAGTTCTTGTGATATTTGCACTCTCTGTGGGGAAGAGGCTAAAATTGCGGCTAAGTCCGGAAAAATCACCAATCTCACTAACTATAAGGGAGAAGAAGTCTTCGGGCTTATTTAGCAGTTTAAACCATCGATTATTTCTTACTTTTATGATAGTAATCGATCCCACTAGGTCTCATTTGGAAACTCCATTTCCTCTATGCGGTCACCCCTTGTTAGAGGAAGGATTAACGAAATATGTAGTTTTCAATTGCATTGTCTGGGAGACGAAACACGAACTCTACGGCTTTAATTTGTTTTTAAAAAACTACAGATTTCGATTGAAAAGCTTTTTGCTACACCACCAATACGATTTCCCACGAAAGACCAAAGATCACCACTCACCAGCACATTGTGAGGTCCATGAAATTGATGTAGACTGCGATGGCTCCGCCCACAATTGCCATTGCGACCACCGATAGAATGTGTCTGAAAAATTCATAGAACTAAAGGTGAAATTATCGTAAAATCAATGCAGGCGCTTCTCGCCGATTGATACAATGCTAGTGAAACAGCGAACAACGGGGCGCAAGTTTAAAATCCGGTGTGAACCAGCCAATAAATTTCGATATTCTTTAACACGTTATCAGATATATCTGGAAGCTGAGAGATAGGCTGAGAGTGCCATCTCACCAGTTATTGCAATGAAATTGTGCAAAAGAAGAAACATAATAGTGAAAAGAAACAAAGAAAATTTGAAATGGGAAATTACTTGATTAGGTAATGCATATCATTTGATTTTTCTCTCGAAAAAAAGTTAATTTCACCAAATAATACCTGAAGAACACAATAAGTAGATCGCCCGCTCCATAAGTTCCCCTTTTGATTCTCATCACTGTGTGGAAGAGTGTGGCGATGGAAGTACCGACGTTGAGCAAGACTCCTGAATTAGGGGAATATCGATTGGTGAATCGGAGTTACAGCATCTATCAGTTCTCGATACTCACCCAGTTCTACCGTATACGTGACAGTGAAGAGACCGACGACATCGTAGAACACCCACTTGTTCTGCTCGGCAGCCTTGCCCGGCTGCAAATTCCAACTCCATTTTATTATTTAAACAAAACTGTTGTCATAACTACCGAATAATCCTCATCGGAACATCCGTTAAAGCACCTATGGAACAAGAAAGTTCCGTGCCCACGATGTAATTACAGCTTGTCCCTACAGTAATCAATCACACTCCAACAATCGATGATACCGTACCTTGCTCAGATCATCCTCACTGATGACCTTTCTCACTACAGCGAGAACATTCTCGCCCGCTCGTTGGATGGAACCCACATCGATTCGTTCTTCCTGAAAAAAATAAGGATATTTTTCCTAAACGAAACAAAATTGCACACAAAACTAGCCGATTGCTAGTTTTCTGTGATTAGTAAATCATTCTCCTATCGGTTAAATTGATAATCTTTGAACAGGCTCGCAGGAAAGAAAAACTTTCGCTAACCGTGTCAAACTCCGTATGGTACACCCAGCCGTTTCTCGTGTATGCGATATCCAGACCTGGAACACCGATTGATTTCTACTGTCATTGCAGTATACCAGGGCTGTGCGTAAAATAATTTTCGTAAAATTTTCGTAAAACGTAAATTTTACGAAAAAAAATTTCGTAAAATTCGTAAAATTTTCGTAAAAATTTGAAAACTGTTTTAAATCAAATATTTTACAGAAAATTCATCCATATCTCTTTTTTTTGCTTGTTGAACAAAGGTTTAAATAAATCGATCTTGGGGATTCGAAATTTGATTATTAGAACTGATATGCATTACCTAATCACATATTCGCAGCCTGCGTTGTAGTGGGAAAAATAGTAATCAGGAAAAAACAACAAAACCTTTTTCAATGAGATTTTAAGAAAAATATTTCTAGAACGAAAAATATTTTTTTTGAAAAAAATACCAAGTGAAGTGCATTGTTCGCCGAAAAATGAACATTTTTTCTTAGGAAACATTTACGAATTTTACGAAAATATTTCGTAAAATTTTACGACGTTAATTTTTTACGAAAAAAGTCGTAAAATCGTAAAATTCGTAAAATCGTAAAACGTAAAATGCACAGCCCTGCAGTATACTGCGGGAGGAGAAATTGTAAAAGCGGAAATTTAAAAAAGGCCAACCCGACACGCGTCCAAAGTCTCTGAAAATTCTAAAATCCGTGTCAGAAGGAATGATGCCAGATTGGAAGATCTGCAATAATCAATCAATTATTCCACATTGCACTACCGTATCCCAGAATCAATCGATAACCTCACCTCTTGAGCCAGAATCGAGCAGTACGGATGAGGCGCGGCGTCTAGGTATGCCTGTAGCAGCCACGAGTTCCCGGGTCCCGACTGGAAAGAGTCCGGTGACGGTATGTATTCGTACGTTACCGTATCCTACCGTATGCTACTTCTACCGTACCTGGAAGAGTATTTCCCTTCCTCCGCTTCCCGTTCCTTCCAAATTGATAAACGCTCTAATAGTGTGTCTCCATGGGTGGGAATCGATGAAACCATGAGCTCCTTGGAGGAAATTCTCCTCGGCTGGAATTTTTTATTTTATTTAAATCTAATAAAAAAGCTAAGCAGGATCACATCGTAAAAGTTGTCACACCAAGACATAATCAACACCTGCTGGTACATCGATTTACATAGTAGAAAAATGTAATGAGATCTCACCTCCATTGAAGAGAAACACGACATCGTATTTCAATTCCTTCTCTTCTCTAGCCAGAACATCCAGAATGTCCATCATGATAGTACACGAGACCTGAAAATAATAATATAAAGAAGTGCTTGAAATATGTGAAAAATAGAAGCGGGTATCGAAGTAAAAAATTATTTATCATAATTTCGTTTCGTTTCATTTCTCAAGACCATTTTAAATTTGTGCGAAATCAGAAATTCCAGAACTAGCGTCAATAATAATAGTCTTAAGCGGCTTTTTTCGTTTCCTTCTCGCTATATAGTTAATGGCATTGTAACTTTTTTTAAATGCAAATCACATGCGTCATTTCCATTTCACCTTCTCTACTACTTGCCTGTCTCTCGACATTGATGGGAGAGGGATTTGAGCGGGAAATAATAATAATCACTAAAACAATCGCAAATCTCAAAAGTAGTCGTAAAATAATCATACGCAACACGCGGGTTTCTCGTTTCGTTGTCGCTAGATATTTTTAGCGAATCGCATATCAGCAATCGCGTGAAATGATAATGACTATAAATTCCAAAAATCTCACCGCATCATCGGTCGCTCCGGGCGTGTCTGGCATAGTGTCGATATGACAGTTGAGCAGAAGAGAGTGGGCTGCCGGGCCCTGCAAAACAGCGATAAATCAATCGAACCGCCTACTGAATCTCCCACTCAAAATACGGTAATCTAGACTCTCTTCCGTACCTTAGCGGGACCGATACGCGCAATCTTGTTGGTGACGTTCTGGTAGCAAAGTGTGAAGGCGGAGAGGAATTTGAGGTCGAAGCAGCCCGTTGGATGTTGGGTGTCGATCTGAGATGGTCGAAAGTGAACAAGAAATGTAATAAACACTTCTCGATGGTTGTGCACCACAGGCTAGAAAGCAAGCAATCGCATTATCGATTCAATAAGAACCCCAAGGTGGCAAGCTATCTCGCGGTGGCTTACCATTCAATAATAATCGTTAAATTATCATTCCAGGTTCACTCATGTTTAGCGTAGCTTTCATATCCCAAGTTCCCTCGAAAACACCGATCTGGTGAGGTAAAACCTTTTCACATTTCATTCGTAAAGACGAAATAAATATTTTTAAAAAATCACCGCTTTATTAACAGTTTTGAAAAAATAACGGTAATTGAGTTTTTTCTCTCGGTGGATCAGTAGTGTTGATACAAGTGGAACGCTTGTTGTTTTCCTTAATAAGCCATTACAGGTTCACTAATGTTTCACAGGTCTTTCATATGCAAAGTTTTCTTGAAAAATTTCTTCTTTCTCCACACCTACCATACCTCGACTCTATTCTTGCCCGTCTTCTCTGCCGCTTGCTTGACCGATTCGAGTCTTTGCTGGAGCATGGGCATTGCGTGTTTCTGCAAGAACACCATCACGTCAGATATTCTTTTCGTTTCCGGTTGGTTTCAAATCCAGACCGATAGCTTGCCGTTTCACAGAAACTGTAAATGGCGACATCTGATGTGCATCCCTAATCCTATCCAAATCATGAGTCGCATACCTCCAATGCTGCACTTCCACTGGGACGCGGGCCAAGGGCTGTGATTTTCTTGAGAAATCCTCTTGCGCGCACCTCGGAGAATTGAGTGTAGTCGGATGACGGTCTAAGAAGCGATAGGTTATTGATTAATGTAACGTTCAGACATGGATGTATGCACTATTTAGAAGTTAGTTTTAAAAAAAAACAATATTGCGATATATAGAGGAGGTTCCCTCAATTTCCCTCGTCTATGCCATCGACTACGCAACAAGATCGGAATCCCCATCCAAGACGGACTGGTCACCGTGTGATGGGTATGACTACATAAGATGGTTGGTCCCTCAGTTTCTAGACTCGATGACTCTCCTTCTGAGATTGATGATTTGAGTTTTGTTGACGCAGATTCAAGAAAGCAGGCATCATCTTTCTCTCTTCGAACTCAAAATCTTCAACGTCAAGCTCGCAAGATCACTATTCTTTCTCCAGCCAATAATTCTGGGTCTGTGATATGGAAATAAGACCGATCCCGACGCTCAATACTGGACTAAATGAATCATTCTAAACAAGACCATCGACCACGTCTGAAACCTATATGATATCCCCATCTTGATCAGCGCCCCGAAAGCGACACTGATAAATTTGTATTGATAGAGTATTCGGCGAAAGCGATGTACCAACGAGAGCGAGCGATGTCGCAGACTTGGATGCACAACGCAAAACTCCAAACTGCCTAGACCACACATTTTCCGAAAGAGGGTACATTTATGTTTCTTGAATCGTATGAATATAGGTAATAACTGGCTACTCACCGCACATCGGGCAGTCTCTGGTGGCAGTACACCACGCCTCCATACACAACACCGATTACTGCAATGGCGAACAGCCAATGGCGGAAGCCGAGATATGACTGAAATGACGTCATCATTAGGCCATAACGCCATCTATGGTACATTAATTGTAGTGAAGGTGCTAGTCAAGTAGGATTCGCCTCTCTGTGTAGGGACGGCACAGTCATATTGGATAAGTGTGACCATTTCTATGTTTGTAACCACGCTGAAACATCCAAGTTACTGTCGCATAAAAAACCATTAACTAAATAAAAAAAATGTTAATCTAGCAATAAGAGGGAAATCAAGCGCCTTTCCAATTGTTATATTTCGAGTGACCGCTCGCTATGTCAGTTTTATCACTAATTGTTCCCATGCTTAGCAATAAATCATATACAATAAGGCATATCGTTCATTTTAGTGTTGAGATGAGCGAAATATCCCAAATAATTGCATTCATGCAAGATTTAACGCACTCATAGCACGACTAGAACCGCAAAGTGGCTGGTTTAATAAATAATGAACAAAATCAAAAAATCTTGCATCATCCCTATGCAATATCCTCACCGGTTTCTTTCCATCATCGTTATGCAGTCTACCGTATCCGCTCACATCTCCATTCTCATACCGTACTCCTCCGCCGTCTTCGCCCGCCTGCTGGTGCCGCTTGCGCAGCCCCGAATCGACCATTAACTGTAATATCAATCGATAAACATGATGGAATTCGTCATCACTAGGTAATTTCGCGCTGAAAAAATACACGATACGTGCAAAAAAAGTGTAACATGAGAAAGGAATGAAACGTGGCCATGGAAGATAGACAAAACAAAGTGGAAATAAATGAACGCCGGGCAGCGAGATGATTCATAGCGCAATAGGGGATGCCGACATACATGGGCAGCAGGGGGCAGGGGCACTGTGCGAATGTGGGCTGGGATTTTTCGGGGCTGTGTGCAAAAGAAAAATAGTGAAAAAGTATAGCTCATTTCATTGATTTTTTTTAAAAATACGGATCGGGAGCTGTGTGCAAATGCAGTCGCCAATGGGGGGCTAGCTGCAAAAGGCCTCGGATAAGTGCTGCCCACGTATGGATGCCGACGCCATCGGGGACACCCCCATTCGCTCTAAACCTCCAAAAAAGGGGCAGGAGCGATAGAGTGCGTGGTCATGAGAGCACCCCTCTCACCCTAAGCACACTCTCGCTCCTCACCCCTTTCTGATTGAAGCTTGAGCTTAAGGTTTCAAAGGATTTAGAAAGTCACGAGTTTTTTTCCGTGAGCTCAAGGTTTCAAAGGATTTAGAAAGTCACGAGTTTTTACATTAACATTAATTCGATTAATTCAAACACGTAGTCAACACCCTCCACTTTCCTATCCCAACCGCCTCAAATTATTCGAAATAGAGACCCTTGAGTATCGCAGGGCTCTGAGTGACCTACAGTTCTTGCATGATTCCATCCATAGACACGCGCTGGTGGACGCCACCAATCTATACACGCTTGCTCCTTTAGCACGTTCTCTCAGATTTTCTCATGGCTTACGCATCTCGATTCCTTACAGAACAGGCTCTATTTCCACTTGTGCAAGTCGATCCATAACGTTCTGGAATAACCTCCCCTCCCGCCTAGTAACTGCCCCCAAAATCCCCTTCTCCGTAGGTCTTCGAAAGACCCCAAAATTAGTCATGACCACCTCGCGAATCCGTAAGTTGTGATTGTGACACGAAAACTGCCTGATTCCGCCACCACAAAAAGTGCTCGATCCAGAGCCGAAGAATCCATCATAACGTCAAGATAAATCCAAATCCCTCCCAAAATCGCCCCTTGGAGAATAAAGATTAAAGATTAAAGATTAATTCGGTGTACGATCACGAATACAACAAATCCCGTGACTTCCTACTAATCACCAAACAGATAACAAAACTGATTTCTTCCCTAAAATTTCGAGATCTCTGTAAACAAACAAAACGCACGACAATCAAAGCTCCGCATCCAAATTCACACAGATAAAATCGACCAAGCATCGAGATATGCATATAATTTCTAAATTCCAGAAGTGGATTAGCAGCACGAATGAAAGAAGGCGAGATTACCTCTCACTTTTACACACTCTCTCGCTCCTGACCCCTAACTGGAGGTGTGTTATGTTAAGTATGAATCCACGAGCAACGAAACGTGCGCCAAATTTCACTCGTCGGAATGGGGTTTCAGAGTACGCGTATAAGGGGATGAATCACTAACACGCCAGTATGAGGATTTACGACTGAAGCACAAATTTCACGGTTCTGAGCAGACTGCTGTCTTGGAGACGACCGGAAGAGAGTGACTGGGGGTCAATTACCAGTAGGGAGCAACGTGGGGGCCATGCCTATCTCCCCTGACAACAACCCCCGTTACGAGTGCACACTCTCTCATTGTCATGCCGTCTCTTTCTCTTCCCCTCTCTCACGTTCGCCCACTCTCTAGCCCGTCTGCACCTCTGCGCCCTCCGCCATCAGCATACTATCTTGCCTCCCCCATTTCGTCTCTCCTCTCCGTATTTGCTAACACTGATAAAAATTCCGCTTACTTATTCGGTTAGTTTTACAACCCATTACAAGAGAACGCATAACAGGCGTTTAATTTTTATGATTTTTTTATACACAAACAGCCATGAATGCACCTTCTAAAGAGCCAGTAACGAGCAACAGCAGGTAAAATGGGCGAGGAGAGACATGCTCCAGACTACCGTAGCCTGAATACAGTAACCGAGAGAGAACTCAGAGCACAACTGCACAAAACTTTGCAAAAAGACCAGCCCTCAATAATTAGTCCTCTCAAGGTCATTGGCAATGGGAACTAAATGAGGGGGATTCTATAGAAATGAGTGACTAGACTCTGGTTACGACACTTGTCGAGATACATTTCCAGGTAAAGTATGCGCTCACAAACGCTTTCAGCCATTACAGTAAGCTACAAACCGCAAACTGGCTTTTTCACAGATATCATGAGATTTCTCTAAAACTTTATTTGATTCGCCACTGAAATATGAGGAAAAGGGGGAGAGAGAGAGATAGCGAGACACGGTGCACTGGCTTAGATTCCAACAAATAAACGGAACTTTCAACGCCGAGCCCAAATATTAGGCATAATAGGAATACGGTAGGTCACAACGAACATCGATTAGGAGGAGGAATTATACGAGCTACTAGGTGTTATTAGGAGTACGGTATTCATAAAGATTGATAAATGATTGCATATTAGGTGTAGACTCAACACAAATGTTGTAATATTGAGAGGAGTCGATAAATTAGATCACAGAGCGGATTTGGAGTAGGATTCGGGTTGGGTGGCGGAACAGTAAATCAATAACAGGGCCAATCAATAAATCGATCGGGAACGAAGGAGGGTATACGGTAGCCGCTAAGCGGCACGGGATGTGAGTTGGAAAATCGATGGTGGTGCTTATCGACGGTCGCGTCTGAAAAATGCTGATATTGGTGTGTATTTTCTCTTTCCCGCCATTTTGGCTCTCTTATCATCCGTTATCAGTTCCTAACGTGTACTATGAATACATCGAACCATCCCACCCCCGAAACTCTCCTAGCTCACCACACTCTCTCGCCTTCTCCACCCGCCATGATCACTTTAGATGGAACAGATCCACTTTGCATCCCCCAGTGTACTTTGTATCGTTCAATCTCTTATCAGCTTATGGCCGATCAATGATTCATAATCTATCAGCCCATAAAACTGTCCACGCTACCAAACTCGGTATCAGACCAGCGTGATCGAAATCATTCCACAATCTTCTACTGTAATTTCAATCCTATACCAGACCACCTCAATATTCTAACAGCAACTACAGTACTCTCTCTAGTCTACCGTATCCCCCAACAAACAACTACCGTACCTCGAGTCGGAGCCTCTCCTGTCGTCCCTTCTGTCGTCTCTGCTGCTGCCACCGCGGCTGCTGCGGTCGTCGCGACGCGAGCGGTCGCGCGAGCGGCTGAAGAGAGAGAGAAGATTGCGTAGTAATGATGAGATTCAATTCAATGCACTGATCGAACACACAGAGTTAACCCTTCACTTATTACTATCTTCAGTTACAGAAATGCACCTCGATCGGAAAACACATATATCGAGTGATCCGATTGAGCTGAAAATCCAACACCCCACCGCCTTCGCCGGTTGCGAGTTGGGCTTTCATCCTAACGCGCTTATCGACGTATAGTTTTGGTTACGTTTAAGTTGTGGTGTCGACCATACTATCAAATAAGCAGGGACTAAACAACTGATCAGAATGCTATACAGCCGAAATCTGCCTAGACCTAGGAAAAATCTAATGTTAACGTTTCCGAATCATAAAAACTTCATATTGGCGCGAGCGAGTGGACTGTTGTATTTTTATTCACGATTATCACAGATGCTATTAATGAGCAAGCAGAAGGAATTGATCTCATCACAACCTCCAGTAACCAAAATTCACCTGTATCATGAGCAGCCAGCCCTAGACCAAATAGGGTTCTCGCCGGTATTTCGTGCAAAAATATCACAAAAACAATTTGCTGAAGTTCACATTGCTCAAGTTTCCTATAATCTTAAAACATGGATCGTAATTTATGAATTATTTTTAAAAATCCGCTTGTCAACATGGTCCCAACGTCGCACAGAAATTATTTCCCTCACTAGTGAGAACTGATTTCACAACCATCCGAAAGAATCCAATTAAATATTACGCGCACATTTCTTTCTTAGTCAACCAATTACGCCTTACGATAGCCAACGCAATCTCTAGAATCGTGTAAAAGATGTGCTACATGCCTTTCTGCCCGGGATCTAAATCAAATCAACTAGCACAGTACTATTTACAGAAAAATACCGTACCTCCTGTCCCTCTTATCTCTGCTGTCCCTCTTCTCCCTGTCTCTGTCGTCTCTACGATCACGACGCTCCGGCGTGCGTCTTCTGAATGGAAATCCTGATTACTGTAGTCAGCGGGAAAGTCAATAATGTCCACACCCTTCTAAATATATGATAAGAGTGGTTTTCATTCACCTAATCAAAAATAGGGGGTATATATAGCACACGATTCTTTCTCGCTTCAAAATCAACATATCTACACGGTTCTGCTGTGAAATCAATGGTTCTTCATCCCGCTATAGCAATCGATAACCAAAAAGCCAGCCACCGTACCTCTCTCTGTCCCTGTCCCTTCTGTCGCTACCGTATCCTCCGCTGCTACCTCCTCCTCCTCCAGACTCCATACGCTTCTTCTTCCTGTCCTCAATATTGACCTGCAACGAGGCCAATCTCGAATCTGACCCATTTCCTAGTGAATTAATGAAAATAATAAGAAAAAAATCAGTTATCGATAGCCAATCTCGTTGTGTGAGCTACGGTAAGACAACGTACGGTAGCCGCCCGCCGCGTCTCACGCCACGACGGGCGCTTCTCTGGCCGGAGGGCGCGACAGTAACCCGTCTTGTGCCACGGGGTCCCGGCACGCGACTCGTGACCAGAGGCGATTATCGATTTTTAGAGTGGGTGTGTGTGACAATCATGGGGGAGTACGGTAGGTATACGGTAACCACCATCCCGAGTCGTCCTTAAATGAGAAGCGAACCAGTCACAATGTGCATTGACAAATCGACTCACACGCTCGCCCGTCTTACGCAGCTCTGCATCATATTTTCACCACTTGCTGAAACCGATGATGGTACGCATTGGAACTGCCGTTTAGGAACCCGGAAATTTAATAGTTTCCAAAAAAAATGGAAAAATAAGTTGAGGGTTCCTAAACGGCAGTTCCTAAACGTCCAATCACCTCTAAAACCGACGGTAACCAAGAGAGAGAAAAGACACCAAGAGAGACCAGAACAGATAGCAGAAAGAGAAGAAGAAGAAGCTACCGTAACCTGGATAGCAGAAAGCCAAGAGGAGGAGTACCGTAATCAATCAATCAATATTCATCGATCGATATTATAAGAGCCGGTTACCGTACCTTCATTTCGTCGTATTTGGCGCGAATGTCCACCATGCCGAGGTGCATCTTGCCGCCGAAATGGTCCGCCAGGCGCGTCTCGTGGTCCAGCAGATTCAGCTGTGCGCCGCAGTCCTTCAATGTGCACATTCTGATATGTTATCGTCAACTCTCGACATATCATACTCACGGGCTAACTCAGCAGCTTTCTAGAGTCAACGAAACTGAGAGGCGCCTGGTTACAGAATTTCAAGAGAGTAGTACCACATTTATTTACACATAAATGCAATTTTTAGTGGTCCACCATGTTCAGTTGCGCGCCGCAGCCCTGTAAGAAATGCATTCTAATTTGTTATCCGCAATTCTCGCCACATCATATTCACAGGTAAGACCGGTAGTTTTCCAGAGTCGGCGAAACTTAGCAGCGCCTGGTTGCTGAATAGCGACAGACTAGTCCTAAGTTCATTTGCAGAAAAGGGTATTTTTTGGTCCAGTAGATTCAGCTGCGCAGCAGTCCTGAAATGTGCGCACAATGATATCTCATTCAGAGTCAATCAAGAATAGAATCAACATGCATCATATTCAAAAGCTCAACCAACAGTTTTCTAGAGTAAGCGAAATTGAGAGGCAGCTGGTTGAGAATTTACGACTCAGTTGGGACAAGTTTACTAAACAAAAAAAACGTAATTCAGTCCCGTGACTTGCGCATTCTGATCTGTTGTCGTCAATTTCAGAAGCATCATACACAGTCGAAACCAGTAGCTGTCTAGAGTCAGCGAAACTCAGAGACGCCTGGTAGAAGAATTGCGACAGATCAGTCCTAAGTTTATTCACACAAAGGCGCTATTTTTTATAATTTTTTTAAAAAAAATTTTCACTATCGTCTGCACAGCCACAGCGAATACTATTCTAGAGAACGCGAAACGACGAGGCGGCTGGTTGCTGAATCGCATGCAATACAACAATCTTTATCTGCAATGTGCGCTGGTAATTCTAATCGGTGTAAGGAGAGAGAGCGGGAGCATCAATGTCTCCCGGCGAAAACAAAGAGCTCTCATAGTGTTAGCGAAACGGGAAAACTTCAGGTTGACAAATAAATGGATAAGCAAAAGTATTTTAATTAATTAAAATTATAATTAATAATATTATTAAATTATCAACTCACATCGCACACTCTCAGCTGCTGGCGCTGCCCGACGGAGCCGACTGAGCGCAGATCCGTCTGAGAGAAAATGCAATCGATAATGATACCGAGAAAGAGCACTTAACGAGTAGTATTTTGTCGTCATCAGTAGCAATCAGCCTTTACAAACACCCATTTTTTGCGCATTGCACCAGTCCCTGAGCCAGATGACGTTTGAGAGGGGAACCCGGTTACTTGTTGCCACTTTACCAACATTAGAGCGCCTCGCGCCTACACAAATTCAATGCTTCCTCCTTTTAGAATCATGAAAAATCAATAATAAGGACAACATGAATGAATAATCAATCGATAAAACCACCGTACATGCAGCTGCTCCTTCTTCGTCTTGAGCTCCTCGACCGTCTGCGACAGCTGCATGCTCTCCTCCACCTGGGAAACCGATATTATTCATTAACATTATATTTTCTTTGTATTCACTTGTAAGTCTCCCATCTGTTAGACCTATCCGTACTGTACTTTTAAAATTTAAATATAATAGTTTATAATATTGTACAAATAGGCACGACGTAGTGTAATCCATGCAATCTTGGTCAAAACTATGTATATGTCCCTAATGGTTATCATTTGTTTTCGCTGAACGGTAATCGCTGCCGTTACCCGGAGTACTGTAGCGATTACGGTGCCATCTCTCTCTCCCCCCTCACCTTTCCCTCATTGCCCAACTCCTCCATCTTCGCCAGCGCCTTGCCGATCTGCTCGTTGAGGTCGTGTATCTTCTGCGCCTGACAAATAATAAAATCGAAAATAATCACAGATAATAAGTTGCGATATTCGACAAATATAAGCGCTGCCAAGAATACTACAGAAGAGAAAACAAAGGCAATCTGACAGGACAATACCGAGCGCGGCTATATGTCTACAGTAGTCAACAACTAGACTACCGTAACCCCACGATACCGGGTTGCCGTACCTACCAGCTACCGTACCTTCATGTACTCGACCGAGTCGGCGTGTTCCTTGTTGTCCCGTTCCAGCTTGTCCTTAATCTTGTTGATGTCCGAGTCGACGGCGCGAATCGCCTGTCCCAGCGTCTCGAATGTCTAAAATAATAATTAATTAATTAATAAAAAATAATAATTAAGCATATTCAAACAATTTATTCCTCAGTGGTCACCAAAAGCTGTACGTTCACTTTTGGCGAATGTGAATTTTCATATTTCGTTTCGACAAAACCCAGCGAGTTTCGAGCTACACCCAATTCACTAATTCAACTAGAACAACACGGCCTATTGGAGAACCACATTGTGCTTTTTACTGAAGTTTCTTAAAAATGATCAGACTTTACTCGAAACGATCGATTTCGTGTGGATTTTTTGGTGTATTTTGCAAGAGAAAAAAAACAACATGATTTTACACTCACATCAATATCGAAGAAGTGGTCTCTCTTCTCCTGTTCCCTCTCGTACTGTCCCTTCAACGCCGCTTCGTGCAACTTGCGACATAACACCAAACTGCAATCAATATACAATTATTTTAAATTCACAAACACTCGTCCAAAATATTAAAACGTTCCGCTCCTAAACAACAGATATGGCTGCGAGAGAGACGCGCCGAGGTATAGAAAGAGAGTACACCACCAGTAGTACACATCATGAACGTATCATTTTATATTTGTAATAATGATAATAATATTTATATTGCTTCAAGATATGATAGCAGGTGTAATGCACTTTAAAGGGCGTAATAACAAGAAATGAAGGGAGGTAGCTCAATGGTATTGTTTTACGAGATATCGTGCGCCAACTATGTTCTCGCTTGCGAGGAAAAGCACGTTCGCAAATCGCCGCGAGACCCATACGGCCTATGCGGTATACACCTAATTATAAAATGGTAATTACACCAAGAGAGTCAAAATAATCGATAGTAGGACAGCTGCGCCTGCATTACTGTAGAGATAGGTGAGCTTACGCTGGAACCTTGTGCTCATACCACTTACCTATCGACCACTATCCCCCTCACCGGCCTACTTACAACCCGATACAAATGTCTGGTTCTCCCCATTTTACACGCTCTATCTCACTGCCTGACTGATGAGAGAGCGTGTAGTATGGAGAGGGTCTGACCATTACTCTACAACCCACATGCTGATGCTATCATCACTCGTCCAAGGTCGGACAACAGCCTTGCATTTATCAGCAATCTCTTATAATTTTACTGCTCAAAGTAGAAAACTAAACGAGATTACTTGAACATGGACCACAGTGCTTTAGTGCGTGTAGTGAAACCTCAACCTTCCCGTTTATCTCGTGTCGACCCTCAATACTCCTATATCAGTCAATTGCAATTTATCAGAAAATTTTGCAGCATGTAAAATGTGCATTAACTTGCGCACTTTCTGAGCTATTCGTGATCACAGTGAAACACAAATTCGCCTAGTACCTGTCCAGTCGCGAGTCCATTAATATGTTCGTCAATTACACTTTTTTCAACAACTTTGAGAGCCTAAACGCATCAACTACCTCACCTTCTAAGCTATTAGCTACTCGATATCTAGCATCAATACTCCCAGATCAGTCAACTAAATGGCAGTTTATCAACATGTTCTACAAGCATTTCGAAAGTACATTAGTTGGCACACTTCCCAAGGCATTAGAACACATAATGAAAAACAAATTTGGCAAGTACCTGTCCAGTCGCGAGTCCACTAATATGTCCGCCGGACAGCAGCCAAAGAGGAAGGCACGGCACACCGTGTGGTGGTCGTACGGCGGCAGACGACGACCTGCACGATTATTTGTCGATTAGATACGGTGAATACGATTATCGATCGACGATATACGGTACATAAATTAACATTTAAAATTACCCTCTGCATCATGCCCAAGCCAAATCTGTTACTAGTAAAGAGAAATCATATTTACTTTATTAACAATAAAATCTGGTCCCGTGAAGAGGCTCCCCAAGTATTACGGTAGATCTACGTCTCAGGAAAATCGAAAACAACCGTACCCTCCTCCTCCGCTCGCTGCGCTCCCATGAGCTGGTTGATCATGTCTCGCATCATGTCCGTCATCTTGGCTGTAAGTAATTAATTAGCAATTAGCTTTATGTATCTAACCTCCGAACAATACACCAACGAACAATGCCCTCTTAAGGCACCATCGTGAAACAAGAATCGCACAGGTACTCGAGCTGATCGTGAACCAGTTGCTATACAGATTAAATCAGCAATATAGAAACATAATATAATCCTTTACGCACAAACATCACTCGAGTCTCATAATTACTCCAATTAGCGTCAAATATATGTACAACACACCCGAGTGAGCACGAGAATCGAGAAAGAGATACAAACATTTTTCCTAGCATTCTAACAAATACCGCCATTATTTACTAGTGGCGTGTGGCAACGAAGCACGGGCACAGTCCTTATCATTCGGCGGAGCTACCGTAACCTCCTCATTGAGGATTAGACTAGTAATCGATTGACTTGGGGGTTAAACGCCGGCTCCGGCTTCCTTCTCCGCCTATTTCCCGGCTTGCTTCGCCTTCGCCTCGGCCATTCGCTTCATGAGCAGCCGGCCGTACTGCGTGCCCAGCCAGCCCAGAATGAAGCAGCCAATGAAGAACTCGAACATTCTGAGAAGGAGATTATTAATTTTATCCTGAATTTTAAAATAACCAGAGTCAGTGCCCCTGGGATATAGCTAGTTCAGCTAGACAACTGAGATCATATAGAAAGCAGCGCAACAGATTTCTGTCTTGTAGCTGAAGTAGCTATGCCTTCCGCCAGAAGTAGCTATACTCCCACGAACACCGAGTAATCGATGGTCGATATATTTAACGACATGGGTCAAATAGGTCTTCGCGTGCGAAGATAGGCACTTCTGCACTTTGCATATAAACCGGATTAACGTAGCGAGCGAGTGCTGGGCAGACACATGAAGGCCTCTGTCTACATCCCCCGTGCTATGCTAATTGCGAACTTGCGAAAACCCCATTTGACCTATGTTTAACGATTGCGCCATGACTAGGCAACGGAACCCACCTCCATCCGGATACGGGATTGAGCGGTTGGATGTCGACGCCCTGCGAGAGCGCAATGCCCATATCCGCCTCCTCCTTCCGCACATCGGCCCTGAAAGAAGAATATAGGTTAATTATGTATTAATTAAATATCCCTCGTTCCCTCAATTCGGAAACCACCTCACGCGCGAGGATAACGCTACTAGTTGTGATAGCGAAATCAAGAGAAATTTAGGGAATCACGAGAACCACAGAGTGATTAGTATGGATCCGTTTACCCACTCGTAAGAGGCGCGTCTAAATCTTTAGAACGCCCTAAGGGTAGAAAGCACAGTGCAGAGAGTGCCCAAATTAATTGAATTTCCATACCAGAACTGCGCGGGCGATTGGGGGTAGTTGATGACGACGTGACCGGATTTCGCCTGAAAATGTAAACATGTATTTATATTTATATTTGTATCTCTACTGCTAGCACTGCTGCTAGCCTAGCAGCTATATTATTAGAAATATCAAATGGTACTGCAAGAATCGCGCTAGAAAACGCGAGGCATATTAATTGTGGAGAGAAGAAAATGTCGCAAAGATAGCGAGCAGCACTTGTGGAGCATGTCTTGTTTGGGGAAATTGCAGTCTAACAATAACCGATAGCAAAAAATAGAAATTTTAAAAAATAAAGGAACGAAATGTAAATAGTAAATAAGAAGTACCGTCTTTCCATCGATGACAGCTCCCGGGTGCAGTGTGCCCACGGCCTTCTCCTTGCCCACGACGAATGTGATCTTTTGGATCTAAATAATGAATTAATTTAATTATTTGTTTTATTAATGCATTCATCCATCTGGAAATCATTAAAGGCAACGTCTACTGCGCCTGGCTGCGTTACTACAAACTAAATCATCTATGAAAAAAAGAAAAAAAACGGTGAGCATAAATGGAAAGAAGCATACATACCTCTCCCGCCCGCAGGTACTTCTTCGCGAAAGTCGCAAAGTCGACTTGAGGCGCATCTGCGGGAATCGCCGAGTCGGAGACCGTGCTCTCGGCCTGAAATTCGAATATATTTTAAAAATAATTTTGTAATGCGAAACTACAAACTACAACTTGCACACGTACAATTATCGTCGAGAAGAGGAGGGAAGTGATGGCAAACGACATGAGCGCCGCGACAATGAACATCTTCATCTTGTCCGCTGCATAAGAGAGCAATATTTATTTAAATATATTCACATAGGTCAAAAGGGTGCGTTGGGGAATGTCGAAAATGTGGGTTGGATTGTTCAAGTATGGGCATGAACAACTGAAAATGTGGGTTGGTTTTTCAATTTTTTTCTCAAAATCTAAAAATGTGGGTAGGATTTTTCAAAATTTGGCCTTCAAAATGCCAAAATGTGGGTTGGCTTCGTCGTTTTTACGTACCTTTTGACCTATGTATATTCATACCCATAAATTCTCCTCAAGCGCCTTTCGGCCCCTAAAGCACCATAAACCCGTCGGTCACAGGACTTATATATAAAAAAATCGGAATGAAAAAAACGCTAGACTTGCAGTAGTGGAATCTAAATTATAATCAATGACCAATAAAGTGGGCAAAGTATGCACTAGTTTACTTTACCGGGCCACGAGAGGCGACCACTAGGATCACACAATAACATGATGGAGAGTCGCACCCCGGGGTTTTCCGGTATCATTGGATCGACAAAGTAAATTAGAACCGGTAACTCACGCGGTGGAGCCTTGCCGACGGGCTTGAGTGGTTCCTGTCCATCGTTGCCGCCTCCACTGCTGCTGCTATTCGTGTGCTTGGTTCGCTCGCCCTTCACTTCCTCTGCCTCCTCATAGTCCTTCGGGCCGCCGCCGCGAATCCACACGAATGACGCGCCTAAAATATTTTTTCCAAATTGAAAAATAATATTTAAATTAGTTAAAACGATGGACAATGTTAAAATAGCGAGTACTCGGAGCCGCGAGGTGGACTTACCGGAGGAGTTAGCGAAGGAGTATCCGAATGCTAACCTGGGAACACATTCGCAAATTCATTCGGTAACTCCCCCAGGCAATATCAATCGAAAAAGGAAAAATAGCACACGACAGGATTCGAACCACCGGCCTATGATCTGTGAGCCTAAGCTCTTATCCAACAGGCCACGAAGACATTGATACTCAGCTAAATAAAGCAGTATATAAACCCTGGAGTCGGAGAGTTACCGGAGGAGTTTGAGAATGAGTTTCCGGGGAACTCCCCCGAAACTCATTCGGTAACTCCGCCGCCGTTTTCTGAGTAGGTTGGCTAGGGACGCGCATGTCTGCGTCAAAGCGAAAATGCCGCGTAGATCGACCGGGTGCCCAGCAGGAACAGCAGCTTTTACGACTCACCGAGATGCCGCGCGAGCTCTGCAGAGGATGTGGCGATGACGTGGCTGCAACGACAGGAGACTAGCGCGGCGCCCAGGGGCAACCGGAGCGGCGCGCTTGAGGTGGACGGCGCGGCGCTGCAGCCGATTCTCAAGGCGTATGTCGGCAACCGGCAGATGGGCTGACATCGGAGAAACATCTGAGCGAGAAACATACGATTATAATAAGCAAATACAACAAGCAAAATGGCAATTTCAAACGAGGAAAATTATGCAAAATGCGTCGCAATTATGGTAGCTTTGGTCGATCGGAAACTGAATAGTGACCAGAACTGTGAAAAAGTCAATATGTCGTCAACGCTACACTGTGAATCACAAACTGCGCTATTTTTTGGAGTTTTATATTTTTCGCTTATTTTAATTGTCCAGTAATTATTCTGAGTATAATCCACTCCAGACATGCACGAGTGCTCGGTGCACGGCTGCTCCTACGTGACCAACCGCCGATGGAACATATACATGCATCTGGCGCGCCGCCACCAGTACCCGTCTAATTTGATCGATTCAATGAAGAAAATCGAGGAGGACGGACGTGCGCGGCACCGCAAAGCCCTTCAGGTGAGATGCCAAACTAGCAAGTAGTGTGGATGGCACGAAACTCACGTTGTTTGAACGGGGCATACACGCTATTCTGTTTCCTCGTAGGTCAAAGTGATTTCTACTATTTTTGTCCCCAGAGATCTTCCGAGTCATCCTTTGGCATCGGTAACCACGTCTCTGCAGGTAGATAAATCGCTTATGAATGCCCCCTGTCTAAATTCAAACCCTGCTTGAATCTGATCTGCTGATCACGGGATCTTCGATTCTGTCAGCGAATAATTACATAAATACTCGCAGGAGAAGATGGATTTGTCGTTCAAATGCGAGCAGTGCGGCCTCGCGTATCCCAATCGCAAGCGGCTCAACGAGCACATCAGACGGAAGCATCCCGATAAGGTTCGAGAAGGCTTTTTGCCCTGTTTTATCCATCCATTTACACATGCATAGAACTATCCTTTATCCAGCTCGAAATTGAGAAATTTACTTGAAACCGATCTAGAAATGAAAACCGATTTCATATCGTAATTTCTTGATTGACGAAAATTCGTGGCACAGTATACAAGGGAGGCCTGTAATACAGCTGATAAAGCGCGGAGAGAATCGGAGAAAAAAAAGAGTGCCGGAGGATACGCTCAACGCGGCGTACCAGCACCCCTACAGTACACACAGAGGTCAAAAAGTAAAGTAGCATGGAAAACTGGTCGGGCAGGTTTTCGATTTTTTGATGGTCTACCGGGCAGGTTTCTATATTTTGGTGATGTTTTAAAGGACCATGGCCGGCAGGTTTCGTTTTTAGGGGTTTAATTGATGAGGCATAAATTTTTCGCGCCCACCTTCGGCGGGCACGTTGTATCGATTTCGACCCACTTTTAGACCTATGAGTACACATCATTTCAGGTGGACAACAGTAAGTCAGCCCAAGTAGTCTGCGCCTTTCCCGACTGCTCTTTCGTGTGTCGATCTCGTGAGAAACTGGCTGATCACTGTGCAGAGGAGCACGCCACCGACGACTGCCCCTACTTGGTCCAGTCGATCTGGTTCAACAACGAGAATGAATACCTGGTGAGTGATAAGGGGGTGGAGAAACACGAAACGAGCGGGTTTTGTCCTTCTGCATTTTTATGCTAATGGCAGAAATAGGCAACGCTCAAGTCTTCTGTATCGGCGAGAACGAGTACCTGGCGAGTGATGAAAGGGTGGTTAAGCGCGAAACGAGCGGGGTATAGTATCTGTTAAAAAAACTAAATGTGTTCATCCATCTTTTTTTTCTATCCCATCTATCCATGTTCGTCTAGATGTAACACGTGAAGCCGTTCCGGAAATTTTTCTGCTCCATTGGGATCCCAATGAAAGTGAGAGTGGTTAGGCTCCCGCAATGGGTTCCTAAACCTCTCTCTTTCTAGGTAGAGGCAATCGTTGAACCTTCCCACTCTCAGCTTCATCCGAAAACGATTCCCCATATGCGTATTCAAATGCGTTGGCGCTACAACGAAATCGCCTGCTTTCGCTTTATCAAATTAAAGCGAGGCTGTGATATGGGCACAGATATTCAGGGGTTGTACTCGATGGGGAGGTTCTTTCTGCGGACCATGCCGTCGCCCTGGAACCACTCGCGGCGGAACTGCTTGGCGGCACCGTCGGGGGTGTTGGTCCACTCGATGGTGATACGGTCGTTGTTGGTATCCTGCAAGGAAGGGGTACTGTATGGTCACCAAAGGAGATAACACTAGCCCACGAGATGAGCAGAAAGATCCTATGATACGGTAGTCGGAGGGGGGGGAAGGGTACCGTACCTCCTGTCCGTAGGCGAAGGAGTCGCAAGAGACGGCGATGAGGGCGGCCTCCTTGGGGTCGAGCACTCCGGATCCAGGGTCGACGCCGAGTCTCTTCATGTTGGTGGTCTTGAAGGCCCATCCGATACGGCGAGCAGAGTTGTTGGTCACCTGCAATAGGGGGAGGTTACGGTGGATATCAGTGAATAGTATCCAGAGGGAGATCCTAAAGGGTGGAGAGTAGCGTACCTTGATGTGGTAGGTGTGCTTGTCATCGTAGGGCGCGTTGAAGACGATCTTGGTGCCGGGGGCGGTCTGGATATCTCCGGGAGGGACGGACTGGGCCATGTCGACGACTTGGGTGAGGAATAACCGCTCCTCCGACCATTTATACTACGAAATGAGCAGGCAAATGAGCATTGAAACAATGAACAATAGCTGGTGTTAAAAGTAATGCTATTCCTTCACTATTTACCATAGAAGCTCTTCTGTAAGATCATGCAAGTGTAGTTCAAATTTCGGCATAATGCTAATTTGTCTATGTGATTGGAGGCTGTGGAAGGGGGAAATGGGCGTGTTCATCTTAATTTAAAATTATCCAAACTGACTACTTCTTCAAAGCTAGACGGCTCCAGCAATGCTTTCTTCCATCACTGTGACGCTTACTGTATTAATAGATTGATAATAAGCCCTTTTCCAGAGTTAGAAAGCGATAATCAAAAATGTTTCAGGGTTGAAAAATCGATATTCCCTCTATTTAAGGGCTGTAAAATCGATAATCTCCCCTGATTTCAGGGTTGGAAGATTGAGCTGGAGACTGAAACGGATTCCGAATTCGCCACCAACTCTGCGTACGCCGTGAGCAACAGCAACGAGCGGAGAGTGTACATGTGGTGTGCGAGGGCGAACAAAGTGAGAAGCAAGCCACCCAAGCCGGAGTGAGTTGGCTTTATTGATTACTAATAGTTTAGAGTCAATCGTTTTTTAGATTGCTAATAGATTAGAGTAATTAGGTTAATTGATTACTAATAGAAAAATCGCGCTAAGACTACCACTTTTTTGTGCTTTTTTCCCGTATGTTTGTCGTGTTTCATCATTTTATGTTGGTGTCACTTTTTTTCGCCAAGATGGGGCGAGTCTATTCCTATGCAGAGATGGCATTGGTTATATATTTGTAGCTATAGTGGCAAGCGAGTTAAATTAAGCGGAAACGCATATTGTTCGATGTGTTACCTATGAATGAGGCAATGATTCAGCTCGGAGCGGAAGCGGTTCGGCAACTACCACGGGCGGACGAAGCGCGTGCAATCCCACTGCTCCGCATTCATTACGGTGAGTGGTAGCGGACCAGGCAGCTTGTGGTTTCAAACACCCCACAAATTTTACACGGGTCACGGTGAGTTTTAATGGATACGTACGCGAGTCGTGCATATTTTTAATTTAACAGATAATATGAGTCCACAATGGGTAACGAGTTGCGCACACTCTGTGCAAATGGTTGTGTGAAATAGATATGTTATAAGCTAACTGTGGCATAGACGCTACGCCCCGGCGTGACCCTATGTTTATAACCTTATCATTAATTAGTTTTTTTTTTTAATTATCGATTGATTTTCTCAGGCGTGGTATCTGCCGGACGGCCGGGTGAGCGTCAAGTTCTGCCGCGACCACGTCGGCCACAACAGCCCGCAGCAGCCGACGCGAGGAGCGAAGAGGAAGAGAGAAGCTGCGGCTTGCAAGACTCCATTCAAGAAGGCGAGGGTGAGTGAGGGATTACGGTAGACGGGATAATAATAACTATTATTTGTCAATGCTCGAGGCGCAAAGGATTTGAAAGTTTGACAAGAGATGTAGGGAAGATATGAGGAGTTTACGGTAGATCACGGTAGTGACTTGGAATAACGGCGCAACGGTAGTGTTTTCTCGTTTTGAATAGTCAAGATGTCGACTTTACTTGGAGTATTGCAATTCCTGGTTGTGAGATTTCCAACAAAAAGAGAAAAAGAGTTAATGAGAAATGGTCTACAGGTCGCTGCGCAATCCTCTCAACATGCGGTGATTATAGACAAGGATGAGGTGAGTGCAATTTCTTTGCTGAATCATCATAAAAAAAATCACTGGAAAAAATACCTTTTCTCTAGTTTAATAAAAGCATCTCAACAGATGATTCGAAATGCAAATATTCGTCTATAGCCTAGTCTGGGGTTATCTGGGTTTCAGCAGGATATTATAATGTTTAAGATAATTGTACATTATTGGAAAATCTAGTTGGTATAGAAATGTGTTGTATTTGAATGAATAATATTTATTCTTAATTAATTTCGTCAATCATCCTTTTTTGTGTACTCAGAATAATATCCTGGCCTTAGGTCGAAAAAAAACGACGAAGCCAACGCGCATTTTCGCATTTTTGGGTGAAAAAAAGATTCCTGCCTTTCAGAGTGACGATCTCGACTCGGATGACGACGACGGGGAGTACATTGACGTGGGCGAGCAGATCGACCACGAGGAATACGTGGAAGATGAGGAGGAGGAGTTGGATGTGGAGGAGAGTGGGGTGAGAGATGGGGATGTCATGCGTACTATTATTAGCTGTTGATAAAATAACTGGTATTTGTGATAGAGGTGAATCGCTGAACCACTTGGAGAAATTTGTGTCCCCTTTTTGAATAACATCTTGTGAGTAGAATGGGGAGGAGAGTGTGGTGGTAAGTGGTGGAGAATGCCATGCATATTAACTGTTGAGAAGATGATTCGTATTTGTGATAGGTGTGAACCGCTGAAGCACCTGGTGAAATTTTTATGCCTAGTTTAAGATCGCCTGTCAGATTCTTGTTACTTTGCACTGTTTAATAGTGCCTGGGGAAGGGGTGAATGAAGTTTCATTGCATCCACCGGTGTGCATCCCCAACTTGGTATGAAGTAAACATCAAGTTGCCCCTAGGCTTGATACCAACTTGGGGAACGAGCATGTAAAATGAGAGAGTGTGTCAAATGAGAGAATCAGACAACGAGACAGAAATTCCCCAACTTGGTATCAAGTTGACATTCCCCAAGTTGGTATCAAGCTCGTTCCCCAAGTTGGTATCAAGCTCTCGTTGTCTGCGCTCTCTCACCCTGACACACCATTTCTTATGAAATTCCCCAAATTGGCATCAAGCTTGATACCACCTTGGAATTCAACATTAGGCTTGATACCAAGTTGGGGATGCACACCGGTGTCGTTAGGAAGAGGCGTTGGATGTGGAGGAGAGTGTAGTGGTGAGTGATGCGGATGTCTATTATCTCTTGAGAGAAGTGATCATATTTGTGATAGGTGTGAATCGCTGAACCACCTGGTGTGGTGGTGAGTAGTGTTATTAGATCGAATAGTCCTATTCACGAATGACTATTTGTTATTCGCGAATAGAATTATTCGATCCAATAACACCACTTTCATTCATTCATTAATTAATTAATTATTTATTCCGTCAGAGTGGATTGGGATCATGAGGTATTTAGGTTGTTATGGGGAGACGCAGGAGACGGATGTCCGTCGACATGATCGAATAGAGGAGGAGGTATTGTTTCTTCATGGCAGCAAGGGAGAGGGGAGAGGGGGTGGGAGTGGGTTTCGATGATGGGATCAAAGAAGCCAGTTTTGAATAATTTGTCATAGGTGTGATTCGCTGAATGACCTGGTCTCATTATGAGTTGATAGTTCGAAATGGGGTTCCCGCAAACTTACATTATTGGGATATTGGATGTTTGAAGTACCTTTCCATCTTTAGGTGTTAGCCGGCCATACCGAATACAAGTATGAATTGAGTAAAACATCGTATTTGGGACAAGTGTGTGTCGCTGAACCACCTGGTGAAATTTTTTACCTTTAGTGCAGACACATGTGGATTCTTGGTACTTTTCACCTTTGAATATTATCTTGTGAACGATTGCGAATTATGTCTCTGCTGATCCTTCGCATTACTCAAAATAATTGCAATGAAGGGAAATCCATTCAATTCAGCACTACTGCGACGAGGATGAGGAGCACGAGGGGGGAGAAGAGGGCGAGTATGTAGAGGAGATGAAGATGGAGATGAAACCGACGATACGGTATCTCACCGCCTCGGACAGAATGCGGCCCCACCTGAACCCGGTGAGTACGGTAGAGTGGTTTGGGGTACGGTAGGTAGCAATTGCTGAACTGGGATATTTCTTCATCGAGCTAATTGTAATTTTTATTTGTAATGTGTGTGCGCAATAAATGGTGATTAACGTGAGCAAATGTACAGTAGGGCAGTTAGGTGAAGGGGATACGGTAGCTGACGGTTGAGTTACCGTAACCAGCGATTACCGTAATCCTTCCCTGTCAGTCGTACAACGTGGAGCCGGACATCGTGGAGGAGGAGCACGAAACGGAGATGGGCCCGTCGACCAGCGGGAGATACCGACAGGACAGCGAGAGGATGCGGGCTGTGCCGGTGAAGATATTACGGTAGAATACCGTAGAGCACAATATAGGTTACGGTAGACTACGATAGAACAAGAATTTGGCGTTGAATAAAATTGGGATTACGGTAGTGTTGGTCAGTACAGTAGAAATGGCATGCTTGCTAGTCGGCATCGTCGTTTGTTTGGGACCAAAATAGTGCAAGCATTTTTGTTTCAATATTGCTGCAGATCCCTCAGGCGACCACTACTTTACAATCCCCATCAAATATCTTATCATTTTCAGCTGTTAATTGCGTTGGCGTTTCCGACTCATAATACTCATCGTTCCGATTACCGGACTTGTAGCAAGTCGACGAAACGATAAATGCACTAGTTTGGGGGGAAGGTGAAACTAGTGGCGCCTTGGGTTTTCTTATTGGAATAAAATGGTATTGTGAAATATGGAGAAACAAGGATCGCAGACTACAGTGGTACCCTAAAAATTAGCGTAAATGGATCATGTTCAGATGCGCTCTCGTAGCCAGGAGGGAGTGAAGGAGGAGGCCGATTTGACCATGGTGGTTCGGATTTTATCTCTTTCCCCCCATTATTATCCGAAATCATTTTGACGGCACCCATAGTGCGCATTTGGCGTATCTTTGGGTGAATGTTTGCACATAAAATACGTGTTTTGTATATTTAAAACATAATTTAATAAGTAACTTGTTGACTACGTTCTGTGCGCTCTTGTTGAGCCATCTTGACCTATGTCAGAGTGAAAACGGACTTTTGCAGAGTTTTTGTTTAATTATAAAATAATTTACTAAATTATTAATTAATAATAATCAATAATTGGCAGCTGCTGCGGGAGTCGCGGCGGCGCGTGCTGCACGCGAGGAGGAGTGAGAAGGAGCGAGGACAGATTGAGAAGTTCAACAGTGATTTGCAGGTTAATGTAACAGATTACGATCTGCAGGTTACTGTAATTTCATGAAATCTGTAGGCTACTATTGTTGTCTGACCGGAACTTTCTGGCTTCGAAACATTGCTATCAGTAATGAATATGGACTATGAATAATATATCATGAAGAAGCGGTGTAATGAAAAGTAGTGCCTAACGATCACGAAACATTTCTGTTCAGACAGCGATGAAGCAACTCGAATCTCCAGTGAGAGGCGTAGGAGAGAGGCGACGGATAAAGAGCGAGATGGCATCGCCCGGAAAGGTACGGTAGACGACTCTGATAAATCTCAGGGGTACTTTTGTGTTTTACGAGTTATCCATAATCTTGCGTTAGTGACACACAGCATTTCGAGAGCAGACATAAGGGCTAGACGGCTAGACAAAAGCTAGAGAGCGTTCGCGGAAGAGAGAGGCCAGACGGCGAAGCGAAAGAACGGGCTCTTTTATATCGGGACGACGCGCTTTACTCGAGACGGGGTGGAAAGGTCTCTCCCGCCTTCGAGCGGTGCAGAGACGCAGAGCTGTCTCTGTGCCGCAGCCAAGCGAGCGGGCGGGACGAATCGAGATCGATCATGCGAGGGGGCGGGGCTATACGTCGCCTCTCGCCTCCATCGCCAAACCCGGCTCGCGTCAGGACCGCTTTCTCAATGCTCTATATAAGCTGCGCGCGCTCGATCAATAGTGCGACAATTACCGTACATGTGGCGCCGCATCGAGAACCCTTCCTATATCAGTGGTCTGATGCGCAAGATAAGTTCAAACGGGGATTTTCCTAGGTCTACTCTCCCCATACTCGTGAAACGCTGTGTGACACATGTAGCACACACACACTGGCTAGGTTTGAAATGCCAGTATGATTGCATAGAGGAAACAGTAGTGCGTTCTCTATCCTACCTCTCTCACTCCCCCCCCCACCTTCCTTACCCACATTAAGATTACTTTTTATCCCTTCTCATTTCTTTGTTTGTCGTTACGCCCGTCGTGGGCGTATCAAATAAAAGAAAAAAATGAATTTAAATATTCAATATCGTTCAGATGCCGCTGACCGCGCCGCTTTACGACCCTCACGACCCAGACGATGTGGTACACGAGGAGGAGGTGACAGAGGAAGGGGTGGAATACGGAGGCCCCACGACGAGTTACGATGTCCATGACTATTACCGATGAATACGATTATTTGTTATGCTAATGAAGATGTAATTTTCGAAGTTGTACATTTTGATGTGATAAAACATAATTATTAATAATACATTGAAGTAAACAAAATAAAAAAAACAAACAAGTTAGTGATTGAAGCGAAAATACCGTATAAGTGCAGAAACCGGGAAATAGAACGGGTAAAAGTCTCCCGAGCGCGGCGCACTGGCTTGCACACGCAAGGCTATTTTTTCGTAGTTTTTTGTTTATTATCGATTTCTCCTGATTTTAATAAATTTTGAGCTTCGTAGCTAGAAGTCAACGATGTCGACGTGCGAGGAGGACGTTCTCTCCATCAGGAAGAAGCTGGAGAAGATGATCGACGGCTCCAAGCCGGTTAGTTTGAATTTCTCATTTTTTTAGCCGATTTAGAGCGTTCTTTAGCATTTCTGGAGCCGATTCTCATGTTATACAACTGAACTTTCGTCGGAGACGCTCGAAAATCAATGTTTAAACGCCTGAAACGTTAAAAATTCAATCGAAAGACGCTAAGCATGACCGATATCCGTAATTTATCCGTTATGTTGTTTTAATTGCTTTGTGTTTCGCCAAATTTCGTCGTTAAAAGGTTGTTGTTTACAGGACGACACTGCGGCGGATCTCGTCGAGGCGCTCGCCCGACTGCCCATAACCTACACCGTGCTCAATGTGAGTGTTTTCCTCAATTTCTTATTAAAATTCACTCGACCGCTTTACTATGCATTTTTACGGGAAATTCGAGATCGTGTGGGTATGAATTAAAGAAAAAAACGCGTTTAAAAGGGGCTTGTAATTTTTATATAGATAAATTTTATTACACTTGAATTTCGAATATTTCTAAAATACTAATCAATTAATTATCTTAATTGAAATGGCGTGCAGAACACGCGCATCGGGCTGGTGATGAACGATCTGCGCAAGAAGACGTCGAACGAGAAGCTGTCGAAGCGAATCAAGACACTCATTAAGGTTGTTGCCCATTAATGATTCATGCTTTCAGAGGTGAAAATGTAAAGTAGCATGTAAAACTGGTCGGGCATGGTTTCGATTTTTATGATGTTCCACCGGGCAGGCTTCTGCCTTTCTTTTCGGGCTTTTCTTTTAACTTATCTTATTGTGCAGTGTTTCCTCGTGACTCGTATATTTATTTATTTTATTTATCGTACACCAAAAAAAGGGTGCGACAACATGTAAAAAATGTGCGGGTAAAAGAGAAAATTAATAATTAATATAGGTATGGTTATTATTATTAATATATTAAGGACTGGAAGAACGTCGTCGAGTCGCACAACGGAGAGAAGGCGGGATCGGTCAGTTATTAAATCGAATTTGTTTTTTTTTCTCGGTAAACCCGTTTGAAAAAAAAACAGTTTGATCTGAATTCCGAATCGCGCTTCCCAGTCAAGCTAAAGACTGGTAATTGCTTTTTCGAAAACTAACAGCACATAATTACATTAATATATAATTTAAATCGAGCAATTAATTATTTGTAATATTTTGGCGTATCGTTCGGTCACTCCGGAAGACTCGCCTAGAGGAATCGCTTGATTTACGCAGTATTTGTTATCTTTTTAAATCCCTTTTTTGAGGGCGCTTTAGCATGTATCCAATTAAGCCAGAAACGAAGCGTTAATTCGTTCAGCTCCATTTGATGAGTAAACGATGAAACTCTTATCCGCCAGCATGTCGAAACTCAAATTCCAACGTTTTTAGATGCTTGTTTGAATAGACGATAAGAATGACATGGGTGATCGATAAACGCAGGTCGTGGTTGCAATTTCGGCTGGATTTCTAAGTATGACGTTATTTATTGTAAAACAATTTGCATCTGAATTTCAAATTATAATGTCACCGTTGTGGTTCAGGCGACTGCCAACCGCACCGAGTCCTCCTCGTCACAGAAGTCGGGCAAGGATTCGGGAGACGCGCCCGCCGCCCCCAAGGTGAGAGCGATAACATCTTTGGTGAAGGATAATCACAGGAAAATTGGATTGCACTAGAGATAACAAGTCAAAAGTTGAAAAAAATGTACAAACTGTTTCGGAACATTTATCGGTTTCGTTACTGATCGTATTTTGTGCGAGTAGTCAAATAAATTTTCCGCAAAGAATTCGGATAGTAATGTGTATATTGAATAGAATAGAATAGAATTTATCAGTGTCGTTTTTTGGGCGCTGATCAGGTTATTCGAGCTCTCCATTCTTCATTACCAATACTCATCCTATGTATAATACTCTTCATATGATGTGTATATTGGTAGCGTCCTTATCATTCGGTATCGACAAGCTGCAGTAGTGACGAATTTTGTATGACTGCTATTCCACGTGATTTTTTTTAAATTTCAGTGTACTGCGTAGCCGAAAATTTATGTCCATAATAAAAGTTGCGATAGCGCCGTTAATAGTGAATGCACTTGGATCCATTTCGCAAAATTTTACGATTGAGCAATCTTACCCCAATCATGCACGCCGGGTCCCTATTTTAAACGTGATCATCTCCAAAATAATAATACTTCTATTTTGCTAATGCGGTGCTAAACGCAGAAATGATATGCCAGATATCATGGCAAAGAATGGGAAAAAATAGTACACACCAGCAGTTCATTTCTTTCTTGAGCGCCTCATTTAAAAAAAAATATAATAATTGCCACCATTTCAGCCTCGTCCGCCGTCGCAGCCGATGGTGGCGCAGTTCTCGGGTGCCTTCCCGCCCAAGAGTATCGAGGGCGACGATGTGAGTTGACCAAGCAGGATCTGGTATTTGAGAAGATATTGAAGCTGAAATGTGATGGGTTGATTGAACAATTATTGATGACTTTAATTTTTAAGGTTGTTGCTGCAAAACTGGGGATGCCAGGAATCATAGTTGCGAGACAAAATTCGTATTTATGACAGTGATGAAGCAGTAATGCGAGGGGCTGGTAGAAAAAAAATTTGATATCGGGAGAGTGTGTCATGACATTGCGGCTGAAAAATTCCAATTATGATATGACGTTTCTGCACATGAACGTTTTTTTTTGGAAAAATGGAAAGATCGTCTTGGTTGAAGGAAAGAAAGAAAGGTGAGGGACGATGTGATTGTTGCAAGTATTCCGGTAAACATGAAAGTGTGGCTAACTAAAATTTTTAATTAACCTTTCTCTTCAGATTCGCGTCAAGTCGGCGCAGATGCTGCTGTCGGCGCTGAAGGCGGGCGAGCTGCCGGACGGCACACTCGACCCCGAGCAGCTCGCTGTCGGCATAGAGCAGAAGCTGTGCGATGTGAGTTGGGAGGGGTGGAGTGGTATGACATCATCACTAGGTAATCTGAGCTGATCAAAAGTAGTTGTGTTATTCCAATTATGTATCGGCTATTTTGCTTGTTGCGCATTATCCAAAGCTCGTTGTGGGCATAGAGCAGAAGCTGTGCGATGTGAGTGAGAATTGCGTCATCACTAGGTGATCTAAGATGAGCGAACGAAACTGGACCTAGTGAGATATTAGTTGTTTCGTTTGCTCAGTATCGTAGATAATTGAGGCTAGGATATAGAGCAGAAGCTATACGATGTGGGTGGGGGAGGGAAGATTTTTGAGGAAACAAAATTTAAAAAAAATACTGCTCCAAATTTTTTTGACCTTAAAGAAAAGCAAGAAAAGTGCACGGCATATTCTTTTTTATTTTTATTTTGACTTAGCATCGTGGGAAAAAGTTAGGTTTCTGCATTTTCTTTCGTTACTATAAACTCACGAAACAGCGACGCAGCGGGTAGTTTAACAATGCTTTCTCCTGTCAAAACATTTTAAATTATGAATAGCCTTCTTTCTCAGTTAGTTATCGTGTTCACACCAAAGAATACTGCGTACTGCAATTTATGTGTGCGCTCTGCTAAAGAAAATCAGTTAATAACATACATCCTTGATTGCCTAAGGATGACGTAATAATACATACTGTCTTTTGTCTGGTGCATCGTGGTACCATTTTTATCTGAACAGGAACCTTTATTACCTAAGAATGACGTAATAACCGCTGTCCGTTTATCAGGTGCGCCGTGGTAGCCTTTTTACTTGAATAAATAATCTTTATTACCTAATAATGACGTAATACCTGGTGTCGTGTTGTCAGGTACTTCGTGCTGCTAGTTTACCTGCACATTGAACCTTTATTTTCTAAGAATGACGCAATACCTGCTATCTCTTTTGTAAAGTGTATCGTGATGCCATTTTTACCAAAACAGAAAACCATGATTATGCCAAAGAATAACGTAATACCCATAGGCCAAATGGGTTTTTCGCAAGTTCGCAATTAGCATAGGGCGGGGGATGTAGACAGAGGCCTTCATGTGTCTGTCCTGCGCTCTCTCGCTACGTTAATCCGGTTTACATGCAAAGTGCAGAAGTGCCTATCTTCGCACGCGAAGACCTATTTGACATATGGTAATATCTGCTGTGCTCAGGTGCACCGCGGGACGACGGACAAGTACAAGGCGGCGCTGCGCTCGCGCGTCTTCAACCTGCGCGACAAGAAGAACATCGCGCTGCGCGAGAACGTCCTAACTGGTGAGTCTGCCCGCTTGCGCAAAACTGCTCGTAGTCATAGGTCAAAAGGTACTTAAAAACGACGAAGCCAACCCACATTTTGACATTTCAAAGCCAATTTTTGAAAAATCCAACCCACATTTTTGGTTTTTCAGGGAAAAAATTGAAAAACCAGCCCACATTTATAGTGTTGTATGCCCATTTTTGAAAACCCAACCCACATTTTCGATTTTCCCTAACGCACGCTTTTGACCTATGCTCGTAGTCAGATGCGTTTACACTCTGTCCCTATCAAGTACCTGGGAAACATGAATCAAATAGGGCAACAAGGGCACATTGGTCACCGGTGGGTTGGCGGTTTCACCCGCACAACATTTCATATCATATTGCCACTTGAGCAGTTAAAGATTCCTGCTTATTATTAGTTTAAAAGTGTTAGAAATGCTATCCGGAAAAGCGATCTCAAAAATGGGAGAACGTCCTCTCCGGTGGGTTTGCGGTTTCACGCTCTCACTTTATGTCTCCTCCGTCATCAGGCATGATAAGTAGTACTGCGCCATTCTTTAACATCGTTAAAAAGTGCTGCCCAGAAAGGCGTAGAATGGTCAGAAAAAAATCAACATGTACATGCGTGCTTTCGCCGTATTACCGATTATAGCTGTAAAACTAAAATGCGTGTCTGTAGGAATATTTAATTGTTTGTAAGCGTGCTTTCGTCTCTGTTTTATTTTTGTGACGAAAACTTTAGTACTTCCAATAACGGTATATTTTTTGTAAGCGTGACTTCTCTCTCTCTCTTTTTCTCTCTTTTTTTATTTTTAACAATAATTACATTATCCTCAATGTTAACCTAAAGTATTCGTTTTCTCTTTTTATTTGTAACCGCGTTTCCATTGAACACGCATATATATATATATATATATATATATATATATAAAAATATATATATATATATCCTATTTACAGGCGTCGTCTCGCCCGCCAAGTTCGCGGTAATGACGCCGGAGGAGATGGCGTCGCCCGAGATCAAGCAGATGAGGGAGAAGTTCGCCAAGGAGAGCATCGACGAGCACCAGATGAGCGTCACCAGTGGTGAGTACGGTAGCATGTGTGTTACGGTAGGTACTCAGAGGAGTACGGTAGTTGCCGTAACCCCTGTAATCCTACGGTAGAATGTGGGATTACGGTAGGCGCTCGGAGGGTACGGTAGGTGGGAGTGGGGCGTACACACGGTAGATTGAGGGTAGATAGGGATACGGTAGGCTCTCGGAGAAGTATGGTAAATCATAGCTCTAAAAGTGGATTGAATTCGACCTGACAGGTTCGGGTATAAGGCGATTACCTAGAGCCGAGATACACACACTGTTTTGTAGCTATCATTGCCCCAATCAATTAAAAACCTGAGGCGAATTGTGAAAATCTGCGGCACCTGGAAATAAACCTGCCCGACTGCAAAAAATGCATTTCCTAGTGCAAATTTATTTCGCGAAAAAAAACGTGCCCTCCCGTGCAGCGAGCCAGCAAGCGATATTTTTGTTAGAAAGAGGACTATCAGAGGAATCGAAAAAGCTAAAGACCGGCACGTTTTTCTTCCTGGAAAAATTCTAGTAAAAATAATTAAAATCCGTCGATTTGACTTTTTGACCTATGTGGTAAATACACTGGAGGGATGCTGTGGATTGAGGATAGAGGAGGTTACGGTAGGTGCTCGGAAGAGTACGGTAGAGGAAATACATTTGAGGGGTTTGGAGCGGGAAGAAGATACAGTAGGATTAGATGCAGTTGTTAGTGGGCACCATGAGTGGGCGGGTGCTTTCGGGTTTCCCGGCGGAAGTGCTCTGTCTGTTGGTGTACAGTGCTAGGAGGATTGGCGTTACTCCGGGGCGAGATAAGAAAGGAGAAGTTGCCAAAATCGATTCCAATCTTCTTCTTGATGATAGAAACATCCTCATATTTATTAATATTAACTATAAATTGCAATATTAATAATAACAACAATAATGCCAGGCACCCCCTCTGACATGTTCAAGTGCGGCAAGTGCAACAAGAAGAACTGCACCTACACCCAGCTCCAGACGAGGTTTGTTTTTGTTAATTAGCTTAATTAATTAAAATAATTAATTAATTAGCTAATATATATATTTTTTCCTTCTTTTTTTGCTTAGTTGTCAATTTGCCCTCACAAGCTACTGCGGTCTCTGTTGACTACCGTAACCTAATTGGACGTTGCAGGAGTGCTGACGAACCGATGACGACGTTCGTCTTCTGCCTCGAGTGCGGTAACCGCTGGAAGTTCTGCTAAACGGCGGAAGTCTGCGCGCGCACCGCGCCCTACCGTAATCCAGCTCCAGCTCTACCGTAACCCCGTCTCTTCTCGACTTTTTCCCGCTTGCCCCCTTTTTTCTCTAATTTATGGACACCAGGCATTATCAGTTTTACGTTGTTTTATTATTTAATAGTTGACGCGATGTGATGCTGTGATTACAGTACCCCGATTTTCGTATTCCCGACCCTCCTCCTGATTATTGATTGTTTGCCTCTCAGGTGCATCACGAACAATATCGTAGTCTGATAGGCTCTTATTTCACACTTCTCACATTTTCCACTGTGGCTTTTCACACTTTTGAAATACTCTCTCTCATTTTTGTGCACTCTCTCGGTTCTTTGGCTGCTAGAGATGACGCGAATCTAAGAGAGTGTCTGATACCGTACCCCCACCCGATCCACTGTTCATAATCCCCTCTTCCCCTTGTTGCCTGTTGTCTCCAATTTTGTTTCTTTTGTCGCCCCTCCTGCTCTCCGCATCCTCACCCATTTATCGATCGATCTCTCTGTGTGCTAGGTGATTATCGATTGATTTTGAATTCTGATTATCGATTGATTTGATTGAAAAATAATCGCAACGAGTTTATTGGTGTTCTCCGCGCCCTGTGCTGATAAAGTTGTGAGCTGGATTTGAGGGAGAGAAAAGTTGTCCCGCATGCGTTTTTAGTAATCCCTTTGCGTGGGAATCACATTTATCTGTTTCCGAGCAAGTGTCCGGCTCTCTCCACTTCGCATGATCTCTCTCACTGTCTGGCCAATGAGCGAGCTCCTATCTCCACGAATTTATAGATTCAAAATTCGCGCGAAATGTAATTTCTGGTTTCCCCGATGTAAACATTTGACGTTACGCCGACTGTACTAGTAATAGCAGGGTTCTGTGAAAGTGGTATGATGTAAACAGTTGACGATTGCGTCGGCGTTGAATTACTGGTTGCAGTAAGTAGTAATTGTGCTTAACAGCCAACTGGAAAAGGGGATGCCATGGTTACTCGCTTACTCTAGAGTGCGCTTTTATCTGAGCGAAGGAGGATAAGGGGCTCTAGGAGGAGAAGGGAGAGGGAGAGAGAGAAGGGCGGAAATAGGGCCATCATGAAAACAGCAGTGCGAATTAATAGAGTTGAGTGAGGGGAGGGGAGAGAGAGCGCGAGTGAGAGAGAGGCTAGAGGGTCTTCTTCACGGCGTCACACATACAGCTTTCGATCTTCAAATCCTTGTGACGATAACTTGTAAAATGCCGGTTTCAACCGGATGTGATATCCTGCTTATCCATTACTGGGTAGTATGTATATGTTTCTCTCTATCCCCCCTCTTCTCATTACCCACCCTCTATCGCTGTCTCTTTTTTTCTGGTCTCTCTCTCTCTCTCTCTCTTCACCCTCCTTCTGGCGTCTCGCTCATTCAGTTTACTCGCCAGGCGTAGCCTCTCTCTCTTACTACCCGTCTCTCCTGGCGCGGATAGAGTATTATGCAGCGTCTTTTATTAGTTATTATAGTTGTTAACCATGGTTACTTGTAGACATTACTATGAATATTGTTGCGAGGCAACTTGTGAGTATTCTTTTTCATAATCAAGTTTCTGATATTAGATTCGAAGAAGTAGAGGTCCATAGAGGTTTCTAAATTAGAATTTTAAAACTAAAATTCCTAAATTCTAATAATGCATTCGTTGTATTGCGCAGGGAATTCGATACAGAGCGGACCTTGACTAGGTCTAACCGCAAATTCAATCTGGACGTTTTGCTCAAAACGCGTTACGCTTCCCCCCATTCCTAACGAGCGGCATAGCGATTGGCCAAAGTTTGTTCGGAACCAATACTATATGGCCCCCGGAATCCCCCTTTTTTGGCTCTAAATTCCAGAGTATGGTACCGATATGTGGTTGCTGGGACCAAAACTTGCTTTGGCGCAGGCCCAAATACGCTAAGAAGGCACTATGTGGGTAGATCAAACAAAGCACCTCGCATAGCCCTATATTGATTACGCCCCCCCACCCTCTGTGGATGTCGCGTGCATAAGAGGAAGGTGCGTGTGAACTCTTTGTTTCTTCCTTTTTTTCTCATTGTTTCCTCCCTTTTCCTTCCCATCCCGCCCCTTTTTTGCGACGCCGTCAACATCTCTATTCTTTATTGCTCCTTGCTCGGTAGTGGCTCTCAGCGCTCTCTAGTGTTTTTTCAACCCTGAATCCCCGTAATTATTATTACTATTTTGCGCTTTGGTCTAGAATCAGGAGGGGATTTAGCCAGGGAAAACACCAGAGTTGTAAGGCAGTATCATGATTCTGGAGGATATTTTTCTCTTTTTTCTCGCGATATTTTTCCTCTTTTACGCGCACCCTTGTGACCCCATTGTTTGCATTCGAAAGGGGGGGGGGAAGAGACTTCATCCGACGATGAAATTTGCCCCTCCCTCCTCATCGTCTTTATTGATTATAATGGTGTTGACGAGCCTCCAAAATGGGGTCAGAAGGGAGAGATGATGTGCAAGTCCCCGTCTCCTCCGTCTCTGGAGATCAGGCTGGGCGGTAGAGATTTAAAAATGTGCTCGATGGGATTTGGTATAGGTTTTAAGGGGGGGGGGGTTCATACTAGTTTTAAAAATATTTGTTATACTACTAGGAGCTGGAACGATATGGTCTCCGTAGTCCCTTGGCCGCCCTTCCTCGTCATCCAGTTCCAGTCGCTTTGCTGCTTCACAATCCGAATAACAACAACAGGAGGAGCAGCAGCTCGTTTCATTTCGTCCTCCCCCCCGGCCCTCCCCGCGTCAACAGCTCATTTCCCCCCTGCTTTTTGCAGTTTCCGGGGCGTTTTTTGCATTTTGCACGCTCTTACATTGTTTTTCTCATTAAAATAACAGTATTTTATCATATGTCAATGTCTATAAGTTTTACTAATTATAGCTGTGATTTTGACGTAGCTAAACTCAAGTTTTTAGTGTTTTTATTTTTTGTGAGTGACGGCGCGAGAGAAATACGAGGGGGTACTGAGTGGAATTTGTATTTTTTATTATTGAATTTCGGCGTGAAATATAGCTGGAAAGAAACGCCCTTCTGTCCTTGACACGCGCAAGCAGTGAAGAATTAATGAAATGCGCCTTAGAATTGTATGCAATTCCCGGCGCTCTCCTCATTTCACACGTTATCTCGCCGTTTAGAGAAAGCGGGAGGGAGCGTGCGAACGCATGAGAGCGCAGACGGCAGAACGCGTTCGTGTTTAGAGTGCGGGGTTTCCCGCGCGCGTAAATAGTTGATGAGTAGTTCGGCGCAGCGTAGTCTCTCGTTTTGACACACTATCTAGCGGCGTATGGCAGATGAGAGAGTGTGTGAGAGAGCAAGTGTGAGAGAGCGAGTGTGTGAGAGGCGTATGGCAGATGAGAAAAGTGAGAGAGCGGGGGGGGGGGGATAACCATAGTTGAAGACGCTTCGTTAGGATTCCCCGGCTGCTCTGGTATTTCTGCCCCATTGGGGGACCACGGTTTCCCCCATTGGTGTAGGAGCTGACAAACCATTGGGGGCAATCGTGGGGGACCATTGAGGGGTGCGACGGGCCTGGGGGACCATTGGGGGGAAATCGTGGGGGACCATTGGGGGAAGGAGCGTATCGATTGATTAGAGGTGCGCGTTTCTGTACTCCATGCGAGGATTCATTATCAATCATTTATCAACAAGTATGGGCAACATACAACACAAGAGTGGGAATACGTAAACCACTGTGAAGGTATTGATGAAAATGGGTATTGCTATATTGGTCTTGAATAGACTTAATCATGTGGTGAATAATACGGCGATAAAACTCGAACACGAACTCTTCATTGTGAGACCTGAAATCAAGAAAGAATTTTCGCCACAAAAAAGCATACCTCTTTGGATTGATGTGAGAGGCGAATTGAAATCCAGGTAACAGAAGAATAGAGGAATTAAACCGATGAAATAGGCCATGTCGCATAGCTGCAATATTCCTCACAAGCAAATTCCTGTTCTCATAATCATTATTGATAAGTAAGGAAAAATAACTGATCTGATGTAGAGAGATTTGATACATCAAGTCTGCGAATATTTAAGAGTCTCCTGAATCTATAACGAACCCGCGGGGATCTGAAAAGAAGATGTTCCCAGGTGAATAATGTGAGCATATTGGGCAAGAAATATATGTCCATCTATACGTACTGCACATTGGTACCAGAATGGGCACAGAGAAATAGTGAAAAAAATCAATAAAACAGCAAAAGAAACATCGCTTCTGCAATTTCGCGTGTCACCACCCGCGTGCAAAGAAATATAAAGACCTGCGCCATGCACACTTGCTGACGCTTCTCATGATATTGGGGGACCATTAGGGGCGATTCATGGGGGACCATTGGGGGTAAATCTGGCTCTCGAGCCTCCAAAATCGGCCCTCTCAAACGTGTTCCCCCAGTGGGGGAGACCGAAAACGCCCACTTTTCGTGGTTCTCCCAATGGGGCAGAAAAACCAGAGTGGACTTGAGAGGGGAGGAAAATCTTGAGGAGGATGAGGATTTGAAGCTTGTCGGGAGAACTTTTGCGGGTAGAATGGGCAGGGGAAGGGAAATTGTTTAGTTTGAAAGTATGTCAGGTTGTGTCATTCCGAAATGTGCAATAGGTGCGTTTTTTTATAGAGTTCGTATTCCCTTGAGCCGTCTTTACAATGAATAGAGTTTACTCATGAACACGCATTTTTTAAAACGTTTTGTATCATTTCTTCCATTGACCCATTTTTTTATAAATGTTGAATTGCCCCTGTGATGTACGATAAGTAAAGAGTATATGATGTCTACAGTAAACAATTACTCTGCTATAGTATTTATTTCCTGGCTGCACTCCGGTATAGCTCTTTCCCGTAATTCGGTTCTGCATTCTCGGTATAATTTCGAGGCTGCATCGCTGATTATTTATTTCTTTGTTTATCGTGCATCGCAATTGTGCGCCAACATGTACAGAAATAGTTATTCTATACTTGAAAAATACACCAGAATACCACGCGGCTAATAATATCCGTTCTCTTGGCTATGGTTGGCATTTCACGCTCTTGTTGTGGGAGAAGAATCCTCACGCACACATCTATTTGATTGATGTTATTCATTGCATTCTTCATTCCTTTCCGTCTCCCCCGTTCACGACATTGCATTTTTCCTCCCCTTTTTCTCGCACGGATTTTCCTATCGCGCCCCTATCGCGTCATTATCGAGTTTTGTTTGATGTCGATAACTGATGAATACCGTATCCTGCGCAGGTTTTCCGTTCGAGACCCCGACAGCAGACGAGAAAATGCACGCATTCGACAACGAGGAGCACAAGGTGGGGGGGGGGGCGGATAGTGTTTAAAAAAACAATTGTATGATAGAGTGGAATCACTAACCCAGTAGATTCCGGGTTTCGAAGCGAAAGTGAGAGGAATTTCTTGGAAATCTTCAATTTCAGCATAAACCTTGTTTTTTTCCTCGAAATTGGAATCTCTCATCTAGTTCAATTTAAGTAATATAAGTTGTTTATTTCGTAGAAGCGAAATCGGCATGAATCACTAACCCCGAAGATTCCGTGTTTCGATGGTTGATGAAACGGGAAAGTGAAAGGTGTAGGTGATCAGTTTCGAGTAAACGGCAAAAAAAAGAAAAAAACAAAATCCGAGTCAGTGTGTTAAACACACTGTGTTCACGGCATTTTACAGGGGGTGTAGGAGAGAGGTAGATCAAAAGAGAGCCATGGAAAGGGGTCAGCGAGAGAGGAGAGAAAGTGAGAGAGCCTGTGTACTGGCATTTTGCCAATCCCCTGATTCTCTCGAAGGGAAATTACGAGAGCCGTTCAAAATTGTTCCCGCCAAAACGCCGTGTGTGTTTACGGGGTTTATGCTTCAATTTCCTCATAAAGTCTATTATTTCGAATTTCCGAAGGCGGAGATGGCCGAGTGGTGTATCCTGTCATACGAATGGTCACGAGTTCGATCCCTGCCCAGGTTCACCAAGCCTTCCATCCCCCTCGGTGGCGGTAAAATTGGTAGCAACTTTGATTGCGGAAGGTAACGCGCCCCAGAAGCCTGATCAGCAGGGGATACGTAGACCTAGTTAGCGAACCGGCCTTACCGGTGAGCCCCGACAGAGTAGTCACTTGTCGATGTAAATTCCTTTTGATTCCGGCAGTAACTTTACCTTTACCTTTCGAATTTCGCATCTCTCATTTTTAATATTTCTAAATAATGTTAGTTTAGTGAAATGAGTTGCAGAAACGAATCACTCAGCTAGTAGCTTCCGTGTTTCGAAGGGTTCATGAAACGGTAAAGTTAGAAGTGCAGGTGGTCATATCAGTTTGCGGCTGTATACTGTCGAGTAATAAACAACGAAATCCGAATCTGTGTGTTCACGGGTTTTATGCTGAACGATCCTCATTAAACCTATTATTTCTAATCACTCATTCGTTAAATAATACTAATGAGCAACACAATTTATACAATGAATAGTACGAAAGAATGTAAATAAGAGTGCACGAACAACCCATTGCATCGGTGTTTCATTGGTTCTCTAAAATCTTGGACGGTTGATCAAAAACACTCTGCATTCGTGAGATTGCATTTTAAAAAATATCAATAATCGGCTCTTTTTATGCAGCAGCGCGAGCTGGCGGAGCTGGAGACGACGAGAGAGGACCTGGGACGAATGCCCGCTGAGAGCATGAAGGATGTGAGTGAAGAGGGGGGGGGGTTGTAGTTTGTAGTCTAGACATATTTGAAACTACAAAAAAAGAAAAAAACATTTGATAACTATTGGGAGATTTCGACGAATCATTTCGTCTTTGATGATTTCGTTGCGTACTATTGCGTAATGCTGCTTCAACGGTGTTTTTTTACATACCATGTCCCAAGGGTGATGTCTACTGACGTGGTTGCTTAGTTGATCTTTTTTTCTGTATACACTACTGAAATTGGAAAAAAATCGTAGATCTTTTTTCTTTGATCTCCGAATCACTACTGCTTTATGAGTGGTTTGGAAAACAAATATTTATTTATTTTGTTAACATCAGTGTTTACTCCTAACCCAGTAAAGAGACGCCTCTCCGTAGGCTGAACTACGCATTTCTGCAGGGGTGGGCGAGCAACCCGTTGCATTAGCGTTTCACTGGGTCTATGAGGTAGTGGATGGCGGGCTGAAAATGGTGTTTCACTCTTACTGCGTAGCATTGCAATATTCCGTGTGAAATGGCGCGATACATTCTTTTTTTTAAAATTCAAACTAGCGCTCGCACCCTGAATCAGGGTCCGTGATGTCTGTTCCCTGAATCAGGGTCCCCGATCCCTGATCTATGTTCCCCCTTCTTCAGGAGATTGAGCACCTGTTCGCGACGCTGCGACTTGCGGAGGAGGCGTGCAAGCACGGCTGGTACTCGATCTTCACCTGCCACAAGGGTGAGCCGCGATTCTCTGCAGCACACATTTTGCAGCTCTCTGATAGTGACTACGGTAGTTTTGGGCAGTTTTTATGGCGATAGCCTAGACTCTGCTATTATTCTGCCTTGCTCTGGCATTGCAAATGCATATACATTATACATGTCCAAGATAATAAAACGTAACGCTGACAGTACAGAAGGCGAGATTAGTTTTCGCTTGGCGGCATTAGGTGATGTATCCGCATTGGTTTGGTGGATTAGGTCCGAAAATGACTTCGTATCTATCTAGGATTGGTAGTTCCTTTATTGCTATTTATTGATATTGATTGATTACTCGCTCTTCACTTGCTTCAAGGGTGAGTAGTAGTTTTTGAAATTCGGGTAAATAATTGGAAGATGGATCCTCATTCTCCATATTCTCAGAAAACAGAACGCTGTGAAAGACATGCGAAATGAAGACATTTTATCCAATTATTTACCCTAATTTCAAACACTAACGAGCAGTGCAAACCAAAGCTGGGCGGGCTGAATTTTCCCGTGTTTTGACATGTTAGACAAGGTTTCCTAATGTTTGAATCGAAATTGAAATCTTCCATCATAGTCGAACGGGTAGGCATGAAAAATGCAAAAATCTTGGTTGTTTGTTTTCGGATATTGCGATAAGCTTTGTCTACAATTACGTTTATTAACTTCAGTCCACGTTATGTACGAATTGAAACCAGAATAATGCATGTTTTCTGATTAAAAATTTTTTTCGAATTCTTATTTTAATAGGATCCTTTGCAGCAACGATCGCAGCCGGCATGGATCTCATCTTCGCCCGTCTCTCGTCTGACTTTTGATCTACCGTATCCCACTTACCGTATCCCCTTTCCCCTGATTCAGGGAGCTACAGTATACCTGCAATATCGATTGATTTCCTGTTACTCTCCTCACTGTATTACTGATTCCACAATCCATTCTTTCCACTGTATTGAGTGTTACTCTCATCTGAGTATTATGTTGACCCATTTTGCTTTATTTTCTTTTAAATTCTGCTTTACGAACCATATACGTTGACTGATCTACATAGACTTTACTGTATTTTAAAGACCACCAAATATGCTTGCATTTGGAAAACTATCTATTCATTCCTCCTATCTCCCTGCTAGTTGATTCAAGCCCCCCTCCCCCACTATTTCATATCGTATAATTGCGATACAGTACCCTGATCCATGAAACCGATCAATATGTATGTGCATAAATACCGTATATTTAACTCACCGGTGTTGATCGCAAAATGGCTGAAGGCAGAAAGATGAACAATGGAAGGGAGTACACTGAAATTCGATCGGGGAAACTACAAAACTCTCCTCGTTTTGTGTATTCTCTCGCTGTTGAGAGGGTGCGAGAGATAACGCAGAAGTGAGAGGATTAGAGAAAGAGCGGCTTGTCCATGGAAGAGTACACAAAGTGACCACTACCGCTGACTTTTTCGCCATAGGCTTTTCTCGGTATACTACTTACCGACAGAGCTGTTTCCGGTGTAACGTAGGCAATTCTGAACATATCATTCTGCTGACCATTCTACAGAAAGGGGCTTAGAGTGAAGGAGTGTGTAAAATCAGCTCCCTCACTTTTGCCTTTTCTCTCGCGCTTACTCCTTTCTGTAAGTTTGGAAATATGCAAGGGAGAATTCACGCTGTTTATTTGCGCATCAGAGAGCACGTTGTTTGCTCTTTTACCCCCGTTCCTGCCGTTTTTGTTTCGGATTAGAGTCGAACATTGCTTACTTTAGCAGCAGAAAGTAACTGCTATTTAGTTGCCCGGGGCCTTTTGTCTTCTCAAATTTTCGAATCGGTGGAATTTCACACCTCCCGTGTAATCTGCCAACGTGAATCGTTTTCTTATCAGTGGCGTGAAAACGTCTCGAAAACAGGGCGATATTTTTCTCTCGCTGCTCTCAATTTCGCCTGATGTCTCGCCAGTCAGAGGTGGTGAGAGAGCGTGCGAAAGTGAGAGAGGGCCGATTTCTCATAGGAATTCACACTTCGCTATGCGCTCGATCAAACATTGTGTGTGATTGTTCTCACACTCTTTCGGACGTTCGTGAAAAGTGCGGAAAACTCCCCCTCTCCATTCAGTGACCCCACTAAGAGATTGAGCCTAGAGAAGGATTGAGCACTGGTTTCTGACAATGTCCATTTGTGTTGTTAGATCGAATCCGATTATTCGGCCTAAAACACTAATTCCATTTCACGGCGTTTTGCCCGGACAATTTCAAATTTGAATTCTTGGTAAGACCATCGCCCATTTGCATACTGTTTTCGCACTCTCTATTTGTCTGTCTCAATTTGCATAAACTCGCCATCATTCCGTGCCGATTATTTCAACAGGGCACTCTTGTGTTTCACGCATTCTACATGTTTCGATGATTTTCGTCGGATTTGCTGATTTTGACTTTCCAGATGACTTTCCCATTATTACTTCTCCTTCTAGTCCCATCTTCCTCACTTGCGGCCCCGATAATCTCCTCGCCACACCTCGTCGATGTAGTGCACATAATCGACGATGTGAGTTGCATGTTTAAATTACAAATATTTAAAACAAAATGTAATTGTGATCTCGTAAAATCGATCAAATCGATCTCCTCTTTGAGCGCCGTTTCTTCGTTATTGAATAGTGAATTCGTTGAATTATAATATAAAAAAAATAATATATATGCTAAATGCTACGGTTGACCGTGTCCAACTGCATATTAAAATTGCAGTCGAGGAGCTTCATTCAAAATTTGATCTTTGATCTCTTTTTTTCCTTAGGGTCACCACTTTCGCGCCACGACCACTACTACTACGACAACCACAGAGAAGCCGCAGGAGAAGGAAGCGAAAAGTGGTCGATAGCGATTTCCAAAAAATCTTATTATTACAATTTTCAAATGACACGTCGATGAAATTGACTACTCTCTTTCTATACCTCGGCGTGTCATGCTCTCTCGCCAGTGGAACTTGTGCTTATCAACGGAACATTTTATTATTTCGGATGAGTGTTTGTGAATTTGTAATACATGAAGTTTGATTAGAATGATTAGACGATTCCAAACCTGCAGAGAATGATCAGACTGAGACAGTGTGCAAAAGTGAGAGAATCCCCTTTCACACTCTCTTTTTCTTGTTATTTTACTAATACATAATATTCTAGCAGAACCATTTCTAATCATCTAATCAAACTTCATGTAACAATGCTGAAGCACAGAACTGGCGGGGTCATTTCAATCTGGTTACGTCGATTTAAAACATACCGTTTGTGTGAGCGGAGGACAATTCTTGAGATCTTGAGGTTGTTTGCGAAAATATCATGTATATATTGTTTAAATTAATTTGGAAATAAAGAAAACATAATAATCACTTTCAGATTGGCCCGAGGGCGATTACTGTATCTTCACGGGTGCATCGGGAACTTGCCCGGAGAATTTTGCCCACGGATCGATTCAGCTAGCGGTGCCTGTGAATATCGGCATTGGAGAGGTAGGAGGAGGTATTAACGCAAGTTAATGAATAGTTAGTCATCTGATCACATTTATTTTTCATACTCGCAAGAAAATTGATAAGTACCGAACAGTGAAAGCATATCCAGAATTTCGCAGCCATTCTTGGGTAGATACACCCAGAATGAATACACTTACTATTGAGTGTATCCTACACTGAGATAGGACACCGAGTGTATGATACACTTACAAATCTCTCATTTTTACACGCTCTCTTGACGCGCGAATACACTCAATATTGAGTGTATCATACACTGGGTGTCCTATCTCAGTGTATTCATTCTCTGTGTATTAGGGTGGCCAATAGCAGTACAGTACTGCAGTGCACTTGAGTCTCATGTGTACTGCAGTGCATGATTTTGAAGAAACCAAATGTATCGATACACTCGGAAAAGCGAGAGATTGATCTACTGAAACGCACTGTGTACTGCAGTACGCGCCTGCCCACAGCGCGCTGTGCACTAGCAGTACACAGTGCATTGGCAGTACATGGGGCGGATGTACTGCAGCGCACAGTGCATTTCAGTACACGAGTCTCGCTTTTTTCGAGTGTATCGATACACCGGTGTACTACCGAGTGCGCGTACTGAGAATGCACAGTGTATCGATACTGCACTGATTTCGCCACCCTAGTAGATATTATATCTGCATATTTTCGATAGCCTTGATTTCAGATGTATCGAAATGGTAACGAGCTGGAGAATTACATCAAGGTAAGTTTGAAGCATATTGCCTCTATCTTATGCTGCGCTAATTTCATGGGTGGAATCCCACCCTCCGAGGGTGGAAAACTCGTGTAACTCAGCTCAAACTGAACGAAATCTCTCCAATCGAAAACGAAAATGTTCCAAAAGAGGCGTGCAATCCCTGTATCAAGTTTAGAAGTTGTAGCTTCACTATGAAAAAAGCTATGAAATGGTGCATAAAACTCTTTTGCACCTTGGACCCCATGAAATTTGCGCAGCATTAGTGGCGACATCGTAGTTTTCCTGTTAGTCTCTGACACATTCCATATTGCTTCTCGAATAAATCTAATATTTGTGCCATGATGAATAATTGATTAATCTATTCTCTAATTTCTCGCCCATAATCACACAAAACGTACAAATAACAATACTAAGACAATAATAGAGCGATGATCTGACTCTCCCCATTCTACATGCTCTCTCATCGATCAGATAGCGCGAGAGAGCATGCATAATTGAGAGGGTCAGACCATTACTCCAATCATAGGTCGGTCGAGTGGGCGGAGTCGAGTTGTCCATGCTGCCGTACGACCAGATCTACTCGCTCAAACTGTCGGCGTGCTGCAGAGTCGAAACGGTTGTTTTTATTATTATTATTATTATTATTATTATTATTGTTATTATTATTATTATTATTATTATTATTATTGTTATTATTATTATTATTATTATTATTATTATTATTGCTATTATTATTTTTTGATGATAAAAATCTGGCGGTAGATCATAGCTGATTCGTCTCAATTGAACTGACAAATAAAATATCATTTTTATGCACATTTCCCCCTTCTTGAAGGGCTCACTAACCTCCTTTAAATAAAACATGTTTACTTATTTATTTAAAATATAATAATTAAAACTTTTGCAGCCCAAGACAACAACTCCTTCGCCCATCACAGAGATGCCGTTTGCTAAATAATTAATTTGCTTTTAATTACTTAATTAATTTTGAGATTGTCGTCCTTCCGGTTGTATTTGTTATTCCCAGTCTTTCCTTATCCTTTTCCACCTTTCCCACAGTGTGACTGCCGATCTCCAATTGATATTCTGGTACTCGATAAAAACAGCTTTATTTAACATTGCTTCAACATAGGGAGCTAATTCCCCGAAGTCTTTTTGGGAACAGGAACCAACTTAGTTTACAACGATTACGAACTTTTACACGCAACAAAATACAAACATTTTAAGCAAACAAAGTTGACAGGCTATTAGTGGGCTATTAGAAGAAGGCGCGATGGCACTGGTAACCATCGATTTTCCAAATCGTTTTAAAACTCGCTATTGCTGAACAAATAGGGGATCGCGTAAACTATATACCAATCGTGCGCACAAACAACCATTTGCAAACGGGAGTCGATAAAAAGTGGAACGACCTTCACACTTTCCCGTTACCAGATGGGCGAAGTGAGCTGCTTGACTTCCTTCTTTAGATATTTAGAGAGTTTTAAGGTACTCCCGACAGTGTGGGAGAACGATCGAAGTGGATTTGTGCATTGTGCAATTTTGCAATTGGGTGCTTTGAATAGGCAATTTAACGACACGTCGAGGAATTGGAGCACAGCGTTTCATCGTTCCCCTAAATAGGGACACCTGTGTTTGAACGGTTGATGTGCAGGGTTTTCAAATCCGGCGCGTCCGAACAGTAAACATCAACAAAGGGGCGGAGACTGGTGTCTTACTATTCGGGTGTCCCAAAAGCTCTGTCACAAAATCACAACAAGGAGATTTTTCGTTATAACTTAAAGCGGTGTAAAGGGTCAGTGATCGAGGTAGTCACCGTTTATACTAGTGACATCCTTCTATTGATCGCGCTGAACCGTGAAACTCTTACTTTAGAAAGAGTGGTTCTGGAGTCAAACAGAAATTGACAGTCAGCGTTGAGATAGGTCCGATTAGATAACTCTTTTCCGGAGCAGATGGCCGCAACGGTTTCGAAACAGTGATAGTTGATAGCACTCGTATCGAGAGTATATAGCGGTATAGTTAGTCACTCCTGCTTTGGATTGCCCTTCTTTTTCTGAATCAATTTCGAAAAATGAGGTCTTTGCCGGTCGATCATAATTTCAATTTCTTCCCATCTTTTGAGACCAAGAAGGACTCTGACGACGACCTCTTGCAGTTGGGTAGATAAGAGGTAGTCGGTGATGCTGGTGCTATGAAGAAGGAGTTCCACGAAGATGGGGCCCAGAACGGAGGAGAAGAAACTAATCAATTCATGATTTTTCTGAACTTTTTTTCTCTGAGAGGGGCTATGACTTCTCTCCTGCACACAATCGATCCAGTCTCATGTTAGTGTTGTCGTGCATGATCCACTTCATATCCATATCGATTGCCTTTCTGGCCCATCTTTAGTTGGCCCGACAGTCGAAAAATATATGACATACAATTACACGTTTCTTTTCCGTGACAGCCAAAATGTCGCGATTTACGGCATTTTGTAGCTTCGGGGTCTTCCAGTTCTGTTAGGTGATTTTATGCAGGGTGGATATGGGAGTGTAAGGGAGTACCTCCACCAGAAGGGCATTGTCTTTGAGATTGCTTGACTACGCAATGAGAACGGGGGGTCCGTTTCAGTGAGGTTACGGACAGAATGGGGTCGGTTTTCGCGACCGTGGCCTCCGAAAGCAAACGCCAAATGCCAATACTAATAGAGTCGCATATTAGGGGCCGCCTTTAGTTTCGATAGCACCAGTTATTAATTGGTTTCCATGGGTTTCGTAATATTGAGAAATTAGAAAAGCAAAATCTAGCGAAAGTGGGTTGATGTGTACTTAGGTAGAATTGATGTAAAAACTAGGACAGTGAAGCAGTTGACTAGCACTGAAACGTGTTTGATTACTGAGTGGACAATGTACCAAAGCCATTATATCGTCATGCCTATTGATCGGTAACATGTTCTATAAAATAATGAAGACAGGCTTTGTGACAGAACTTTTGGGACACCCTGACAGTTTTTCTGCCGCTCTCCGCTCTCTCGCCCGCTAATGTACGCGCGTGACACGTTGTGTGGAGAGCAATGTACTATATAGATATATCCCAGAAGACACGAACTTGAAGTAAAATACATTTGCGAACTCTCACAGGATGCTATCCATAGCGATACTAATTTGGTTTCATTGATGCGGGGCAATGTTCATTCTTGATCGTGCTCACTAGGGATGCCCGTTCGGCGTCGGTTTCGGTAATACGGCGTCTCTTTTTCTCTCGTTTTCTCCCCTTCATATTACCGATCTCTCGCTGAGAGGGTCGTAATACGAAAACCGAACTTGCATCCCTAGTGCTCACATGGTTGAAGTTAGCTGCTTTCTTGCATTCTATCTCTTAGCGTTGAGATTAGGCTGGAACCACCGAGTAGAGAGTGAATTTGGTAAACATTCGGTATATGACGCTGTCCAATGGACAGTGTCCATGTAAGGATCAAGAAGGTCTCAACAGAGGTCTGGAACAGGTAAAAAATCGAATTGGCTCAAAACTAGCTCCTAGGGGTAACTTTCGACGATGAAAACGCCGGTGCAATCGATTTCGTAATCGGACGCCTGTAGGCGACGATACGGCGCCACGTATTTTATGGTACTGTGGCGACTTGTCCGTCCACCAAATCCATCTAGTCCTGCTATCTGAATGTCCTACCGACAAACGACTAGTCCAACCACCGGCTATTCTAAGCGGTCGTTGGTGGGCCTCCACCTTACCCACTATAGATAGATAGATATTTATACATGTTAGGACATGTTAATTGATGTAGAAAAGGGTTGTCTTGGAATGAATGATATTAATTTCTCAATTAATTTCGTCAATCATCCTTTTGGTAAACTCAGAATAATTAGTAGGAAGTTTGACTTTCTGCAATAAAGATATTAGTAGTTTCGATATTCGATGCGCGAAGCTGTTTTCGCGCTGTTTCAACTTAGCCATGTCGATATCGACTTTATAACCAGCTCCTCTTGTTCTAGTTCTCACAAGTGAGAAGAAATCCGGCATAACTTCGGAAAGTCTTCCATTCCCGAATATCATTTGATACGCTATTTTAATATCATTAACATTTCTCCTGTATTCCAATGAAGAAATATTTAACATTTCATTCCTAGTAGAATAATTCGGGCGATTGGAATAAGTATAATTCATCGTTCTATACAAAATTCGGCGTGTTACTGCATTCTGCACTTTTTCAATTTTTCCCCTATCCGTAGAGTTTATCGGACGCGCAGCACTGGAACTAAACTCTAGCGTGGGCCTAACATAGATACAGTACGCGTTAACTAATGTTTGCGTATCTTCTGTTTGTAGAGCTCGAAATATCATATTTGCCTTTGATTCTGCTTTAACACATATATCCCTAGCGTGATTTTTCATGGACAGTTTACTATCAATGATTACTCCTAGGTCTCTTATACATTCTTTACTTTCAATATCATGATCTCCAACTTGGTATTTTATCTTTTGGTTTTTATTGCCCAGGTGGAGCACATTGCATTTTGGGTTTGCAATTTTCAATTGCTCCATTCTAAAATTTTGTCAATGCTGACTTGTAAATCTCCCGCATCTTCATCATAGAGTGGACTACTGGAGTCCAGAATCACTACTCACTACTGGAGTCCAGAATCTGCACCATTGAACCGTTCACAGAATATGCTTTACATTATCGCATGTTTGTTATGAAGAAAAAAGAGTCCAAAAATCTCATCATTCGCTCGCTCGCTCTCTCTCTCTCGCTTGTGATCAGCAGGTGTCTAATGTGTGAGCTGTTCATATGCGGATATGACAATATTGAATAGATACTCAAACACTCTTTATCAATGTAGTAGATTGAAGACGTGGTCGGGGAATAGGGGGTGGTCCATAATTGTTGATCTCATTCGTCAATTGTTGCTTCTTCACTTTTTGCCCGCGATAGTGGTCCATCCGAGGCCGGCCTGAGTGGTAGCAACCAAAGCAGTAGCGATCACGATCAGGCAGGCGAGGAAGAATTTCATTCTGTTATCTGGAACAGAATATGTGTAACAAGCTGGGGATGATAGAAGGGTCCAGAACAATCACCGCGCTAGAACATTTCAAATCGAAATACGAAGCTCTCCAAGTAATGCTAATGACAAAGAAACAGTGTGAAAGAAGTAAGCAGCACGACCATCAGGACTTAGCTGAGGAAGTGAATGATACGTCATGATCATTCCCCATTTATATGGCGCACTGCAGGACAAAACACACATTGGTGCGTTTTGTGGGAGTTTTGTGGGAGGGAGATTTTCACGCTCTAAATGATGAAGGATGGAAGTACGAAGGGTGTGTAATGGAGAGGGAGCGGCCTGAGTGGGATATGCCTAACAACGCTCACAATCAGTTCTTCGGTAACCAAAAAGAGATAGAAGACGTAATGCGCCGGCCGGCGGCCGAGAGAGTGTGTGAAATGAGGAGAGCAGGAACCGATTTGACCAACCCTAGCAGAATGACAGTTCTGATTTGGCTTCAACAAAGTGTGACGGACTGCTCACGTGAGTGAAGTAAACTTCTTTCTTTCGCGGAGCGTATCTCTTGCTGATACCTATAGATTAGGCCGAAACCGCTTTTCGCCGAGCAGCGGGCGAGTGTGACCTGCAGTGCGCTATATAAATGGGGAGTGATCATGCGGTATTCATTCACTTCCTCAGCTTAGTCCTGATGGTCGTGCTGCTTACTTCTTTCACACTGCTTCCTTGTCATTTACATTACTTGGACACAGAGCGTCGTATTTCGATTTGAAATGTTCTAGCGCGGTGATTGTTCTGGACCCTTGTATCATCCCCAGCTTGTTACACATATTCTGTTCCAGATAACAGAATGAAATTCTTCCTCGCCTGCCTGATCGTGATCGCTACACACAGAGAAATGTTTGTAGTTTCAATCTACAAACACCGCGTATGACAAACATGTTTGTAAAAAAATGACAAACTTGCTAGTTGCCTCATTGCAAACATTTGGTGGTAAAATGTTTACAAACATTTGTTTGTTGTAGAGCTACAAACACTGTTTGTTACTACGAACGTGAGCCTATGACTCTTCCTCAAGAGGTGTCATTTTAATGGTTACGGTATTATAAACAAAACATCTATGTACTAAATGAATATTGAACCAATATTCGAGAAGAAATAAATAAAATAAATTTTAAAATAAACAAATATTAAAATAAACTCAGGTAATGATTGGGAACCCTAAAAGGTTGGAATATAGTGCTTACAGTAATGTCGAAGTCTTGGCCTCGCGCTCTCGCGCACGTCCTGTTCTTCCGATTTCCTCCTTTTCTATTGTCGTTCTTGCGTGATTTTATCTTACTTTACTCCATTGGAGCCTGTGCTACACCTCTCGCCACCGTTTGATCAGCTACCCGCGTTAGCATCATTGATATCGACGCAATACGTTCGATTTGTCGGTCCCGATTCGATTATATCGTCTAAACCTCCATTTTATAGCTCTCTTCATTCAATTTACAGCGAATAGTTGGAGACGCCCGACTCCCTATGGTACGTTCCCTCCTATTATTTCAATTGTACGGCTGATTGGTGGTTGAGGAGGCGTAGTGGTCTCCCAATTTCTCTGTTATTTTTTGAAGTTGCTTGAGCGCCGGAAACGCGGGCAGCTTGTGGAATAATGCGCGAAGCTTGGTTCACTATTCACGAGCTTTGAGAAGAATTCCATAAGCTGCCCGCATTTCCGTTCAACGCCTTTTAAACGAATAGTAGCATTAGCGACAGATTGTTGTACGGTTTATCGTGCGATGAGTTCAACCGCGCACATGCTGATCCGCCCGAAATGGTAAATATTGGAGGCGAATGTTGCCCACAATCTAGGACTGTCTAGAATGAGTATGTTTCTGTGTTTTCTTTAGTAGTGGTAACAACATGGCGGATACGTTTTCAATGCGCATTGAAGTTGGTAGATAACGTTGGCAATGAGCACGCGGCAGCCATTTTGAAGATCTAATAATGTATACGCATATTTTGGTTTAAGTGGTTGTATTAATTTTTTTTTGAATATATTAATTTTATTGAATATATATTTGGGATAGAAAAATGAGTGAGGGGTTCTGTTGACTGGGATAAATACCAAAGTTGATTTTTGATGTCATTACAGTCGAAATCATGGCGATGGTTCAACTTCCCTTTATCGAGGAGGCCAAGAAGCAGTTTAGCGAGGAGGGCAAGTTCACCGTCATCCTGCTCGACCGCGTCAGTATTTTATCGATTAACTTATTCATTCATAATCGGTGGTAGTGTTTTGAAGTTTTGTCATACCTGTCCAGGCGCACGGGCGAGCTGTGTGTCCGACCATGTATAAGGGGGTCATGGTCCAAAATGGGTTTAGGGTTGGTCCCACTAAAGTCAAAGTGGTATACTGTAACTTCTCCGCCGGTGTCCCGCAACGAAAACAAACTACCGTAATCCGGAAATACGAAATTGAACAAATCGATTCGGTATTTGTTGCATGAGCTAGGCCTCGAGTAGTAATTAATCGGATGGTATGCGGCGGTCCCGGCACGACATTGCCGATACCGTAATCAAGTCTACAGTATGCTGAAATTTCAAATTGGTTAAATCCACTCCGGATTTTTACTGGAGGTGGACCTTGAGTAGCCATTGCTTGGAGGACATACCGTTTCTCCCCTACCGTACCCAGGGTTGCTGTAGCGAGGTTACAGTACAAAAAATGGTTACAGTACAAATATCAGTGTCGCTTTAGGGGCGCTGATCAAGATGGGGGTTTCAGATAGGCAGTGATTTTCATGGGCCTCGAATTCTGGGAGCCGCGCGAAGGGGTCTGACGACCGGGGGAGGAGAGGGGGGAGGTCGCCAGCGCGGGAAACCCTTGGTTACTGTATCGGCAATGTCGAGCCGGGACCGCGGTATACCGTCCGATTAATTACTACTCGAGGCCTACCTCATGCGACATATAGACGATCCAAATTCTCAATTTCGTATTTCTGGAGTACGGTAGACCGGGTTACGGTACTTTGTTGTCGTTGCGAGACCACCACAGGTATGCTACAGTACATCACTTGTCATTTGGTGGTACCAACCCCCAACTCATTTTGGACCATGACCCCCTACACAGTGTTGCACGGTGCCCCCCACCCCTTTTCGACCACCCTTGTAATTACTGTTTGTTACTACCCTTGTACTTGTACACGCTTTTTTTGGGGGCACCGTGCAGACTCCGCCCACTTTCTGTCGGCGCCGACATGTATGCACACAGCTCGCCGCCAGCGTGGACACCTATGAGTTTTGTGCACCATTGAGGCACAAATTCCAGCTGTTTTATCGGTTGAATTTGGTTGTTGTGGGTTGAATTTGAAGGTTGAATTTGGTAATTGTGAAACTGCAGTACTCCGCTATTGTTTATAGCACAAGAACCGGATGATATGGCTGATTTATTAAAATGTATATATATAGTACCTCCGGCTACCGTAGTCAGGATGTAGATGCACCCGAACTGTTTGATGATGATAAGCTTCAGGAGGTCTGTATATAACAGATTGTAAGCAAGGTTGGTAGGCGAGAGGGTTTTTTTACATTTTTAAAAATTTGTAAGAAAAATGCTTGTTTGTGCTTTTGACCTAGATTGCCGTAGTGCCGGGTACGGTAGCTGGCGATAATCGGGAAAACTTTTGATATTGCAGGTTCGGACTTCCTCGGCTGGCCATTCCGGACTTGCTCGAACTCGACCACTTTACCGTATCCGGTGATGTCACGATGGGCAAGAACGTCAGCCTCAAGGAAGGGTACGGTAGTTATCGACTAACTGCACGGTAGCGCTAAATTTGCTGAATCCCGGAACAAGCCAATAAAAAGTCGAGGCGCTCTTGAAATTATCATTTCGAACTACATTGTTTTAAGATTTACTTTTTGATGATTCCAGGCTTCAGCTGTAGTGCCAAATTTTGTCATGTGTTGCACAAATGCCGCAACGAGTAGCGAACAGCGATCTGTATTTATCGGGTGTACGGTATCCGCCAATTATCGATTAGAATCGACTGCAGGGTACGGCCCCATCTCAACATTGCGAACCACGGCGAGGGTATCGATATTCCGCCCGGATCGATTCTCGAGAACAAGGTTTGGTAACTTGCACATCCTTTTCTACTAGTCAATACCCGATAGATGCATACCGTATCCCCTGCTTTACCCCATGCCGTATCCCCAGGAAACTGTCTTGTGGACTGAATTATTTTCTCCCAATTGTTATCACACCCAAGTAGTACACAGTATTCGGGTTGCTTCATTCGAAATGATTACGTATACCAGTTTATAAGCGAGTTGTGGATATTCGAAAATCCATCGTGCGAGTGGGAGTTGGAACTGTTATATCTACCGTAACCCTCTGGCTATTTCAGGAACATCTCGCCAGGCAATAGACGCACATCGTCGAGCTCTACACTTCATAATACAAGAAAGTAAAGACGACTCCGCCCACCTCCTCCGGATTACGGTAGTTAGATCGCGTAGGATTTCAGTAGTTTGTTTTTAAAAAGTATATGTCCACGCGTTTTATTGTTTGTGTTTGCTTGGTTAGATGAGCAATTTTAGCTATTTTGACGTTTTCTGCTGTATATATTGCCCACATATGTAATTTATTAGTGATTGAATTACTGTATTTGTATAGTAATCCCATATTGTTTGTTTGTAAATGTGTTTTTTTGTTTGCAAAAGAGATAAATAAGATATTTGACAATTCTAATTCGATATACAATACCGAACTCGACTGCAATGAAGGGGGGAGGGAAGGAAAAATCCAGAAAGCTGCCGCTATCAAAATAACAAACATGTTAGTAACAAAGTAACACACGGTTGTTTGTTAAATTTCTACAAACATTGTGTTTGTAATGTGGCTACAAACGCTAGATTTATCCCTCGCCGTATAAGGTACACCTGTTTGTTAAATACTACAAACATTTCTCTGTGTGTACTGCTTTGGTTGCTACCACTCAGGCCGGCCTCGGATGGTCCACTACCGCGGGCAAGAAGTGAAGAAGCAACTATCGACGAATGAGATCAACAATTATGGACCACCCCCTATTCCCCGACCACGTCTTCAATCGACTACATTGATAAATAGAGTTTGAGTATCTATTCAATATCGTCATTTCCACGTCTATTAAGGTGACCCGATCGTTTATCAGTCCATGAACAAGCTATGTTGAGAAAGATAGATAAACGGCAAGAAAAGGTTTATTGAAGAAAAAATCTATGACTAGTCGAGATCTCGAATACTCGACAATTCCTCGATCTAATCGAGGCCTAAACAAGGAATCGACTCTCCTCATTTCTCACCGAGATCATTTCACTTTATCCGAGAAAAATCGGTCATTTTCCTTGACAACCCAACCCTAGAGTATAGGCGCTAAGTAGGACAGTAGATTAAATTTTAAAAATTTAATTCTAAAAATTTAAAAATTGAATAATCATTCATCTTGGCTTTATTAGATGGCAGTCCCGCCTTTTTTAGCTCCAATTGTCTTGCCAAACGGTTCCCGTAATTCTGCGCAAATTTCATGGGAGGGAAGTGGAAAACCGTTTTTTCCATCTTTGCATAACTTTTTTCCTAGTGAAGCTACACAGCTTCCAAACTTGATAAATAGAGATGGTGAAACACGTTTGGAAGATTTTCCTTTTTGATTGGAGTGATTTCGTTTAGTTTGAGCTGAGTTGCACGAGTTTTCCACCCAGTGGGGAAATGTCACCGAAAAAATTTGCGCAGCATAAATCTTCGCAGATCACTTTCCCTTCCTCTGTTATGTTGAAGTTTATGTTACAATAAATTTCATTTTAAGTTCATCTGAGCCTACTCTTGATAAATGTGTTGAAATCCAAAAAATCAAATATTTTCACAATGTAATGTTATAAGATTGCAAGATGCCGGCATGCAGGGGAATGTGAATTTACGATATCCGAAAGTATGCATTTGAGAGCCAGTCAACTGGCTCGGGCCAAAGGACATTCACAATAGAAACAAATAGAAATGCTTTTCAGTGAATAGAATACTACATATTCCCAGTGAGCAGTCGAGATATGGTGACGTACTTGAGGGGGGGGCTCATTGTCAGTCAGAAGTGATTACATTCTGCAAAAAAATAAATAAACATCAGGACGCAAAGTGAGAATGTTCCCTTACCTGTAATTGTAAAGTGTCATATTTCTAGAAATTTTTATAGGTAAGTGAACATGTTTACTTTGTGTCCTGAGACTAGAGTCTTTTTTTGCAGAGTATTTTTCTTGCATATGTTCCATATGTTGCCCTGCCGCCTGACACATATTTCCTCGTCTTATTCACTCTCTTTCCTTTTTTTTAGGTCCGTTCCGACGAGAGATCCTTCCCGTGTTTAATTGTACAGTAATCACTACACAATTCTAACTGTAACAAAATTTCTTGCTTATGTAAACTACCGCGAGCCGCGTACTGATAAAGCAAGTATGTGATCTGTATTCCATCAGTCGTGGTGTAGAGGTAGAGCGCTTGTCTCACTCTCGTCCTAACGTTGGCTCAATGCCCACACTGTGCACGGCTTTTGCTTAGTTTCTTCCCACGGGACTCAAATCATGACCTTTGAAATTTGCTGGATTTCAACCGTGCCTTTTGCTGTCCATTTAATGAGTGGTGGAGATCATTGATCCTCTAGTGAGGCCACAAGTCTCGGCGGCCAGAGGGCGGGGAGGAAGTGCGAGTCGGTCTTTGGGCGGTGACTTCTGAAATATTGCAGATAGCATCGGGAGATGATCTCTTCCGCCCAGCGGCCGATCGCCAACTCGGTCGCCTAACCGGGAAGCTCGGTTAAAAATATCAAATTTGCCCTAGTGCCTTCCTATCGGCGGCTAATGATGGTAGAAACAAAGTGCTGCTGGTGTCTTCCGTCGACGATGGCCAAACAAGGATCAGACAGCGCGGCAAAAAGACAACTCGAGGAGTGCACAAACATGGTGAATGAACCGCTTCGCAAGAAATCACTCTCTTCATTTCGCACACTCTCACGCCGGTCGGACCGGAAGATAGCGTGCGCAATGATGAGGGCATTTCTTGCGCAGCCTTTACCGGTATAAATAGTGCGGCAACTGCTGCTCACTTCGACACGCCCATCCGTAGCCCATCACGTCTTCGTCCAAGATCGCGCACCACCTCACAGGAAAATAAGTCTACGATTACCGACTACCGAGCGACGTCATAGTCGCCGCTCGGTATCCAAGATTTCTCGAGTCATAGACTTATTTCCCTCTAAGACGACCTCTCAAACGTCACAAACGCCGCGCAGGTACAGTCAAGAAACTTGGTGGATTCTCTCTCTCGAGCACGCGATGATTGTAATGCGGGGCCTGCTCCCGTGCTCTTTCCTCGTCATCATGATCATGGTTCTCATGGCGGACGGCCCACCGAAGACAGGCAAGAGGAGCCCAACCGAGAATTCCGACCAGACTACCGACCGGAGCGTCGCTCAGAGGGAGGCCTACGGGAGGCTCAAGAAGAGGGTCAAGGAAGACTACGACAAGGAGTTCGGCGCGGCCAGATTCAGAGGTTAGTGTCGGTGTCCGACACCCTCTGGTATTCTTTTCCTAGCTGGATCCCTGTCTGATTCCAGGCTGGAAATATACCGGGATCCAGGCGGGAATCTTCCTATTTCATACCGGGATCCAGCCTGGAAATATACCGGGATCCAGGCGGGAATCTTCCTATTTCATACCGGGATCCAGCCTGGAAATGAATACCAGAGACCGCTTTCAGCCAGGCATCAGCTTGCTTTCTGACCGCCTTTTTCAAACAAACAAAAGTCACTGGTAGTGTTTTGGGGGGGGGGGTAGGAAGCGATGTGCTTGACTGCGAAATGTCCTTAACAAGTACTTAGCAGGTTCTCATCGATCTCACCAGAACGCCACTCTCACGATCACCGGCGCAAGCCTTGTATCTGTTGTACGTTGATTTCAGAATTGCAGCTTTCAAACCTTGATTTTCATTTATGATTTTACATTTACAATAGTGCGCGAACTGGACTTTGAGAAATAACTAGAGACAAATCACTCTCCGCTCTCTTCATTTCTCGCAATCTCGCGCTGTTGGAGCGGTGGTGCATTTGCCTTTTATGCAACCCGTTGTTTCGCTATTTCTCGAAGTCTAGCGCGAAGGAAATTGCACTCGTCGTTACTGCATGAGGGTGGCGGTCATGCTCCTGCATCATCATGCCGCGAAAAAAAAAATTCAATATTGCCCTAGCTAGACATCGCAATCAGTCATGAATTGATCATGATGCAAATCGGATTAGCTCTCTTCATTTCACACGCTCTCTCACCTATCGACCGGTGTAGAGAGTGTGTGAAATGAAGAGAGCTAATCCAGTATTTACCCGAATTTCAAACTCTACTTTCAGGACGAGACGGCGTGGACGGTCGACGTGTTCATCTCCGGCTCCTTGGTTAGTTAGTTCATTGGCATTTCTCGGGAAATTAACTATATCTTACCTTAAATAACTTAATTATAACTTAACTATGAAATTATATTCGCGGGTTTTGGGATCTAAAAACGAGCATCTCAGTGTTCAGTGGCCATATGGAATCGAGCTAGGTTGACCACCACAATCATTCTTTTTTTCCCAAAAAAATAGCAAATGCAATTGCAAGCGTTGGCGATTCAGGAATGGCAAGACCCTGATCTGGTGTGGAATCCCGATGAGTACGCAGGATTGATCGAATTCCCGTACGATTCATCCTCGCTTTGGCACCCCTCCTTCAACCCGTGCGAGAGGTGAGTGAGAGTTCTCGAGTGCATCATAACGACAACGATAGGCATGTCGTGAACCCATAATGTAGCGTTGGACAATTTTGAACTCGTTCAATAGTTTTCATTCAATATCCATTATTCATTATTCATTATTTAGAACCCCTAGAAGAAAATAAAAAAAGAAGTCCAACCAACGCTATTTCAGTCCACAGTCGCAATCGGTCTCCCTCAATCCGAATGCGGTTTCCGTGAGTTTGTTACCACTTAAATGAATAGGTGGAACATCAACCGCCAAACACTATACCGGCAGTTCTTCTTTAGAATATATTTGGAAAATATGCTCGTTCACTGATTTGTAATAATAGTGAAATCTTTGGCATCAATCTCAACATTATAGGTACGGTATGACGGAACAGTCAAGGAGGACCTCGCTCTCATCGCCACCTTCAATTGTGAATTAGATGTGAGTGATACTTGATTTCAAAAAAGAAGATGTAATGCGATAATATTTTCATCGTGCTACAATTAGACACGTAAACATGTGTGTGTGTACTTTAAACCGGAATTGGGCGAGAGATCACTCAGAATGTTGCATTGTTACCGGGTCTCCCCCAACCCGGTGCATCCAGGGGGTTATACAGTCGCGCCGGAAAGTATTCGTACACTTTGTTTTTCTTGTGTAACTTTCGCAGTAGTTGAGCAATTAACCTGAAAAATTTATTGGAGCTAGCAAATCCATTTCCTAATCGGACGCTTATATTGCGGTGTTTGGAGCCAATCGTCTGGATTGCATAGTGCTGACGCAACTAAACATCACTTTTTTGAAAAAGTAACACTCGGGGTTAAAAAATCTCCTACGTGCCAGTATAACAGAAGTTGTAGATCTACCCATTGACTACCCAAAAAAAAATTTCAAGATGCTGCGATTTTTCTCCTTTGCAGCAACCTTGCTGCAAAATTGAGGCTGCAAACTCATAACTCGGCTCCCAGATAAGCTAGAGACCCGTTCTAGTGTTCAAAATGATCCATTTGGTGAGCCCAGACATCTCTCAAAGTTTGGTGAAGATTGCACATCATTTGCCCTCAGGGCTCAAAAAAGTCACTGTTTTGCATACCCCAACTTTGAGGGTGCTCAACTCGAAGGCTGAATTTTCTAAAAATATGGTTCCTGTGTACGAACGACCCAAAACCATCTAAGAATCGATGCCCAACTTTTTGTAGCATCAGCATTTTTTTCCTGCATGGCGCGATCGCATCCCTGGCGCGCGCTGGTTTCGAAATGTATCGTCTCTCCCTTTGCATAATCTCGCCCCGCCTCGTTTCCGAACACCAGCGCGCGCCAGGGATGCGATCGCGCCATAAAGGAAAAAAACTCTGATGCTACAAAAAGTTGGGCATTGATTCTTGGATGGTTTTGGGTCGTTCCTACACAGGAACCATATTTTTAGAAAATTCACCCTTTGAGTTGAGCACCCTCAAAGTTGGGGTATGCAAAAAAGCGACTTTTTAGTGCACTAAAGGCAAATATTGACCAATCTGTATCAAACTTTGAGAGATGTCTGGGCTCACCATACGGATCATTTTGAGCCCAAGAACGGGTCCCTAGCTTGTCTGGGAGCCGAGTTATGAGTTTGCAGCCTCAATTTTGCAGCAAGGTTGCTGCAAAGGAGAAACATCGCAGCATCTTGAAATTTTTTTTCTGGGTAGTCAATGGGTAGATCTACAACTTCTGTTAAACTGGCACGTCGGAGATGTTTTTCCTCCGAGAGTTACTTTTTCAAAAAAGTGATGTTTAGTTGCGTCAGCACTATGCAATCCAGACGACTGGCTCCAAACACCGCAATATAAGCGTCCGATTAGGAAATGGATTGGCTAGCTCCAATAAATTTTTCAAGTTAATTGCTCAACTACTGCGAAAGTTACACAAGAAAAACAAAGTGTACGAATACTTTCCGGCGCGACTGTATCTAATACAATAAATGTTCAGTTCAATCGGTTCCCCTTCGACGAACACGCCTGCCAGTTGTGCTTCGGCCTGGAGGGATCCACCACCAACCTCGTCTACCTCCACGACGGTCGGGGAACCGCCGGAATACAGATCAAGGTACGTATAACATTTATTGAATTATACGATCAAATGAACTGTCAAAATGGTATTTCCTGTGTTTACCGAGTCGAGAAACAATGTGAGTGTCGACAGCGTTCCCTTTCTGGCAAACAACGGAAGTTCTTGTTTTGGCTTTTCTGGTAGAATCTTACCATTTTATAAATGTAATAGGGATGCATGCGTACATTTGCGCTCGTGGAAATGAGAACCGTATTCACGAGTCTTTTGACTAAAAAACTGTCAAAACACTTAAGCGCCGGGAAAACACAGCTACAGTTAAAGATGGTTTTCCGTATTCAGGATTCCAATGAATGGTCAGTCTCCTCCATCTCCATCGGCAAGGAGCAGCCGTACGATTTCGACGGGGCTAGTTCGAGCGCGGTTGGTTGACTCTCTAATCTTTAATCTGTATTCTCCAAGGGGCGATATTAGGGCGGATATTGGCTTACACTGAGAAAAAAATCACTAGGATCAGGACACAAAGTGAAAATGTTCACTTACCAGTAAGTGAAAGTCACTAGAAATAAGAGACATTTCACTTACGGGTAAGTGATCATTTTCACTTTGTGTCCTGATCCTAGTGACTTTTTTCTGAGTGTAACTTGACGCTATGATGAATTCTGCATCTCTGCATCGAGCACTTTTTTTGTCGTGGCGGAGTCGTGCGGTGTTCGTGTCACATTTGGCAGCACTCATGTCATGCGTCGCCGAACGCCTTACTTAGCCTATGCACATTTGCGCCGCTCCCTTACTATTAATCGTCACATATGCTCATATGAATCGGCGCAGGTCCGCTACGCCTTCACCATCACCCGCTACCCCGTCTTCTGGGTGTGGCTGGTGATGGTGCCGATGCACGCGCTCACCGTGCTCGCCCACCTCAACATCTTCTTCGGCGACCGGACCCAGATAGTCTCGAACGCGGTAAGCAGAGCGGCCAGACTCCAGCTTTCCTTGCTCCGGAGATGTTATCTCCTGCCGAGAGAGCAGGCTAACTCGAGAGAGTCATCGAGAGATTGTGAGAGATGATCTCTCGATTTGCCATGCTCTCTTAGCAGGGGACAACTCACCTCCAGAGGTGAAGGGATGTTGGAGACTTATGTTGCGCAAATTTGATGGGTGGAATTCCCCCCTCTCAGGGTGGACAACTCGTGTAACTCAGCTCACACTGAACGAAATCTCTCCAATCAAAACGGAAAAGGTTCCAAAAGTTGTGGAAGTTGTAGCATCACTAGGAAAAAGTCATGAAAGGGTGCATAAAACTATTTTGCACCTTGCACCCATGAAATTTGCGCAGCATGAATATCGGTGGGCGCATGACTCAGTCTCTGCAATTCAGACGGACTAACGGCGGTGACGTCACTCATGGTCGTCGTCACTCTTCTGTCCGATGTGATCTCCAAGTCGCGCTCACTCTCGGGACTGGGTATGTTGTCTCACGCGGGGTGAGGGGGGAAAGCGACGCTGAGTTGCCCTTAAAATCGCTCTTCCCCGCACGAAAGCATCTGGTATTTTCTTCCCAGTGGTATCCCAGTTCCCTTCCCACTGGGAGAAAGATCAAAGGTTCCGACGGTTTCCCCCACTGGGATCCCACTGATGTCATTGGATATGATAGCTGGTAGGCAATACACGATGTTTTGCATGCAACATACATCTCGTTTGCGTACTGGTGTTGTTAGAGTTTGAATAATTCTATTCGCGAGAGGAGGTTTTTCGCGAATAATGATTTGTTATTCGGGAATAGGATTATTCGATCTAACAACACTATTACGTGCCGGAGGAATGTTATAGTGAAAGTCCAAATCCGGCGAGTTTCGATCGACATTGCTCATTTCAGCGAGATTCGTCGTGGCCGACATCGGCCTCGTCACCGCTGCAGTCGTCCTTGCCGTCGTGGTCAACATCGGTAAGCAAAGCGTCCAAATTGCACAGAAAAAAACTAGTTAGGTCATTTTCTAGTCTATTTTGGAGAAATAGTGTGCGATTTCACGAGAACTTGTGAACACTCCGCGTTCTGTGCGGTTTAACTTTCAAAAACTGTGTCATCATCTGTGCAGTAGCGCCGTACCTCACTTTGCCGAGCCGTGTGAATGTGTGTATTCTTCTGCAGGCAGGGACGTCGCGCGAGGATGCAGCCGGGGCACCACCAACTGCGTCACGAAGTTCATCCTGACGGACCCCTTCTACACTCTCAAGCGTGTCCTGCACTTCCTCGCCTTCCTCTCGCTGGACATAGCCATGCCCTTCGTCATCTGGCCGCTAGTGTAAACTGCACACACAGTGATGCAGCGAGGTTTGGAAGAGGTAGTGCTGACGAAACGAAAAAAACGAAAAGAGCCCCGAAAAATACTCCCTGTCTGTTTCGAAGCGAGTAATACTCCAGAGTCCAGGATTTAGGAATGAACGGCAAATCTCATTACACAGGCGATAATTTCGTTTTTCGTTTCGTCAACACTAGCAACTGGGCTTAATCGGTAGCGAAAGGGCCAAGGTAAAGTTTCCATTTATTCACGACAAACTAGTTATGTCTTCTAGGAAAGAAATGTAGAAATATTTTCCACCATCGTCCAGATGCTCGTTTAGATCCACCACCCCCACCAAGCTGGTCACTGATATACTTGAATTTCACTTTGTCACAACTCTTATTGCTCTCAGTGTGTTGTAATTTTGTCGCCAAATATATTCAAAGGTATTTATCGTTATTGCTTGAAGTCGTCGTCGTTTATACTGATAAAGTGTCCCCATCCATCGCGAGCAACCACGAGTAGGGCACCCTTATTGGAACTGATTCCGGAATTCCAATAAGAGGAACAGAGAAACGCAGACCGCGAGGGTCGTGAGAGAGAATGTAAAATGAGAGTGCAATGGAATTCCAATGGATTTCTATTGCTCTTCCAATAAGAGAACCCAAACCCTTCAACAATGATTGCTTCTGAATCAATCCAACATTGAAAACAGCGCCCGCCTTGCAAGGTCTCAAAACTGCGATCGTTGCAAGCACAGGTGTCTTGAGTATATCACTCGTCTTACCAGAGGGTCTACCTGAGGTCTGACCAGTCATCAAGAATAATTTGATCTTTTTTCCACTGTACAGGAGACGAGGAGGGACTCTGGCGACGGTCTTTGGGTAGATAAGAAGCCATCTGTGATGTTGGAAGGACCTCGGAGAAGGAATTGGGCAATTCATTCTTTCGGGGGGGGGGGGGGCAGGGTTCTTTGGAGCGGGCTATGACGACTCTCCTGCGTGCGATCGATCCAAGTTCTTTTGTTTCTTTTTTCAAACCATGATCCACTTATTCCTTATCGATCGCTTTCCCACCGATCTCGTGTTTACATCAGTCGATAAATCTCCGACTAGAGTACTCCACGCAAGAAAGGACAGTTCCCAAGAAATATCATTGTAATGATCTACTTACTGGTAGACGTTCTTTAGAGAAAAGATCAGCAAACTCGATATCTCCTGTTAGTGGCATCGATTGGTGGTAAAAAAATTATTGTAGACTGATCAAATTATGCTTGATGACTGGTCAGACCTCAAGTAGACCCTCTGGTAAGACGAGTGATATACTCAAGATACCTTCCTTACAACGATTGCTGTTTTGAGACCTTGCAAGGCGGGCGCTGTTTTCAATGTTGGATTGATTCAGAAGCAATCATTAAATATAAATATTTCTACAAATTTTTTTTACATGCAATCTAAATTGGCTAAGAAATTGCAACACACATAGGTCTCCACGCCTGAGGGGGTCATGGCCTCGAATAGTTATCGCCTGCGTTGAATTACGTTTCTCTGCTACCATATCACCGACTGCAGTAACCTAACGTTCCCAGAATTTCTGAAAGTAATCTCCAACACAAAGCTCGAGTCAATTAGCTCAATTTAGTAAATCCGGGTTACGGTAGGGTTACTGTGGCCGGAGATACGGTAAACAAGGAAAGGTATGTGAAGCAGGCAATAACTTCTCGATGTCTACATCGTGCAGTCTAAACATTATAATATACTTGCACCCCGGCCAAATGATATCCATTGGGGACACCTATGTGTATTGCTTATTCTAATCCACCCTTAGATTGAGAAATACAAAATAAAAAATATTTTTGTAAAAATATTTAGATTTTCATTATTTTTAAAAATCATTTCTTGATTGCTGTCCGGACAGATACGGTACGGACGGACAATCCCGGACAGCTGGACGCTGTCCGGACAGACAAAGATGTCCGGACACAATGAAAATGAGAGAAAATGACCGGTCATTTTTTCCGGGATTCGTCTGGAATGTCCGTCCGTTTTCGCAACCCTACTGAGAACGGTTCAATGGTCCAGATTTTGGGAGATGATCACTAGGGTTGCCGGATCAAATCCAAGTTCCAAATACTTGGTTTCCCTCGCCTGAGAGAGTGCGATCATTGATCACCGTGATTGTCCACATGAGAAAAGCACTTTTGTGCCATTCAGCAACTCAGCAGTCTCCGCCCATTTCGGGTGATCCTTTTGTTATAAGTTAATAAGGCATAGAACAGCTTCGGACTATGTATTTCCCCACGAATGTGGCTCGGCTTATATCATGTGATCGGCGAGCGAGCGAGAGGGTGAGGGCTACGATGAAGTCAACAGCCGCGGAACGTTTTTTATTTTCGACTAGTGTTCGTGATTTTGTAATATTTGGTGGCCGGGCTAGCGCTTTTTGATGGCCGAACGAGTAGCATGTGCCCACCGACTATTGCAAATTCACAAACACTCCTCAAAAATAATAAAACGTACGGCTCCTAAATAACAGATCTGGCTGAAAGCATAATAAAGCGAGAGACGCGCCGAGGTTCATGAACGTACCATTTTAAAATTGTGAAAGGTCGGCCTCTTCGCCCTCGATTTTAGAGATTGTTTTTTCGCTAACCTTTTACATTATTTATTCATTTATCGTACACCAGAAAAGAAGGATGCGACTAAATGTAGACAACTTCACAAATTATACAATAAACTTATTAAAGAAGAAGAGAGGGAGGGGTTTGCAAGGGGCATCCTGCGGTGGATTCGTGGGGTCTTTCGTGGGGTCTCCATAGAAGATGGAGATATGGGTGAGGAAGGTGATCATGTGCATGGGCACGATCACCAGCCACAGCCAGAAGCTGGAGAAGCGCGTGATGACGAAGCGGAAGCGGATCTGCATTTCACAATAAAGCTCAGGGTTATGGAGGAAATTGGCATTTATGCGTTGCATGACAACGAGAGGCGTTCCAAATTTCAGATACGGGGTTTCCGGATTTCCCGACCTTTTACATAGAGTGAACTTTCCGGGATAAGAAAGTAATGACAAACAATATGGCTTTTGCTCATGAAAAAATTGCATGATGCTGTGGGAATCGTGAGTGTTATCAATTCTCGAATCTACTAACCGCGCCGGTGCTGCCTCCTTTGCTGTCGTGTGGTTCCTCTTTGGTGATGACGTTCGAAACTGCCCATTCGTTGTTGTCCTAAATAAGTAATAAGTGGTTATGCATCCATGAACTCTAATCAGACACATCTATAAAAAATAACATTCCTCTCTTATATTTCTGATTTAATTGTCTCTCTCCATTCTCCGGCCAAGCTCGAATGACGCTAGTGCACCCGGAACAGTAATTAGCTTTGATGTATTAACTTAGAATAATCAAAGGAACGTTGCAATAAGGAAAAAATATGTATCTACCCAGTTGTAGCAAGTGAATTCAGGCGCGCGAAACTCTTGTGAGCGTTGTCAAGTGTCTGACCTAGAACAAGATCCCCGTTACTTATAAATGTCACAGTGAAAGCTCCCGATGTGTACCGGCAGAACACTTTGCTTACCCGGATCTGAATTCCTTCGGTTCCTCGACCGTCGCGATGGTAGTGGACGTTCCTTCGATTGCGAAACACACTTGACAAGCATGGCTGCCGATGGGACACTAAAGTGTCACTAAAGAGACACTAAAGACACTGAAAGTGCCGATGAGAGTGTGACTCACTGACGTGAAATCTATCGCCCTATGCCTAAATATTCGAATTTACAGTTATTGAGTAAGTTCCCGGGCAAGATCGAAACTAACCCAAGTGCCGGCGACATGAATGTCGATCGTCCATGCTTTTTCGTCCTGCAAAATGGGAGAGAGAATAATCAGAATGCAGGGAGGCGGCGGCATATTCAACACTTAAGCTGAACTAGAGAAGGTATTCCGCGGGATTACCAATTTCTATCGAGGAGTGAAAGAGTCGGGAGATGAAGTTATCCCCATCGGAAAAGATGAAATTGAAAGTGTGCTAGGGGACACGCACAAACTGTACCCATTGCCTTAGCGACCGTCCGAAAGTAAAGTGTAAAGCAAACAGTCGTGCACTATTTGCGATCGAATTTCCCATACCCTTCCGTGCAAACATAACAAAAACGCCTAGACAAAAATTGACCAGCCTCCACTGTACGGTATTCGAATCCGTAAGTTGGGATTGTGACACGAACACTGCCTGATTCCGCCACCACAAAAAGCGCTCGATCCAGAGCCGAAGAATCCATCATAACATAAAGATAAATCCAAATCCCTCCCAAAATCGCCCCTTGGAGAATAAAGATTAAAGATTAAAGATTAAAGATCCCTTCTCTTTTTATACATTCATTCAAACACCGTATCGTCAGAATTTTTTGGAATCGAAATTTATTCCGTGATTTAATTAAGAGCAATTAGGAGGATGTAATTGTAGATTTTACGAAATATATGCTGGAACTTTTGGGAGGATAATAGATCACATATAAATAAAGTCCGGTCGACTTCGTGAGAAAATGAGAATCTCGAAAATGATAAAAGCTTAGTTCAATTGTAGTATTAAAAAAACTTCAAAGTTGAAATAAATTGATTTATCCCTGAAATTCTGAATTTTTCAACGTTCATATTCAGTCATTATTCCTCGCACGAAGCCAACCCTATTGGAATGTTGAGTTTGACGATTGAGTGGATCAAACTTTTTCTTCTCTCAAAATGATTGAGCATTCGGTAAAGCAGTACGGGTGCGCTTGAACACTTCTATGTTGCCCTGAAGAAGAAATTTAATTTTACATGAGATAGCCTTCACTAGTATATTTTCAGCTGATTTCCTTCAGTATTCCTTCAGTTGCTAGTTATTTGCATGTAAGCAAACTATACAAAATGAAATTTAAAAAAATATACAGTACCTCGAAAGCGTTGCCGCTGACCTCCTGGTAGATGTCAAATTCTTGCGCCCAATAAAATTTCTGGAGACCCCACTCTTGTCTCATTATCGTTTTCAGACTTTTCAGCTTCAATTCCTGGAAAATTTTGTTGTTTTTTTGAATAATAAATTAATGTGAATTAAAAGTTTAGGTATCGATGAATAATATCACGGCGTTCTGCGCAAAATGCCAAAACTCTTTTGCATGTTGTTTTCGCAACAGTCCGCCGAAATTTTCATAAACTTGCTAGAATACCATGAGGTAGTGGGGAAATGAGACCGGAAGCACCTCCAGAAAGGGGTCAGAAACAAGAATGCCTTGTATTATGAGTGTGTCTTGCCTGTTCTGGACTGAGTTCCTCCGGCACTTCTCCTCTTTCTTCCATCAGTTCCAATTCTTCATACGCCGCATCGGCTTCCTCCTTGCACTTGCCCCGTTCCATGATGAGTTTCAGCTCCTCGACTTGCTGCAAGTTTAATATGTAAATTTAAAAAAATCTTTGCAACTTATGCGTATCTGGCAACAACGGAGTACGGACTACGCACTAGACTGCGAAATATGAGTAGGGGCCGCAACGTGATCTGTCATTTTCATGCCAAGTGGTAGAAAGTGTATTTAGATGAACCGCTGAGGTCTCACAAACATCATACTCTTTGCCGTTTGTCGATATCTTGTCTCTGAGCCGCGCTACAGCTCGAAAACCAAAACGGTTGAGGGTCAGAATGTGGGCATTCTCTAGCGATGGGCGGAGTTTGCGTGCATAATGAGAGAATGAAGAGATCCTATCTGATCATGGAGCAAAAGTCAGAGCGGCCTACCATTGCCATCTTGGCTCAGTGGTAGAGTAGCATGGCACGCGGATGTCGCTGGTTCGGTCTCCATCCTTTGCAGTTCTTTTGCACATCACCCAAAATGTTGCATGTTGAGCCGCTAAACACCGTAAGTCGTCATGACAATGAATATTACCGGACTATATTCTTTTAAAAAGTAGCACAATTCAGAGCGGAAACTAAATTTGATTCTGTTTTGTCTAAATGGAACAGACACACCATCCCCGCGAACTGCGAGATGCGCAGCTATGTGCCTTTACTGGAAGTGCATGAATTGCCTATTCTCGCTAATGTTTATCGATGTTTGACCTACTTAATCACACCGGAGCATGGTGCGCACGGGATATGTTGTAGCCCCTGCCAAGAGCTCTCGAATAAGCCCGAGCACGAGGTTTTTAGTGAAGAATTAAACTTGTGCTACTCATCCGCCATTTCTCGCCCCTTCCATTAGCGTCTAGTGGGCGGAGCTTACTCCCCCTAAATATGAGACCACGATTTCTTCATTTCGCACACTCTCTTCACCTGTCTTTGGATGAGAGAGTGTATGAGATGAGGAGACTGTGATATCACATTTCGCACTCTACAACGCACAATTTAGGAAAAAAAATTATATACCTCCTTGAATGTAGATGAGTCGACATTGTTTGAGTAGCGAACGCCCCCTTCTCTGGAATAGCACATGATTCCAAACCTACAGACCAGGGTTAACGCGAGAGTGTGCAAAAGTGAGAGAGTCCCTCTCGATTTCACACGCTCTCTCACTCCAAAGGCCTTTCTGGAAGGTTTACGGGCCTGTGGAATGATGCGATAGAAATAAACTAGATCGTTATGGAAAACAATTCATCGAAGTTCATGGCATGTGGGCGAATTTTCTATTTTATTTCTTCTTTTTTTATGTCATTAAAAATAGTCATGAGCACAACCCGCTCAAACCAACCAACATAAAGGGGGAGGAGCAGGATAATGTGTCTGTGATAGTGGATGAGATCTCAGCTTTGGCGCATCCCCTGCTCTGACCCCTTTCTGGAGGCTTGCAACCCAAAACCCCCCTTCCTTCCGCCACTCACGCGATGGCTGAAGGCGCCACAGTCCTTCTCTGCATTTTTTACTCCATTCGCCCACAATTTTCCTTTATGTGGCATAAACCTATTCTAAAAGTGCTCACCTCAGACTCGTCAAATACATCCGTCTGCTCGCGATCACTTCCTTGCTCGCATCGAGTGTTTCCTGCACTTTGACGATCGTCAAATCGAGCTGATCGCACTGAAATATTGATTTTTAATAATTACACTTTAAAAATTAATTATAATATAGTAAAAATAACTGACGAATGGATCACTAGCTGCTTGCGGAGCAGTCTGCGGGCCCACAGTGAACGTCAGGTCGACGAACTGGAATTAAAACAATATTTTAAAAACAATTTTAAGATCTCTACTCTACCTACTCTACCTAAGATCTCTACTCTACAAGCTCTACGTTTTAATAGGTTCAGATGAAAGAATGATTTTATTTAAAAATTTATAAAAATACAATTGAATAAGATAGTTTGTAAAAACTCACGCCGGTTCGGCGCTTGGCGCGTTTTTCGAAACTTTTGGTTGATTCAGTCGGAGACTTTCTGAAAAAAAAAATTTGATTTGCACCTGAGTCGCAACAGAATTTGCAAGTTACAATAATTAAAAATATTATTATTATAAATTGTTAAGAGACCGTCCACGAGAGAGTGGAAAGGGGTCCCGGATGAGAATTCGACAACCTATCTTAAAACTTTTTTCATGGAATGAGCATCACGAATGCTGATCGACATCGCATATATTTAAGCTTGAAAAATTTTTTCGAGGTCAAAATTTTTTTTGAAAATTTTCAACATTTTTTTCGACCAAAAATAAAGTTCCGAAATATTTGTCTAAAAATATTGTATTACACGTATTTTTACGCGCTGATGCCGAATTTGTTATTTAGAACTGCTGAAAATCAGTGTGAAAAAAGTTTCGAACAAAACATCTCATTTTTTAGATGAAAATCGAAAATATCTTTTTTGCCACCCCCCTATGACACTCCCTCACTATGATTTTTGGAATCTACAGCAAAACGTAGGTTAGGAACCTGTTTAGCACTGATTTTTAAAAATGGCGCTTTTTTTGTTAAATCCTGTCAAAGTTGCATATTTTGTGATTTTTATTCATTTTGTCATCTCATAACTTCTGTACTCTTTCGCTCACGTTAGGGTTTAAGGTTTAAAAATAAAAAAAAAATATTAAAGTACTTTTCAATTGGATATATCTGTGATACGTCTCCATTTCGACGATAATGCGATTATTTCGACATAAACATGTTTTGGACGTAAAATGTTTCATAAATCTGAAGATACCACTCTTATTTGAAGTTAAAAATTAGTTAAATGAATTACTAAACATATATGACGGGTGCAACTAAAATTTGCACCATAGTTACCTAAAAAGTAGGGTACCATTCCAAGTTTTCGGAAGCTTGGTTCGCACAGCGAAAAGCCATGTTAAAGGAATTTCAACTTACTTATTTGAACTACATACTTGGGAACTACTTACTTTCGTCTACTATTTGGTTCTATAACATGCGTCACCACTGTTTCCCTCGATTTCCCCTTAAAAACCATACTGGCACATTGTCAAAATGGTTATTCGGAACCACCATTCTGACAATTTGTCAGAATGGTTGGTCGGCCAAACCATTCTGACAAGTTGTCAGAATGGCCTGTTCGTTATATTTTTGTACAACAATCTATTCTTTTTATTTAGATTTTATATCGACATTGATTAATATTGATGATATAATAATGATAGATAAACAAAGCTAAGTCATCTCGTAGCCGTACTGTACAGCAAAATTGATACACATTGCAGATGCTTATGAAAATAATTTCAAAAATTACGCAATTTTAAAAATTCGATTTTATGTCTATTTGACATTCTAATAATCTAAACTTGAACAATACTTGCGTATCTTCGAGGAAAAAAATCTAAATACAAGGATCCTCACCCCAGTAATATCATAAAATTATCTGAACATGGCGAAAAGTTGATACGCGAGCTGTATCTATAGTTTATAGAGACCTTTGAATGAACCTCAAATCGATGTAATTGATCTCAATTGTACTAAATATAATAAATAATGTTTAAAATTGCATGTGAGACTCATCAAATATTAATTTCTAAAAAATTGAACATTTTGAAATTTTTCAAAAATGAAAAAAAAATCATAATTCTGTGAATTTCGACTGTACGTGCTATTGTATGGCCCGAATATGTTTAGTAATTCATTTAACTTATTTTTAACTTCAAATACGAGTGGTATCTTCAGATTTATGAAACATTTTACGTCCAAAACATGTTTATGTCGAAATAATCGCATTATCGTCGAAATGGAGACGTATCACAGATATATCCAATTGAAAAGTACTATAATATTTTCTTTTCGAATATTTAGGAATTTTTAAACCTTAAACCCTAACGTGAGCGAAAGAGTACAGAAGTTATGAGATGACAAAATGAATAAAAATCACAAAATATGCAACTTTGACAGGATTTAACAAAAAAAAAGCGCCATTTTTAAAAATCAGTGCTAAACGGTTCCTAACCTACTTTTTGTTGTAGATTCCAAAAATCATAGTGAGGGAGTGTCATAGGGGGGGGGGGGGGGTGGCAAAAAAGATATTTTCGATTTTCATCTAAAAAATGAGATTTTTTGTTCGAAACTTTTTTCACACTGATTTTCAGCAGTTCTAACTATCAAATTCGGCATCAGCGCGTAAAAATACGTGTAATACAATATTTTCAGACAAATATTTCGGAACTTTATTTTTGGTCGAAAAAAATGTTGAAAATTTTCAAAAAAAATTTTGACCTCGAAAAAATTTTTCAAGCTTAAATATATGCGACGTCGATCAGCATTCGTGATGCTCATTCCATGAAAAAAGTTTTAAGATAGGTTGTCGAATTCTCATCCGGGACCCCTACCCTCTTGTTACGTTCTCTCGTGGATGGTCTCTTAAATATAAAGTAATTTATACCTAGCTGCCTTGCCTCTCGCGTCGCGCTGCTTTCCGGCCATTTCGTAAAGTTTTTTGTGAACCTGAAATTAATTTTCAAGCAAATAAATAATATAATAATAGCAGAAATGTAAAATAGAGCACATAGAAAAATGTATGTCATATATGGCTCCTGAACTGCGTTTGTATGTCATATATAACATACAAGCGCAGTTCAGGAGCCATATATGACATACATTTCTCTGAGTGAAGAGACAACACACGAATGGAGAAGAAGGAGGTGGAATGATTGAATTCACAGAACTGCTTCAATATATACACCTCCTCCCAAAGATCGGACCGGGGTGGTATCGATGCGTCGGATTCCTCATTCCGTTCTCACTGACCCACTGGCACTAATTGTAGCGATGATAACTAGTCATTAGCCTGTGACATTTTAAAAACGCGTAAACACCAAATGCTGACTAATAAAGATCGATGGATTGAATTTGATGAGATCTATCATAGTAGAGCGACGAAGCAAACGCCTACTTCTGTACTATCAAGATCACTTTAATTTTTTTTCGCGACGGCTGTGATATAGTCAAATATGAAAATTCGGTAGTGGGTTGAACGTCAGACAACGCATTCGAACAGTAGTGCGGACGTTTCGTAGAAGCATCACACCGATTCGAATGAGTTTCAGCAGTTCCACTTCTGTGTTCCTCAAATAATTTCGCATTGATGATTTGGAATGAGACAGACTAAAATATTAATATTGTGAACATTCACAACTGACCTGCTGAAAATTGCAGCACAGCCGCCCACATCATTCCACAGGCCGGTCAACCTTACAGAAAGGGCTTTGGAGTGAGAGAGCGTGTGAAATCGAGAGGGACTCTCTCACTTTTACACGCTCTCTCGCCCTAACCCTGTTCTGTAGGTTTGGAATCATGTGCGCCGTATTAGGATTGTTGTTTTTAACGACGGAAATCTTCCACTCAACATAATGAAAATTAAAAAAAACGAAATACAGCCAGTACACTTTAGTATCAGTAGGGTCAAAGTATGACTCCTCCGTATTGAACTGAGGCTAGTTCTAAATCACCAATTAACGTGTGCAAAGATTTCAAAATTCATTCCCCTGCATCCTTCTAATTTACTGCTTATAATGTACAGTGTTTGTTGTATTTCATGATCAGGGGGTTGTATAATCTGTTAGAAGTTGGCCATCTTTTCTTTTTTTCTTTTTCTTCAGTTTTTGACTTAATCTTAATTTCTTTGCATTAGTTCGATAAAGCACGATGAAAAAGCAAGAATGCCAAAGAAATCAACTTAAAAATATAATGTTAGAGACTAGCAAATCCGTGTTAAAGATTGCCTTAAAATAGAAGTTGGCCATCTTTTAATTAGAAGTTGGCCATCTTCTGTTTGCGCGGGCTAGACAGTGACGAGAGAGCACGTAAACAAGAGAGAGCGCAGAGTTTCGCAATAAAAGTAAACAACACATGCATACTTTTCCCTCTCCTCGATCCCCGTGCTCTCTCGTCACTGTCTAGCCCGCGCAAACAGAAGATGGCCAACTTCTAATTTAAGGCTATCTTCAACACGGATTTGCTAGTCGCTAACATTATATTTTATGTTGATTTCGTTGGTAATCTTACTTTTTCATCGTGGTTTATCGAACTAATGCAAAGAAATTAAGATTAAGTCAACAACTGACGAAAAAGAAAAACGAAAAGATGGCCAACTTTTTAACAGATTATACAGCCCCCAGATTTTTTTGTAATCTAAATTAATTTCATGATTCATTTTGACATAACAGAGATTTGAGAACATTTGCAGGAGGTCAAATCAATTAGGAGAGATAATTATACATTTTTTAAAGAAGGCGTCCCACGAATGATTTCTACCTTTTATTTCCCCCGATGTTCGATGTTTCATTTCTGTTATCAGAAGATGGTGAAACACAAATGCACGCACGATTTCCCTCGCTCACCCTCCTCGTTTCCCCTTATCTCTCTTCCTTTCTCTGACTTCTTTTTGCCAAAATTCCAACTCCCACCGCGAAGATAATGCAGGTTCAATGTGAGATACTGTAAGAATTCTGGTCGTTTTGTGCAGTTTATTAAACATAACTTTCTTCAAACTAAAAACTGAAACATGAGAACTCATTTGACTAAATATTCGTGGGACACCTTCTTTAAATAAACATTAGAATTAGTGGACGCCAGTAGATCCTCGATATTATTTATCAATGTGAAATTGAGCTCGTAAGAAAATGGGAAACATGAAAATGTTAAATTTGAATTAATTTATCAGAATTGAAAAATCCACAGAAACAAATTATACAATTTAATAAATTATTATTTTTATATTTCTTAGTATATTTTGTGTGTGACACAATAAATTGATAAATAGAGATATTTCGAAATTTTTGTATTTTTTTTTCGAAGCTATTCTGCCAATTTTTTCTGGATTGAGTTTTCGTAGGTTGATAGATCGACGATTGACTGCATCAAAGTTGTTCTCTCTAATGATTGAGCTCGCGACACAGCAGTACGGGTGCGCATGAACAACTGGAAGTCGCCCTGAAGAAGAAATTAGGTTGTTGATGACTTTCTTAAATAATTAGCTTTCAGACAAACCGTTTAATACAAATCATTATTTTGGCCCGTTTTTCAAGTACTGCTAAGTTTCAAGTGAGCAAAATGAATGAAGAAACAAACGGAAATAAAATAAAACATCTTACTTTGAAAGCGTTGCCACTGGCCGCCTGGTATATCTGCAGTTCTTGCCGCCAATAAAATCGTTGGAGACCCCATTCTTCTTTCATAATTTTAATTAGACTGTTCGTCTTCAATTCCTGGAATTATTTTTACATTAAAAATTAATTAAAACAAATTGTTTTGTGTGTTATAACATGTCTCCTGAGTTGGCGTTCTGTGTAAACAGTGTGTGTGTCCTACCAGTTCTGGACTGAGTTCCTCCGGTACTTCTCCCCTTTCTTCCATCAGTTCCAATTCCTCATACGCCGCATCAGCTTGCTCCTTGCACCGACCCCTCTCGACGATCAACCGGTACTCCTCGACTTGCTACAATTTCATAATTTAAATTTAAAAAAATGAAATAAAAATTTCAAAATTTAAATCAAAATATCACTATTCTAACGACAAACAGATACCTGCTTATATGTGGCCGAGTCGACTTTGTTTGAGTAAGGAGCTCCGCCTGCTCTGGAATAGAAAAATGGTGGCTTAGATAAAAAAAGTATTCACCATGTACCGAATTCCAGAGATACGGTAAGCACTAGAGATGTTTAGCCGAATTGTAAATTGTTTATTTCTTTCCAACTGGTAATTTCTAATGGTATTTAGTTTTCTTCATTATGATAAATGTTGTATTTTTGATAGATGTTTTGTAATTTTTTTTCTTATTTGAAAAGAGGCACTGGTTAAATATTCACCACTTAAAGAAGGAGTGAAGGGAATATTTTCGTGGGTAAAGTGGCAACACACGTCGATTGCTTCCCTCAACGATAAGAGATCCCCGAAGTTTCAAATCTCTAGCTCGAAAACTGACGGAGATATGCGCGCGCAAAGTTTACGTGATGATCAGGGATTCCGTATGTGTGTCAGCCAACGGGCTGCAAAACCTCTAACTGAGCTGCATAATCCCTCGACTCTCGCTCGTTACCCCTGTGTTTACGATTTGCATGCACTCTTCAACTCTTGTCTCCCCCTGTCTCAACCCCGTCTCGTGTAATCAGCGCCCTCCCTATTTTACATGCCCCTGCGCTTATCCATTGTCTCCTTGGTGGGAGCATAATCCTTGCCAGTCCACCCTGGACATGTTAGAGTCTCTGAGTAAACACTTCCTGTGTTCACGAGCTCTTACAGTACTGCTCATTGCAATTACAGGGACTTCCAGCTGGGAACCTTTCCCTTCACTCCTTCTTTAAAATTCGAAACCCAATTTATAAGTATGTCACACACACACACTGATCCCCTTCTCGCAGCTGCGTAATATGTGGGAATGCTTACCTCAGAATTTTCAAGTATTTTTCTCTGATCTTGATCACTTCCATGCTAGCATCTATTGTTTTGTGGACTTTGGCGAGCGTCAAATTAAGTTGGTCGTTCTGAAATAATAATATATTCATATAATAATATTCATATTGGATTTCAAAGTTAACTTAAGATAGCTTACCAATCGGTCGTCGAGGTCTTCTGGAGAAGGCTGAGGGATATCAGTGAATTTACATTCTACACTTTTCGTCGCTACAGTAGGAGACTTTCTGAAATAATAATATTATACTTTTTCAAATATTCTTTGCAACTACACAATAATTATCCATACTAATTTAAATAGTAATGTAAATATTAATTTAAAATACCATTCACCTAGCTGCCTTCGCTCTCGCGCAACGCTTGTTGCCGGCCATTTCCTACAGTTGGTGGCTGACCTTAAATGGATATTTTATTTACAAAAAATGAAATAAAGTATGAGCGATTGCAAAATTTTAGAGATAGGCACACGAGAGGAGAAGATGAGATCGGAATGAGTTAATGCGTAGTACTGCCTCCATTCCCTAAATTCGGAAGGGAACGGAGTCTAGAAGCGTGGGAACCCGCATTCCGTTCTCACGGATCCACTGAACTGAGCTCACAGTTGACCCCCTGGAAGTGAACCTTGAAATGGTGCCAGTGGGTGAAACGAATACTACTGCAAATCCACGCACCGTATACGTGATCTACACTACTCTATCGTTGACTAAACCAATGCGAATAACAAAGGTTATTCGCGAATCACAATGCATTATTCGCGAATAACCCTTTGTTCTCACGAATAGAATTATTCGATCTAACAACACTAACCGACACAGAAGAAAGCTTACCAGTGGGTAGAATGCCAGACTAGGAATTCATACAGTAGTGCCGAGTGGCATTTCTAGCTTCGCCTGTTATTTGTCACGGTTGAATAAGTTTCGCGTTTGGTTTACTAGTTTTACTCGGTCCCAAATGGAAAATACGGAAACCACTTTTTTCAGTTAACACTGCTAATACTAATAACATTAAAGAAGGTGTCCCACGAATATTTGGTCAACTGAGTTCTCACTGTGGAGCAATAGGGGTCGAATACCCGATGAGAGCCTCAAAAATCGGATGTTTAAGTTTTTAGTTTGAAGAAAGTTATGTTTAGTAAACAGTCCAAAACGACCAGAATTCTTACAGTATCTCACATTGAACCTGCAATCTTTTCGCGCTGGGAGTTGGAATTATGGGAAAATAAGTCAGAGAAAGGGAGAGAGATAATGGGAAAAGAGGAGGGTGCGCGAGAGAATGCGCGCGTGCATTTGTGTTTCACCATCTTCTGATAAGAGAAATGAAACGTCGAACATCGGGGAAATAAAAGGTTGTAATCATTCGTGGGACGCCTTCTTTAATATACTAATAACATTGTGAAAATACTGTACTAATAACATTAATAATAACATTAGTAATAACTAATAACTAATTAATAACAGTGAAAATACTAATAACATTGTGAGCGAATGCGAGCTGGTTTGTTAATGTACGATGTCCAAATTGTCGCGTCTAATTTTTGAAAATGCACACGCTTTTCCAAAGAACAGAGCAGCGTGGTTATGTTTTTTTTATTGGGATTCATGTAGAGCTACCTTCGTAAGATACCTTCGTTGTTGTAAAATTCATTTAATAAAAAAACTAAGAGAAGCGCTGAAGTGAAAAAGGCGCGAATATCGCGTCTCTTTGTGTTCAAATTTAAAATGTACGAAGAGGTGCAACACACGTTGGAACGCTGTGTATAGACGCATTAGTTTTCTTTGTTCTTATTGAGCGCACAATTGACATTGATTTTTTTGTTGTGTTTCGCATATCGATCTACCGTGATATTATTATTTTGTTACAGTAAGCAATGCAACTCGTTGATTTCCCACCCGAAGTTGTCGAGAATATTTTTACATTCGTCGGAGCCGCAGCACTGGTGCAACTGAGAGCAGTGAGTGTAATTACTCATTTTACTAATTAGCAATTAGCATTTCTAATTACTAATTAGCATTATAATTAATAATCTAAATGATTCTCCAAGAATTCTTCTCATGACAACCACTCAAATAGTCTAATTATTAAATGAAGAAGGTGGTTTAGGTCTGCAGAAAATTCGAGAGAATCGTGTCACGGAATGCGATCATGACGTATGTACAATTTCCTCACGAAATAGTCGCTCGAATTTTCACGTTTGTCGAAATCTCTGAGCTTAGGCAGTTGACATTGAGATATGTGAGTTTTGCTTTTTAACAGGGAAAAAAGTACCCATTCACTAAATAAACATGTTTATCATACTAATAGACAATAATTATATTTTACACACGAAGAGATCCTACTAAGAACAGGCACTGAAGTTGGCTCGCCTACTAATATACTAGTAGGCGTGCCAACTTGAGCGCCTGTTCGTAGTATGATTTCCCTCTGTATACAATACATATATCAGCTGACCTTAGGCAGCTGAGATATGTGAGTTTTGCTTTTTAACAGGGAAAAAAGTACCCATTCACTAAATAAATATGTTTATCATACTAATAGACAATAATTATATTTTACACACGAAGAGATCCTACTAAGAACAGGCACTGAAGTTGGCTCGCCTACTAATATACTAGTAGGCGTGCCAACTTGAGCGCCTGTTCGTAGTATGATTTCCCTCTGTATACAATACATATATCAGCTGACCTTAGGCAGCTGAGATATGTGAGTTGTACTTTTACAGAGAAAAATACACTTTTTAGGATAAACAGGCTTATCATACTAATAAATAATGATTACATTATACATTATTGCCCTGTTTAGGTCTGCAAAAAGGCCAAAAAGGTAGTGGAGAAAGTAGCCCCGAGGCCGAAAATCAACACTGTGAAGTTCTTGGAAATTGTGAGTGCGAAATGTATCAACACAAAATATTCTACTATAATTTCAGGTCGATGGCTCGTTCTTGTTCACGTTTTCAATTGATTCAAAGGAAAACCGCCTGTTCGCGGCGAATTTATGCCGCTTTAGACCATCGTCTCTAAAAAGCGGATGGGAAAGGGTACACAGAGCGCGAAGTCTCCAGCTTTCCTTACTCTGGAGATGTTGTCTCCAGCTGAGAGAGCATGCGAAATCGAGAGATGGAGATCTCCTAATAACTGGAGACATGAACACTCCAGAGTAAGGAAAGCTGGAGACTTCGCTCTCTGAGTAAGGATTGATGACGTAGACAACTAAAGATCGTGATCTTATTGTATACTTGAACTTGAATACAGCATTCAAAACAGAGCCGGCGAAAAGATTTAGGGAAAGAGAGAGAAATGACGAGAGAGCGCGCCAAAGCAGAGGGTCAGACAACAATAAGCGTTTTTGGCATGGTGCCAACTGGATGTTGAATTGAATGCGGATCCTTGATGCTGATTGGTTTGGTTTGTAGTAGGAGTACAAAGTGATGGAATGAAAAAAATGAGTAGTAGATTTCATTTTTTCAGTACTATCGTTTCGATTGGACATTCGATGAACTTACGGCCTTATTGGTTTGCTCAATACGATATTCGCTGGCTGTGAAATCGTCACGACACGAATCTCTTGGATGAGACAGGGCACGGGTCTGCTGGGACTGCTTATGGACTCGTTCCATCAAAGTCGGCAAATCTCTTTGTCGCGCAACGCACGCCAGACGCAGTCGACAGGTGAATCGTGAATTGAGCTTATTTTTTACCCTATATTTTTGGAGATCGATGACTTTGTAACCATAAGATAGGAAACTACTATTTACGAACAATGCTTTAGGAAAAATTACTTTAAAACTCTCTTTGGAAAACCGGTTTATTAGAACCACTTCATTTGGAAACTCGTTTTTGGAAATATCATAATAAATAAAATGATATTAAAACCAATAAATTATAAACAAATTTTTAAAACCGACGATTTATAACCTGCGATTGGGAACTGATTATATTAGAAACGGCTTTTTGTAACCCGACGTTTTATAACCGACGGGCGTCGCGGCTGCGTCGCGTCCTCATCGTGCGCTCAGGGGATTGAAGGCCGTCTCCCCGTTAATCGTCCTCTGAGCGCGCGATGAGCACGCGACGCAGCCGCGACGCCCGCCGGTTATAAAACGTCGGGTTACAAAAAGCCGTTTCTAATATAATCAGTTCCCAATCGCAGGTTATAAAACATCGGGTTTTAAAACATCGTTTATTTTTCCTCGTTTCTTTTGTGTAAGTAACATTTTGAAGTTTCTAATTACACGGTGTCTAAATAGTTGGTTATAAACAAATAATTATAATTAGAAGTTTATAATTTGGTGGTTCTTGAATGACAGGTTACAAAATTATGGTTATAAAGTCATCGATCTCCATATTTTTGGACAGGGCACGGGTCTGCTGGTTCTGCTTATGGACTGCAGACCCGTGCCCTGTGAAAACTGAACTGGGGCATCTTTTGCGCGTATTCCGTGTTGATTTATGACGTCATAACCTTTGAAGGGGACTTTTGCGCGAATTCCTGAACAAAATGGGCAGCGCAGATGTCCAATTCACCGTGCACACTGATGATTTTACAAGGATAAGTAAGTCTAAATTTTATTTCTATTTTTTTTGAAATACGCATGTCATTTTAGAATTTTGAAAAGAAGTTCAAAACCCTCGAAAAAAAGTGCTAACGAGTTCAAGAACTACCAATTAAAAGTTTGTCGTCATACATTTACTACCACTCTTGACATCATCTATTCCCATATAATTATTGAATATTGAGCTACACGTTTAGCTCCCTTACCTCATTGCAAAGTAAATAACCACCAATCTATGCACTTACACAAAATCGGAATCCCTCCTACACTTCTTTTCATCTATATTACAAATTTACGAGCACTCGTCCGAAATAATAAAACGTTCCGCTGATAATCCGTGCTAAACAACAGATACGGCTGCGAGAGAGCATGGCAAAGTGAGAGACACGTCGAAGTATAGAAAGAGAGTACACCACCAGTAGTCCATTTCATGAACGTATCATTTTAAAATTGTAATACACTTTCAGCGAGTTTCCTTAACACAATCGCCTATGCGGTGGATACAATCGAGGTGAAAAGGATTGCAGAAAAATTACGACTTTTTAATGAACCGATGCACTGCGTTCCGCGCATAGTCGAGCTGCTTAGCAAAAGATGCAGCCGTTTACTGCTAAACGACGCTGTTCTCACTCAAGAAGTCGTGGATCCTTTTGTCTGTGTAAGTTGCCATTTAGTCATTAATTCATTATTCATTTTTTTATTCTGTCAGAGTATCACATACAAGAGAGTTAACTGTGAATATGTATTACGAATTCACTAACACTCGTCCGAAATAATAAAACGTTCCGTTGCTAAACATGCTAAACAGCAGATACGGCTGTGAGAGAGCATGGTAAAGCGAGAGACACGCCGAGGTATAGAAAGAGAGTGCACACAACAGTAGTCCATGCATGAGCGTATAATTTTAAATTTGTAATAAACGATTTCAGGAACTGCTGAATCCTACAAAGCGCATACTCCTCACAGCGCTGACTACGGTGGAGACGACGAGCGAAAGTATAATCGACTCTCTCAAAGTCAAAATTGCACACTGTTACCATAAGAATTTCAAAGAACTCCGTATCGAAAGCCAATCGTCTCTCGAGTTCTGAGATATCGACGAAGGAATGTTGATGTTTTGGTTTATTAATCTCTATATAAATTTTAATTTTTCATTTCTTTGTAAGCTATAATACGTTGCATAACAAATACAGTCATTTTTTGTTATAAACTTGTTATAACTAATTATTTTCTCATCAATCTTCCACTATTCTGTGCAGATACATCTCCTGTCTGTCCTTGTTTGATTGTTTCGATCAGTCTTAATTAGAAATTGAATCGTTAGAGAATCCAATCGATACAATTTTCTTATCTCGAATCAAAGTAGATAGTAATTGAGCCATCACCCCATGGCAAAATACCCATGCGTTGGCCGCATTTCTCGCCTTCACTAATTGCCCGCGTTCATTTGCATAGATCTTTGGGACGCCAAGTTGTTGCCCTTTTGAGCGTACGTATAGACACATTACGCGAACACTCTAACATGTATCTGTCTAGTAACCTTGACTCTTATATTAAAAAGACTTCGCTATTTACTCTGTTGATTACGTGAACTACCTCGCCTCCTGTCTGAGAGTTCCGTGCGCTAGAGATGCGCATGTTAGAGAGGTTTCCTATTGCTGCCTTCCTCCCTCCCCAAACGATACTTCCCATAGAGAGTCTTGCTTTACTGTACGTCGTTTCGTGTAATCACACATTATTCCATTGCGCCTTCGGGCGTCGATAAAATATATAGTTCGAGCTCTGTGTAGATTCACAAGCCGCTCTTTATTTTGGCTGTTACCTTGTCGACTTTTCTTGTTAGTTTAAAAAGAAACAGAAATTTTTCTCGATTTCATTTAAATTAAATCCATCACAGATGCTTCTCGTTGAATTCCCTCCAGAGATTCTCGATCATCACAATGTTCTGGTGCCTCAAGGAATGTAAGGCAAACGAGCAACGAGTGTCTTTCCCTAATTGGGAAAAGGCGCCCAAGAGCCGCTGTTCGGCGCCTTTTCCCAATTAGGGAAACACACTACGTGGACGCTTCCCTGACAATCCGAACATTGTGTCATATATTCACGTTTGTTGGCGAGAAAGCACTTTTAAAGCTGAGAGAGGTGATTATTTAATTAAACTTGCTTAGCAGGCAAATATTTCGCTAGAAAACGTTCGATGAATATAAAAAAAAATATAAACAAATTCAGGTCTGCATGAGAACCAAAAACGCTGTGTCCAGAAATCCATATGCCAAAAACGTTGAATTTCCTACTGAAATTCTCTATGGCTTATGCAAATTTGCAGGAAATGCCGAACTGAGAAAAATGAGAGAGGTTGGTCTTTCTTCATTATTATTCATTATTATAAATAGAAATTGCAAAAACATATTTCCATCAAAATATCAAGATTCACTTATTTTTTTTGTTGATAAATTTAGGTCTGCAGAAAGGCGAAAAAGGTAGTCGATACAGCCGCAGCTTCAAGTTGCCCAGTTGTCGAAAACTGTCGCTCCAGGAATATGTAATTTTTTTCATTTCTTCAGTTCCATCCAGACGCCAATTAATTCAATATATGCCCCTCACTCTAATTATTATAATTAGCCACCTAAACATAAGACAGTGAGCACACAAATAATTCAAGGATACACACATGCACGTCAGCGTGTAAGAGAGTGTGTAAAAGTGAAAGAGATAATCTCGATTTCACACGTTCTCGAAACCCCATTATGTAGAGTTCACCGGCATGCGGAATGATGTGATACTATAGACTCAACAACCTGACACTATACATCAGGAGGACGGCTGTTTTTCATTCCAATTCTGGCTGCCTACTGGACAAAGCCGAATATTTGCTGCACAACTTTCTCATCTGTATAGCAGAACTAAAGGGCACTATTTGGTAAGAAATAATAGCATTTCTTTGTTATTTTATGCATATTTGTTTATGAGAGGAATCGCGAGAAACTCGACCATAGCCAGGACTTAGAAATTTTTATTTTTTGATTTGGCTGAAAATTTTACCTAAGCTATTTCAACACCTCCTCTATCGATTGGCGTTGACAGAATTTTGATAAAAAAATTCGCAACCGCGTGAAACATATCCAAACCTGGAGTCTTCGGATTTTTCCGCCGAGAGGTCAAAGTTTGCAAAATCATAACTTGGTTCAAAATAAAGATAGAAAATTGCGGTTATGTTTGTTAGATAGAGAATATTGTTGGCTACAATTCGAACCGTGCCAACTCATTCCTGGGTGGCGCGTTGGCGCGAAGCGGTTGGTTTCATGAAAAATGTTATAAGTCACGTTAAAATTAAAAGTGGTCTTAGGTTCTTTGTTAGTTCTGATGAGCACCGCAGTTACTCACTATAACCGAGAAATGGGCCAAATCGGCCCATGCATGGGAATTGCGCTAAGGTGAACTTTTTTTTGTTAAAAATTTTTTTCTTCTTTCTGCGACAATCAGTGCTATTTTCGTTTAAAATATTCGTAAATATTCTAAAAACACTATTAAAGTTGTTTTACGGGACTTTTAACGCTAACTTTTTGAAATAAACAAAAATTGAAAAATTTCAAGGCTGAATTCAACTTTTGACGAAATTGTACTTTTGCAGCGTCCTATTGTGTACTAATGTTCCCATAATTATTAGATATGATGAATGGATCAAGAATTGTGCATCTAACCATATACACTAAATGCTTATTACATTTCAGCACTCGTTATGCGGTGATCGGCTTCATATTTTACAGCGGTCACATATCCACCAAACTTCATTAGAAATGCACTCTACATGAGAAGAGAAATTAGTTAATTGAAAGTGAGTTTATCTCTACATTATGGTCAGATACAACAACTACATTTTTCAATATTTGTCTGAAAGAGCAAATATCGTATTTTGCGAAAATACGTCCACTTTTTTCACACATATCTCAGAAATCTGGATGTCTACCGAATTCTGGCGTAGGTCAAATTGTTCGGAGAGTTTCATTGAATCATGTTGTTGTTGATAGTATACAAATCTATGAATGATTTGATCAGATAAAAAATCGAATACTCAAAAGTGCTCAAATTTCCCAAGAAAAAAAAATTAGTATAAGTTATGAGATTCATAGTTCTTCTTTTGGTAGATGAAAATTAATTTGCCCAATATTTCACTGGAACCGTTTCAGAAATCCTCAGAATTAATTTTTTTTGTATACTATCAACAACAAAATGATTCAATGAAACTCTCCGAACAATTTGACCTACGCCAGAATTCGGTAGACATCCAGATTTCTGAGATATGTGTGAAAAAAGTGGACGTATTTTCGCAAAATACGATATTTGCTCTTTCAGACAAATATTGAAAAATGTAGTTGTTGTATCTGACCATAATGTAGAGATAGGAACTCACTTTCAATTAACTAATTTCTCTTCTCATGTAGAGTGCATTTCTAATGAAGTTTGGTGGATATGTGACCGCTGTAAAATATGAAGCCGATCATCGCATAACGAGTGCTGAAATGTAATAAGCATTTAGTGTATATGGTTAGATGCACAATTCTTGATCCATTCATCATATCTAATAATTATGGGAACATTAGTACACAATAGGACGCTGCAAAAGTACAATTTCGTCAAAAGTTGAATTCAGCCTTGAAATTTTTCAATTTTTGTTTATTTCAAAAAGTTAGCGTTAAAAGTCCCGTAAAACAACTTTAATAGTGTTTTTAGAATATTTACGAATATTTTAAACGAAAATAGCACTGATTGTCGAAGAAAGAAGAAAAAAATTTTTAACAAAAAAAAGTTCACCTTAGCGCAATTCCCATGCATGGGCTGATTTGGCCCATTTCTCGGTTATAGTGAGTAACTGCGGTGCTCATCAGAACTAACAAAGAACCTAAGACCACTTTTAATTTTAACGTGACTTATAACATTTTTCATGAAACCAACCGCTTCGCGCCAACGCGCCACCCAGGAATGAGTTGGCACGGTTCTAATTGTAGCCAACAATATTCTCTATCTAACAAACATAACCGCAATTTTCTATCTTTATTTTGAACCAAGTTATGATTTTGCAAACTTTGACCACTTGGCGGAAAAATCCGAAGACTCCAGGTTTGGATATGTTTCACGCGGTTGCGAAATTTTTTATCAAAATTCTATCAACGCCAATCGATAGAGGAGGTGTTGAAATACCTTAAAATTTTCAGCCAAATCAAAAAATAAAAATTTCTACGTCCTGGCCACGGCCGAAGTGGTCGAGTCTCTCGCGATTCCTCTCTTATGTCTATTTTCAGCCATTATATTTCTCATTTGATGCCCTGGCGCGATTCATCACAGTTGCTTCCAAGACTTTTGAAAATTGTGAAATTACATCAATCGATATAAAATGGAGAAAAGAGGGCACCAAGCTGTTGAATATGTTATTACACTCCTTCCATGTGCCGTCAAAAGAAATTAATTTGTACCAAGAAACTTCCGATTTCGTGGATCCGTGAGTTTGGCTTACATTTAAAAATACAAAATTCAATTACACAAAACGCTCGAATGAGATGATCGATGAATTTTCTAAGACTTTCCCTAAGCCCCCCAGTTCCCTCTCTCCCTTCACAGGGGAAGGTGACCAGTGACCCCGCTCTCTAGTTGACCCCTATAATCATCACTCTCCCCCTTCCCCACACTCTCTCGCCTACCCCCTCCCATCCGATGAGATGACTGGAGAAGTTCCCTCGACTTCGAAAACGCCCCGTAAGAGGATAAGGACAAATGAAGAGGAGGACGAGATGACGACTGCCGATCTCTCAGCGATGTATCTCCAGTTGAGAAGAGATCTGGACAAGCAGATGGAGATCACAAGGACGCTCCAGGCAGAGGTACGTAGTTTGAAAGAGAGGGGAGTATCTCCCATTCCCCCTCTTGTCGATGATGAAATGACTGGTCGTGCTCAGACCATAATCGATCCAAACCGTACCTCTAGCCTCCTCTCCCCACCTACCGTAACCGAAAACCAGCATGATCTGGAGCGATCGATAGTGATTGCCCGCCTTCCCACTGACCCCCGTCTCTCCCCCTGGAGCAAGTGAAAGCGGACTATAATCAGGTGGTAGCACTCTCTGCAGTCCTTCAGTGCCCCACCCTCCCGATCGCGACCTACCGTATGCCCGTCAACGATCCCGGTACCATCGGATCGCGACTCACCAAAGTGCTTCTGCCAACGAAGAAGCACGCCCAGACATTCCTCAAGAATGCCGCTCTCGTCAAGAAGGATCCGTACTTCAACGATGTGTTCGTACGAGCGTCATTCGCCGATCCGAAGGATCGACCGAAGACTCCTCGCAGTAATCAATATCGATACCGTATCCCCGCCCCTCAGACTGCTTCCTCCACTGAAAAACACAACAAGAAGAGTCATGGGCTCGGTTCCGGTTCCTCCCCACATACGAATCGATATGGAAACAACTTCGATCACCGCTACGACCGCCCCCTCTACGATAACCGCCCCCTCTACGATCTACCCATGAACACCGCCCCTTTCCGACAGCACCATCACCCTAACCACTCCCAGCAATTCGAACCTTCCCCATTCATGAAATTCGCAAATCAGTACGGTGGCCCATCTAGATACCATCCTCAGGGAAACTGCTAAAGTCTCACCGGTCAAACTACTTAGACAGAAACTCATTCACGATTTCCGTATTACTAGCCAACTGCCGCTCTGTTAGGAATAAACTACCGTATCTCTCTCATATTCTCTCTAAGAAACATTCCGTGATCTGCCTCTCCGAAACATGGCTGACTTCAGCTTTTCCTAACTCGCTTCTCCTAGACACTCAAGATCAGTATTACAATGTATTCCGTAGAGATAGAAATTCGCGTGGTGGTGGAGTTGCCATCATAGTCCACTCATCGATTAGTGCTATTCAAATCTCCGATGAAACTGTCAAAGGTTCGCATGAACTTTTAGCTGTAGATATAGATATCAATGGTGACCTACTCAGAATCGTATCCGTTTACCGCAACCCCAAAGCTACTGCTATTCAGACCGACTCTATGGTACAATCGATAATGGATCTGTGCTCTTGCCCTCAGCCTACAGTAGTCAATGGTGATTTAAATTTTCCTGACATCGATTGGTCACGATATCCCCTCCCACAAAATGAAAAGATAACCCCATCATCTCAATCGTTCTTAGACCTCTGTAACACTGTAAAGCTTGCCCAATTAGTAACAGACCCAACTCGAGACGAAAATATTCTCGACCTAGTTCTTAGTAATAGCCCTGGGCTGGTAAGTCATACAGAAGTTGGCCCACCCTTTGATATCTCTGACCACAAAGTTGTAACCTTCCGAATGTCGCTCACACACTCAGTCCCCGCATTTACTTTGCGAAGAGATTACAAGAAAGCCGACTATGCGCTAATTAATTGCCAATTAGCAAATGTTGACTGGAACCTTGCATTCTCGACTATGAAACAAGTCGACGATATGTATGACCTGCTCATGAAACTTATACAGAAAACCATCGACATTCATGTCCCATGGATCCGAGTAAATATCACACATGGGAAAGTACCTCCCCACATTGAGAGACTCATTAGCAAGCGCTTCCTGGCATGGCAGCAATCTATTAATGTAGATAATCCCGAAACCACGCGCAAGTTCGATCAGCTAAATAGGCAGTTCAGAAAAGCTCTTATTAACTACCATAAAACGATAGAGAAATCAATGATCGAAAGCGAAGACCGAAATAAATTCTTCCGTTTCATGAAGCGCTGTGTAAATAAGCCAAAGGGTGTAGAAGGTCTGAAAAACACAGACGGCTCCATAGTGATGGATGACCAGGGCAAGGCAAACTTGCTTGCCGAAACTTTCGCCAGTGTATTCACTATTGATAACGGTACCATCCCCCATGCTCACGCTATCCCTAACTTAGGACAATACCAGGAACCATTATTTCTGAGTCATGAAATCTGTTCACTCATCGAAAGATGGAAGAAGTCATCCTGTAGAACCCCCGAAAACCTTAACCTTGGCTACATCAAAAAGATAGCTGTCCCCATTTCTGAACCTCTTGAGATAATCTTTCGTCACTCATATGAAATAGGAAAAGTCCCATCCCTTTGGAGGCACTCTATTGTAACACCCGTTAAGAAATCCCCTCCCTTCTCCGACACACTCAACTATAGACCCATCTCGATTACATCCCTATTCTGTCGGGTTTTCGAAAGACTACTGTGCAAACCCATCATTGCCCATTGCGAAAACCTTGACATTTTCCCCGACGAGCAATACGGTTTCCGAAAGAATAGATCGCGTGAACTCCAAATGTTAGACGCACTCGAACATTGGACATCTTCCATTAGCAACGGTGAACCCGTAGATGTCATTTACTTTGACTTTGCTAAAGCATTTGATAGAGTATCTCACCCCAAGCTGAAACACACATTAGGCACTATCGGCTTGTCCAATAAAACAGTCGATTGGATTGCAAGCTATTTATCAAATAGAACGTTCCAAGTAAGAGTTCGTGAGAAATTGTCAGTTTCACTGCCTGTCACAAGTGGAGTCCCGCAAGGATCGGTACTAGGACCACTTCTGTTTTTAATTTACACTTCTGAGATCCCATCACTTGTACAGAATGATGGTGTCACAGCGAGAATGTACGCTGACGACATCAAAATTTATCGCGCACTCGGAAAATTAGAATCTCATGCCCCACTACAGAGAGCAGTCGATACCATCACGAGTTGGTCTGAAGAGTGGCAGCTTCCCCTTGCTGCACATAAGTGCAACTCGATGCATTTAGGTAGGGCTAACTCCATGAACGTATACAAAATAAGGAGTACTGAATTAGACCAGAAAATAGATGTGAAGGATCTCGGTTTCATAATAGAAAAGTCTCTTACATTCTCTGGTCACTGTAGGACTATAGCTTTAAAAGGCACAACTGCCTGTCACATCATTCTTAGAGCTCTACGCACTAAAAACATAGAAATACTTTTAAAAGCTTATACGATCTATATCAGACCCATCCTAGAAAGTGCGTCTACGGTATTCAACCCTTATCTGAGACGTGATAAATTGATTCTTGAGAAAGTACAGAACTATTTCACTAGAAGATTGTTCATGCGTTGCCTCAAATATACTTGGCAAACTATGCCAACTGCAACAGCTAGAAATACTCAATTAGGACTGGATTCATTAGAGAAGCGCAGAGAGGCAATTGATTTGAAGACAGCCAGTAATCTTCTGAGAGGCAAATACAAAATCTCTAAAAAAACCCGCATCATTTTCGCTATTACTTCACTCGAAATGGAATAAATTTCACCAATAATGTTTCATCCGCTAACTACAGGCAGTATAGTTTCTTCCCCAGAGCGGCAAGGCTTTTCACAAAAACCGGAAAGACGACCAATTTCATTGAGTAGTTCAATTTAGAAATTGCTTTGTATTCTCCTGTAATCTTCGTGTATCACAATTTTAATTTTCATTTCGTTACCGCGTTGTTACTTGTAATACGCATAAATATATATAAGCCTCTCCCATAATGGAGGAAGAGCTTGAACTTCAGAGAATACTATGCCTGTATGATATACTTTTTTACGTAGGAGGACGATTTAAATTGGAGATAGAAGGAAATCAACATTGGCTTGGCACTAAAAGATAAATTCGACAGAAATGAGATATCGACTCAAATCCAATAGATGTAAAATAAATCAGTCATCTAAAAATATATTGATTGAATTTAACTCCTCTCCTGACCACTGTGTGGACGTTTGGGGCCAAAATAATCGTGATATATATTTTTTCTTAAATATTTTTATAGAAATTTATTATTATAGCGAATACCTGGACAAGTTTTTGAAGAAAGTGGCAGCCGCGAGAATTTACTTCAGAATTTACGACACGGAATACAGAATAACGAGTGAGGAGAAATGAAATTGAAATTATATTTCTCAATAATACCGTTCAGAAGATTTCCTTCTGTCAGTAGCGGATGCTGTGGATGGAATTTTTGTCTTTGACCAAAAAGGAAAGAGCGGATGGGTGGAGGATTCCGGATCATTCGTTCTTGAAATCTTCGAGAAGAGATGCAGGCAACTCATGCTTGAACCAATGATAACCACCAAACGAGCAGCTACTGCACTTATCAGGGTGAGCGCAGATTACATTATTTATTTATTTATTTTGAGACTCGATGATCTGATTCCAACCATTCCAGAAATTGACAAAGCTGGAGAAAATGATCGATTTCTTCTCGTTTACCGCGGCAGATACTCCGCCCAGAGACTACACAATTGGACCCGTCGAGGTGTGCGTGTCGAGGTGTCCCTGACGTTTCACCCATAACACCGAAGCGACAGTTGTACGTACAGTTTGAAAAATATTATGAGTAAAACGGAATACGTACAGTACAAATAAAATAATTATTATTTGTTCTCTCGATTTTGGAATGCATAGTCCTATTTGATTCTGATGTAATCATTGTTCCCGTCTTATTCCGGCTCAATAATATCTATTATCGCCTGCGGCTCAAAATAAAATGATTTCCACAGTTTTAAATAGTTAGTTTGCGAATTTTTCACAGCAGACTTTAACGTCAGGAGAGGGTGTGAATTCAGTTCAGTATAGACGGATCATTTCGGGTCGGGGTAGATGATTTCTCTCCCATTCACAGACAATCTTCTTCGATATTTCTGAAGGAATAGACGATTTCTTCTTACGTGCACGCACGTAGGAAGAGAGGGTAGGTTTCGTGAGGCGGAAGGCAGTCATGGCGAACGGGTGACGCGTCTTTCTTTGTACTTGATAGTGAGTTCACCAAGCTGGCTTACTTCTTCACCTCACCGCGAAATGTAATTTCATTCGAATCCTTTTTATGCGCGATTTATTATAAACCAGAATTTCACAAAACATTCATGCATAATATACACTTACGATGAATCTCATTATGAGGAAGAGGAGCAATATTATTCATAACATCAAACAATTCTGTTAAAATCTTTCATCGTGGGTCATTATTATATTGCAATATGCTGTATAAGCACAATGATTATAAGTTAAAAAAGTAAAACATTTGTCGTTCACTAAAATGGACAATCCAAACATGCAAAAATACACTTTTCTATGTATCATGAATCGTTCGCAATAAAAATATAATGAGTTAATGATTTTTAATTACTTAATTATTTTAATATTTGTAGTTGACCAAAACGGGCAATCCCTTTCTCCGACAACAGAGCACTTTCATGTATTCGTCAGTTCGGGTCAGTACAATAATCGCGTTGTTGATGGGAAAGAAATGCATGAGAATATCGGCAATCTGTAAGAATGAGAAGATTACTCAAATGTATTTTTGATCCAGAGTGCGATCTACTTTCTATTGCAGGGGAAAATGGTCGCTGTGGAACTGTAGCAAAATTTTCTTAAAACCGTTCAGACACTTTGGCATGATCGGCATAAATATCAGCGAACAACCTGCGAGTTTGGGTTACTTGGATATCAGGGGGGAAGGAGGAAGAAAAAACCAACCCGTTCCGGCTTGTGCGATTCGTTGCTGGTAATGGATGCCACAAGTACGATGAAGAAGGGCCCGAACAGGAACATCATCGGGTTCAGCGCCTTCAACATTTATTTTCACCATGGAACAGGGATTTAAAAAAAGCAGACATCAAAGGAATCTGAGCTTTCCAATGCCATGATCTTCTAGTCAACTCTTTAAAAAAACCGTGTCACCTCCCAGAACTCGAAATCGTGGGTATTCATATTTTAAAGTTTTGAGTAGAAATGTAAATGCAGAAATGGCAAAATTTTTGCGTAATCGCTAGCGCCACCTGAGCAAGCAGCATTTCCAGCGCCTTGGTGTGCTGCCGGCGCAGTTTGTGACTCATCGTGGCCCTCTTGATCGCCCGACACATCGCGCAACCACACAATACCTGAATAAGCGAATATTTATTGATTGGTTTATATATTTTATGCCCTGCAAAAAGGTGTACCAGCAATGAAAGAAACGAGCATAAAAAATATGCCCCTAAACTCTTTCTGGAGATTTTATTTTGAATACAAATTCTCGTAAAAAGTGCTACTGACGGAAATAATGTTTTTAGTAAAATTGATAAACAACGGAGAGAAGCGAATTGAGAGCGCTCACTGAGCACGAATTTGCGAGAAGTACGATTTAAGAAGGTTTCATACTCTCTCCGCAAACGAGAGAGTGTGGGGAGTGGGGAGAGTGGCGAAAGTTTTCCCAAGAAACGAAGCTTTGACAAAGCGTTTTCCAAGCAACTTTGCCGCTCTGTGCTGCACATTTCAGAGTAATGAGCAGACTCTCCTCAGTCTACATGCTCTCTCATCGATCAGACAGTGGGAGAGAGCATGTAGAATTGAGAGGGTCAGACCATAACTTAAATTGCACCAACCATTATGAACATGAGGACAATGCCGCAGCCGCAGAAGGCCGCAGTAGCGAGCGCGCTGTGCTCACAGACTAGCTGCAAATTATTTTTTTTCAAAAATATTTATTAATTAAATTGTTTTTTTTCTATTTTGTGATGCTCTGAGCTGTACTCGCAAACAAGCTGCAAATTTCGAATTGTATCTTAAATTATTTTAAAGAATTGATTGACCGCAATTTCTACAAGCGCAAGTAACAAGTCCGGTAAGAACTGAGCATTTTTTTATTTTTTTGCCGATAAAACTGATGTATTTTTGCTTTTCATTTAGTCGGTCAAAACAAGCTCGATCTGGACGGTTCATTTTTAAAAAAAAATTTTTTAGAAATAAATATTTTTTGGAACTTCTAAATAAATTTAAAAAAAACCTCGATCTGCACTGTGGCCATGAACTTGCGGCTGAAATCTCTGTCTAGCGGGCCAGAGAGTCGGTTGCTGATCTCCGCTCGCAACGCCGCGTTCTCTTGTATGACGAAGAGATGCACGATGAGCAGCCACAGCGCGGAGGATGCCTGGGAGAAGATGTTTGTGGTAAATCGATAATACGCATAAAATGATTATCGATAGATAATTGGTTGGTTAATTAGTAATTAGAAATTACGCATAATTAATTAATAATTACCGGAATGAATACGGCGATGAAGAGGCTGCCCATGCAGCCGTCCATCAGCCGTAGCAGCATCGCGCTGTGAATTAAATTTTAAAACTTTTTAAAAATATTAACATTTTTCAACATTTTTTTATATTATTCAGTAGCCCGGTGACTTAATAGCCCAGACTAAAAATGAAAGTGAATATGATTCGTAGTACTCGATTACTCTGCGTAATTTCAGCAACGATAATCAAGCCTGAGATGATCAACGGCTTATTGCGAGGGCACTCTCTCTCTACTCTATTTGGTGAGAATCGATTTGATACATGCAGGATACATGCTGCATGGATAAGCGCAAGCAACTAGAGAACTTCCTAGTGGCCTCGTTGGATGCTTCCACATGATTCCAAACATACAGACCAGGGTTAGGGCGAGATAGTGTGCAAAAGTGAGAGAGTCCCTCTCGATTTCACACGCTCTCTCACTCCAAAGGCCTTTCTGTAAGGTTGACCGGTCTGTGGAATGATGTGCTTCGTTACTTGGGTACGTATACACCCAATATGTTGCGTGCGTGTGTGGCAGAAAAACTAATAAAAAGTTCTTTAATTTCTGATTTATAAAATCTTCTTAGCCATTTACAGAATATTTTCAATCATCTCTGTACAAAACGGGTAAATTTTGACATGAGGAAAATAAATTAGTTGTTGTTAGCTAGGTCGATTCAAGGAGAGAAAAACGAGGCGGAATTTGACAACTGTTCGATCCAAGTAACTCAAATACACACTTCAGGGAGAGGGGAAACACGCATGGAAGATGTGAGGATACTGTAGGATACCTCATCGGGGTACTGTGAGAGTAAAATGGTCTCCGACTTTTAGAAGTTGTCGAGCAGTAAACAAATTGCGGTAGTAATGAATGAGAATGAATAAGTTCCTATCACAGGAAAATTTCCCGGGTACCAAACATCGGTTTTAGCAAGAAGGAAATATTAATTAACGGTGTCAGCAACTTTATTAATGTTTTTGGACGATGTTAGCAAACCTCTCAGTCGACATCGTATTTCGTGTTTGCATTAGTTTCTTTTAGCCTAACAGCATTGCACTTATAATTGATTATTATAACTCGAAAAATAGATTTTTTAATTATTATTATTATTAATAAACCTGCACAACGTCGCGTATCGGAAAAGGTAGCTGGCAGTCACGAGTTCGGTTGCCATCGTGATCAAAATACAGAGACAGTCGAGAAATCGCTGAATTCATAATAGTTAAGTTTAAAAAGTTCCACCAAAAACAGAAAATTGGAAACAAATTACACCTATGAATTCGATAGTAGTGCACAAGGAAAGGCAGATATTAAAAAAAAATTATCCAAAAAAAAATAAATATTTTAAATATTTTATGTAAAATATCCGTTGCCATTGTTATCAGGATACTTAGACAATCCAGAAATCGCTGAAATTAGATATGAAACTGATTCTCATGTGGAGTAGGAAATCAGCAAAAAGGGAATTCGACTGATACGAAAGTGGTAAAATATTATTTTTTAATAAAATTCATTGTAAATAAGCAAATCAACAGACCACTTCGAGCCTCTCAAATTGGCGCAGTGGTGAAACGGAGAATGCCGTGGCCACCCTGCGAGACGCGTACCAGTACTGAAATGATCAATGAAAAAGAACAAAATACATAAATATGTATCTGAATAAGAAGAAAATAAAAAAAATACCGGCATGCCAAGCGCTGCCGCTGCGGAAAAGGCGATTCCAAGAAGAGCGAAGGCGCGAGTGTAGGATCTTGAAGTTGTATTATTTTCCTTTTAATTTTAAGATTTTTTAAAGCAAGCAAGCACTTTTTAAAGAAATGTTCGTTTTAGAACACAATTTGCAAGATGTGTCGGTAAATTCCAAAACATCATAGACATTTTTAGAATGATTTTTTGCCAAAAGTTCGTAAAACTCACAAGTAATGTCCAATCTTGTTCTTTGCTCGGTGAATCGCGTAGAACAATAAAGAATTGAGGAGGACAGAAACGAGCGCCATTAGATACGCGTAGATCACGTAAACATCGACGAACACGCGATCATTCATGCTGAATTTTTCAAGTTGCATTTATTTTTGAACATACGTGATTCTACGGTTGTTGGATATATGATTTCAAGAGCATAGTACATTGGAAAATGGAATGCGAATGAGTGGGAAAATGCTCAGAGATGCAATAAATAAAAATAAATTATGAAACAGTATTAAAGGAGGCGGAGGTGCGATGCTAATATGAGCAACTCAAGCCACAACATCTATATTCCGACATTACCTTTAAAAATGTGTCATGAGCTGAAAAACGTGCAAAAGTGGAAAGGAGTCATTCGATTTCTTTTTAATCTCTCGTTCTTTCTAGAGCTTTCGAATCGTGTTTCGCGTGCCATTCACATTTGCAGCGGCAATTGAGCGAGATTGAGTTTTAAATTTAGAAAGTAAATTTAATTGAAGTTTGAATTGTTTACTGCAGCCGCTCGGTAACCCACCCACACATATCGAAAAAAATGGTAGCGCAAAGAAAACGATGGCCAGATGATAATCGACTTTTATGTATTTCTTAAATTCACCTTTTCTGATCAATAAACACCTTTATCTCACCATTAAATGACCAATGTTCACTGTGTTAGATCGGTGCAGAGATAGAATGTGTTGACGAACCGATTGATTGCATGGGAGGACCCATCGGGATTGCACTTTTCAACACACACACACAGAAAACAATGTATCACTTTTCATGTCATGGACGAGGTGAGGAACCTAATTCATTAAAATGTATTAGGTTTCATTCATTTTCATGGATTAGGTCCCTCTCCTAGTCCATAGCATGCATGAAAAGTAATAGATTTCTTCCTGTGCAAGGCCGAATGTTGGTGATGGTCGTTCCAGAGCAACTTCAGACGCTAATTGTGCAACAAATACAAATATATTCGATGAGCACATAAACCGGTGATGAAACTCATCGAAGGAATTGCGAAAAAATGGCAAAAAAAGGGAGACTCATTCCATTCATCGATACAAGTTCCACAGAGAGCGGGAAGTCCCCTACTTCAATTGTGCTATAACAACGAAATTTTTTCTCGGAGTTCTTCATTTCGCTCATGGCGATTGTATCGATCTTGAAGAGAGCTGTAGAGATGCCCAAATAATTTAGAAATGTGCACATTGAGGAGCAATTTCAAGAGAGCGGCAGGGAAACTAGCGAATGCGAGAGTTCTTGTGCTGGTGATGCTACGCAAAATTCATGGGGTGCAAGGTGCAAAACAGTTTTATGCACACTTTCATAACTTATTTCAAATTGAAGCTACAACTTTCAAACAGTGATACAGGGATTGGAAGCCTCGTTTGGAACATTTTACTTTTTGATTGGAGAGATGTCGTTCAGTTTGAGCTGAGTTACACGAGTATTCCACCCTCAGAGGGTGGAATTCCACCCATGAAATTTACGCAGCATGAGAGAGCGGGAGACAGCATTACAAATTTAAAATACTACGTTCGACTTCAAATACTACCTGTGGTGCGCTTACCGTCTGCTTCTCTCGTTTTCGCCCTTGTTTCTGCTGCTTACCAGCGGAACCTTTTATTATTGTGGACGAGTGTTTGTAATTTGAAATAGTCTCCGTCTGTTTTTCGCTGTGTACTGTTCACAAGACAACCGCAATGAAAATCCGCGACACTCCAAAACTTGCAATTGACAAAATTTTACGACTTTATTACGACGTGCAATTGGGGATTACAGAGTAAAATTATATATAATAAGACTTGCTCGAGTCACTGAGTAATGTTCCACAAAATTCTAAGGTGTTTGCAATTAATTCGTCTATGCAAAAATGGGAACTGAAAATGATGGTCATATAACAATATTTTCGAGAAAAAAAATATTATTGTGAGAAATCACGAGATACTAATCGGACCTTATTTTTAATAGTTGGGTAAACGTCGATGTTTACTTTGAGGGAGTCGATTTCTTCTGCTCTAGCAAGAATCCCCTCTTCCGCATATGAGAAGAATTTCACTGGCTTACCCATTTTAGGAAGTTCCTGTAATATAAATTTAGGTATTAATTGATAAATTTAATTTATTCACCGGGTAGCGTAGCGGTTGTGTGCTAGAACGCGAATCGAATGGTCACAAGTTCGACCCCCCGTGTCTGCAGATCAACCCAATCAAGTGGGTTACGAAATGATGGTAGTGAGAAATCACGATCCAAACATGCTCCGAAAGGGGTTCACGTGCATACAACACGAGGATAGCCAACAGACCGCTGATCACATCAGAACAGGCTCTCGCTGCTGCTCAGGCATAGGGTGGTCGAGACCTCCTTGCGTGTAGAAGACCTAGCACCTTTACCTTTTATTAAATATCTTTTTGTTATAATTTGCATGCATTCTAGCTATGTCATGACGGTAACATATATGACGCCGTTTGTGTTAGGATCAACAAGGGTCTGGAACAGGTCAAAAATCGAATTCCCTGAAAACAAGCTCCTAGGGGTAACTTTCGATGCTGAACACGCTGGCGCCATCGATTTCGCAATAGGACTTCTCTGGGCGCCGGTATGGCGCCGCGCACTTTTGGCGGAAAACGCGTATTTCGTTAATAACTTCTCGGAAACTCGTCAAAATGGCGGCAAACCTAAAATATTAGATCAGAATTTGAAGCTCTATCAAATGGCGTTATTGTCACATCATGACGTTTTCGTGTTTTCGAGAAAAAGTCGATTTTTGTCAAAGAGCGCATTACGGCCGAAGCCGATACCAGATTAAAGAGCGTATTTTTCTGATCATTTTGATATATTTGGTTAAGCAATAAGGTTGAAGGACGATTGTTTCCCATTGCTTCAAAGATTTTTCACGCGCGCGGAACGCGTGTACACACGCGGCATCCGCGTGGTCGATGCGGTAGTCGTCTAGAACTTCAATCCGAAGGTCATAGGTTCGATTCCTATCGGTCGCAAATGTCTTTTGCCGAATTTTTTTCATCGAAATTTCACCCCCTGGCAACATTTGCACATTTTCAGAAATCTCGAAAAAGTGATTTTTTCGAATATAATATTTTAGGTTTGCCGCCATTTTGACGAGTTTCCGAGAAGTTATGCCGCCCTTGTTGATCCTAACGCAAACAGCGTCATATATTGAAATATTTATATATAATTTGTAGGCGGGGTGATTTCCTACCTAACTAAAAAAAGGACAAGTCGCTATCTTCATTTTAAAGCCTTTTATGATTTTTCGAACATTCCTGTTTCCAATTATTTTCGCCGAGTCACCGGGTTCATTTGTGTTTCACACGATTACGAAATTTTTTATCGAAATTCTGTCAACGCCATTCGATAGAGGGATGTTTGAAATACCTTATGTTATGTTTTCAGCCAAATTAAAAATCATAAATTTCTACGTCCCAGCCATGCTCGATTTTCTCGCGATTCCTCTCATATATTAATGAAATGATAATTCTTTCATATTTAAAGATTTTTTTTTGTCTTGAATCCAATGCAGTTATAACTCTGTCCTTGCATCTAATTTTCGTTTGGATCAAATAAACAATAAAAAAAAAATCCGTTAATAATAATAAATTATTTTATTGGAACTTACACTGATCAAAGCATCAGCTACTTTTTGTGAGATAATCATTCCGTCGTGACCTAGCAGACTGCATCGCTTGCGAAAAATACTGAGAATGAAAGATTCGCTATCGACCAGGTCCATATGGCATAACGGTAGATCATCGTACTCGCACAAGTAAATTCCATTAGTAACGTTCGCCAACCAAAGTAGGAATTCTCCTGAAAGTAATGTGATGCTGAAATCATGTCATGGTATGACTGTCTGACGCTAAGGGAGCGAAACAGTCATACCTACAGTAGTTTTAACCGTATTTAATTTGTAGTACACTTGACATAGCAATCGATATTTAACCAAATTCAATAAATAAGTGCGTCTTACTGTTCTTCCTCTGCTCGCTGTACCTAATCCAGGCAAAAACGTATTGAGCTCCAATGGTCTTCAAAAAATTGTCCACACAGTCTCTTAACGACTTTTGATAAAAGTTGAGTATTTATAAGCCTTAATATGTGAACAAATTGTAACTACTAGAAATACATTATAACCTGAAAGCTTATTTTTGAGAAAAAAAGCAACAAAAAATTACGCGTAAGATCATTTATAACTTTGTACTTCCGAAAAATCCTTTCACATTGCTATAAAATATTTCATTGTCACATCCCTCTAATGTACAGTAGCGGTCAAAAGTCTTCGGACACTTTTTCTTTTTGTTATAACTTTTGAACTCGAGGAGGCTTTGATCTGATAATGGTGGGTCGAATGTGAAATCCATTGGAGATTATGATGCCACTATTGGGGTATTGCGAAATCTTTCAGTTATTGCGTAGTAATGACGCAATCAAAGCATACTTTTTTGAATGAGCATTATTCTTACATGGATTTTTTCCTGCTTCCCTAAATTTCAGAGTGTTGAGACATGCCTACGGTCTACCCATAAAAAATTTTTCAAGTTGCTGCGGTGCCGCTACTTGGCTGCAGCAAAGCTGCAAAATCGAAGTCGGAAAACCATATCTCGCCTTATAGATATCGCACATACCCGATCAAAGTATCAAAATGATCGCCATCATGCCTGCCGATGATTCTGAGAATATGGTCGCGGTAGGCCACCATTTGCCCTCAGGGCACGAAAAAGTCACTTTTTCGCATTATTGTGGTCTGACGAAGGGGAAGTCTATCGGACGTGCTCTAAAGATCTGGTTTGGGCGTGGATTCTGTTGAGAATCTATAGGAGAACCGATTCCTAGCTGCAATAAGCGTTTCGATTGGATTCCTGCCCGCGGCGATCGATTTCCGGAAGGACACTGGTTTGGCCACGCCCATTTTCTGCCCGTTGACATGGTTCAGACTTATGAGTGTATCTCGGCACTGAGTAAACGGAGAAGGCTGGCAGACGCATCAATGGAATCAGCGTGGCTGGCTCTATAATCTCATTCACAAATTTCATCATCACTATGCAATATTGCATCATCCCTAGGCAATACTCCTTAGAATGATTAAATATTGCTTAATAATGACGTAATTTGTGTTGTAGAGTAGCGGAAAGACCAAATTTATTTGATTGGCACTTCTTCTACCGTTATCCCCTGACTTACCACTAAGAAAACGGAAGAAATAGGAATATTGCCTAAGGATGATGCAATATTGCATAGTGATGATGTAATATGTGCTTGAGATTATAGAGCCAGCCACGCTGATTCCATTGATGCGTTTGCCAGCCTTCTCCGTATACTCAGTGCCGAGATACACTCATAAGTCTGAACCATGTCAACGGGCAGAAAATGGGCGTGGCCAAACCAGTGTCCTTCCGGAAATCGATCGCCGCGGGCAGGAATCCAATCGAAATGCTTATTGCAGCTAGGAATCGGTTCTCCTATAGATTCTCAACAGAATCCACGCCCAAATCGGGTATGTGCGATATCTATAAGGCGAGATATGGTTTTCCGACTTCGATTTTGCAGCTTTGCTGCAGCCAAGTAGCGGCACCGCAGCAACTTGAAAAATTTTTTATGGGTAAACCGTAGGCATGTCTCAACACTCTGAAAGTTAGGGAAGCAGGAAAAAAATCCATGTAAGAATAATGCTCATTCAAAAAAGTATGCTTTGATTGCGTCATTACTACGCAATAACTGAAAGATTTCGCAATACCCCAATAGTGGCATCATAATCTCCAATGGATTTCACATTCGACCCACCATTATCAGATCAAAGCCTCCTCGAGTTCAAAAGTTATAACAAAAAGAAAAAGTGTCCGAAGACTTTTGACCGCTACTGTATATCCACACTCACCGATCTAGAGTTTCTCGCTTCGGCTTTTTAGCCCCAATCGGTTGTTGAAAAGAAGTGATGAGTAATTCCAGCAGTTTGCATTCCTTTTTTTCCAACTCGATGTCAAGATTCCGAACCTCGCAGCCGGTGAACACACGGCCAATCAAGGCAATGATATTCGCAAGCGTGCCAGACGTCAATTCGATACTATAACCCTGAAAAAAATTATATATGAATGGGAAATGATGTGACATTGTGAGAATGATAATAGCCCACTCGAGCTTTTATCTATTGTAATTCAGCAACAAATGCTAAAATTTTCGATTCCAGCCACCAGTAATATAACGTGGAACCTAGTGAAACCTGTAGAGCTTTTTTGTACTTTTCTTTTCCTTTAACAATTTGTTCTCGTTCTATGACTATATGCCCAGCTAGTGAAGCAGATTGTATGTTTTTGAACGTTTTCGTTCATACAATATATTGCATTGTTAAGTTTTGAGAGTTTTTTTTGTTCATCTCACCGAATTTCCGTACGAGCTCCACACATGTTTTCTGCAGTGACAAAGTCTCAGAGCGAATATAGGACTTTCTTCCGGTGGCATAGAAAAGGATACATGGAAAGGGCCGACATACTAAAAAGTATAATTTGTATTCCAACACCATTTTGCGGCTAAACTTACTGGATCCATTAATTTCATATATTCTATCACTGGTTTATTCGTCTCCGCGGTTTTGTCAATTACTCTCTTCGCTTTTCTGCAGACCTAAACAAAAATATTACTTTAAAAGGTAGGAAAAAAACCTTACAAAATAGAACTAAAGATTGGAATATAAATTGGTATCAATAAGCGAATTATCATCGAAAACTCACAGCTCTCAATGTCAGCTTGTCGGACTTTCGAACCAATTGAAAAATCTGTACTAGAATTTCGGGAGGAAATTCTACGCACTTGGAGTATGCATTTAGTGATACAACATTTTTTGTTCCTCTGCAGACCTGAATCAATGATAATTGCAGGTACCTCCTCATTAGGGTTTCAGTAAAACGGACTTCCCCGTACCCCCTTGCATGATTGCATGATTGAGATTGCTAATGATCTTGTTTTGAAGTGGAGCAGAACCGTAATCGATTGGACCCCCCGAGGGCCCAGACGGCGATGTGGACGACCACCAACAACATGGAAAGATCTCTTCATGCGAATAATCGGGCCGACATTTCTGAGACAAGCAAGGAGTCAAGACTGGCCAGCCATGCACATCAGAGCCTACTCTTGATAAATGTGTTAAAATCCAAAAAAAAAACCTTGCATTTCTCACAGTTTTGCGGAAAACGGCCGTTTTGGTGAGAACAGCCTAATTGATTAAATTGAAAATGGAAATCATAGAAAAATCAGTAAGAGGGCCAGAGGGTAAGCGATAGTCCGTTTTACGAAAACCGAAGCGGCAGCCATACAACTCATATGAACACAGATACGTCTTATAGGCGTAGACCTCCGCCTATTTCGAAAAGATGTTTTGAAAAAGAACTTACCAGTCTCAGCTTTAAAAGGGCGGGCTCTCCAACAAAGTTGAAAATGTAGTCGAGAATTTCCCGAGGGCATTTCAATAGATGCATCGTTCTGTGTAAAAGGGGGTTACATTAGGCAAAAGTTTCACAGTTGCAAAAAAGGATGCAGTAGATAATACAAGTAACTAAAGTAATTACTTCATAGTCATGACGACGCGACACGACTCTTTTTAAGATGCACTACAGTAATTGCAAATACTGTTCCCTCTGGCACTTCCCCCTATGAGTGCCGATCACTGGAAAAGGCGAACATACGATTATTTTATTTTTGAGAGAAAGAGAGATTAATCTTCCAGGAAGTAGTATCCCTTGAACATATAAAAATGTCGAATCTGAATAAATGGGCGGCACTTTTTTTTGAAGGAAATTTTATTTGAATATTATGTTTAATGGAAAACACAGTGCACAAAAATATTTCTAAACGGTACGGAATGATTAGCAAAAAAAAGATAAATGACGTGCCACGGAACTGTTATTATAAAATCACAATGACTCGCCCGAAATAATAAAATGTTCCGCTCCTAAACAACAGATACGTCTGCGAGAGTGCATGACAAAGCGAGAGACACGCCAAGTTATAGAAAGATAGTACATGCACCAGTAGTCCATTTCATGAACGCCTCATTTTAAATTTCTAATATTTGTTTGCGGTATTAGTGAATGTCCTTGACACTCTGGGAAGAAAAGGCGCGAAAAGATACTAAGGCCAGTGGCAGGATTCCATCAACCTCAACCGAGATTGATTTGGCATTATATTTGCTCCTAGGAAGGCGTTGGGGGCGTAGCAAATTCGTGGCGCTGTTCTGCAATTTTCCAATAATTATTTGCTCCTTTCTAGAGCCATTCTTGTGTTTTGTCCTAAAGTGTGATCTTTGGCAAAATTGTGTAGGGACCACCATCAATTTCTCCGAAAAAATCTCAGGATCTATTGACGACGTGAAATCGATAGCCATAGAGTGCAGAATTATACCCTAAAAGAAATTAAAAAATTAAATATAAAAATAACTGAGATAATTAATAACAAATGAAACCCCGCCCACTCGAAAAAAGAGACGACCAGAGCCAGCAAATTGCCCCATTCCCCGGCTCCGGCGCGTCAACTGACTCCGGTCGAGGCATGCTAATTTCCGGATGTTTCTCATATTTTACTATTTTAACATTATATAATCGATTCAAATCGATCTTCATTTTATCGCTATAGCGTTTCAGTATGTGTACATAGAGAAATTATTTCGCCTATATCGAATAATATTACATTAGCTAATCAGTCAAACTTTTAGAATCGAATTTCGAAGGTCTGACAGCCGCAGAATCTCACCATTTTCACATGAGAGTTGGGTCAGGTGGTCTAGTTCACTATTCAAAATAAATTAGGAGCGGCCATCAAGAACTACGGTCAACGTGGGTTACGGTAGCACGGGTATCTCAGTGTACAGAAAGTTTGGACGCAAATTTCGAAGGTCTGACAGCCGCAGAATCTCACCATTTTCACATGAGAGGGGTCAGGTGGTCCAGTTCACTATTCAAAAGAAATTAGGAGCGGCCATCAAGAACTACGGTCAGCGTGGGTTACGGTAGCACGGGTATCTCAGTGTACAGAAAGTTTGGACGCAAATTTCGAAGGTCCGAAAGCCGCAGAATCTCACTATTTTCACATGAGAGTTGGGTCAGGTGGTCTAGTTCACTATTCAAAAGAAATTAGGAGCGGCCATCAAGAACTACGGTCAGCGTGGGTTGCGGTAGCACGGGTATCTCAGTGTACAGAAAGTTTGGACGCAAATTTCGAAGGTCTGACAGCCGCAGAATCTTACCATTTTCACATGAGAGTTGGGTCAGGTGGTCTAGTTCACTATTCAAAAGAAATTAGGAGCGGCCATCAAGAACTACGGTCAGCGTGGGTTACGGTAGCACGGGTATCTCAGTGTACAGAAAGTTTGGACGCAAATTTCGAAGGTCTGACAGCCGCAGAATCTCACCATTTTCACATGAGAGTTGCAAAGGAAGGTCTAGTATTATATTCAAAAGAGATTAGGCGCGGCCAGTAAGAACGGAAGCTGTAATAAGGAGCACTAACCCAGCAATGATGCACATCAGAGTGCACGAGCATAGAGGCTATTGTGAGCCTGGAACTCTAACCCCCTATGTAGTGTATTGGTAAGTATTCAGTTCTTCAATCTGAAGGTCGATGGTTCGATCCCTCTCCTTAGCATCTTTATTGCAAATTTTCTTCCATAACTTCCCCTTCTAGTGCGCAATGAGTCGCGTGAAGGTGCACGATAATTTCGGGTAAACGCTGGCTCTGAATTACGGCTCTCCAGGATGGTGGTCCCTAAAAATTGTGTGAAATTGTTCGCTACCTACTAGTCTCACCCCTGAGCGATCTTATGGCTTTTCTTGTACATGGATGATTCGTGCCTTTCTTGCACTCAGAGAAAACATTCTAGGAATACGACATCAAGTTGGCACGCCTACTAATATATAAGTAAGGCCTTAGTAGGCCCTACTTATATATTAGTAGGAGTGCCAACTTGATGTCGTATTCCTAGAATGTTTTCTCTCTGTGTGTAATGCATCACATTGTACAACTGACTCCCAAGAATATTATCAATTCTCAGAATTATGATTCTTACGGAGTTTCCAGTCGAGATTCTCTACAATATTTTCAAACCTCTTGGGCAAGCTGAACTGTTAAATCTGAGAGCAGTGAGTTATAATGATTTTTTTAAAATTTTTAAATTTTTCATGCACAAGCCTATTGAAGGAAAGATTAGCTGTTATTAGGAGAATATTTTTTATTCTTTTCCCTAAAATTTTATTCCCTAAAATAATATTTTTTTTTAAATAATCAAGTTTTAGGTCTGCAGAACAACGAAATGTGTCGCTAACGGAGTCGCTACTTCAAGAAAACCTTCCATAAATTGCATCCAGTTTGTTGAACAGGTACGGCTACTTGTAGCGTTATCAGTTTAACCACAAGTTTGATCGATACACATACAGAAGCTTTACGCTATAAGTGAATGTCAAATAAATAAAAAGTTATACTATAGGAATTTTTCTATTTTTTATATCTCGTCGTGGCACTCGCTTTGTCATACTATCTCGTAACATGTGCTTATCCGCGGAACTTTTTATTATCGTGTGGATTTTCAGGATCGCGGTTCCTTCACGCTTTCTTTCTCGATCGCCGAGGAATCGTCGGTGATATTCGCTGTGCGTCTCTGCCACTTGCAAATGCGAAATTGTGACGACGGAGTAGTACATACGTTCCCTAAGACAAAAGTTAGTTCGCGTGTTTGCCAGAGGCTTATGGTGGCACATATTGGGAATTCACTTTTTTATGTGATCACTCTTATATATTATGTGGTATCCTCGTTTTGTATGCCTGTGATGCATATGCGCAGGACACGCACTACATTTTAAAAACGGGTAAGCAAAGATCACGGAATAAGGTTCATTGCACCACAATCGGAATTGATATTCTAAATATGGCTGCTTAAAGTTGTAGTTGACCTAGAATATTCCTAAATGCACAATATGGCGCACATCTTTAAAGGAGGAATAATATCAAAGTAAAAACAATGTTTGCTTCCTCCTGCGATGGGCAGTAAAAATTCAAAATTTAAGACCTTTTATTTAAAAAAATTGAACGCGATTTTAAGATCTTTCCGCCGAATCGATACATTTGTGTATAGATGCTTCTCCTAATTTTCATTTTTTCATCAGATCCAAAAATATCATCGTTTCGTGATAATACCTAATTCACATAATATATAATTCACATATTATATGTATTTTATATTTAGGCAAACACAAGTACTGTTCATTAACTTTGAGAAATGGTCTGACCCTCTCTATTATGCATGCTCTCTCGCACTGTCTGATCGATGAGAGATCATGTAGAATGAGGAGAGTATGCTCATTACTCTTAACTTTTCAGTTTCGGAATTTCACCCTGTCCCTAGATGAACTGCGAGCAGTCATGGCCCCTATCAATGACGTCTTCACAATTTGCAAGATCACCGCAGTCACAATCAGCTGGAGGAAGCAGGGAAACGAGCTATTCCATGTGCTCACATCCTTCCACCATACGTGCAACAGGATACAATTGACTCAACAAACCGACAATGTAGTATACAGGTGAGTTCATGTTTTTTTTCCGATTTCCCCCCTTGATATTCCCGCCTTTTCTCCGATTTCGATATCGTATAGTTAAAACACATTTGTCCGCTGAAACATATATGTATTTATAATATATATTTATCTTATTTATATTAATATATATTTATTTATCTTATAATATTAATATTAATAACATATTTATCTTTTCGCTTCCATCTTCAACACTTCGTTCTTATTTTTAAAAAAATCAGTTCGGGAAGCGAATGATTTCCAAGCAGAAAAAATGACCATTCAACCAACTTAGTCATATCTCACAAAGAAAAAAACTCTGTTCGAAACTCAAAAAACAGTTCGAAACTCCATATGCCCAGAGCGAGGGTTTGAAACCCTAATTTTCGAGGGAGCGAGAAACCTCTAACATTAGAGTTTCAATACCCTCGCTCTGGGCATATCAAGGTTAGAGTTTTTTTCTTTTTTTTTCTTTATTTCTTTATGCTAATTCTAGGTTATACATTGAAGAATTATGCGCTCATATTGGAGCAGATGAAGTGTTCTTCGACATTCAAACAAACCATTTCCTCATGATGAGTGAGTTATTACCGTAAAAAAAACATAGGAATGACGCTTAGAGAGCGCGTAAATACATGTCAGACACCGAAGAATACAAATAAAACACATATCACGCTTCTCACGAAAGGCTCGGCTTGATTTTGGCACAGACCCTGTTTTTCGAAATCGCGTTTTCGACGTTTTCGGTTGCCTATAGACCCAACTAAGATCCCAGTGAACTATTATGCCACAGAAGTCATTCCCCGAATTTATACAGCTACTGTTCTGTGCAGGTTGCAAACTTTGAGACACTTTTTCAATGGTTCATCAAAGTTTCTGTGAAAACTTTTTGCTTGGAGCTGTTGATTTTCAATGATCTTTCGACCCATTTTATTTATTTTGTGATTTTCATCGATATTTGCATATTATTCATTTTTGTTAATTTTCCAGAAAACTGCTCGAAAAGTCAAAAATGTATTCCAATAGGAAGCCGCGGATGGTGATTAGGATTCGAATGATATATTTACGCTCTCATAACTCGGGAGGTAAGGTGGCAAAACATCTGAAAATATTAGGAAAACATCCAATTGATAATTTCACTGAGGATTTCCTTTGTTCTTCACCGGTTCATTCTCCTCAATCGGGGTGAATGACTCGGTATTATCTCATTTGTCGAGCTTCTTTCCCCATTTTTTCATGTTTTCAGTCGTTTCACCACCTTACCTCCCGAGTTATGAGAGCGTAAATATATCATTCGAATCCTTATCACCATCCGCGGCTTCCTATTGGAATACATTTTTGACTTTTCGAGCAGTTTTCTGGAAAATTAACAACAATGAACAATATGCAAATTTCGATGATAATCACAAAATAAATAAAATGGGTCGAAAGATCATTGAAAATCAACATTAGCTCCAAGTAAAAAGTTTTCACAGAAACTTCGATGAACCATTGAAAAAGTGTCTCAAAGTTTGCAACCTGCACAGAACAGTAGCTGTATAAATTCGGGGAATGACTTCTGTGGCATAATAGTTCACTGGGATCTTAGTTGGGTCTATTGGCAACCGAAAACGTCGAAAACGCGATTTCGAAAAACAGGGTCAGTGCCAGAATTTGTTCACTAGTGAGTCGACCCTCTCGTGAGAGGCGTGATATGTACATACACTTTCACATACACACATGTACAGGCCACTTCGAGAAAATTTTAATTTGCTTTACGAATGTGGTCACTCTTGACAACTTTCAGTGGATTACATTGCACAAGTAGCGAATTCTGTGGACCGTATCTCCATTATCGGAATTGACACTTATGGTGACAATAACGTGATCTCTAAACCGCCTCTCATCGACATCGATCGGCCCATCGAAATGTTCATTCGTGACGTGTTCGACAGGCGATGCAGCGTACTGAATCTTCGTGCAATGATCATTAACTCGCAGGAAGCCCTGGAACGTTTGATATCCGTAAGTTTGTTTACAATTCGACTGAGGGTATGAGTTGCGACAGAAATGGTTCCTTCCTGCCGACCGGCTAAAAACAGGTGCTGAATCACATCTGATAGTATTTGAGGCAATACATATTCGACCCTTATAATCCGTCAAAAGTTCGCGAAAAACTGTCGAGGAAAAATTCACGAGCTCCGGTAAAAGTTTGCGAACTTTTACTCGAACTTTTCCACGAGGTTCGAGAATTTCTCAATTTTCATTTTTTTTCATGATTTCAGTGTTTTTGTGCTATTATTTATTTTTATTGTCTTTATTTGAGTGATTCAATATGCTCCCTGTGCTCCCCTTCCTTCCAATTAGAAGGAGAACAAGAAATTTGGCGTACAGACGACAACATTACGCTAATTTCTTCTCGGACAATGAGCGATTCTTCTGAGAACGATACGGTTAGCGCTTTTAATATATTTATTTAAATATGAGGGAATAAAAAATATGAAATGAATAGCGCGAATGTAGCAAACGGCAACTTAGAAAAAGTACAGTAAAAATGGACGCTCAAATAAGTGCTTCTTTTTTTCCTTGTTCCTCTTCTCCTCCTTTCTTCGTCTTTTCTATTTTTCTCCTTCTTCTTCTTCTTCTTCTTCTTCTTCTCAAAACAGCGCCCGCTCGTCGTGAATGCCTGATAAGATTACGGTAGTGCTACATTTGTCAAACAATAATCGCTTGGTTCTGAGCATCATTAAATGAGCGGTGGATACCGTCACCTAAGCGCATCTAATCGATAATTTGACGAGACAGAACCATATTTTAATATAGTTCTGTCAGATTAAAATCATATTAAAAGCGATAGAGCCTATTTGTCTTAGTACGATCTGGTAGATCACTAACCTCTCATCTATCTTCACTCTACTATTCTCCTTCCATCGTTTTCTCTCCGCCCGCTTCATTTATCAATCGTCTGCTCCTTTGCCGTATCCTCACACTTCTGCGAAAAGATTACGGTAGTTCGGGTTGCATAAATCGATTATTGTTTTGGACTGAGCAGGATTACGGTGGATGCCATAAGCTGAGTGTACTTTATCGATTCTCTGATAAACACAATCATTCACGAAGAGCTCGGAACTATTCGTCATGGAATTATTAGGTAGATCACTAACCTCCCTCCCTCGCTCTCTTCTCTCTTCATTCCATTTCATACTTCGATCATCCACTTCATCATTCAACAGTTGATTGAATCTGAATAAATATTACTGTAATTTGATTTGTGCCAATCGATAATCGCTTTGGACTGAGCAGGATTACGGTGGATGCCGTAAGCTGAGTGTACTTTATCGATTCTCTGATAAACACAATCATTCATGAAGAGCTCGGAACTATTCGTCATGGAATTATTAGGTAGATCACTAACCTCCCTCCCTCGCTCTCTTCGTCTCTTCTCTCTTCATTCCATTTCATACTCCAATCATCAACTTCATCATTCAACAGTCGAGTGCATCTGAACAAATATTACTGTAATTTGGTTTGTGCCAATCGATAATCGCTTTGGACTGAGCAGGATTACGGTGGATGCCATATGCTGAGTGTACTTTATCGATTCTCTGATAAACACAATCATTCATGAAGAGCTCGGAACTATTCGTCATGGAATTATTAGGTAGATCACTAACCTCCCTCCCTCGCTCTCTTCGTCTCTTCTCTCTTCATTCCATTTCATACTTCAATCATCAACTTCATCATTCAACAGTCGATTGAATCTGAATAAATATTACTGTAATTTGATTTGTGCCAATCGATTATTGTTTTGGACTGAGCAGGATTACGGTGGATGCCGTAAGCTGAGTGTACTTTATCGATTCTCTGATAAACACAATCATTCACGAAGAGCTCGGAACTATTCGTCATGGAATTATTAGGTAGATCACTAACCTCCCTCCCTCGCTCTCTTCGTCTCTTCTCTCTTCATTCCATTTCATACTTCGATCATCCACTTCATCATTCAACAGTCAATTGAATCTGAATAAATATTACCGTAATTTGATTTGTGCCAATCGATAATCGCTTTGGACTGAGCAGGATTACGGTGGATGCCATATGCTGAGTGTACGGCACTACTATAGTGTTTGGGACCAACTATTCTCGCAGTGATTTCTGCAAAGCAGAGAGCCCTCATTTCTGGTCTACTCACTCATTATTTGCGGTCTTTTTTGCTGTCTCTCACTCACTCACTCATAGGTACAAATTTATCACAAATTAGGCTAGAAATGAATTCATTTCTATCAAAATTACCACTACAGACCCTCTAATAATAAGATTATGTTTCTTTCAATTCCATACTCTCTACCTCGCCATTGTCTCTCTACTATAAAATCCTGAGAAACTCGTTCCTCTGGTCAGTCCATCCCTCTTCCGATTGAGGAGAGGGAGGGGAGCATCACCGCCCCCAAGGACGTCGCCCTCCCAAAATGGGAGGGCGAAAAACCCTTGCAGGGGGCTCTCTGCTTTGCAGAAATAACTGCGAAAATAGCTGGTCCCAAACACTATAGTAGTGCCGATTCTCTGATAAACACAATCATTCACGAAGAGCTCGGAACTATTCGTCATGGAATTATTAGGTAGATCACTAACTTCCCTCCCTCGCTCTCTTCGTCTCTTCTCTCTTCATTCCATTTCATACTCCAATCATCAACTTCATCATTCAACAGTCGAGTGCATCTGAACAAATATTACTGTAATTTGGTTTGTGCCAATCGATAATCGCTTTGGACTGAGCAGGATTACGGTGGATGTCATATGCTGAGTGTACTTTATCGATTCTCTGATAAACACAATCATTCATGAAGAGCTCGGAACTATTCGTCATGGAATAATTAGGTAGATCACTAACCTCCCTCCCTCGCTCTCTTCGTCTCTTCTCTCTTCATTCCATTTCATACTCCAATCATCAACTTCATCATTCAACAGTCGAGTGCATCTGAACAAATATTACTGTAATTTGGTTTGTGCCAATCGATAATCGCTTTGGACTGAGCAGGATTACGGTGGATGCCATATGCTGAGTGTACTTTATCGATTCTCTGATAAACACAATCATTCATGAAGAGCTCGGAACTATTCGTCATGGAATTATTAGGTAGATCACTAACCTCCCTCCCTCGTTCTCTTCGTCTCTTCTCTCTTCATTCCATTTCATACTCCAATCATCAACTTCATCATTCAACAGTCGAGTGCATCTGAACAAATATTACTGTAATTTGGTTTGTGCCAATCGATAATCGCTTTGGACTGAGCAGGATTACGGTGGATGCCATATGCTGAGTGTACTTTATCGATTCTCTGATAAACACAATCATTCATGAAGAGCTCGGAACTATTCGTCATGGAATTATTAGGTAGATCACTAACCTCCCTTCCTCTCTCACTCTTCGTCTCTTCTCTCTTCATTCCATTTCCTACCGATAATCGCTTTGGACTGAGCAGGATTACGGTAGCGGGTACCGTAATCTGAGAGTATAAAATCAATAATTTACGTACGAAATTCCACCGACCCGTACTACTATGACATTAATTAATTTGAGCATTCTTTGGATCTATGTATAGCAATGCTGGATGGGGCTTACGGCCCGACGGTGGAATTTCATACGTCAATAATTTGGCAGAACACTACCACCATCTCATTCATTTCCAATGAGATAGAGCCCATGTTTATCACGACACAGTATGGTAAATCACTTACTTCTCTCTCCCTCGATCTCCTCTCCTCTCGTCTCTTAAATTTCTCCTCTCCACTCTTATCATCTCGGCATCTCCAACCACAACACTCGATCCTAGTTCTGCCTGAAAATGGTACGGTACTCCGGGATTCAATCAATCGATTATCGATTGGCACTGAGCTGGATTACGGTAGCGGGTACCGTAATCAAATCGATAATTTTGGCAAGATACAAACATTGTATTCATATTTAAAGCGATGAAACCTATTTATCTTAGTACGATCCGGTAGATCACCGACCTATGTCTCCTCTCTCCCTCGCTCTCTTCGTCTCTTCTCCCTTCCAGTCTTGCCTGGTTCTGCATCGCAATCGGGGGCGCGCTCCTCTTGACTCTCAAAAATATTACGGTTATTCGGGATGTTTTAATCGATAATCACTTTGTTCTGAGCAGAACTACGGTTGCGGATACCGTAACCTGAGTGGGTCTAATCGATAATTTGGCAGCACACAACCATTTATGCATTTTAAACCCCATCCTAAGTCAACACATCCTTCATCAAAAGCTACGGTCCTCTCCTTTATCGTATCCTCGTGGTTCTAAAATAAATATTACGGTGGTGAGAGATTCGTCAACCGATAATCAGCTTGTTCAGAGTAGGGGTACTGTGCACACCGTAACAAGACTACACATGATTGATCCTCAGACCTGCACAATATTTTCAGGCATGGATATTGTCCAAACACATCGATTGGTTGCAACAATTTCACAAGCACTCAATCATACAGGTTTCGGGGATTGGCCTATCTCGCCCACAAATCAGGCTAGTTGAATGAATTATATTGCATCCTGCAATATGCATGGAAATCTTTTTAAGCTTAGATAATGTAAAAGAGTGTCATCGATAATATAGAAAATGAAGGAATTTCCAGGTGCTCATCGGTATCCGATATCTCGCTACGGGAGGAGACACGAAGAGCCTGGCGGATACATTTGGATGCTGTCCATCCACCATCAGCAATGTTATCTCGCGGGCTCTATCGGGTCTTCTCTTAATGGCCCCCGATGTATTCCGCTACCCCATCACGCAACCCGCTCAGTGTGCTGCAATCTCATCCGATTTTGCTCGGCTGAGTCCATTCCCAAGTGGGTAATACATTACAGCAACTACAGATGTGTAGACACACGCAAATACAATTATGATCAATCAGAGCGGAAAATGAGATAAAAACAACATTGTCTGGTGTCTCACGACATTTTTAAAATGCCATAATTGGCTTTTCATGTGTCGACACATCTGTCGTTACGGTACCCTATTAATTGACAATATCACTGACTACTGACCGTAACACGAACGGGCAAGGAGCGAAATGAAGAGTATACAGTATTTCCAACAGCATCGAATCGTGTCTAACTGAAATAGTATGCATTATTAGCTATGATACAAATTAAGGAACACGCTGTGATTAGCTATGATACAAATTAAGGAACACGCTGTGATTAGCTATGATACAAATTAAGGAACACGCTAATCACACGAATGTTTTCAGACGTCATTGGCCTCATGGATGGCTGTCTGATCAAGATTGCAACGCCTTCCCAATACAGCTGGCAATTTAGAACAAGGAAGAAGACAGTGGCGATCAACCTTCTCGCGGTGTGTGATGCCTACGGTAGAATCGTCTACGCCAATGCCAACCAACCAGGCAGCGCACACGACGCGTTCGTATTTGATAATTCTGAACTGGGTCATCTTATCGCGAACAATCAAATCCCCGCTGGATTTGTCTTAATCGCTGATTCGGGATACGCTTGCACCAACTATGTGATTACTCCTTTCCGTTTTCCCACAAGAAGAGAGGTTAACTTCAATCGCGCGCATCGTCAACTTCGTCGATTGATTGAGCAAGTTTTTGGCTCACTCAAGAATCGATTCCGCGCACTCCAGAATGGTATCGATTTTGCGCCGGAGAAGTGCTCACAAGTCATCATGGCTGCCATCGTTATGCATAACTATCTAATCGAGCATGTCACTGGAGGCTACTCGGTTCCCCCGGGAAGAATCGCTCGTATGCCCTTCCCTGGTCCAGGAGTAAATATGCGTGATTATTTGTGTAGTAACTTGTAAATATGATAAATATAAAACCAATTACTGAAAAATGCAATCTTATGTATTCTCCCGTAATGACATCGACTATCGATTGGTCGGAGCAGGATTACAGTGGTCGTTACCGTAACTTGGGAGTTTCTAATTAATAATTTGGCAAGACACGACCATATTATTCATATTTTAAGCGATCTAGCCTATTTATCTTAATATGGTCCAGTAGATCACTGACCTCTCTCCACCAGATCTCTTCATTTTCCTCCTTTTCTCCTCTTCTCTCATCTGCTCCTCTCCATCCACTGCCCTCGCTCCACTTGAATATCTGAAAATATTACAGTAGTTCGATAAACGTCAATCGATAATAGCTTCGGTCAGAGCAGGATTACGGTGGCCGATACCGTAATCTGCGTTGTACTCTAATCAATAATTTGGCATCTAACCACCCTCATATACATATTTAAAACGATCAAGCCTATTTATCTTAGTACGATCCGGTAGATCACACCTCTCTTCTCTTCCATTCTCCTCATTTCTCTTCCATTCTCCTCTCTTCTCTCCAATTCTCCTCTTCTATCATTTGCTCCTCTGCATCGATTCTCTGATAAACACAATCATTCATGAAGAGCTCGGAACTATTCGTCATGGAATTATTAGGTAGATCACTAACCTCCCTCCCTCGCTCTCTTCGTCTCTTCTCTCTTCATTCCATTTCATACGTCAATCATCAACTTCATCATTCAACAGTCGAGTTCATCTGAATAAATATTACTGTAATTTGGTTTGTGCCAATCGATAATCGCTTGGGACTGAGCAGGATTACGGTAGCGGGTTCCATGTGTGCTCTAACCGATAGTTTGGCAACTCGCATATTGTGATGTGATAGATTCTATAGTACAGCAATGTCGACAACTGACCTCTCTCCTTTTCGCCTCTCTTCCCGTCTCCTCCCCCGTCCTTCTATCTGCATCCACTTCATCAAACAAGTAGTCCTCTATTTTACCACACGCTCGGAATTCTGATTAAAGATTACGGTAATGAGGAATTTGGCCATCAATAATCAGTAGATTTGCCGCTGACACCGTAACCTGAGTTTATCGACACACTGGTAAACAATACTAAAAAGCTTGTTACGGATAAAAAACACCTGAATTAATACTGTGACCCATTCTGTCAACTAACCTGTGCGTCGAAAAGTCTCCTTCACGCTTATCATCGTACATCGAACATAACACTACCACGGCGTATTAGAGAGATAGATAACCTGCAAAAACACATGATTACAACTCATCGCAGACCTTTCTTTCGCGTATTCTCCGATCTTCTGATAAAATAATATCGCATTATTCAACAAGAAGCTATGAATACGTAATCTGCAACACGATACAGTTTTAAGTTTCGAAATGAATTTCTCATTAATAACCCCGTTTTTACATGTTAGTTAGACGGCTCTTATTGATCGAACAAACTGAATACGAATTACTTTTTTAAAATAAATTTCGTAATAACACCGTAATCTATATTAAAAATACACGTTTTTTTCTATTTTTTTTTCTTCCAAGAAGAATGCAAACTAGACGCTTCGACTTTATTCGATTACTTCCGTTTGAGAAAATATCAAGATCATATCACGCCATTTAGATAGATAATAATTGATGGAAACTTCATGGGGGGATACATCATATGAAACACAACGCTTCGGGGCTATTTGCCAAACATGAACTATTTACAACGTAACCATAGAGATTGCATGATTAAAGATAATGAGAACCAGAGTCGGTGCTGCCGAGCATACCATCTCTCACATCTCGATTTTCCTCATCCTCACCACTATCACGACCTCCATCTCTTCCTTCCTTTACATTCACTCCCTCTCTGTCGAGGGCAGAAATCACTGCCTTGGCAATTCTCTCCATATTCTCGCTCGATTTCTCAACCATTTCGATCGTTCGACGAATCATTACAAGACTCTCCCGGAAGAAGTCCTTTTGAATCATGATCAATTCTCTCTGCTCCTGAACGAAAAAAAAGGCATTTTTTCGAGAATAAGTAAATGTCGAAATCAAAATTAGGTAATTTCCGGCAAATTCCGGCAATGCTGAACAAGGTGTAAAGACAACTATTTTTTAACTGTTTCTAACAAAAATCTGAATTCTCCACAAGATAATCTATGGAAAAATCGATGATAGTTTTTTTCTAATTCTAGAAGCGATAAATGCAGGCAATTATTTTTAAAAAAAACAAGTTGTTTTTTTTACAAATTTTCCTTTTTTAAAATACAATTTATTTACAAATATTTCCTTGCTGTTTCGGCTCTGGCACTTTGGCAACCGGCAAGTACCTTGCCGCAAATCCCTTCTACAAAATTAATATAATTACCTTAAGGCTGTCGATTCGGGATACGCTTGCACCAACTATGTGATTACTCCTTTCCGTTTTCCCACAAGAAGAGAGGTTAACTTCAATCGCGCGCATCGTCAACTTCGTCGATTGATTGAGCAAGTTTTTGGCTCACTCAAGAATCGATTCCGCGCACTCCAGAATGGTATCGATTTTGCGCCGGAGAAGTGCTCACAAGTCATCATGGCTGCCATCGTTATGCATAACTATCTAATCGAGCATGTCACTGGAGGCTACTCGGTTCCCCCGGGAAGAATCGCTCGTATGCCCTTCCCTGGTCCAGGAGTAAATATGCGTGATTATTTGTGTAGTAACTTGTAAATATGATAAATATAAAACCAATTACTGAAAAATGCAATCTTATGTATTCTCCCGTAATGACATCGACTATCGATTGGTCGGAGCAGGATTACAGTGGTCGTTACCGTAACTTGGGAGTTTCTAATTAATAATTTGGCAAGACACGACCATATTATTCATATTTTAAGCGATCTAGCCTATTTATCTTAATATGGTCCAGTAGATCACTGACCTCTCTCCACCAGATCTCTTCATTTTCCTCCTTTTCTCCTCTTCTCTCATCTGCTCCTCTCCATCCACTGCCCTCGCTCCACTTGAATATCTGAAAATATTACAGTAGTTCGATAAACGTCAATCGATAATAGCTTCGGTCAGAGCAGGATTACGGTGGCCGATACCGTAATCTGCGTTGTACTCTAATCAATAATTTGGCATCTAACCACCCTCATATACATATTTAAAACGATCAAGCCTATTTATCTTAGTACGATCCGGTAGATCACACCTCTCTTCTCTTCCATTCTCCTCATTTCTCTTCCATTCTCCTCTCTTCTCTCCAATTCTCCTCTTCTATCATTTGCTCCTCTGCATCGATTCTCTGATAAACACAATCATTCATGAAGAGCTCGGAACTATTCGTCATGGAATTATTAGGTAGATCACTAACCTCCCTCCCTCGCTCTCTTCGTCTCTTCTCTCTTCATTCCATTTCATACGTCAATCATCAACTTCATCATTCAACAGTCGAGTTCATCTGAATAAATATTACTGTAATTTGGTTTGTGCCAATCGATAATCGCTTGGGACTGAGCAGGATTACGGTAGCGGGTTCCATGTGTGCTCTAACCGATAGTTTGGCAACTCGCATATTGTGATGTGATAGATTCTATAGTACAGCAATGTCGACAACTGACCTCTCTCCTTTTCGCCTCTCTTCCCGTCTCCTCCCCCGTCCTTCTATCTGCATCCACTTCATCAAACAAGTAGTCCTCTATTTTACCACACGCTCGGAATTCTGATTAAAGATTACGGTAATGAGGAATTTGGCCATCAATAATCAGTAGATTTTCCGCTGACACCGTAACCTGAGTTTATCGACACACTGGTAAACAATACTAAAAAGCTTGTTACGGATAAAAAACACCTGAATTAATACTGTGACCCATTCTGTCAACTAACCTGTGCGTCGAAAAGTCTCCTTCACGCTTATCATCGTACATCGAACATAACACTACCACGGCGTATTAGAGAGATAGATAACCTGCAAAAACACATGATTACAACTCATCGCAGACCTTTCTTTCGCGTATTCTCCGATCTTCTGATAAAATAATATCGCATTATTCAACAAGAAGCTATGAATACGTAATCTGCAACACGATACAGTTTTAAGTTTCGAAATGAATTTCTCATTAATAACCCCGTTTTTACATGTTAGTTAGACGGCTCTTATTGATCGAACAAACTGAATACGAATTACTTTTTTAAAATAAATTTCGTAATAACACCGTAATCTATATTAAAAATACACGTTTTTTTCTATTTTTTTTTCTTCCAAGAAGAATGCAAACTAGACGCTTCGACTTTATTCGATTACTTCCGTTTGAGAAAATATCAAGATCATATCACGCCATTTAGATAGATAATAATTGATGGAAACTTCATGGGGGGATACATCATATGAAACACAACGCTTCGGGGCTATTTGCCAAACATGAACTATTTACAACGTAACCATAGAGATTGCATGATTAAAGATAATGAGAACCAGAGTCGGTGCTGCCGAGCATACCATCTCTCACATCTCGATTTTCCTCATCCTCACCACTATCACGACCTCCATCTCTTCCTTCCTTTACATTCACTCCCTCTCTGTCGAGGGCAGAAATCACTGCCTTGGCAATTCTCTCCATATTCTCGCTCGATTTCTCAACCATTTCGATCGTTCGACGAATCATTACAAGACTCTCCCGGAAGAAGTCCTTTTGAATCATGATCAATTCTCTCTGCTCCTGAACGAAAAAAAAGGCATTTTTTCGAGAATAAGTAAATGTCGAAATCAAAATTAGGTAATTTCCGGCAAATTCCGGCAATGCTGAACAAGGTGTAAAGACAACTATTTTTTAACTGTTTCTAACAAAAATCTGAATTCTCCACAAGATAATCTATGGAAAAATCGATGATAGTTTTTTTCTAATTCTAGAAGCGATAAATGCAGGCAATTATTTTTAAAAAAAAACAAGTTGTTTTTTTTACAAATTTTCCTTTTTTAAAATACAATTTATTTACAAATATTTCCTTGCTGTTTCGGCTCTGGCACTTTGGCAACCGGCAAGTACCTTGCCGCAAATCCCTTCTACAAAATTAATATAATTACCTTAAGGCTGTCGATCCATTGGTTACGAATATTCTTCTCCGTCATTGTCGTATCTCTGACGGGTCTAGAAGCCTGTAAATGAATGTTTACGCCAAGCGAACGTCGAACGAGTCCTATGATCAATATAAACTGAACGAAGAAGAAATATTTCATTATTTCAAAATAGAGAAATCAACCCTTTTAAATATATTTCTCACGATATTCGTACCTCTGGAGCTTTGTAGCAATAATCACTCCAATTGAATGTCTTGTCCGAATTCTTCGTCCTCTTGACAACTGTCGGCGACTTGTTTGTCTGAATTGCGCAATCAGTTAAAGTACAATAAAATGAAAGTTGAACCTCGTTTCTTTCGCTGGCTCCAAATTGGCTCGGGTGTTGCTCGCCCACCAGCTCGTCCAACTGCAACCACATATCGTGTTTCGTATATTCAAATGTGGTCAGAAAAGGTGACGAACGAATAATTCTTTACCTCGTCGAGCAGCTCGTCATCATCCATTTGATTGATTCGGCGCCTCTTCGAAGAAGTCGGCTGATCAATCTTTTCCTTCTCTCGTGGAAGAGGACTCTTAAATTGTGCATGAAAACACAAACTAATCGTTTGGAATCTTGCGTATGGACTTATATTTCCATTGTTTTTTTTCATTCTAAGCATGGAATACCTCAATGAGGGGCGGTCCGTTGTCGGGGACAACAACCACTTCATATTCTCCCATATTGAATTGAGTGTCGAATAGATTGTCGTTGTAGTTGTCGTCACAGTATTCCGAAGGAAACTCATTCGCCATCTCATCGTTACCGTATTGGCCATTCATCTACAACATTAAGCTTGGTAATCTTCGTGAAAGTGGGCATATCAAAACACCTAATATAAAACGAATCCAAAAAATGTGCATAGTGCGATTAACTTTATTTTGATTTTATGAGTCAATTTGTATACAATTTACAAAATAATGATTCGCCTGTCATTATATACTGAATGTGTGATTACATTGATCATTACGGGACTTCTTTACTTTAGGGGGCAAGTCCACTTCCCTTATCACCCCCATCCGCCCAAAATTACTCTTCCATACTCGTTTCTCTCTTTACCAATCCCTCGAGAGGGGAATGAAGCGTGGCTTACCCCCCTAAAGTAAAGAAGTGCCATGATCATTTCTCAATATAAAATATATAAATTGTGCGCCCATTTCATTTTTTAATGGTGAACCACAGTATTACTCACCCCATCTTCCTCCTCCTGTCCCTCATTCATTTCTCTCTCGCGATCGTAAGACTGCTTCACTGCTTGATTCAGCCTCTGAATCTAACTGATATTGAATATAATACTCAAACAACGGACCATTGAATCGGCTAACGGATGATTGCCTTGCAGTGCCGGGCTTCCCTTATATCGTTCGTATAAGTCCGCTTCGGCGGCTGACATTTGTGCATGGAATCGATTGATCTGATCTTCGATATCCCTATCATTCCCTCCGCCGGTCATTGATTGATACCTGTAATTTGATGGTCAAGTGGAACCTCCACTGTCAACGGAACCTGCTCACGAGGTTTCCGAAACGTCGGATGACACTCATCGCCTTATTGCAAATGGATCGAATTCGAGTGACAGAGATCGTATTTCTAAATGAAATGTTATGGCACATAGTTTTAAATCTCCCGAAAGAAAACAAATTGAGAACTAGTGTCTATGAAGTTTTATTTTAAATACACATTTAAATACTTCGTGTGTGCGCCCTCTCTCTTTCTCTCTATCTCTTTTCTCGCTGACCCCTTTCTGGACAATTCGACAAGTTCATTCGTAACTCACGGGCGGAGAAGCCTTCTTGCTGAGGTCAAGATATCGTCCCAAGCCATCGTTCGCTCTTCGTTGATGTTTTTCCCTCTTTCTGCCTTATGGTCAATGAGCACTCGCGTGTGCTTCATGAAAAGTCTCAAAACGAGTTCCTTCTCTTTCTCTTGCACTCTCGGTGCCATTGCCTTAAATCGAGTTAAATAAAATAGAAAAAAAACATGGATAACAGGTAAAAGGGGAAAGAAAGGTCGACGTAAACAAATGTGCGCGCTCTTGTTTACAAAACAAAAGTGGGCGGAGCAAAGTTCGTGAACTTCTAATTTTTCGCGAACTTTTGATTGTGAAATAGTGGGAATTTGAAAATTGACGCTATTTCGCTTTTTTTCTGTGATATTTTTCGTTAATTTTTTTTGGTGTTTTCCGCACATTACTATTCTTTTTCGGAATGAATATTAGACAAGGCGGCCTATTCCTGAGTGTCATGGAGCGAACAGCGTCGACAACTAGAGGTGTTTAAAGGGAGCTCTAGACGATTTTTCATAGCAGTCTCCCCTACCCCACATAATAACGAAATTTTTTCGAGTCCTTATTTACTTATTTTAAGATATTGGTGGTACAATCGCAAAATAATCGCAGAAAAAAAACAGAAAACATACATTGCGCTAGTACAAAATTAGGTTTTACATAATTATTTTTTTATTATACAGCCAAGGCTGTGTAGAATACAAAAAAAGTCATGTCACACCTCTCATGATAGGTTGGGATGAGAATATCGGTCATAAGTCATTGCCCACTTTTTCGTTCTGTCATAAATTTGAACCGGAAGAGCGATCTGAAATTTTGAGGGGATTTCACTGAGAGATTGCATCATCACCACGCAATTATGAATAATCGGAATTATGTAATAATCGATAACGAGTCCCAAACAAGTTGTCCATATCCCCTCAAAATTTCAGATCGATTGCTCTTCTGGTTCAAAAGTTATGGCAAAAAAAGAAAAAGTGGGCAATGACTTATGACCGATACTGTAGATTATGAAAATGCACAGGTTTCAATCGTGCGTTTTCACCTGCTCGAATGTCTCTAAACCCAAAGATCACTGACACATCATTCCACCGCCCGGTCAACCTTACAGAAAGGCTTTTGGAGTGAGAGAGCGTGCGAAATCGAGAGAGACCCTCTCACTTTTGCACACTATCTCGCTCTGACCCTGGTCTGTATGTTTGGAATCGTATGCTGAGAGACATTATTCCTGACATGCGAGTGACCTGAAATCACATTTCCCGATCTTTTTGATTTTACCATGGTAGTATACATGCCTATAGACTATCTCAAAACCAATCTCAAAAGCTGCGAAACACGCCTGGGAAGCGAATTAGGAGTTTTCACGCCTCATAAGAACGAAAAAGTGAACCGTTGCTAGCTTCATTGGTGGCTGAGTGGTGCAATGCGCTGGTAAGGGGAAGCCGTGAGGAAAAATGAAAGATCAAAAGAGAAGTGAAAGAGGCAAAACAGGGAAACCCCTCCAATTTCGCACGCTCTTTCATTCCAGACCCCATTCTGGAGATTTTGCAATTATGTTCTGCCCTGCTATCGAGTGTAAGTGTCAGCTCTATCTTGTCTATGCTGAGGAGGATGCTCTGATATTTTGATATCTCCAATTGATACGAGACACTGGAAACTATTTATTTTTATTGGGCAATGGACTGCGTTCCGCAAAATGAAGTTTTTCGACTTCCTTTGCAAACTATTCGAAAGAATGCACAAAATTCCAGTTTCTCGTATCAATTGGAGAAAATTAGAGAAAAAAGTTTCTGATCTGGTGGGAGGGAATAGTCGGTAGATGTCTTCTTCGTCGTTGGGATCGTCGAGCGATACGAGTTCACTCTGGTATTTTATTAGAGCCTGGATCACGGTATATTTCCAGCCTGGAATCAGACAGAGATCCAGCTGGAAAAAATATCAGAGCTCCTCACCAGAGACAAGATAGAGCTGACACTTACACTCGATAGCAGGGCAGAACATAATTGCAAAATCTCCAGAATGGGATCTGGAATGAAAGAGTGTGCGAAATTGGAGGGTTTTCCCTGTTTTGCCTCTTTCACTTCTCTTTCGATCTTTCATTTTTGCCTCACGGCTTCCCCTTACCAGCGCCTTGCACCACTCAGCCACCAATGCAGCTAGAAACGGTTCACTTTTTCGTTCTTATGAGGCGTGAGAATTGCTAACTCGCTTCCCAGGCGTGTTTCGCAGCTTTTGAGATAGTCTATAGGCATGTATACTACCATGGTAAAATCAAAAAGATCGGGAAATGTGAGTTCAGGTCACTCCCATGTGAGAAATCATCCCCAGTTTCGATAACGTTCCTGCAAGTTGCAGCCCGCAAACTTTGAACCTACATTTTGATGTTTAGATGTGGCTTATCAGAAAACATATTGCTTGGAGGTAGGTCTGCTTTTTCAAGCCCTGTAGCCTGGTATCGTTTTTTTTCTCTTTTGCTTTTTAGAACATGAAAAGTAGACCTACCGCCTAGCGTCAAATATTTTACTGAAAAAAAGCGCCTAAACATTGCAAAAGGGGGTCAAAGTTCACGGTCTGCAAATACTGTAGCTGCAGCGAGACGAGAATTGAGTTTTCAAAAATATTTGCCATCTCAAAGGCTGATTCTGATGCAAGAGACCTTTTTCAACAAAAAAAAAGATTCTCCGACCTAGTACCCTAAAAATTGGACCTGTGCCGTGTCTGGTCGGCACCTCTCGAAAGTGGTGTGACATAACAGGTGACGAGAGATACCGTAAATCAGTAAGTATAAATTCATATGGGAAACTGGAGACAAAATGGAGGGGATGAGGGTACGGAGAAGGGGTTTATTCTAGTTGAAGTCGAGCGTGTAGTCGATCATCTGGGTGGGGCCTCCGATGCTCCAACAAGAGGTCGAATATTTAACATTGAACCCTCTTCCATCTTCTACCTTCCCCTAATATACGCTTACTCAGAGGCCATCGTTATAGAATGCAAGTCCCACATGCTAGACTATCCCACTTCCAATCTTCGTTAGGGTATCGCGTCATTCCCCATTGGAACAAACCCCCTGATTATTTATTTGACCTACCAGTATCCGGATTTCTGATTTCATAAAAAAATTGTAATATGTTGTCCCCTTACATTGAGCTACTTGTTTAGCTCTCTTAACTCACAACACTGTGAAACAACCCGATGCCCATCTTATCCACATGTAATAGTTAAAAGTGTAAATGAGATAAATTAAATTGAATTGAAATTGAATTGAATTGAAACTAGCCGGGATGTGTTGAGGTTAAATACACTACGCTCTATGCGTACACTACGCTCTATGCATAGTAATAGGTGAAGGTTCAGTCCAGGGAGAGTTCGATAGCCGGCTTCAGGTTCGGTTCAGGGGGAGCTCGGTAGCCGACTTCAGGTTCGGTTCAGGGGGACCTCGGCAGCCCACAGGTTCGTAGTTTGTAGTCTGATCTTTCTACGTTTCGGTCCAGGGGATCCTCGGCAGCCTGTTTCAGGTTCGATCCAGGGAGGTGGACTCGATAGCCGGCTCCAAGGACAGTCCAGGGGGAGTTTAGTATGCTAGGGAATGTTAATCTCTAGAAAGAGTACTGGCTTATTCCGTTGCAAAAGGCTCGTGAGGCTGAGAGCGATCGAAAAAAGTTGCGTTTTTCAACGGAAACGCAGGATACCGCGTGTTGATTTCCCTGACGTGTTCGAACACGTTTTCGACATCGCAAAACACTTTTCCTGTGATCCCCCGCGCTCTGCGAAGCAATTAGAAACTTTTCGAAATTTTCGATTTTCAACGATAAACCGTGTTAGAACACGTTCAGACACGTTTCTGACATCTCAAAACACTTTTCCTGTGATCCCATACGCTCTGCGCATCAATTGGACACTTTTCGAAATTTTCGGTTTTTCACGTTAAAACGTTCACCGGTGCGTTTGGAGAAAATTTGAAATTTTGATTTTTCACGTTCAAACTCGGCAAAACAGGTGAAAACGTGTTTCACGCTACTCAAAAACGTGTTAGGACGGCTTCTGGCACTTGCGAAAAAGGCGGCAAAAGATTTGCCCGCGGCGGGGTTCGAACCTGGGGGTCTCGGATAGATAGTCAAGCGCGTAACCCACTTGGCTATGGATTTGGTTAAATTAATTTTGTAAAATTTGAAATGTTTTCAGATGGGTTATCATATGCAGAAGGAACTGAGAAGATTGATTGAGTTTGAAGTGATTTATAGCGAAAAAACGAAATCGTCCTTCAAGTGGTTAAAACTCGGCAAAACAGGTGAAAACGTGTTTCACGGTACTCAAAAACGTGCTAGAACGGTTTCTGGTACTTGCGAAAAATGCGGCAAAAGGTTTGCCCGCGGCGGGGGTCGAACCTGGGGGTGCCGGATTGCCGGCGAAGCGCGTAACCCATTTGGCTATGGATTTGGCTAATTAAATTTTGTAAAATTTGAAAGTAATTCTGGTTAATTATCATATGCAAAAGGATCTGGGAAGATAGCGCGATTCTGAAGCGATTTATAAGGAAAATGCGAAAAAATGTCTGTCACGCGTACGGAAATAAAAAAAACAGACAGACAGACAGACATTTTGATTCCCTAGGTAGTGGAGGAATTACGTGCCAATATTTCGAGATGAGTCCCAAACCCGCAGCAATCGGTGGACCGCATCAGGGTCCGGAAATTCGGGAAAAATCAATAAATCGATAAACAGAAGGCGCGCGTCTCGATCTCATCTCGAGACTGGTCCAGAACGGTAAAATCACTGCTAGGAATCCCTAATATAATCCCATCCCATAATGAGCGCAATAAATGTTTTGCATATCTGAAATAGAGCTATTCGCTCCCCACACATTGCATGACGACAGAATTAAGCACGGTGCTAAATAATTGAATATAAAGTATGAAAAAGCAAAGAAAGAGAGGACAAGAGGAGTCGTGGAAGGAACGAGGAGTCGTGTTTTCTATAGCCGAAAAAAATGAGATACCGTAAT